>OX336388.2:588677665-589877665 GCA_946902985.2 Meconema thalassinum
AGCAGCCATCCGCAAACTATTAGGCTAATGACCTAATAATTTGGTCAAAGGATGCTTCTTCTATAAAGGTATGTCGTTACAAAATTTGGTAGAGATCGGATGATTAGGTTAGTCGTAATTTGATTTAAGCTTCGAACATTAGTGTGGCCGCCATTACGTTTCCGTCAAAATGGCGGCGATATAAAACATGACACTGAGGTGCCCTTTGCTAGTACTACCGACGGTGGGGCTCTAACTCGCGTCTACTGAGTCCGCAGAGAATTTGGCCTAGAGCTGCGCGTTAGCGAGCGTAGCTACCACTGTCGGTACCTTTATGTATGAATAATCTTTTGACCAAACTACTAGGTCATCTGCCAAATAATTTGCGGCTGGCGGCCATGTATGTGTGCCAATCGATTCCCCCTATCTATTCAAACACGGTGAAACCGAATTGAACAAAATTTGGTACAGAGGTAGCACTAGCAAAGGGCACCTCATATACATGATTAATATCCGTATGACACTTATTTCAACAAGCTACTACAACCAACATTCAATTATACTCCTTGGAAAGGACATAGAGTTATAACAATACCCAAGCATTTAGGAGAAAGTAGGCTGTATGTTCTATACTGAACATCTTGTTTTTGTTTTACATTTATTAACTTTCATCATGAACTCTTTCCTCAAGACGGAGTCCAAACAATTCAAAAACTCATTCAAATCCTTAGGCGTGTTGGCCAAGATGACTATGTCATCGGCAAATCTCAGAGTTGAAATTATATCTCCTTGAATCTTCACTCCCACTTTAAATTTGTCTCCAATTTCCTTCTTTGATTGTTCAATGTAAAGATTGAAAAGTATGGGTGATAAGTTGCAGCCTTGCCATAGACCTTTCTGAATACCAGCTTCTCTCTCATGTCCTTCAGCTCCAATGACTGCTCTCTGGTTTCGGTATGGATTGTAGATCACCCTCCTATCCCTGTACTTTATTCCAATCGTTTTCAAAATGTCAAACAATTTAGTCCAATCAACGTTATCGAAAGCCTTTTCTAAGTCTACAAATGCCATGAACGTTCTCTTATCCTTCCTTATTCTACCTTCCAAAATCAGCCTAAGACTTAGTACAGCTTCCCTTGTTCCTACATTTCTCCTGAAACCAAACTGGTCTTCACCCAACTCCGTTTCTATCTGGCTTTCCATCCTCTTGTAAATTATTCTAGACAGGATCTTTGAAGCATGATTAATCAAGCTGATTGTACGGTAATCTTCACATCTGTCAGCTCCCACTTTCTTCGGTATAGGGATGAAAACATTCTTCTTGAATTTGCATATTAAGGCTTTCACGGCCCGGATTATTATACAAATAATTCATGCTTTTGGGCTAATGCCGTGTGTATTTTTAATTTAAACCATTCGTTTCGGAGGAGGCAAGGTTTCTCCGAAACGAATGGTTTAAATTAAAAATACACACGGCATTAGCCCAAAAGCATGAATTATTTGTATAATTCTTCTTGAAATCAGGGGGTACCTCACTTGTCTCATAAATCCTACACACCAAGTGTTATAACCTGATCAGACCTTCATCTCCTATGCAGCGTAGACACTCAATCGGTATATCATCTATGCCTGGTGCTTTGTTCCTGCTTAAGTCTTCCAATGCTCTGTCAAATTCTGATCTCAATATTAAAGCTCCATTTGCATCCTCATCAATTTCCTCCTCCCTTTCCAATACATGATTCTCAATCTCCTTTCCTTTATACAAACACTCTCGTAAGCTTTCCATCTCTCAACCTTTTATTCCCTATCTGTTAGAGGCTTTCCATTTGTGTCCTTAATATTACAGCACTTAGTCTTCTTTTCCCCAAAAGTATTCTTAATCCTTCGATAAGTTGTGTCTACTTTTCCTAATTTCAGACAATTTTCTATACCTGAACATTTCTCTTTCAACCATTCTTCTTTCGCTTCCTTGCACTTCTTGTTAACCTCATTTTTCAGACATCTGTATTCTGCTTTCCGCTTTTCATATCTGACATTCTAGTGTTTCCGCCTTTCATCCATCAATTCTGGTATATCCCGAGTGATCCACGGGTTTCTACCTATTCTTTCTTTCCTACCAATGTTTTCTTCTGCGGATTTTGTTATTTCATTCTTCAAAAGTGCCCATTCGTCTGCAATTGAAGTTTGTTTAGGGTTTTTCATTAGTCCTTCCTTTATACTCTTCTTGAATATTTCGTTTACATCCGTATCTTTCAGTCTATCTATTACCCACCTTTTTGGCTTTCTGCTTTTCTTCAGTTTCTTCAACTTTAATCTGCATTTGATAAATCCAGATTGTGGTCAGAGTTTATGTCAGCACCGGGCTATATTTTACAATTCAAAATCTGGTTTCGAAACCTCTACTTGACCATAATGAAGTCGATTTGGTAACGCCCTGTATCTCCTGGTCTCATCCATGTGTATATTCTTCTATTGTGGTTATTGAATAAGGTGTTAGTTATGACCAACTCATGCTCGGTACAGAATTCCATCAGCCTGCTTCCTCAATCATTCCGTTCACCTAATACGAAATCTCCTACTATCTTCCCTTCTCTTCCTTTTCCTACCACAGCATTCCAATCTCCCATTACTATAACGTTTTCATCACCCTTGATGTACCTCAGAATTTCATCTATTTCTTCCTAGACCTTTTCAACATCTTCATCATCAGCATGACTGGCAGGCATATAGACTTGTACCACTGTGGTGCACGTAGGTTTTGTATTGATTTTTGCTGCAATAATCCGTTCACTATATTGCTCATAGTATTCCACCCGCTGTCCAAGTTTCCTACTCAATATGAGACCAACCCCTGCTGGGCCATTGTTTGATTTACTGCTAATGACCCTATATACTCCTGAACAAAAGTCTTGTTCTTCCTGCCATCGCATTTCACTAATCGCAACCAAATCCAACCTCAACCTATCCATTTCTCTTTGTAAGTTTTCTAACCTTCCACATCCCAGCAGACTTCTAATATTCCACCCTTCGATCTGTAGAATGTCAGAATTCCTCTTTGCCACTTCTGTGATGTTAACCCCCTCTCGAGTAGTCCCCACCTGGAGATCCGGATGGGGGGCTAGTTTACCTCCGGATTGAAATTTTACAATGGAGGAGGTCATCATCAGATGTAATTATGCATATAGAGGTGCATATCCTCGGGAAGATCATTACGGCTGTAGTTTCCCGTTGTTTTCAGGTGTGCAGCAGAACGCAGTGGAGCCATTAGTTGGCTTATATTATCAATATCTTGCAAAAAATTGATTTAGTCTAAAAGCCTGCTACTCCCTTTCAGAATAAATAATAGAGCAATTCTACTAACAACAAGTAGTTCCGTAAAGAACTATACAGCCTATTTTCATATATCCTACTCATGTTAATTGCCTCTATCAACATACAAAATTTCACTTTGAAGGTTGTGATAGATTCGTAGATATTGAGAACCATCTAAATATATCTGATGGTCGCCAGGTCGGATTTTTAGCCTACTTTCGATTTTTGCAAAAAATGAAAGTAGGCTTATGAGATCAACACAGGGCGAAAAAAGTGTGTCTGTCTGTGTGTGTGTATGTGTGTGTGTGAGTCTGTGTGTGTGTGTGTGTGTCTGTGTGTGAGTGTGTGAGTGTGTGTACTCTGAATGTCTGTCCCCCCCCCTATCAATTCGAACACGGTGAATGCGAATTGAACGAAATTTGGTACAAAGGTAGCACTAGCAAAGGACACCTCAGTGTCATGTTTTATATCGCCGCCATCTTGACGGAAACGTAATGGCGGCCACACAAATGTTCAAAGCTTAAATCAAATTACGACTAACCTAATCATCCGATCTCTACCAAATTTTGCAACAACATACCTTTATGGGGGGAGCATCCTTTGACCAAACTAATAAGTCATCAGCGTAATAGTTTGCGGATGGCGGCCATCTTTGTGTGAAAATCGATTCCCCCTATTAATTCGAACACGGTGCAACCGAATGGAACGAAATTTGGTACAAAGGTAGCACTAGCAAAGGGCATCTCAGTGTCATGTCTTATATCGCCGCCATATTGACAGAAACGTAATGGTGGCCACACAAATGTTCAAAGCTTAAGTTAAATTACGACTAACATAACCATCCGATCTCTACCGAACTTTGCAATAACATACCTTTATGGAAGGAGCATCCTTTGACCAATCTAATTGGTTATTAGCCTAATAGTTTGCGGATGGCAGCCATCTTTATGTCAAAATTGATTCCCCCTATTAATTCGAACACGGTGGAACCGAATGGAACGAAATTTGGTACAGAGGTAGCACTAGCAAAGGGCACCTCAGTGTCATGTTTTATATCGCCGCCATCTTGACTGAAACGTAATGGCGGCCACACGAATGTTCAAAGCTTAAATCAAATTACGATTAACCTAATCATCCGATCTCTACCAAATTTTGCAACTACATACCTTTATGGAGGGAGCATCCTTTGACCAATCTAATAGGTCATTCGCCTAATAGTTTGCGGATGGCGGCCATCTTTGTGTCAAAATCGATTCTCCCTATTAATTCAAACACGGTGAAACCGAATGGAACGAAATTTGGTACAGAGATAGCACTAGCAAACGGCATCTCAGTGTCATGATTTATATCGCCGCCATATTGACAGAAACGTAATGGCGGCCACACAAATGTTCAAAGCTTAAATCAAATTACGATTAGCCTAATCATCCGATCTCTAGCAAATTTAGCAACAACATACCTTTATGGAGGGAGCATCCTTTGACCAAACTAATAGGTCATCAGCCTAATATTTTGCGGATGGCGGCCATCTTTGTGTGAAAATCGATTCCCCTTATCAATTCGAACACGGTGAAACCGAATGGAACGAAATTTGGTACAGAGGTAGCACTAGCAAAGGGCACCTCAGTGTCATGTTTTATATCACCACTATCTTGACGGAAACGTAATCGCGGCCACCCAAATGTTAAAAGCTAAAATGTAATTACGACCAACCTAATAATCTAGTCCCTACCAAATTTTGCAACACCATATCTTTATGTGGGAAACATATTCAGACCAAACTGCAAGAACATCAGCCCAATAGTTTGCAGATGGTGGCCAAGTATGTGTGCAAATCGATTCCCCCTATCAATTCAAACACGGTGAAACCGAATTGAACGAAATTTGGTACAGAGGTAGCACTAGCAAAGGGCACCTCATATTCATGTTTAATATCCCTATAGCACGTTGTATTTCAACAAGCTACTACAACCAACATTCAATCATACTCCTTGAAAAGGACAAAGAGTTATAACAATACCCATGCATTTAGGAGAAAGTAGGCTATATGTTCTTTACTGAACATCTTGTTATTTTTGTACTATTACATTAAGATTATTGTGTACGTGTGGTATTCAAACTTCAATCGCATGATTAGAACACAAGATGTGAAAAACGAGATTTTAAAATTTCACACAGCTGCCATCTTGTGATTATACAAACAATTGAAATAAATTAGATGCCAGAGGATTAACATTTGTATAAGCATTTAACGTGCAACGTTTCACTGCACTCGGATAGTTAATTCGCGAGAATCTTCCATTTAAATACTAACACTTCGCATCGCCGCCATGTTGGATTTGTGCTCACCAGGTTACTGAAAGTCCTAAAGGTGAACATATGTTCTTAGCCTCTATGAACATACAAAATTTCAATTTGATTGCTGTAAATGATTCATAGATATTCTAAATATTTTGGATGCTCGCCATTTTGGATTTTTATATGTATAGGCCATAGAGTTATGTACCATTCAAGGAAAATTATTGCCTAGGTTCATCATTCAAACTTTCACTTCGATCGCATGATTACGACACAAGAAATAAAAACGTAATTTTAAAATTTCGCACAGCCGCCATCTTGAGGTTATGTAAACAATTGAACTAAATTAGATGCCAGTGCATTACAATATGGAAAATCATTTTCTGTACCACATTTCACTGCGCTCAAAGATTTAAATCACGAGAAAAAACTAATAAAATGTTTCAACTTCGCTTGGCCGCCATGTTCGTTTTGTACTTTACAGGTGTATGAATGTTACATAGGTAAACTAGCATCCGTACCCTTTATCGCCGTACAAAATTTCAGGGTGATATATGTAATAGTTTCGGAGATATAGAATGTCAGTTAAATATTTCACACAGCCGCCATTTTTAGGTTATGTAAACAATTGAACTAAATTAGACTCCAGTGCATTACAATTTTTATAAACATTTGCTGTACCAAGTTTCATTACGTTTGGATAGTTAAATCGCGAGAAAAGTCTATTTAAATTTCTCAATTTCGCTTGGCCACCATGTTGGTTTTGTAGTCACCAAGTTTTTGAATGTCTCATAGGTGAACTTCAAGTAGTGCTCTTTATAACCGTACACAATTTCAGGGCGATATCGGTAATAGTTTCGGAGATACTGAATGCTGGTGAAATATTTCGCACAGACGCCATGTTGGATTGGTGAGACACAATACAATTTGAAGGGCATGGTCGGGATTGGCTAGAAAAGTGCTATGATTTTACAGAGTTTCATTGTAATCGCTCCAGCCGTTTAGAAGTTATTAGGGGGGACACACTCCTCACACACACACACACACACACACACGGACAAAAGGTGATCTCATAAGCCTTTTTTTTTATAAAATGAAAATAGGCTAAAAATACTAACCTTCTACTAACAATTAAATAGCAAAATTCTACTAAGGAAGAAATACTTAAGTTCCACCAACAACAAAATACTACCACTAAAACAGTCTGTCACCAGGCACACTCACATGCACCCTCACACATCACAGTCAAATGAAACAATGAACTGTATCTAATAAACAATGCAACTGCCACCAGATACACTCACACACCACAGTCTAATCGAACAATGAACTGTATCTAATAATCTAACTACATACATACAATTAAAACCAACCACACACCCACATCCTAGAAGAGGAAATGGAAATCAGAAATTAGAGTAAGGGAAACTACTTGTTAAAATTAAAAACGAGCTTAAAAAAAGAAGAAGAAGCTCGGATGTAGCAGTAAAAAACGCAGTTGTACTGACTCAAGAAAGGCAGCCTACTTTATCTGCTGCCGTGAATCCCAGTGTTCCTGTGGGCTGAATATCGCGGTATCTCGCGGTTCGAGAAAGGGGAAGGGGTGTATATTATTGTCTCAGTTCTCTTGTCCACTTTAAAGTGCATTTTTCAAATTTTTAGGTCATTTATTCCAGTCGTTTTTGAAAATTGTAAGTGCATTTTAGAAACTTTTTTACGGCATGAACATCCGGGCCTTAGTTATGACACTGAATATGATCTCAAAATATGATTTTTTTGCCCGCAGAGTCACCAAGTACTACTTTGTACGGAGCAAAGTACTCTTGGTATTCATACGTAGTAGCAAGAACTTAGTCATATCTAATAGATTTCCTTATTGACGATTTAATCTCAATGCATACCAATGGTTATTTAATACATTCCTTAGTCAATAATAATAAATTAATCATATATATTATTTCAATTGTATAGATCCCTCCTACGGCGCTCACAAGCGGCCGATCGTGACAAATGAGCATTTAAATGAAAGAGAATAGACATTGCCAGTGATGAAATGCACTCTAATTACTTAAATATCTATAATTTCTTTAAATAATGACTTGAAAAAAATGCACGAAGTGTGCGATTTGCAGATACTGTTGCTGTAGGAAAATACGCTCCATAATTGCCGTCCACTTCACATTTTGGCCGCTGTGACACCTGTTTCATGTCATTTTAGCATTCTGAGGTCTTTCCTTTATCATTTTGCATGAATTTCAGAAACAGTAAATCAAAGGAATTAGTGCTCATATCGTATAATTTCATAAATATCGAATAAGCGGTGAGTGTTGATGATGATCCAATTTTCAGTGATGGACTTCTTAGGTTAGGGAACGTAGAACTTGGAATTCTAACTGAAATGTGAATAGTGTTCTATAATCAATTGGTTGAAATAAAAACATAACGACCTTTCTCTTGAAGTGTCTCATTATAAACCTATTGGGGAAAGTGTGGTTTATGAACATGCGAGGTTTCTCGCACGGGTTCAGTAGTATACATTATTAATGAAATGTAGCAGTTTCGACCATGTTATGGCTTTCTTCTGAGATATTGTAGAAAAGAAAAGAAACTAATGCAATTACGAGCAAAGCTTTGCTATTAATAATTTACTTGGGCATTCTATTTTATAAAAATATTTAAAACGGATATGTAACAAATGTGGGTTTTAGTTTGATGTCAATTAAAATTATTTTGAGAAAATTGCATGCAAAAACAAAAATATTGGAATGCAGCTGAAATAAATCAGAAACCTCTATGGACATCAAATTGGCAGGTTGAAAGCTAAAGGAAGTAGGCTACGAGACTTCTGTTACTTAAAAAGCAAAATAACCATTGATGCTAGAAGCAAAGAGGATATAAAAAGTAGTTTGGCTCAGACAAGAAAAGCATTTTGACCAAAAAAAATCTGTTGACATCGAATATAGATTTAGGTATTACGAAGTCATTTTTGAAAGCCTTTGTCTGGAGCGTGGCACTCTATGTAAGTGAAACTTGGAATATTGCTGTAGCAGAAAAGAGGAGAATTGAAGCGTTTGAAATGTGGTGTTACAGGAGAATGATGAAGATCAGATGGGTAGATAGGGTTACAAGCGAAGAGGTATTGAGACGAGTGGGAGAGGAGAGATGTTTCTGGCGACTGCTAATGAAGAGAAGAGATAGGTTGATAGGACACATACTATGACACCCAGGAATAGCAAGCTTAGTTATGGAAGGAAGGGTCGAGGACAAGAACTGTAGGGGTAGACCAAGGTTAGAATATGTTAAACATATTGCCTTCGATGTAGGGTGTGGTAGCTATGTAGAGATGAAACGATTAGCTCAGGACAGGGAGGCACGGAGGGAAGCCTCAAACCAGTCAAAAGACTTAAGACTCAAACAACAACAACATGCATCTAGATAGTTGGTATTTGTGTACAGATTCTCATTTATGTTCCACTCCACAAAATGCTGTATTCATCGCACAGTAAGCACTCTTCACACCCTGTTGACCACCTCAAAAGTTTATAAGGGAGAATACTGTATTTAGACTAATTTGTAGGAATATTTCACAAAATCAGGTTACTGAAGGGTCCATAGCTGGACTTATGTTAATAGCCTCTACCAATATACAAACGTTCAGTTTGATTGCTGCAATAGATTCGCAGATATTGAAAACCTTCTAAATATTTCAAATAGTCGCCATGTTGGAACGTTCTATATGAAGGTCATAGAATTATGTACCATTATTATTGAGTGGATTCATTATTCAAACGTTCCCTTCGATCGCAAGATTAGGACACAAAAGATCACTTAATTTTAAAATTTCCCACAACCGCCATCTTACTCTGATGATAACAATTGAATTGAATTAGATGTCAGTAGATTAAATCTTGTATAAATATGTAGGGTGCTGGGTTTCACTGCCCTCGGTTGATTGAGGATATTATATTTAAATATTTCAAATGAGCTTGGCCACCATGTTGGTATTTTACTTAACATGTTTTCAAGCTTCACATATCTGAACGCACCTTAGTATACTATATCACAGTATTCTTCACATCAGTGAAGTGTTGCCATCAAGTTCCCTGTATAGTACGGTTCCGCAAATTTAAGAGGATGATTTCGGTAATATTTTTGGCGATATAGAACGCTGGTGAAATATCTCGCGCAGTCACCATGTTGGATTGGTGAAACGCATTCAAATTTGAAGGGCACGATCGGGGTCAGGCAAAATAACACTGTGATCTGATAAGCCTATTTTTCATATGATGAAAATAAGCTAATAAATATGAATAGAAACACTCCAAAGTTTGGAGTGTGTAATAGTGATTATATCGTGCGCTGTGCAGTTGACATGCACTTTGAAAACAGAGACAGATAATAGGCGTGTGCTTACTGATTGTACTAGACATGATGATGATGATAATTGTTGTTTTAAGGGGCCTAACATCTAGGTTATCGGCCCCTAATTGTGCTAGACAACAATTGTCTGGAATATATATGAACTTCATTGTAAATATAAAGGGGTCATATCATATGAAATCAAGCCTAATTACAGAACTTTGCGTTACTGTTTTTATTGTTGGGTATTCACGTGATAAAACACAGCTCGGTATTCTTCATATAAGTGAAGTGTTACCATCAAGTTCCATGCATAGTACGGTTCCGCAAATTTAAGGGGAACATTATATTTAGGTAAGGAAAGAGTAGGAAGTTTGGTAGCGAGACGTGGAGGGGCTGAAGAGGACGTCAAGTGCAGAATACGAAAGACAAATGGGTTTTTGTACACCTCTATTAAGTCTAGAGAAACCGTAACATATCCACGAAGACGAAACCCATACTTTTTAATACCAATGTGAAAGCTGTGAAAGCTGCAAAACTTGGAGAGTTACCAATCCTATTAGCCATCAATTTCAACTATTCATCAATCGTTGTCTGCACCGAATTCTGGGTATACGGTGGCCAGAAATAGTCCCGAACCAAGAGCTGTGGAAATGAACTAACCAACAACCTACGGAAGTCCAAATTAAACAGAGTGAATGGGTATGGATCGGGCATACTCTGCAGAAACGGAATGATGCAGTAGAAAGGGGAGCTCTAGACTGGAATCCTCAAGGGACTCGGAGACGTGGAAGACCAAGGGAGACCTGGAAACGTACCATTGAAGAGGAGGCCTGGAAATCTGGAAAGACTTGGAAGGAAAGGAAGAACTTGGCAGCAAACGGAGTCAGAAGGAAATCATTCTTAGATGTCCTGTGCTCCACATGGCGTGAAAGGATATAAGTCAAGCAAGTAGTAGACTACCAATAGCTCCTTCAAGAGAGCTATCGATCAAACTTCACTTCGACATGAAACTATTTAGGTCACCGACGGAAAGTGTCGTTTTTGCTCTGTATCCTCTATATTATCTCTCTAAAGTGTTTGGACTTTTCCCATACTCTTGTGACAATAGAGGAGAAAGGGTCAGACTGAAGCGTTCCTGGAGTGGGATTCGTACCATAGCATTAGTGCTGTTCTTGGGACCTGGATTAATATTTAAATGGGCGTTATACTTCCCAAAGTTATTTACGGAGACTGGCATTTATCGTCTAATGGTTGATATGACACTACATGTTGCAACTGTCACCATTTTGTTGACGAATTTGATTTTAAACTTCCATAAATATGAAAAAGTTTAAAGTAATATAATTTATGCAGATAAAATATTATACAGCGGAGATTATAAGGATGATTATCTGACAACGCGACGGATAATTCTTTCAATGACAATAATGCAAATCATGTATTTATTCGCTCTTTACTTGGCTGACACTAGTAGTCTATTATTAAGTCTATTACGTCGATCAACTCTATTAAGTATAATAAACTCCTTTCTTGCGCATATTGTCTTTATCATAGACTATCTTCATTTTATCAGCATTATCATGATTCTCAAGAAACGGTTTCATTTGCTCAATGAGCACCTTGCATCTCATCACAAAAGTGAGATATTGACTGGTGATCACCCAAAGCACATATTTGAGGAAAGATTGAAAGCCTTTGAGTTTTCATCGAACACGAATTTCAACGCAGCGACATCAATAAAGACAATGAGAACACTTCACAAGAAATTATGTGACACAGTTGGATTTATCAACTCTATATTCACCTGTAGGATGTTTCTACGAATCATTTACTACTTTTCTTCGTTGCTTTACGACGCACGAAACTTAGTGGTGATGTACCAAACTAACTTATCAGGGATACCTCCTGGTTTCTTACTGGTAGTGTTTTGGGACTTCCTTCATTTGGTACAGTTGGTGTCCATCATGGCCTGTTGTTAGACTACTAGTTCAGAAGCAGCAAGCACAGCAAGTATCGTAACTGATCTCATGTTACTTCAGAGGCGGGGGACACCATCGATGGAAGAGTTGTCGTCAGTCGCACAGCAGTTAGTACATTCCAATGTGCACTTCACAGCCTTTGGCTTCTTTGATCTTAATTTGAATGCACTCTATGCTTTTGCAGTCACTGCTACAACGTTTTTAGTAATAGTGGTGGCTTAGTTAAAGGTTATTCTGCCCATTTACTTTTATTATGAGAAGATTAATGTCAGTGTTATAGGACAAGTTATGAAAACAAACAACGGTACACTATACTCGTACACATAGAAGTTTAATATTGTGATTGACCTCGTTCGTTCTTGGAAGACAACGTACATTTCTGTGGTGATATCTAACCCCTTCAATATGTAAGTGAGAATTGGTGACAAACCAAGAAAACAATGGACTGAAAATAAACAGAACGAAAGAAAAATCCATTCAGTGAGGCTGCAGTTTATACTTATTACACGTGGGCGATTTTTAACAGCCTACATGTAGTTTATAGTGTCGAGGAATACGGTATTCGTTGATGCGAGCTAAACTTGGCAATTAAATTCATTACTGGACTGCTAATGTTTGTCAAAAAAGCTCTTTATTCCTTGTGTTTACGTGTTTCAGTTTGGCTCTAGCCTTTTAGCTATCTTTATAGTTAGATACGAAGCATATAGAAAAAGATGCACAACTGCCATTAAAACCACTTTTGCTATTAATAAATTACAAAAACTATCGCTTGATTCCGCCTTGAGACTATTTCATATCAAAATTGCATCGATTCAATGTATCTGTACGCTATCATGTGAACAGTACCACCTACCTGAGTTCACAGCAAGGAGAGGATGGTGGGAAAGGATGATTGGTTCCAACAAACGCTGTCTTAGAAAGGTATTTGGTCGATCGCAGGACAATGAAGAATGACTCAACACTGTTCTGATCAATATTGAAGCCTCCCTGAATTGTGCAAGACGGGAGCAATCTTGAAGTTCTTACACCTTCTACTTACTTAACGGAGAGAAACTCATGACCATTCCAAATGGACCTGAGCCTGACGGAAGAAGAGATCTAACCAAAGAATTTCGAATAAAGATGAAAATATCAGAAGACTTCTGGCGGAGGTGGAAGAGGGAATACCTCCCGCAACTGTGGAGTTACCACGAGGTAAAGTGCCCAGCCGGTAAATATCCGAAACAGCGAGTTGGAGATCTTGCCCTCCTACAAGAAGACGTCCTGCCTGGAGGGGACGTGACCTTGCTATGCGCAGTAGCCAAGGTCGGCCGGGGGCGCGCGCGCCAATGAAGTCCTAACCTAACCCCTTTGGATTTTTTTCTGGGGGTACATTAAAACATTGTGTATGCAGAAAAAAATCGGGATTTGGAGCACCTGCGGGAGCGAATTTCTGCCGCCATCTTGACAGTTACTCCTGAAATGATTGCACGTACCAATCCAGCCATTGGGAAAGCGTGCGTTCAATGCTGATGTTGGTGGTCGGCCTGGCCTGGATTTTTTCTCTACGGTCCCTGTTTCCTTAAACTGATTAAACCATCGAATGACAGACAGCTTTGTAATCAGGTGCACTTTGTCGGGCGGTGCAGTCATTGGCGCGCGTGCCCCCGGCTGACCTTGGCTACGGCGCATCTAATGTGCCCATAGCAAGGTCACGTCCCCTCCAAAACAAAACTTACTTCAACCAGCAGGCGTTCAGTGAAAGAATTACACGTTTAACATAAAGGGTTTCGGTGCTGTAATTTTTTTAAATGTTGGCATTATTTTTCGATGACCCTGTACAGTAGTATGTGGAAGAGAGCCCGAGTCAAGGAAATACTGAAGAGGAGAGACGGCCGAGTGAGGACAGCCATCCTACGTCTGATCGATGGTTCTAGAGTCAGAAGACCGGAGCATCTGGTGACCCCTCTGGAAATCGACCAGAGCGAGGAGGATGTGGAGGACAAACGGTAGCAGATGATGGCGTATACCATCAGAACTTATAACTAACTGTCAATGACTCTGATTGATATGTTTTTTTTAAGAATAAAGAGCTTGAGAAAGATGGCGACGTAGTTGTTTCAATACGTAATTTGTACGATAACACACAGCAAGGAAAGAATCACTAAGATTTTACGCAGAGGTCAATCATTTTGTGTATAGCTTTGTATAAGTGCACTGTGTTTAATAATTCTTATTATTATAGCTTGGCGATACGCTGGAATTTTGCTCTTGTTGCAGTTAAAGTGTGATATCTGAAAACGTATATTAAAGCTTAGACGTTGATATGAATTTGATTATATAGCAACTGGGGTAACCTATCTTTCCTTCCCGATAATACTGCTCCCGGCAACAAAATGAATGTACTTCATTCAGCTTGCTGAAGAAGCTATCCTCAAATGAAATATCGCAGGCTACATTGTATAGAATGTGGAACATTTCCGGGCGGATGTAGCGATGCATCACACAGCTCAGCGCGCCATACGTCGTGTCGCGTCGCGACACAAGATGCAACATATCACTCTGAGTACGATATACTGTACTGTTCTAGGTCATCCCCCAGGGGCTCATATCTAGTGGGACGTGGGTTGGCGACCACGGGGCCCCAGCTGAGTCCGGCATTGCTTCCACTTACTTGTGCCGGGCTCCTCTCCGTCTTCTTTCCTGTCGACCTCACTTGGTCAACTCTTGTTCTCTTCCGACCCCGACGGTATTAGGGTATCCGAGGCCTAGGGAGTCTCTTCCTTTCCCACCTTAATTGGCCTTTGTCTCATATTTTCTGATACCCTCCTTCTGTGAGGGGTCAGCCTTCTTTTTCTTTTCCTTTTACCTCCTGCCTTGTGGTCAAGGCCCTTAAGGAGGCAGGGTGTATGTAGCCCCACCACTTCTGGTGGACCCTGGATATTGCTACAGCCTCAGGAGCTCACGGCTGGTGAGTTCGGGAGTTGGCGACCCCGAGGGATTCCTGAGCTGGGTCCGGTTTTCCCCCTTTTATCCATTACCTGTGGGGCGGACCCTCTCCTCTTTCACTTTACTATCTGCCTGTTATGACTCTCCTTCCTTCCAAGTCCCTCAATCCGCATTCATCGAGGGTTGAGGGCATTTCTTTTCTTCCTGTCCTTTATTTTCCTTATTCTCCTTTTGTTTTCCATTTCTTCTTCTAGTATATAAGTTAGTAGTTAGTTTTAGTTATAGTTTACATTTCATTATCATCTTGATCATCCAAACCATTAGGGGCCGTTAACCTAGATGGTACGCCCCTTAAAACAACAATTATCATCATCATCAAGTTCTAGGTCAGGATCTGCCAAAAGTTTCCAAATAATGACATAATAATAATAGTCATGATAATAATAATAGTGATAATTGTACCGGTCCCTCGCCCGGCTATTCTCTAACTACTGTTGGAGTATGACTTATTTCCGCTTACCTGGGGCCGAAATGAGTACTAGTTTGTGCTTTGCGAAATTTAACAATGACCCGTTGTTGTATAAAAAGAAATAAAGTAAGAAGTGAAATAGTAAAGGTGTAGGAGAGGATTGAGATCTTGAGAAGGAATTACATTTCGATTTCGCCTGGTAAGAAGATTATGAAAATAAGGTGGGCGAGAGCCTTTGGACGTCAGACGGTCTCGTCCGAGCTACCTATGTCTTCGCATTTTGACGAACCTCTGATCAATATTAAAATGCATGGTTATGACGGAAGGTTATGAGATCTAGTGCTCCTGTCGGCTGGGATCATTGGCCGATTAATGATTCTCTAGAGGGAACTGTATGAAGGAGTTTTGATCACCTTTTTCGTAGAAAACTCCGGGAGATTTATTCTTATCTAAGTAAAGTGTTACTTGTTGATGAGATGTGTTTTCTACTGCTTAGGTTCTTTGTTTACAATTCATATATTCTTGTCTTGGTAACTTCTAAGACTAAGTGGGATTTCACTTTCATCTTTCGAGTTTCTCCTTTCTTATTATTTTTATTTGTCCCTTTCAATTTTGGTTTAGCCTCCCTTTTCGGAGATGAGTTACCTCCCTTGGTTGCTCTCGTGCTATTTCTACCCTTTAATGATTCCCCCCAGCATTGAGAGAGTAGGTTAGTCTCCTTGAGACCCTGTTTAATTTAATTCATTTCATGGAGCTTCTTAGCTTATTTCGTATTTGGTTTCTACTCTCTGCTTTCATTTGGAGTGGATTTTCACCTGTGACAATGAAAACCAAAAATGGCGGACAAGGGATGACTGTCGTTTTGACTGATTCGATCATATCCTATGATTTAATGAATTACGATTCCCCTATTCTTCCCGTTCTTTAAGTTTCCCTTAGGTTCAAACGGCCAATATTTGGGATTTTATTTGTTGTTCAAACGTTTCAGGTCTGCGTTAGCAAAGGTACAGATATGATGTGGATCCGAGGACGGATCAGTAATGGAGTACTGTATTCTGGTTTGTGACTGTTATCTTATCTTAAGTTCTTAATGTTAATTAACCGGGTGATTTAGCCGTGGTCGTTACGGCATGGCTGTAGGCAGTCGCTCATATTTGAGAGGCGAGGAGGTTCGAATCCCCCGCCGGCAACCTTGAAGATGGTCTTCTCTGTTTTCCCATCTTCCTTCCAGGCAAATACCGGGGTTGGTCCCTAACTATAGGCCACAGCCGCTACCTTCCAATTCCTCGTCCATACATTCAGACTTTCCTACCCAGACAACACTCCACACGTGACGGTACGTGCAGCTCACCCAATGGGTGTCCACATAGTAGCAGCTACAAACTATGGCGAGCCGAACAGGTCCTCGGACACTCCCAGCTCTAAAAGCTATACGCTAAAATAAGAAGAAGAAAAGA
Source organism: Meconema thalassinum (assembly GCA_946902985.2). Classification (NCBI taxonomy): domain Eukaryota; kingdom Metazoa; phylum Arthropoda; class Insecta; order Orthoptera; family Tettigoniidae; genus Meconema; species Meconema thalassinum. The sequence continues at coordinate 588,694,450 of OX336388.2, forward strand.
AAGAAAATTAATTAAAAGGCCTTTTTAATGTTGAAATCTATATTGTTAATATTTTCGTAGTTAGTTTTAGTGTAGATATTGCTAGTGATTGGATCCTTTTATTAGACTATTAGATAACGAATCTCTCCCTCTGTTTTCCTGTCAACACGGGGGTATGGGAACCCAACGTATGTCAGCGCACGTTCACTTCCTTCTAAATCCTCCTTTGGGGGGAAGGGTGGGGGGCGGGGGGTGGTGAGGGGTTGGGGGGATGAGGGGGTGGGGGGATGAGGGGGTGGGGGATGAGGGGGTGGGGGGATGAGGGGGTGGGGGAGGGGTATAATAATAATACAAAATAACTCAGAAAAATTAATTAGTAAGTTCAATAACACCATACTATAAGTATAAATCAAGCACAAATCTTGGAAGTAACAGTCACAAAATCTATTGGGTTAGATCTGTCATCACAGATAAAATCATTCCAGCTAGCACACCAGGCATCATTCTTGTGGTCAAAATACAACAAGATGTTCAGTAATGAGCATATAGCCTACTTTCTCCTAAATGTATGGGTATAGTGTAGTTATAACTCTTTGTCTATATCAAGGAGTATAATAGAATCATTTCTTGGTTGAAGACCTTAGATACTATTTACCTCTACCAAACACTAGAGCCTCGAAAAAACTACAACCGTCATTAAAGATAGAAAGAGGAGACAATTTCAAGAATTTTATGGAACTGGAGACATGATCGACCGGACGTGGGCAACATCCAACTTTGATTTGAGGCATGTGTTTACACGTCTGGCTGTCCATGGTTTTCACCACCTTAATTGTATTAACAAATATTTCCATGACCCTACCGTGAAGTGTGTATGCCAACTATGTGGACAAGCATGTGAACGCTACCTCTTAGAGATGTGTAGTAAAAGAAAACAATCAATCAAAGACAATGCAATTCAAATCACCAGAGCGCAATTTTAGTGTACTTGTTCATTCTTTAATTTCGATTGCTATTTTACTGCAATAAAAGTATTAATTAATAACCTGAACTAATAAAAACAGATAGAGTACAGGTACTAGCCTATGTGGGATCGTTTTGTTCTTTAGTTCAAATAATATTTTCAAATAACATACAATAGACTGTTACAAACACTTAAAAATAAAACTTGATCGTATTATCAACCTTGTCATTATTCAAATTCGATGCGTATAGAATGCCAACGGTAGGCAAACAAATGGAGTCCCACTTAGACCATCTAACGAACAGGCTTCGTCAAGAAAAAAAAAGAAGGCCAAAGAAATGAAAATTTTGAGAAAGATCTCGGGTCCCGTCGAACAGAAAGGGGAATATAGAATACGGCCTAACGACAAACTGTATACTCTTCTGGAGGTTGGTCAGTTGTACTGATAAAGTATACGTTACTACTTACAGTGCTCAAAATGGCTTTCACGAGCTGTAATGCAGGCGTCCATGCGCCGCATCATTGACTGTCTCACACGCTTCCATATTCCCGGCGTTAGTCGTATCTGCTGACATCCTTACTCTATTCGCTGACCCAGCCTGCCCACGTTATGAATAGGTGTGGCATAAACAATGGCCTTTGTATGACCCCGTAAGTAGAAGTCTAATGGGTTGAGATCGGGAGAACCAACAGGCCACGGTGTCAGTCCCTGACGCCCTACCCATTTGTTTGGACTTGAATAGCGACGAAACGTACAAGTGGCCTGTGTGCCCTCCACAATTGACCAACTAGCATCGTGCCGCCGCGCCATCTGTGCTACGCACACCACAAACAATGCTTGTAACACGGCAACGAACGCACATACACGTTACTTTTACAGGACATGTTTTGCTTGTTGTCAGGTCCTCTATCGCAGTGTTTCCCAAACTGTGGTACGCGTTCCACTGGTGGCACGCTCGTACTGCTGCAGTGGTACGCGGTGATGTTACGAAAAATATAAAACATATTAGATACCTTACGAAAAATATAAAAATATAAAATTTAAAAATATATAAACTTTGATATGTTGCCGGAGGAATTGAAGGCCAAACATAAGAAGCAGTTTTATGAATTGAATTGTGATTCAGAACTAAGGCAAACTTTTTCAAAAATGGCTCTTGGGAACTTTTGGATTGAGAGGCGTGCAGACTATGCAGACATAGCTGCCAAAGCAGTTAGATTTTTAATGCCATTCACTACTTGGTACTTATGTGAAACTGCATTTTATTCACTTGTTTATCTCAAGAATAAATACCGGAATAGGCTCTTTACAGTGGAAAAAGATCTTCGTTTGAGACTCAGTAATCTTAAACCAGACATTCCTCAGTTGGCTTCTAATCTTCAAGCTCGCCCTTCACACTGAAGTTGTTAGTTGGACTTTGGTTTTTATGTTTAATTATTAAGAGTTCTTTTATTAATAATAGCCTACCTGTACAGTGTCATTTATGAATGTCTGAATTGAATACTTATTGTAATATTTATAAAACAACAGGACACATTTTTTTATTATTTGAACTTTAACTCTAACTATTTACAATCCGTATTTTGGTATGCTAGTGGTTGTGGGGGTTATAGTTACTATATCCCCCACCATTAGGTGGTTTCGCGAGAGATTCTCATCTCTTAAAGTGGTACGGACACAAAAAAGTTTGGAAAACACTGCTCCGGAGTTTCCCCACATATTTAGTTACACCCTGTATATTTTATCGCCTCAAGCAACAGGCAGAGAGGAAGCCGAGTTATCAAGTCCTGAACTCAACAAATACGTTTCTCTGCTGAGTGTATAAAGCTTAGCAATGCCCAGGGACTACCAAGTGGAGATAATACAGGGCGCCCGGGAATGTCCTCCATAGTGGATACGTGCAGCTGCGAGTGGTTGCGTCATCAGTTTAGTTGGCAGCACTGTGTCCTTGAAAGGGGGACTCCCGCGCGTGTGGGCTGTAGGCTGTCGAAATCCTCAGTGTGTATTGCGATAAGCGAGCGTGCACTGTATGTCTTCAGTGTGTATTCCAGTAAGCAAGCGTTCAGATAGATTATTGGAAGAGTGCAACAGTATACAGGAGGTAATGTTTACTACTGAAGAGAGAGGTTTTTGGTGGAATACGTTTTTCACGAAGGCGATCGGTTTACAGAAAATGTAAAATTAAGATTTCAGGCGCGGTTTCCTAATTCAGTGTCCAAACCGTGATACCGTGAAAACGATTGAGGAACTTAGTAGTAGTAGTTATTGTTGTCATAAGGGGTGGAACTACGAGGTCATCTACCCCTTGAGGAACTTAAAGTGAATATCATTAATTAAATGCAGTCCATTCCGCAAGAAACTTCAGTGAAAGTCTTCGACATTATGTGTAGACGTGTTGATGTCTGTCTTCGAACACAAGGACAACACTTCCAGCATCTGTTATGAATGGCTGTGGTGTATAATGCTGGTCTCATGGAAGAGAGTGCTTTTAACAATAATACCATTACTCTCTTGACATAGATTTAGAATGTAGATAAGGCTAATCGTGTAACGATTGACGAAACTGAGGACTCGAGGACATCATGGAAGGGAGAGAGGAGTAGAACTTTATTTTACCAAGATCCCTCATGGACTCGTCACACTGTCAAACGAGGAGGACTGAACTGACAGAGCGATGGATCGATAACATTGGCATCGTTCATCAGTCTCCACACGTCATCCTTCAATAGCTCAATATCTTATATCTCATTGTTAGCCGCTCTGACGTCACAGTAGTAAAAGGGGTAATAAAACACTGTTTGTCTACTCCGTACGATGCCCGTTTTCAACGGGATCAAGTATGAGATACGATGAAAATCTATGTGGTGGGTGGTTTTTAAAGGCGTGTGCCCTTCCTGACGCCAACCCGATGAGATGATGGAGAGCCAGTTTCCAGTGCTGCCATATTGACAATTCATATTGCAATTATTCAGTCGCTCAACAGAAAGAACAAGAAGTTCCGTGACGAAATAAAGAGCCTACTTTTCTTAAAATGTAAGATTCATGCCAATGATTATTCTATAAGGACGTATCTAGAATATAGAAGAAATTGAGTAGGTAATTCCAAAATTTTTAATTTGTTCGAAATATACCTGACATAGTGTAACCTAATAGAGCACTACAGTTGGCAGCCCTGGTGACTGAATATATTCTTAGTCCCATCTCTTAAGGTACTGAAAGCACATACAAGATTTGGTTGAAATCCATTTGTTAGTATATATGTCACATCATTTAAAATTGGTTTTATCAGCAGCCTTAGAATGATGTTGGCAGCACTGGCGTTTATTAGTTACTCCAAATTAATACAGAATGGCAGGTACTATACGTGTGCAAGGTTTAGAGTTGTTGGCTTGCATACTTTCTGATATATTGATATTAGGGTAAAAAAAATAGAGAGATCATTTATTAACAGTTGGCAGCCCTGCTTGCTCTTAGGAATACGCGTAGTTGTTTTTGTTATGGTACACATAACACATACGATATTCGATTGAAATCCAATTGATAGTATAGAACTTACATGTACTTTCAAATGGGACATATCATAATCACTTTGGCAACACTGTCATGTATTGCCTCCTGGAAATTAAACTGAAATATTATTTTCTATATGTGTGTCAATTTTGGAATAGCTCCCATGCATACCTTCTATGATATTCAACATGGAGCTCAAAATTCAATTGAAAATTTTCAGCAGTTGTAGCACTGACATCATTTTCAAATGTAGCCTTGAAATATTCTGGTATAGATCTTCACTCATACCAAGTTTGGTTTCGATGCAGCCGTTTAGGAGTTGATAGGGGGGGGGGAAGAGGGAGGGAGTAGGAGACACACAGACAGACGAACAGACAGACACACATTTGCTCGGATTAATCTCATACGTCTACTTATTCCTCATTTAGGCTGATTTTGGAAGGTAGAATAAGGAAAGATAAGAGAACGTTCATGGCATTTGTAGACTTAGAAAAGGCTTTTGATAACGTTGATTGGACTAAATTGTTTGACATTTTGAAATCTATTGGAATAAAGTACAGGGATAGGAGGGTGATATACAATCTATACAGTAACCAGACAGCAGTCATTCGAGCTGAAGGACATGAGAGAAAAGCTGGTATTCAGAAAGGTGTAAAGCAAGGCTGCAACTTATCACCCATACTTTTCAATCTTTACATTGAACAAGCAATGAAGGAAATTGTACAAAAATTTAAAGTGGGAGTGAAGATTCAAGGAGAAATATTTCAACTCTGAGATTTGCTGATGACATCGTCATCTTGGCCGACACACCTGAGGATTTGAATGAGTTTTTGAATGGTATAGACTCCGTCTTACGGAAATAATACATGATGAAAATTAATAAATGTAAAACAAAAATACTGGAATGCAGCCAAAATAAATCAGAAACCTCTATGGACATCAAATTGGCAGGTGAAAAGCTGAAGAAATTAGGAGACATCTGTTACTTAGGAAGCAAAATAACCAGTGATGGACGAAGCAAAGAGGATATAAAAGTAGGTTGGCTCAGGCAAGGAAAGCATTTCTACAAAAAAGAAACTGTTGACATCGAATATAGATTTAGGTATTAGGAAGTAATTTTTGAAAGCCTTTGTCTGGAGCGTGGCGCTCTATGGAAGTGAAACTTGGACTATTGGTGCAGCAGAAAAGAGGAGAATTGAAGCATTTGAAATGTGGTGTTACAGGGGAATGATGAAGATCAGATGGGTAGATAGGGTTACAAACGTAGAGGTATTGAGACGAGTGGGAGAGGAGAGATGTTTCTGGCGACTGCTAATGTAGAGAAGAAATAGGTCAGTAGGACACATACTAAGACACCCAGGAATAGCAAGCTTAGTTATGGAAGGAAGGGTCGAGGATAAGAACTGTAGGGGCAGACCAAGGTTAGAATATGTTAAACAGATTGCCCCTGATGTAGGGTGTGGTAGCTATGTATAGATGAAACGATTAGCACAGCACAGGGAGGCTTGGAAAGCTGCATCAAACCAGTCAAAAGACTGAAGGCTCAAACAACAACAACAACAGGCTAAACATTGAGTTGACCGAGTAAAAAGTTGCAATATTAATTCTCACTACGTGATGTAGTGACTAGAGTTATTGGCCGTCGGCGCAGAGGTCCAGGTTTAATTCCTGGCTCTGCCAAGAAATTTTAATTCTGGTGTGAGGGCTGTGAAGAGAAACACTCAGCCTCGTGAGGCAAAATTGAAAGGAGGAGAGTTTGATTCCCACCTCAGCTATCCTGGAAGTGGTTTTCCGGGGGTTCCCACTTCTATTCTATTCATTGAAAATCACTTACAGGATGGCTGAGGTGGGAATCGAAGCCATCTCTTTCCAGATTTGCATTTCAAGGCTGTGTGCACTCCGTTTCAGCCATTTGACCAGAATTAAATGTCTTGGCAGAGCCAAGAATTGAACCAGGACCTCCAGGACGTCAATCAAGAATACTACCAAAACCTATTACAGTGTGTTCTTGCCTCAACTAGATTCTTTGTCTTTGTGATTTGCTTAGACAGACACTACCACTGAGAATCTAATGTTGATGATCGTATAAATTTCACTCTCACAAATTCTATTCTTGAGTTTTAAAATAAGAGGCCTGATGGCGCAGGAGGCAAGCTGATTGCCTATCATCAAAGTGGACCAGGTTCGATTTCAAGTTAATGCTTATGAGATTTTTGAGGAGAAATGTCAAGTCCAGTAGTTCGGATTCCACAAAAAAAAAAAAAAAAAAAAAAAAAAAAAAAAAAAAAAAAAAGCGAGTTCCCGAGACTTTTGATCGTGAAATTAAGGGCCCCTCATGTCAGATTATTACTTTCATCAACTGGACCATATTCCGAACTCAAGAGGATGGAGATAGACCTGACATTTCATATTTCAATTGCTATGCTTCAATTAAAGTGGACTGAGGAAAAACAAAACCAAACACATGTAGTTAGAAGATATTCTGTTCACGGATTGTACCATAAAATTTCCCAGATAAATTCATTTCATCGTCCAAACAATAAATGTGAATGTGAATTGTGTTTCCAAATATGTGGATGATATCACATTAGAATACACAATGAGGTTGAAATCTCTCAATGACTATAGCAATTATTAATTAAGTATTCTTATATCCCCATTTGGGTGAACATCAATTCTTTATTTATTTATAACTTAAGGGTCACAAGAAACTATAAGCCTAGTATTAATATATGAATTCTTGAAATCCTCAGTTCCCTTTTAATACTGATTATTTTCTTCACTAAAAATACCTTTCTCCACTGCTATTCAAAACTAATTTATGTTGAGACAAAATCTCCATTGTACAAAGTAAACTCACGCCGTCATTGGAGGATAAGGGATGACTTACTGTAGTTGATATTAAAATGACGATTCAGCAAGAGATAGTAATAATAATCATTTGTGTATATTTATAGATTGTATATATGTGATGTTTTGTTTGTCATCTGAATGGAGACAGCAGGTGAATACACAAAAGAACAGACAATGAGCAAACAACAAAAGCAGTGCTGGTTGACATGCTATTTCTGCCCGTGAGAATGGACGCGATCAATCATTGCATTGGACTCCTCTTTTTCGAGCTATTGACATTATATTGTAAAATTGGTATAGCGTATTGCCTACGGTAGGATATATTGAAAACATCTCTAAGTATACAGATTAGGTCTTGGTAGCAAGTAATTTCTCCGTAAAATGTTGGACCAGCCCTTTCGAAATTATTCAAGCGTCATTATAATGTTGGTTTTACCAGTTACCATTGGCAACACTTAGCCTATGTCTAGAAGTCGGGTATCTGGTAGCGATACTACCAACTTGCATACTGTTATCAAATATTGAGCAGATATTCAAAAGAATTTATTTATTTATTTATTTATTTATCGTATGGAGTTTAGCGCCGGGAAGCCTCCGTGGCTTAGGCGGCAGCACGCCGGCCTCTCACCGCTGGGTCCGTGGTTCAAATCCCGGTCACTCCATGTGAGATCTGTGCTGGACAAAACGGAGGCAGACAGGTTTTTCTCCGGGTACTCCGGTTTTCCCTGTCAAAATTTCATTCCAGCAACACTCTCCACTATCATTTCATTCCATCTGTCATTCATTTAATCATTGCTCCAGAGGAGTGCGTCAGGCCTCGGCAGCCGGCACAGTTCAAATCCTCGCCGCTAGATGGGGGCTTCATTCATTCCATTCCTGACCCGGTCGGAGACTGGAAGCAGGCTGTGGATTTTCATTTTCATGGAGTTTAGCGCCGGAAGTGTCAGAGGACATGTTTGGCTCGCCTGAGTCTGTAGCTCTTTCCAGCGGACACCCGTATTAGGGTGAGCTACAAGTTCCGTTCAATTTAAAGTAAATCCAACTTTCACTACCAGATATCAATGATACCTAGTGGTGAACGTTGGAAATTTGATAGAGCGTTACGGCGAAATGTAACCTAACATTTTATCTTTACACAAGTTAAGTCTGTGAAAGTATCTTTTACATGCTATAAATATATAATAGGAGGGGGAGACAGCAACCGCTCCAGCTATATAACCTTATTATACTATTTTCTGATTATCTTTGATCAGTGATGTAGAAAAAAATCCATACCCACATTTGGTGATAAGTAATTTCTCCGTAAAATGTTGGACCAGCCCTTTCGAAATTATTCAAACATCCAAATATATTTTTGTGTTTATTTATGATTTTGTTATGTGCTATGATAAATGCAATGTCTATGACATCTGGAGAGATGTTAAGTCTGAATAGCTGCACGTATTTTCCTGTTCATTCGTTCTAGATGCAGTATTTTGGTTGCAAATGGTTCTCTCTACCATGCCTAATTAATACATCATTGAGTCAAAATCGTGGACCATGCTGGCCTCTCCATTCGCTAGACATCTCCCGATATGGTGTATTACCTTGTAGGAATATCCCCTCGTCACAAAGTCCATAGACGGCTTCAAAACGTCATCTATGAGAGTTTTGTAGCGGTTACCATTGAGGTTTGTGGGTACATGGACAAGTAACCCCAACACATGTCATGTAAACACACCGCACACCATTACAGAACAACCACCATTCTGCATGGTGTCTTTTTAACAACTGGAACCCATGGCCTCATTTTGTTTGCGAACCATACCATACCTCCGAAACAACCTCCATCTACAGTACATGTTTCTAATCTTTCAAGTTCTAAGTAGCATCCTCACGAGCCAACTTGCGGCGTTGTGCTGTTAACAGAGGCACTCTGGCGAATCTTCTGCTCCCACACACCATGGGAGCTAATGAACTTTGCAGACACTTGATAGTTATACCTCCTGCATTGGATATGGATCTGATCTGACCATTCCTTCTCTGGTACTACGGAAAATTCTACTCAACTTCCGCCAGTCACAATCATCAAGTAATCTTAGACGGCCATTATATTTTTCACGATAGATCGTATTGCGATAATCCTTTTACACGTGACACTGTGGATCGAAGAATATTGAAAGTCCCCACAAGTTCAGAAATTAAATGTCCCAACCTCCTGGCACCACAATCATGTCAAGTTTGAACTCTGATAACTCACGTGGCCTTACCATGAGCATGTAAACAACAGTAAATCCAAATGACACGACCACCTGTACACAACTGAAACCGGTGCTGCCTGGGCAACGTAATTTTCTGCGACGATGATGATGATGATGACGACCGTGTGGCCTCCGGAGAGGCCGAGTGCAGGACTTTCTAGTTGACGCCCTTGGGCGACCTGCGCGTCGTAAAGAGGATGAAGTGATGAGGAAGACGTCACATACACCCAGTCCCCGATCCACGGGAATTAACCCCAGGAGATTAAAATCCCTGATGGTTCGGCCGGGAATCGAACTCGGGGCACTTTGGGCCTAAGCCTAGCACGCTAACCAATTAGCCTAGGAACCGGACATTTTCTTCGATGACACCACGAGTCAAACTGTTACATTTGTCATGTCAATGTATACATACACACACACACACACACACACACTGAAGTCAGTGTTGCCAACTCTGGTTAAAAATCACCAAGCAGTAAACTCCGCCTATGGGATTTCCGGGAAACCCTAGTGCCAGTCCCAATACCAGGTAAAGGAGGAGAATATGCTGATAATTGTTTATAAGGGATCTAACATCGAGGGTATCGGCCCTGAAGGAGGAGGGATCCTGGTGTACAACCGAGCAAGTCAATTATAAATACTTGTCTCAGGAAGAATGCCTGTTACCAGCTAGGCAGAGAAGAATCCAGGTGGGGAGTTTGGGTGCCATAAAAGAGCAGTCCTCCTATCAGGATAAGATAAGTAGGCCAGTAACCTGTTATTCAAATATTATCATGCTAAACGCACAAATAGAGAGAAATCCGGCAAATAACAAAATATGACAAACTAGCGAGGCCACGTATTAAGTGGGAAGAAGCGACCCGCAAGGAGATAGCAGCGAGCAAAGAAAGATTTCAGTTGTCTACATCAGAAGCACACCCACATCCATGCTCCACCTAGTCTTATATCTAGGGAAAACTTGTTTTAAAAGCGTTCGGTCTTGAAGGGACAGCAGACACTATCAGAATGAAAATGTGGAAAGATAAAAATGACCATCTTTCAAACTGGATGGTTCCAAAGGAATGCCTCCCTTCTGGTCTCATGGAGGAATTATTTATTATTTAGCGTATGATGAATACAATATTATGTACAATATATACAGAACAACTACCATTTCAAGTTCATAACTAGAGTTCCATGTTAAAAGTTGATAGCCAGAGAAGGGCTTCGCTGGAGACACAGTGTAAGTCTTCTATAGAGCCACTGTATGCACGTAAAGGACACTCGCATGTAATATGGTCCACTGCCTCTTTTCCGCAGTCACATTGAGGTGATGCCTTCCATCCCCATTTGAAGAGAGTGGCTCCACATCTACCTTGGCCGGTCCTAATACGGTTTAGCGTCCTCCACTTTCTTCTGGGAAGGGAAAATCCATCAGGGCACTTGCAGGGGTTCTTAATGATGTGATGATATGGTGACGAGAATTGCAGATGCCATTGTTCTGTAGATTCATTGCAGTACGCCAAAAAGGGTGTCTGGATTTCAGTTGTTTGGTTGGAGAAGCTGCTAAGTCAGAATGAATAGGGAGGTGAGGATTGTTTTCTATTTTCTTCCATACACGTGTCCCCCGGGTGGTGCTAAGAAAGCAACAGTGATAAGATGAGACCGAACTGTCGGAAACGACCTCTCGGTCAAGGAAAATGGAGGAGAAACACACATAGAGGCTCTTTTCAGGGCCCTCAAGTTCGTGACATTGGCACTGCATTGAAAATATGCCAGCTTAACATCGAAGGCATCAGCAGAGCAAAGTGTGAACACCTAGCAAAGGTTCTCAAAGAACATCAGACTCACATCATCCTGCTTCATGGAGGAATGGTTACCTGGAGGCAATGAATAGACATCGAACAGGAGTGGGTAGAACTAAGCAGAATATGCAGAAATGGGGTTTTATAACAGATTCATCCTTATGTGATTGTGGAGAGCAGCAAACAGTGCAGGCCTGCCTTGTGCCCATCAACATGCACAATGGAAAATTTGGACTGTTGACGCAGCAGAAAATATAAGAATAGAACCATTTGGTTTGAAATGTGGTGTTACAGGGTAATAATGGAGATCAGATGGGTAGCTAGAGGTATTAAGAAGAGTAGGAGAGGAGAGATGTTTCTGGCGACTGCTAATGAAGAGAAGATATAGGTTGGTAGAAGGCACCCAGGAATAGCAAACTTATTTATGGAAGGAAAGGTTGAGTACAAGAACTGTAGGGGTAGACCAAGGTTAGAATATGTTAAACAGCTTGCCTCGGATGTAAGGTGTTGTAGCTATGATGAAACGATTAGCTCAAGACAGTGGCATTGTGTGCTCAACAGCAGCTATATGGCATCATTGTTCACGTCTGTGGTAGTTTTCAGAGTTATCAGATCAGTACAGCTTGAGCTGTTGCGACGTAAAGAAGGCCGTGCCACTCTCTGTTTGCACCAAGGAAGAACAGCGTTCCGTAATCTGCATTTTGTGGTCTGAGGGCGTACCAGGAGCGGAAATTCGCAGACGACTTTCAGTTCACAGTTTCACAGTCCAAAAGGGGTCGCACAAGCGTGAAGATCCGGGCGTCCATCTGCAGCCGTAACGGATGCCAATATTGAACAAGTGCGTGATGTGATCCTGCATAGCAGACGAATTGATGAAGTGGCAAACCATTTGCACATTAACCATGGTTCTGCATATGGAATCATGCATAACATGCTTAACTTCCACAATGTTTTTTCACTGCCACTGACTCCTCCAAATTTGTTCATGGTCTGAATTTCAACCTCGACACCACATCATACACACTGATACGACAAGTTGCATATGCAGTAGGTGCTACACAATATTCACAACATATCGCCGCCTACAGCGTTCAACTTCTTTCTTTTTCTTAATTGATTCTGTGTATTGTATTTGTTTTCCAGTTGTTGTTTTTCTTTGTGCATGAAGACGTCACTAAACCCAGTCACGAGCCAGATGAATTAACCACAGCAGATTACATTCCCCATGGCCCGGCTGGGAATCGAACCCGAGACCCCTCGGACCAAAGCCTAGCATGCTAACCAATTAGCCACGGAGCCAGACTAGCTCTTCGGACGCTGCGTTTCGAGGTGTTGGAGCATCCCGATCTCACCACGTCTCGTTGGTTCTCTTAAAAATAACAAGATGTTCAGTAAAGAACATATAGCCTACTTTCTCCTAAATGTATGAGTATAGTTATAACTCGTTGTTTTTATCAAAGAGTATAATAGAATCATTTCTTGCTTGAAGACCTTAGAAACTATTTACCTCTACCAAACACCACAACCTCGAAAAAAACTGTTACCATCATTGAAGAAAGAAAGATAAGAAGTATCTCAAGAATGTTGTGGATCTGGAGACATAATCGTGCGTGGCTCAGCGGTAACGTTCTCGCTTGCTGGGCCCTAGGTTGCAGGTTCGTATCCTGGCGCAGTCAGCTGGCATTTGAGGGTGCACACATGCGAGGGAGCCGTGTCAGTAGATTTACTGGCACGTTAAAGATCCCCATCGGGGCAAAATTCCGTCACCCCGGCGTCTCTAAAAGCAGCTGTAGTTAAAAGGGACGTAAAACCAATAACATTATTATTAATGTTATTATTACATAATCGACCTGTCGTGGGCAACATCCAACTTTGAGTTGAGGCACGTCTTTACACGTCTGGCTGTGCATGGCTTTCACAACCCTAATTGAATTAACAAATCTTTCCATGACCCTACAGAGACGTGTGCATACTAACTATGTGGATATTTTCGATTGCTATTTGCCTGCAATAAAAGTATTAATTAATATCCTGAACTAGCACCAACGGATCGAGTTCAGGAACTATGTGAAATCGTTTTGTTCTTTACTTCAAATAACATTTTCAAATAACGCACAATAGGCTGTTACAAACCCTTTAAAATAAAAAGTAAAAAAGTATCGTAGTATCATCTTGTCATTCTTCAAATTCGATGCGCATAGAATGCCAATGGTATACTAATCAATGGAGTCCCACGTAGGCCTGTCGGGACATCTAGTGGAGAAGTATCAAACAAGATAATCCTAACACGGCGAGTGCATTCTAGCGGCCATAAAAATACACTTTTCAATAAAATCTGTAAGTTAATCTGTACGCCGGCGAGCAGTTCGCCGTCAGTTGGCCATGATAATTACCTTTTTGGCTGCTAGATATCTCGAGCAAATCTGCTGGCGAATTTTGTTTTAATATATATTTTCCATGGTAATATGCACAATATAACGCTTAATTTTAAAACGTCTGAGTCATTACAACACAATAAATATAAAAAATTTCAAGCAAGGAACCTTACTCCGATGGGGTTTGAACCATAGCCGTATGAGTGACAGGCCAAAGCTTTACCACGGAGCCAAACCTCCGATATCAAATGAGTCATATAGAACGTGCTAGCAAATAATGATTTAGACTAAACGATTTCATCAGTGGAGTATATTATTTATATATAAAGCATTTCTTACAAAGTTTATTTATTTTGTATCAGTACACTATATTGCATGCAATACTCAAATTAGTGAAATATAAGTCAGGCACAAGATATCCGCTGCCATCTTGCCTTGTAACTGAGACGGCTCAGCTTTTTAAAATCACTTCTGCACTATAGTATTACAAAATAAACTTTTAATTTCGTATGTGCCTCTTCCTTTAGAACAGTTAAAACGATTCTCGGGTCGATAATCGGAACTGGTGGGTCCCATGATATGGATTATAAATTTTGCATAATTCGCATGGCCGCCATCCTGAAATGGTACGGCGGATGACCTTGTAGTTTGGTCACAAGACGAGTCCTATATGAAGATATGTTGTTACCAAATTTGGTAGAGATCGGATAATTTGGTTAGTCGTTATTTGAAATTATGTTTTGAACGTTTGAGTGACCGCCATTCAGTTTTGGTAAATATATAAAACATGCCCTTTGCTAGTTCTACCCCTGTACCAAATTTCGTTCAATTCGATTTCACCGTGTTTGAATTGATAGGGGGGGGGGCAGACATTCAGAGTACACACACACAGACTCTCACACACACATACTCTCACACACACACACACACACACACACACACACACATACTCAAACACACACAGACAGACACACAATTTTTGGCCCTGTGTAGATCTCATAAGTCTACTTTCATTTTTTGCAAAAATGCTCTAAGAGACCGCCGCTTCAGCTCCGATCAACAGGTGAAGGACGCGGTGCATACGTGGCTTGCTGCGCAACACAAACCTTTTTTGCAGAGGGTATCAGCAACCTTGTGAAACGGTGGACAATGTGCTTTGAAAAGCAGAGAGGGGGACTATGTTGAAAAATTATAGCAATATATAGTGTGTACTATTTTTGTAGTAAATTATAGAACTTGATTGCAGATACTTACTTGCCCTCGTACTATTTTAACATTGGCAAGATAGGACTCTTCCCCTTAAATGTATGCAATAAGTCAAGCTCACAACTTAATTATTACTTTCACATATGACGGGTCCAACGGTCGATGTTTTCAGACTTTTGGTTATCTTGAAATGGCATACATGAAAATAAAAGTCACATTGTAGCAGTGTATTCAATGTGACAGTCTAATCGATCTGTCATACCATATGCGTGTTTTAAAAGCATTCGCTTGTCTGGTTTATTTCCAAGGACAATATACTGTGGATATGTGTGATTGATGGCATCCATTCCCATGAGGAGACATAGCAAGTCAACCAGTCTTGCTATTGTTTATATATCCATTTGTCTGTTCTTTTGTGTGTTCAACTGGAGGTCTCTATTCACAAGGCAGAGTGAAAAGTTATCACGCTTTACACAAATACATACAAGCATACAAACAAATGATTGATAGATCTCTTGTAATATTACCATTTCAAGTAATTTGTATCTAAACAGTCTGTTCTAACCTGATGATCTATTTGTACTGACGGACTCCGCTGAAAGCTTACAAGCCAACATGTTTGAACATGAACAAAAATGTAGAGCGTATGGTATTTGGATCTTTAAGCATACAGGCTCTTCATTAGTTATAGACCTACACGGATTGGTGAAGCATTGGTGTTACATATCTATCATTTCAAGCTTCAATACGGAACTACTATTTGTCATGAGCAGCTGATCACCGTCACCATCTATTACATTTCATTTAATTCTGATCTTATAACCTAAATTTTATGGTGCACCATATTAGGTTTAAATACGTATCTTATTACTGTGCTACGCTTTTTTTTTCAATAGCTGATGAATGGGATAAGATGTAATTAATCCTCGAAACATGTACTGAAACTGAAAAAAAGTTAAATAATTATTATTTTCTTTATAGTATTGATTCATGCAGATGTACATTTCTTGTTAATAACTATTATGGTATGAAGGTCAGTATTTCTAAGACGAAGATTATGCCGGAAGGGAATAAATGCAAGAAAATATAATGCCAAGTGGGAGAAACTAAATTGAAACAGGTATAGATGGGCCGGTCATTCGTGGCCGGTCGTAAGCGCGTGAGAATTCTTCTTAAAGCCCGATTAGAAGACTGAGACCACTAAATAAGCACATGCGCTGCCGAGGATACATTGCGCACTTCATTTGCATTGATCACAAAGGTATGAAGGCTCACTGTGCGTGGATACACCACTGCGCATGTAATATGTACCGGTCAAGAAGGAACGGCCCACTTATACTTGGGCTGTGTATTCTCTCAGGATGGCAGTATGGGAAGGAAACAGAGTCGAGGTTTGGAAATGCGAATTCAGTGAGTTCTCAGTTGCGATCTACAGTATTCTGTAGAAAAGAAGTTAGTGTAGCCACAAAACACTCCCTACATCGCTCAGTATTTAGACCGACATTGCTGTATGGAAGTGAGAGCTGGGTAGATTCAATATATGATACATGATCTAGGGGTAACTGATGTTAGGGTAGGACGAATAGTTGCTCTGACAAATAGATGGGAGTAATGGCTGGAAGGTACTCATAATGAACAGAAGAAGTTAGAAATGAACACGCTAGATGAAGCTGTTCGTATGAGCCAACTCAGATGGTGGGGTCATGTGAAGAGAATGGTGGAGGAGATATTAACTAAGAGGTTAATGTGTTTGGCTGTAGGAAATAAGAGAAGCAGATGCATAGCTAGGAGCGGATGGTTGGATTCAGTGTTGAACGATTTCTGAGAGGTGAAGAAACAGGAGGAGGCCGCAGTGCTAACTGCTAACAAGGGATCATTGAGGCAAATTGTTCACGAACAGAGGCCTGCGGACTAGACTGGATGCTGAAAGGCAAAGCTGTCTCAAACGAATATGTATGTAGGCCTATGTTTCGTATCGCAGGATGGAGGTGTTAATTTTACCCTACATTATTCATTAAATCTTAGTTATTCAGAACGCAGCACAGCCGCGTGCGTAGGGTCATGCTCTAATATGTTCTGAGATCGAAGGATCTAATACCAGAGTTGACAGTGGCCATCCTGAGTGAAGTTTTCCCAGGTTCTTTCTCCTTCCGGGTAAATGCTGAATGGTATCTGAATTAAATTCCCGCCGCACTTTCACAAATCATTGACCTAAATAATTACAGCAACACTACAGTCATCTCATACACACAGGTTATAAGACAAATACAATACCCAGAAAAGTATATGGAGCTGGTAACCAAAGATGTTCAAAGCCCTTAGGTGAACCAACAACAACTAATCATGTGTAGGTGGCCGATTCTGGAGCGTGACGTGCTGTTGGCTAGGAAAGGAAATGGCTTTCAGAGCTTCAAACTTGATTATAATGCAGAAACTCCTCGCCTTCTCCCCTTTCTCCTTTTTTTGTCTTCTCTTTTTCCTTCTTCTGATCTTCATATTATTCTGCTCTGTCATCTCCTACTTCTTTATGGTCTTCTTTTTCTCCTTTCTTTTCTTTTTTTTGTCTTACTTTTCTTTTACTCCTCTACATCTCCTTTTTGTCTTATTTTCCATATTATAAATCCCCGTTTTCGTCATCTCCTTCATCTTCTTTCTACTCAATTTGTTTTCGTCTTACTTTTCACTTTCTTCGACTTCTTGTGTTTCGATTTTTGCAAAACATGAAAGTGAGACTTACACGGGCCAATAGTTCGTGTGTCAGTGTGTGTGATTGTGCGTATGTGTGTATGTCTGCCCCCTCCCACTCCTTCCCCCCATATCAATTCGAACATGACGAAACCGACTTGAACCAAATTTGGTACAGAGGTAGCACTACTAAAGGACTTCATGTTGCGTGCAGCCGCCATCTTGAAATTCTAAAATATAAAAATAAATAAATATGAAAACTTAAGAGCTACTGTAACGAAAATTATTGACAAGGAAGGGTCCTTAATGTGCCCTTGTAGGCTAAGGCAAAATAACATTGATGTTACAATATTAGAACATTAAAATTGACAACTACGAAAGATATTGGGTAATTAAGATGAATCTTACAAAAAGATGAACTTCATATTAGATTTCTCAGATTACAAAACTGAATATAGCGCACAGTGGCCATCTCAAAATGTCAAAATAAATTGATAACATTCGGTGCCCTAGAGTTATAACGAAATTTAATAACGAAATCGAACCTTATAAGTCACTTCGTACAATCAAAGCAAAAGACCAGTGGCTCCATAGATTAACGATGGTACCTAGGCGTACTATTCAAATATACAGATTTGTAATTCAGGATGTTACTGCACGTTTAAGGCGAAACTTGGTAGAAGGGGTGTACTGTGTAAGAAGCGTGAGTAACGTTAGTGATACATTTATTAATCTAAATATGGAGAGCAGCGGTCGTTCTGAACATTCACAATTTAAAAAAAAATCTATAATCCATAGCTTCAAAAACGAAAATTAATGATAAGGTAGTGTACCCGATACCTAGTTTAGGCTATCGGCTACGCCAGCAGACATTAAGCTGTAGTTGAGGTTTTGGGAAGAGCTCTTAAAAGATAGCGCACCGATCGCGTCAAGAAGAATGTCAAGATGACGTAGGAGGTCTAGAATCAAGGAGGCACTGATATCTGTAAGAAGATGGAATTATGGATAGAGATGTGAAGCTTTATTGAGATATTTATGGAATTATAGCAATTAAACATCTTAGAAGAGGATATATAACATGCATTATATGTGGAAATAATTTTAAAGAAGTCAGATAACCCTTAAGTTATTTTATAACGGAACAGCCGAGATGATCTGGGTTCGAGACTATGATCGTGACGCGAGAGCACAGTGGTGGGGGACTACACCACGTGCCTGCGCCGAGCACATAAGCGAGAAGACAGTGCCAGCAAGTTCAGTTGAGCTCAGTCAGACGAGCAGGCAGGAGCAGCTCTATAGCGCAAGCGAGACGCACAGTGAAGGTCACGTAACATACCGAAACTGTCACGGCAAAGTGTAGGCGACAGTTCCAGCATCGCCGAGCAGCGAAGGCCAGGCGGGTCATTGATCCAGGCGGGCTAGCCGAGGAAGCAATCACAGACGGCCGGGATATGTTAGGACGGCACTGCAAGTAGTTAAAGACTTTATTACAAGCGACATTTCAACGCAGTTTGAACACAGCTTTTATGAATAACTTTATGACTATGCTTTTCTATAACGCATTCAAAGCTACTTTAACTATTTCAAGTAAACGGAATGTTGTTAGCATAGGCACTGATGAACATTAGATCGTGCATTAATAAGATTTATTTCTTATGCAGTTTTCATGAATACAGACAACTACAGGGTGTTTCGTAATCTTGAACACTCTCAAGTAAAATTTTATTTTTACGAAAGTGAGACTTAGCAGTTATCAGAGATTGATCTTTCAATACTCAAACTGAACATTTAACGGAACAGTGGCGTAATTTAGAAGAGGAGTAGGGGTCCGCTGTTTCCATGAACTTTTTCGAGAAGGAGTTGGACAATATCCGCTATGGGTAATCCGAAGTTCGACATGTCCGAGTAGACGCAAATAGAGACAAGATGGCACCGCAGAGCGATGGATTCGATTCCTGACGAGAGGAGTCTACCAGCTGATTCACTTGGGATTTCGAAGGCAATCGTCATTTCACGGATGGAATGCTATTCACGCCGATCTTTCGAGAAATTCTTTATGTAGGGAAAATCGACGATCTTGGAAATTTAATTACAGCTGATTATGAAAGGTACTGTAAGAGTCATAACTACCTAATGCGATTATTTTCATGAATACTGGGCACACATGTATATTTTTCTAATGGGAGTGATATGATTATTAAGACATGGTTTGACTTTATATACTTCGAATTTGCTAGAATATGGAGTGACCATATGATATGGCAGGCATCATTATACGAAATTCTCACCATTGGTTGGCTTTATTAAGCAGATGTTTGGTCTTTTAGACATTTTTCCAGCTAGGATATTTTTCATGAATAGTTTTTTTTGGGTAACGAGTATTTCGAACTCGTGATCTGCAATTGATTATCTAAAATTACTTCGTCAGTTCATTGCATACTAGCGAGTGTGTATTATTCATCAGTAGGGATTTTTTTCCATTGGATTGTTTGGAGATATTAAGAAGTTATTCACTTTAGTGAATGAACATCGCTTTTATATGACAACTAGAAACTTGTTGATTCCTATCTGGTACATTCACTCATATAGCCTACGAGATGGGGTCCCTCGTATTTATACGATTGTATGGTGGCTACTCATCTTACCCATCGCTCAGGGAACTATCATCCAAGTCGACGGGGCGAGGTCTTTCGTATTTATACGACTGTACGGTGGTTACACATCTTACTCGCCATTGAGGGACTCATTTTTATCATCCGAGTGTACACGAGATGTAAGTGAATCAAACAAGGAACTACTAGTCACATATCAGTCGAAATTTTGTTAAATAAAGTAACGATAAATGTCAACAGGATTGCATTTAGTAATTCTTGTTTGCCAATCCAATATTTTGTTGCTATACTCTTTTGAGAGTAATTTCAGTTTAACAGCTGTTACAGCTGATGCTTTTGATGATTTTTATAATTGTGTTTGATACCTTTGAGAAGGATTTAAAGTAATTGAATCTTGTAAGATTAATCATTAATGGTCAGATTTACTTCAAGGCAGATCAGTATTGCAGATTTTGATATGAGATTATAGCACATTGATGTTTTTCTGTGATGTGAGTTATGAAAATTGTAAGAGAATTTATGCTATTTGAAACAGATCTTAAATTACTGAGGTAATATTTTTTTTTCCAATTGTTTAAGAAGTTGTCTAGATGTGATCAGATTAATTACAGTTATTGGAGATTGTGTGCGTTGATAATTTGAAGCCAGTTATATATTTTTTGTAGATCATGCAACATGGTTAAGTGGAGTTTGTGATAGGCATTTTGTGGAAGTTGCCATGTGATAGTTGCAACGTTGATAATGTATTTTGAGGCAGACATGAGGTCGTCGTACCCAGTCTAGCGTAATTGTTGAAATTCTTGCTGTATGTGCTGAATATTTATGGAGTTTTTGTGGAATAATTATTGTATTCAAATGTGATATTTGAAGTATTGAAGAAATGTAATGTCGTTGTGGATAGTTTGATCCAACGTGATGTCGTGGAGGCAATAATATTTTTTGGCATGATAAATTAAATACGAGATATAACTTGGAAGTAATAAAACTGTAAGACAACGTTCTATAAACCTTATTAAACAATTTGTTAGGAAATTAAACAAATAAATAAAGTTGATAATACAAGATTTTCTGAAAATAATAATTAACGAAATAATAATCTGAGATTCAAGCATATTAACGATCTGACCTAATGAAATAAAAATCAGAATGACTAGATGAAATAATGAAAACTTAAATAACCAGATGATTGAAATCTAAATAAGTTGATAAATTAAATTTTTTGAATAAATCGATGAATTAAATAAGTGGATGAATTAAAGATTGAATAAATAAACTGATGGAAATAAATTAATAGACGATTGTAATGATGATGGATAACTGAATTAGAAGGTGATAATTAATTAAAGAAGCTGATGATTAATGAATTTATATGGAATTAAATAAATTTAATTGAGAGATAATTTGAAGGAATTGCAACTTGAGTTGAGAATTTAAATGATGTTATGGTGATGAATTTAGGATTCTGACAGGAATATGTAGAATTTTGAAGTGAGAATTAATGTGAGAAATATTTAATTTTGATGATGACGATAATGATGACCAATGAGAATTTGAATTTTCTGTAATTCACAGATAAGAGATTGTTAATGACGATGTAAATAGTGTAAATTAATTATTCGATGTTTAGGAGCATTTGATTAACGTGTTCAACATTCAAATTATGCCATGCAAACCATAATTTACGTGATATTTAATATGTGTGATTATTATATGTGTATGTTTAGACAGATTAATAACTTTATTAAATCCACATTGATGTTAAATTAAAGAGAAATTTGGTCTCAGGTTTCACAAATGTCAGTGACGAAAGACATAGTGCTACAGTGATCCTGAGAACCCAAGAGAACTTTATAAAAAAACTTCTTGTTATGTGGATAAAAATAATTTTGGATTAGATAAGAGATGGTTCGATTTTTGGACAATGACAATTTAACTTTGGCAGTCGACCATACTCTCAGGTAGGAGTTATATTTAAAATGTCTGTCTGACTATCAAAGTAAAATAAATTTGTTTTTATCTTAGTTGTGATCTGATGATGGTGTGATGTTCCTTTTTCTTTCCTTGTCTTGAGTAAGGCTTATCCGGAAAGGAAGTGGTTTGCTAGGAATTCAGTTGATGGCGCCCATTTATATTTGCATTATTTCTATTAAACTTAAGCCCGTAACGACCCTAGAGATACTTTGTCTCGTGATACCCACTGCTTTTTCGATAACTCAGCTGAATTTCCGACACATTCCTTATTTGACTAGAGGTTCATTTAACTCCGCTCTGTCCTGGAACTCCAGGAATGCGATGTTATAGCAGATGGGTCTTCGCATCCCCAGGACGAACGGGTACAGAGAGAGAGGGAGAATTGGCTTTATCCAACTAGTGGGGCTTTTCGATTTTGTTTATTCTATGGAATCACATCAGATTTAGATTACTGAGAGATTGATCTCAAGTTCATTTAAGTGTGTTACAAAATTTATTAAACTTAGTCAGACAATGTATTTGTGTGCCCAATCCAGTGTTCATGTTAATCGTATTAGTAATATCATGTTAGTTATAAGACATTTTTCCTATACCCAAGTGAATGCAGGAATTGAGACATTGTGATGTGTTGTTGTCTAACGTCTCTATATAAAACCTATATTGAAAATATAATTATGTTGCCGGAAGATTTAGCGAAGGTGTTCGGAGAGTTACAGACGGGTATGTCTGGTATTGCAGAAACTATTTCTAAGATGGAAACGGAAGTTAAAGAACAAATTAATAATTCAGAAGCTAGGTTAGAAGCTAAACGTAAAAAGAATGTACAAGCATTACAAACTAGTAATGAAGAAAATTTAAAATCATTGCAGACTAGTACTGAAGATAATTTAAAATCATTAGAGACTAGGCTACAGTCAACTACTGAAGAAAATTTAAAATCATTACAGATTAGTAACGAAGCTAATGTAAAATTATTGCAATCAACTAGTGAAGATAATTTAAAGTCATTAGAAGAAAGATTACAGTCAAATACTGAAAGTCATTTAAAAGCCAGTGAAGCTAACTTGAAAGATAACTTTAAATTATTGGAAGAAAAATTACAGTCTCGTAGTAAAGAAACTAACACTGAATTAGAAAATAAGTTAACTAGATTAGAGAATAGTTTAACTTTAAAGAATAATGAGATGCTAAAGACTCTACAATTAGACATAATTGCAGTAAACATGAAAGGAGAGGAAAATGTTCAAATATTAAGAAAAAATATTATTGAATTAGAAAGTAGAGGAGAAGAAAATATTTTTACTTTAAGAACAGACGTTATGTCCATACAG
Organism: Meconema thalassinum; assembly: GCA_946902985.2. Classification (NCBI taxonomy): domain Eukaryota; kingdom Metazoa; phylum Arthropoda; class Insecta; order Orthoptera; family Tettigoniidae; genus Meconema; species Meconema thalassinum. The sequence continues at coordinate 588,717,961 of OX336388.2, forward strand.
AAAGACATTAAATCAGATGTATCGAAGTTGAGATTCGACATCGATGGTTTAGTGGCAGATGTAGGCAAAATTCAAGATTGGTCTACCGAAGTATCTTTCGAGACTAAAATTAAAGGTCTAGAAACGAATCTAGGTAACGAGATTAAAGATTTAAAGACAGTAATTGGGACCATTAAAGAGGAAGTCTTAGGAGAGGTCAATTCTAATTTAAAATCATTAGAAAATCAATTGCAGAAAGATATTAGGAAGATAGACGACGATATAGAGCAAAAGGTTAATGAAAACTTAGCTTTGTTCAAAAATAGAGTCGGTGCAATCGTGGAAGAACGGTATAGTGAGGTCGATGCCGAAGCAAAAGAGAAACGTGAAGGGTTAGATGAAAAATTAATCGCAGGTATGGCAAACTTAGAAGCGAGGTTTACGGAAAACAAGGAAGCGATGAAGATAGATTCAACTCTATTTAGAACAGATGTTGATCTGTTAAAAGAACAAGTCGCGTCAGTAAAGAACACGTGCGAAGGAAAAATTGACAAGTTAAGAAACGACTTAGACGAGAGTAACAAGACGCAGGATGTTACATCGTTAGATGAGTTGAAGACGCAGGTCAAGACCGTGGAGAAATTAGCAGAAGACAGGATAACTAAACTAGAATCCATGTTTAACAGTTTCACCAGTCAGAATATCACATCAGGGGAAACATTGATAAACCAGACAGCGATAGACCGCAGTATGAGTAATCAAGAAGCGAGCATGGGAGACGACCGTCAAATGCAACCGAATGTGACATTCGAAAGGGCCAGTTCAACCCCTCAGGATAATCCAAGTTCGAATAGGAGTACGTTGGGTCCAAGCGAACGATACTCAGGTCCAGTCACCATTATTAGGAATCTAGATGACAAGCCGAGAAAATTTTCGGGAAATACAGGAGTCACACCAGTCGAATTTCTGCGAGATATTCGAGACTACATGGCGGAACATAGGGTAGCCAAAGAAAGAGAGCTAAGGATAGTCGAACGCGCCTTAGATGGATCTGCGCTTACGTGGTTTAGAGCGTTCAGAAGCAATTTTGCGAACATGGAGCAATTTGCCATGGCTTTCTTGAGGAGATTTTGGAGTGCCGAGGATCAACTTAACGTAAGAGCGGAGATGTACTCAAAGCGCTATTCTACGTCACATCCGACGCATTATGCCAACTATTTCACGTCACATCTGGCTAAATTACAGTTCCTAATTCCTCCATTGCCAGAAGAAGAGCTTTTGCAAGCTATAGCGAGACAGTTACCGATTGAGGTACAGCGATCACTGATAGCGTCGGGAGCCAATACACTGGAGCACTATGACGACATTTTACGGCGATTGGACTATACAAGCGCACAGGTTACGCCTAGAAGTAACAGAAACGACAATAGAAACACGCAAGAAGTGAATGCGGTAGTCGTAGACAATGCAGCTCAAACGGACAGAAGAGATTCCTGGGAAAACCGACGGAACGAAGGGAATCGAGGAAACATCCGTAACGCTCGAGGAAATGATCGATATAGAGGACCATATGAGAGGCCATACGATCAAGAAGCAAGAGATAGCCGATATAGGAATTATAACCAGAATTCCAGATATCAAGACAGGAATCGATATAACAATAGATATCGGGGCAGAAATAACTGGAACCAAGGTCAACAGTATAATGGGAACGACAGGCAGGATGGCCGAAGAAACGATCCTAACGACAGACGGGATAATCGTGGACATGAGAGGTCGAGGCAAGATGATAGACAGCCTAGTGCACCACTCGAGGAGACAGTGAGAGATGTCAATCGAGCGAGCACGAGTGGCGAAGGAAGAAATAAACGTCAGAATAACTCGGAATCAAGATGCTAATCATTGGAAGTCAATCATCATTATTGAGAGTCAAAAAATACCATCATGCTGAGTAAGGGAATTGTAGAGCTATCGTGTACATGTATTATTTATAGAATGCCTGAGAGTGTATTTTTTTTCTCAATCCTGATAAAAAAGGAGATGTACGGTTTTGGGAAGAGCTCTTAAAAGATAGCGCACCGATCGCGTCAAGAAGAATGTCAAGATGACGTAGGAGGTCTAGAATCAAGGAGGCACTGATATCTTTAAGAAGATGGAATTATGGATAGAGATGTGAAGCTTTATTGAGATATTTATGGAATTATAGCAATTAAACATCTTAGAAGAGGATATATAACATGCATTATATGTGGAAATAATTTTAAAGAAGTCAGATAACCCTTAAGTTATTTTATAACGGAACAGCCGAGATGATCTGGGTTCGAGACTATGATCGTGACGCGAGAGCACAGTGGTGGGGGACTACACCACGTGCCTGCGCCGAGCACGTAAGCGAGAAGACAGTGCCAGCAAGTTCAGTTGAGCTCAGTCAGACGAGCAGGCAGGAGCAGCTCTATAGCGCAAGCGAGACGCACAGTGAAGGTCACGTAACATACCGAAACTGTCACGGCAAAGTGTAGGCGACAGTTCCCGCATCGCCGAGCAGCGAAGGCCAGGCGGGTCATTGATCCAGGCGGGCTAGCCGAGGAAGCAATCACAGACGGCCGGGATATGTTAGGACGGCACTGCAAGTAGTTGAAGACTTTATTACAAGCGACATTTCAACGCAGTTTGAACACAGCTTTTATGAATAACTTTATGACTATGCTTTTCTATAACGCATTCAAAGCTACTTTAACTATTTCAAGTAAACGGAATGTTGTTAGCATAGGCACTGATGAACATTAGATCGTGCATTAATAAGATTTATTTCTTATGCAGTTTTCATGAATACAGACAACTACAGGGTGTTTCGTAATCTTGAACACTCTCAAGTAAAATTTTATTTTTACGAAAGTGAGACTTAGCAGTTATCAGAGATTGATCTTTCAATACTCAAACTGAACATTTAACGGAACAGTGGCGTAACTTAGAAGAGGAGTAGGGGGTCCGCTGTTTCCATGAACTTTTTCGAGAAGGAGTTGTACAATATCCGCTATGGGTAATCCGAAGTTCGACATGTCCGAGTAGACGCAAATAGAGACAAGATGGCACCGCAGAGCGATGGATTCGATTCCTGACGAGAGGAGTCTACCAGCTGATTCACTTGGGATTTCGAAGGCAATCGTCATTTCACGGATGGAATGCTATTCACGCCGATCTTTCGAGAAATTCTTTATGTAGGGAAAATCGACGATCTTGGAAATTTAATTACAGCTGATTATGAAAGGTACTGTAAGAGTCATAACTACCTAATGCGATTATTTTCATGAATACTGGGCACACATGTATACTTTTCTAATAGGAGTGATATGATTATTAAGACATGGTTTGACTTTATATACTTCGAATTTGCTAGAATATGGAGTGACCATATGATATGGCAGGCATCATTATACGAAATTCTCACCATTGGTTGGCTTTATTAAGCAGATGTTTGGTCTTTTAGACATTTTTCCAGCTAGGATATTTTTCATGAATAGTTTTTTTGGGTAACGAGTATTTCGAACTCGTGATCTGCAATTGATTATCTAAAATTACTTCGTCAGTTCATTGCATACTAGCGAGTGTGTATTATTCATCAGTAGGGATTTTTTTCCATTGGATTGTTTGGAGATATTAAGAAGTTATTCACTTTAGTGAATGAACATCGCTTTTATATGACAACTAGAAACTTGTTGATTCCTATCTGGTACATTCACTCATATAGCCTACGAGATGGGGTCCTTCGTATTTATACGATTGTATGGTGGCTACTCATCTTACCCATCGCTCAGGGAACTATCATCCAAGTCGACGGGGCGAGGTCTTTCGTATTTATACGACTGTACGGTGGTTACACATCTTACTCGCCATTGAGGGACTCATTTTTATCATCCGAGTGTACACGAGATGTAAGTGAATCAAACAAGGAACTACTAGTCACATATCAGTCGAAATTTTGTTAAATAAAGTAACGATAAATGTCAACAGGATTGCATTTAGTAATTCTTGTTTGCCAATCCAATATTTTGTTGCTATACTCTTTTGAGAGTAATTTCAGTTTAACAGCTGTTACAGCTGATGCTTTTGATGATTTTTATAATTGTGTTTGATACCTTTGAGAAGGATTTAAAGTAATTGAATCTTGTAAGATTAATCATTAATGGTCAGATTTACTTCAAGGCAGATCAGTATTGCAGATTTTGATATGAGATTATAGCACATTGATGTTTTTCTGTGATGTGAGTTATGAAAATTGTAAGAGAATTTATGCTATTTGAAAGCAGATCTTAAATTACTGAGGTAATATTTTTTTTTTCCAATTGTTTAAGAAGTTGTCTAGATGTGATCAGATTAATTACAGTTATTGGAGATTGTGTGCGTTGATAATTTGAAGCCAGTTATATATTTTTTGTAGATCATGCAACATGGTTAAGTGGAGTTTGTGATAGGCATTTTGTGGAAGTTGCCATGTGATAGTTGCAACGTTGATAATGTATTTTGAGGCAGACATGAGGTCGTCGTACCCAGTCTAGCGTAATTGTTGAGATTCATGCTGTATGTGCTGAATATTTATGGAGTTTTTGTGGAATAATTATTGTATTCAAATGTGATATTTGAAGTATTGAAGAAATGTAATATCGTTGTGGATAGTTTGATCCAACGTGATGTCGTGGAGGCAATAATATTTTTTGGCATGATAAATTAAATACGAGATATAACTTGGAAGTAATAAAACTGTAAGACAACGTTCTATAAACCTTATTAAACAATTTGTTAGGAAATTAAACAAATAAATAAAGTTGATAATACAAGATTTTCTGAAAATAATAATTAACGAAATAATAATCTGAGATTCAAGCATATTAACGATCTGACCTAATGAAATAAAAATCAGAATGACTAGATGAAATAATGAAAACTTAAATAACCAGATGATTGAAATTTAAATAAGTTGATAAATTAATTTTTTTGAATAAATCGATGAATTAAATAAGTGGATGAATTAAAGATTGAATAAATAAACTGATTGAAATAAATTAATAGACGATTGTAATGATGATGAATAACTGAATTAGAAGGTGATAATTAATTAAAGAAGCTGATGATTAATGAATTTATATGGAATTAAATAAATTTAATTGAGAGATAATTTGAAGGAATTGCAACTTGAGTTGAGAATTTAAATGATGTTATGGTGATGAATTTAGGATTCTGACAGGAATATGTAGGATTTTGAAGTGAGAATTAATGTGAGAAATATTTAATTTTGATGATGACGATAATGATGACCAATGAGAATTTGAATTTTCTGTAATTCACAGATAAGAGATTGTTAATGACGATGTAAATAGTGTAAATTAATTATTCGATGTTTAGGAGCATTTGATTAACGTGTTCAACATTCAAATTATGCCATGCAAACCATAATTTACGTGATATTTAATATGTGTGATTATTATATGTGTATGTTTAGACAGATTAATAACTTTATTAAATCCACATTGATGTTAAATTAAAGAGAAATTAGGTCTCAGGTTTCGCAAATGTCAGTGACGAAAGACATAGTGCTACAGTGATCCTGAGAACCCAAGAGAACTTTATAAAAAAACTTCTTGTTATGTGGATAAAAATAATTTTGGATTAGATAAGAGATGGTTCGATTTTTGGACAAAGACAATTTAACTTTGGCATTCGACCATACTCTCAGGTAGGAGTTATATTTAAAATGTCTGTCTGACTATCAAAGTAAAATAAATTTGTTTTTATCTTAGTTGTGATCTGATGATGGTGTGATGTTCCTTTTTCTTTCCTTGTCTTGAGTAAGGCTTATCCGGAAAGGAAGTGGTTTGCTAGGAATTCAGTTGATGGCGCCCATTTATATTTGCATTATTTCTATTAAACTTAAGCCCGTAACGACCCTAGAGATACTTTGTCTCGTGATACCCACTGCTTTTTCGATAACTCAGCTGAATTTCCGACACATTCCTTATTTGACTAGAGGTTCATTTAACTCCGCTCTGTCCTGGAACTCCAGTAATGCGATGTTATAGCAGATGGGTCATCGCATCCCCAGGACGAACGGGTACAGTAGAAACCAATATGGGGTATCATTATGCTCAAAGGGTAACAACAGCGACTTTAATTTTTCAAGATGACGGACGGGCGTAACATCAAAACCTGTTAGGAAGTTATTCAGAATGTAATTGCGCAATTAAATCGAAATTCAGTAAGAAATAAGTACCATATAGGGAACCTCTATGAACTAAGTCATAAGAATAACACACTGAATACTACACGAGGTCTCCATATTGAAAATATAGGATATGATCATGAAAAAATCGAAATATTTTAAAGATAAACCAACGAAAATTAGCAGTGATGTAGAACCTTGTAATTGTCTTCCTATGCGCAAATCAAAAGAAAAGCGACTCCGTACGTCCATGATGGCAGCTAGGTGTATTTTTAAAACTAGAATATTATTGACTCATGATATAATAGCACAATTATTAGTGAGAGAGGAGTTCCATAAAAAAGACCTTGCTACCGTATTATTCATATTAATATGACAATGAATTTAGCATACAGCGGCCATCTTGAAATTATAAAATATAGAAACAAATAATTCTATATTTAGAGATATAATATCTCAAGTTACCATTAATGAATAATCATATTATGGACTTTGAAAACCTAAAGAAAAAATCCTCACGATAAATATTCAATATGGAGGCTGAGCACACTAAAGTTCAAAATCAATAACTCAGGGTACACGCAACTAACACGAAACTTTTTAAGAAGAGAGAAGCAGATATGATACCTCGCTTGCATTAATATCAGATGATTAATGCAAGCAAGGCATGATATATTATGACAAATATTACATAAGATATTTAACACAAAATAAAAGCGTGTTATTTTGTGTTAAATATCTTATGTAATATTTTTCATGAAAGCGCATATAAATATTCTTTTTCCGCCTATTTTAATTGGGCACAATTCGTGTTGACCGACTGGAGATCTTTCTTAAATACAGGGCGCCAGGAAATGTTCTCCGCAGTGCCTACGCACTGCTGCGAGAGATAGCGTCAGCAGTTACGTTGGCAGCACGGCTATCGCTTGTATCATAACAAACAAACAGTAAATGTTGTACTCACCACAGGCCATTCATAACATACTGTTGCACTCTTCCAATAATCTAACTATACGCACTGATGATTTCGACAGCCCACAGCCCACACATGTGGCCTTCACCCTATCAAGGACATTGTGCTGCCAACTAAACTGAGCTCGTGGCCGCTGCGGATAATATTTCCTGGCGCCCTGTAGAACTAGGCAACACTGAAGAATGGCTTATATCACTTCAATTAATCATAAGACTATCACATTGCATATAACACGTAGCTGCCATCTTGAATATACCAGACATTAATATCGACAATCCGCTATTTATTACAGTAACAATGGCGAAACGCAGCAAATATATTGTCTCATATAAAAGGCTTTCTCTGCAGAAGGCAAAATATAAACGATTTCATAAATTCAAGATAGTGGTTGGGCGTATTTTTCTAATGTTACGATCAAAGCCTCTGGATGCAAAAGAATAATAATATTGTCATTGGTTTTACGCCCCTTTTAACTACTGCGGCATTTAGTGACCCCGGGGTGCCAAAACTTTGCCTCGAAGGGGATCTTTAACGTCCAGTAAATCTACTGACATGGCTCCCTCACATTTGCGTACCCTCAAATGTCAGCTGACTGCGCCAGGATTCGATCCTGCCACTTTGGGAATAGCAAGCAATAACGTAACCACTGAGCAACGCAGTTAGCCCGAAGGATGCAGAAGAGGAATTAGAACGAAACTTAGTAAACGGGGAGGCTTTTATAGGGTACAACTCTGAACGCTTATCGAAAGAACAATAAGGACAAATAATTACGTATAACAGCTATACCTATACATTTTGGCCTGGGGCCGATAACCTAGATGTTAGGCCCCTTAAAACAACAATTATCATCATTATTATACATTTTGGAAAAGGTATGCTATATGATCCTTGCTGAACATCTTGTTTGAAGTCAGATTGAACCAGTGAAAGTATGTGATATTTCGGGGTTAAAACTAGTGGAATGCTCTAAAATTGGAAATTTGGCTTGGGGAATGGTACTGCCCCAGAAAAATGAATTATCTGGGACTTAAATGAGAGTATTTTCCGAGCCCATGATAAAGATTAACATGCAAATATAAATCCTGGAATTGTGACACAAGTCAGTCGTGTTACAAGCTCTAGGCAGTGGGAAGATTCCAACCACGTGATATGTTGCACAACAGAAGTTTCTAGAAGGTTAAAATCGACATAGCAACAGTGAATTAGCTATAAAATATAATAAATATTGTTATAAATTATGCTATTGGAAATCAGCCCAGAGCCAATGAAAAGAGGTCTTATTGAAGACGGGATTAACTTCAACAATATAATTTGATGAAAATATGCGTTTAGGCCCTTAGAAAGTGATTTTCTTAATTGGCAATGTAAATAAAATTAAAAGAAAATATGTCTGATACTTTAAAAGCCGTAGAACGGTTGAACTACGCAGTAATAAGCATCGTTAAAGTGCGTGCTAAAATTATGGTGGTAGACTGATATGGCCGCCAAATTTTCGACTTTGAGAGGGAGACCCAAGTATCGGAGTTCTTAATCCTACAGACTTTGAAGAGAGAGGAAGTGCTTCTTGGGTTAATTGAGATCCCAAAGCCTTAGCCCGAGTGCGGTGATAGACGACTCGCGGAGACGATACGTTAGCAGGGTTGAATAGTGGAGATCCCCGTGCTAGTAATTTAGGCGAAGTTGAAAGGAGTCTTGATAATAGGATATCTCATTTATATTTGAGATTATACTTCGGCCGATTGAATTAATAGATAGTACAGTTCGAATACTATATTATACCAAAAGTTGAGCGTCATAATTCGAACCATTTCGAAGATATAAGCTTGTAAAGACAGTTTGACAAAGGAGACGGACGTTGAAGCTGAAAAACACTTTAGTTGGAACGCGAAGATAATGAACATAGTCCGAGTGAACAGCAGTGGAGAACTTTTATATTGGCGCAGCAAACAAACATTATTATTATTATGGCTGTTAATATTCATCGACTAGTATCATTCAACCTTATTAACATGATTGAGATGTCGAACTAAGAAGTCATGCGCCAGGGACATATTTAATGCAGAGTTAAGATACAACATTGGAGCTTCGTTAGACAATGTATTACAGAATACAGACGTAGTGTACGTTACATCTTGTACATTTTCGTCAGTTTACGAACACTAAAAGAACAACGATCAGCTATAGAAATAATTCATTCACCACCTACATGAATATTTCCATAAAATATTTACTCAACGATGATGCTGATATATATTTGTGACGGAGAATGAAGATCCTACAGAAGAAGATATTCAATATGCCCGGGAATCCCGGCAACCCAGAAGGATATGCCAGAAGGATGTCGTTCGATTCCAGACGGAGGTTGGTGATTACCGGAGAGGGAACGTTTTCTCATATCCGAGGTCGCTGGTCCGATGTTTCGAATGGAGGTCCATCTCAGTATATTGGACTGAGGAAATACCTAAGTATTTTGCAAATACTTAACCAGATCTTCAAGATATCGTCTAATAAGGTAGCAGTGTTATTCATTTGTAGTATAGAGCTTGACTAGTGACATTCTGAGCCGACGTCCTTACTCCATATTTCATGCACTTCAGTGTTTCAATGTAAACTTATACTTCATTATGAGTATCGAGATTTTTATGCTTCAAGATCATTTGAGATGATAGACTGTCATCTATTTTTCAATTTTTATTCTATGGATCAGTGGTTGAACTGACATTCAGATTTCGTTTGAGGAATCAGATTTCCTTATGTAAGACTAGTCATTTTGACTTTCGAATTTTGATTTTTATTTGAACCAAAGATTCAGACATTGTGTCATGGATGCAAATTAAATTCTTTTCAATAATTTAATTTGGGCACTTTATTGTATCAACTTCAAGACCAGAAGGAACGTCGAATGATATTGTTATATCATTATTGTATATAAACTTTACGACGATCTAGCAAGAACTAGTCGTTTGATAAGACTGAAGTAATAAACTCATAGACATTCTTCGTGTAGAATGGAAAGACATTGCGAAACTGACAATCCTTACTTTATTTGAAAAAGCTGAAAGCTTTAGTCAATTATTTGTTTGAGGAAATATCTATTTATAGAAGATAATTTGTATCTTTGACTAGGAATTCAAAGCTAGTTTATCCCGGTCAAGATTGAATTCTATTAAACACTATAAATAACATATGTGGTTATTTATACACTATATGTGTAATATCACGTCATAATTTAGAGCTCATATTGCAATGACCTGACATTTAAAGCTTGCTAATATGATGAAACAGAATTAGTATTTTTATTACATGTATATGTGACAGATGAGTTAACAATTAATTATCTTTTTGTGAATTAAACTCAAGGAGGTCATTCACGACAGTCTTAAGTCGTCTTTTATTTATGGAAGTTTTCTTTGAAGAACTGAAGGATGTATTTTTGGTAGATCAGTAGTCGAGTATGACGACGCTGATGATTATGCCATTAATTGAACGAGGTTCCTACAGAAGAAATGTTAATAACAATTAATATGCATTTGGTTATTGTTTAACATAGTAGAAGATATTTGTTTATACCATATACATTGTTATATGAGGTGATGTAGAGCTATGTCTGAGCTCGTGCGATGGTGTTCCGCATTTTAATGGAAGTTAACGAAGTATAGTTCTTTTGATGAGAACGTGGCATAGATCATAAAGGAGTCGTTGTGTGTAAGAACTCCAGTACATTTGAAGTAACGTTTTAGCTGTGATGACTCGAGGGTATGAGCGGAAAACAATTGGAGAAAGGTTGTCTACTTATGCCATTTATACCTTAATTAAATCTTTATTAAAACACGGAGTTGTATAGAAACGTGCAGTTGACCTTTGCTGGTTGAATGTATTTGACCGATATTGTATAAAAACCTATCTAAGACATTGTGTGTGCAGTATATTGAACACTGATGAGTGTTAGCGAATTTTTATGTTGAGAAAACATTGTATATATTTAACTACAAGTTGTATTTTGAGAGAGAACTAAGATTCTCGCAGATAACGTATTGATAGCGTTAGATATCGTTTGTAGTAACGATCAGATTACCTGTAAATATTTTTCATAATTATTTAATTAGTTAAATAATTTTATAACGATTAATTAGTTGGATGTGCATTTTTCGAATGAATGTTTTTAGAATAGATGATTGCGAGTTGTTATGTATGATTGTACAACCTGGTTGGTTCTAGAACTACTCGGGAGTGTGAAAGGAGGATGATATTAAATTTTTTGAAAGATTGTTGAAGAATTGTATGAGTTACAAGCACTTTTATAAAGCCAGAATGTAAATTTTAAACGAGGCTACTATACGCACGCCAGACAGAGTGTATACAAGCGAATGTGAGCGGAGATGTGTACAGTTGGAACTCAAGGCCAGTCTATTATATAACGTGCAGCTTGGTGACAAGCCACAGCCTTGTGTATGGAAATCGTTTCACGGCGCGACACTTGGTTGTCATTTTATCAATGAAACAGACTAAGCAGGTGCATTACAAGACGCGTAGCAGCAGTAGTAACCTCCTGAAAGAAATGCTGTCGACGCAGGAGTTTTTGTTAAATGTTTTTATCACTTACAGTAGGCCTAGACCTTTCAAAATTTTTGTGATTTTAATTTACAGTTCAGTAAACGCACTAGTATGTGTGTTGTGGATGAGGAGCGAGTATGGATTATTTTATTAATATTGTTTATTGTTATTTATTGTTTATTATTAGATATAATTTACTCATGTTTAATTAAATGTACACAGTTCGTTTTTCTTAGTCGTCGAGTGATTCATTTTAAATATAAGGAACAAGGTATTGTGGATCCCTTTTCAGGCGAAGCTGAGTCCCATACGAGAACCCCGAGAAAAGAAAGGTAGGTGATCAAGTGAGCTCCGTATATTTTGTTGTTATACAAAATATCCTTGCAGCATACTGTATGTAAATTCTTGAAGACCTTGTTGGAGCGATTTCTAATGAAGTAATTAGCCGGTGCTATTAGAAATAGGCAATCCAGCTGGGCTATGGATATTCCGACAGGCAACTCCCCAAATTTACGGGTACAGTACGGATGGTTGAATCGGGAGAAACGTACATTTAAATATTTAAATTTTGCGTCGCCGCCATGTTTGATTTGTGCTCACCAGGTTATTCAAAGTTGCATAGGTGAACTTATGTTCATAGCCTCTATCAACATACAACATTTCAGTTTGATTTCTGTCATAGATTAGTAGATATTGAGTACCGTCTAAATATTTCGGATGGTTGCCATGTTGAAAATGGGGAATAAAGCACATTCAGGACGGTTCCGAAAGCATGGTTGTCTACATGGTATCCACTCAATTTTCTTTGAATAGCTCTCACTTTAGGTAAGTTAATACGCAATGTTACGGAGGTTGATACTCATGTGGTTCAGTTTAACGTCACGCAAGTTAAGAGCTCCTCATATCCATCGTCTGTGTTTATGATGTCATGTCGCGATACAAGCCAATCCCACGCCCCAGTGCGCATGAGCAGGAGGCGCTTCTCAATATTGCATGTGATCCATTTATTGCACAGCCATAAAGTAAGATGATAGTGTTATTCACCAGATTAATTTACAGGGCCTGGTGTGCAAACAGCACTCTATTGCATATTTTGAGCTCACATTCCTTTTCGTCTTGAATTGAGCTGTAAAGTTTAGCAATGAGCAGTTGAATGGAGTCAACACTATGAGATGTCAGACTGTTTCCGTTGAAGTCACAATAAATAATTCTAGGTATTGTCTTTAAGGAATTATACATCTAATCTCAAATATTCTCCAATTACATAACGTTGCATATCTTCTTTTTAATCCAGGCGGAGTAGTGTGGTTTTTATTTGAATGATTTCCTAAATGATATTGACAAAGTCTAGACGAAATAATCCATGATGAAAATCAATAAATGTCAAACGAAACTAACGGTAACCCGCTGGAAGAATCAAAATCCCCATTGGTACCGAATTCGGACGTAAAAAGCTATGTACAATTGGTAAGTGGGGGTGAACGAAACGAATAGGATATAAAAAGTAAGTTAGCATAGACAAGGTAAGACTTCCTAGATAAAAATGTGATCATCAAAACTGTAGAATTTGTCATTAGAAAGTCATTTTTGAAATCCTTTGTCTGTGGCGTAGCACTCCATTGAAGCGTAACATAATGCTGTTTGTTCAGCACAAAAGAGGAGAACAGAGGCATTTGAAATGTGGTTTTACAGGAGAGTGATGAACATTTGACAGGTGGACAGAGTAACACGAATCTCAACAATGAATTTCTTGTTGTGGCCTGGGTATTCCAAGGTAATATTATTTGTGAAAATTTCCTTGGACCCCTGGAATGCTACATCACATTCGCTATTCCATATCCATTATTGTTACATTTTAGGAGGTTCTGTAAAGGTACGTGGTTTTATGCGTCGGCTTAGGAAAGTCTACAATTGCTCTTATTTTGGCTGGATTAGGCTCATATTCGCTTCCATAAATGATACGGTTTACGAAATTTATTTCCCTTTGAAAACAATTTCATTTGCATTGATTGATCTTAAAATTAGCCTGTCTCAAATTGTTTAAGACCATTTTCAATCGTTCAAGATGTTCCTCCACCATCTCAGATGCAATGATGATGTCGTTAGTGAATGTTGTGTTACATATGTCCCAGGCACTGTCAGAGCGATGGAGCTCGCCAATTGTTCGCTTCCGGTTTGAATTGTAAATCTAGAACCCATGTGTATCTCTTTGATATCCATCCCTGTGGCAAGATCACGGTGATTTAAATTTATACTAATTATATTTATAAAAGGGTTTAACTTTTTCACATAAATGGCTATTTTTTTACTCACCATGTCATATAAGTTGTTTTAGTAACAAACGTGTCTATTCAGTCTATTCTTCTGCACTACTATGGAGTCTTGGGCTTGGTCCTGTCTTCCCGCTTTTCATCTGTGCGCTGATTGGCTGTCCTTCTCCCGGTCATGCACTGTTCTCTCAACCTTCGATGACGCAATTTTGGGTTATATAAACCTCTCTCCCTGGAGTGCACTCATTTGCACTCATTCACCAGAGCACTTGCCGTCAGAGTACTCTCTGTCTAGACGCCGTCACCAGGCGTACTCCGCGCTGACGCTATTGGGCGTCACTCTGTGTCTAAATCTACTCCTTGGACTACACCAGTGGGCAACCGCGCCGAGGCCAGGCATCTTTCTTCACGCCCACGGCCGCCCCACTCCATCGTCCGGTGATCAAGTCATGGTTCTACGACTGGAAATATCATCGCTGGACAACTAAACCCCGGAGAATTCCATGGTTGTTGGTCTCTCCTGCTCCTTCGAATGTGATATTCCAGTATGGTGCTTCTATCAACTTGTGCTTGCTAACCTACAAGTTAGTGTTATATAAGGTAGTGCGTTCCTCTTAGCTATGCTCAACACCTACCCGGAGCTCAAAACCATTGCCGATGCCTTCACACGAAAAGATACGTGTTCAATGCTTTTCTTCCCTTGTACATTAAATGTTTAAATAGGGCTAGGACAGAAATATCTTAATCACCTCAAAGTGACTACCTACTCAGTACTTTATCGTCAATCATTCGCTGGAACATTTTCATTTGTTCCTTATTTTTCAAGGGATTCTGCATTGCCAGACCCTCTCAAATTGCAAACGTATCATTCCGTCGTTACTGCTTAAGGCTAAATGTCCCGTTTTTAAATTTGTAATTCTGATACCACGTAGCAGCACCAAAGTGAGACAATTTCTCTTTTCAGTTTTCTCTTGAACAAAAGCTCGTATTTGCGATCTGAAAACCACTATGTATACTAGACTGCAATTGAATTGATATTAATTCGATGCATTTTCCAAAATGTTAAAAACAAAAAAGTTACTAACAGTTTTTTATATCTCTGCTTAAAATATGAAAAAACCTGGTAATACGAAAATGGAGATTTATTTCCGGTTTCCAATGCATTTTTCAGAATTAAAATCGGGTGAATGGAATCGACAGCATTAGTTTGGGAATTGTTTTGAAAAGGGTGGTAGGCGGCGCGGCTCCACAAGATCTCTTGCGCAAGGAAAATTCTGAACACGCTGACAGGGTGGAGGGAGAAGGGGACAATTTGACGACAGGAAGGAGTTGTCTTCCTCTTGTCACAAATATTATAGTTCGACGAGTTACGTGTACAAGTGCCTAGGCGTGAAACAATATTTGAGCAATAAAACTATACTGTAGTAGTGTTACAATATGTAACGTTGACACAATGTGTTCGTACAGTTACATTTCTTACTTCCTCTAACATTCTTGTTGATAATAATACATTATATGGGTTTGGGACATCTTGGTCATCAGTACCTTTGGCTGGCTGCGTGGCTCAGCGGTAACGTTCTCGCTTGCTGTGCCCAAGGTTGCAGGATCGAATCCTGGTGCAGCCGGTTGGCATTTGGGGGTGGGCGAATGCGAGGGAGCCGTGTCATTAGATTTACTGGCACGGTAAAGATCCCCTTCGGGGCAAAATTCCGGCACCCCGGCGTCTCTAAAAGCCGCAGTAGTTAAAAGGGACGTAAAACCAATAACGTTATTATTATTATTATTATTATCATCATCATCATCATCAGTCCCGTGTAGTTGATTATGTGTGTAACTGTATTAGAGTCAGCGATGGGGCAGGTGCCCTGAAACTTCAAGTACGGTACTATCTCGACATTTACCTGGAGGGATTGTGGAAAAACCGGTGAAAACACACTCAGGATAGATGCTGACAGCGCTGGATTCCCTTCTAGGTAACTGTTTGAGTGTTATTTGAGGATAAACTCCCGAACAAAAACATATTGTTCCGACATTAGTAATACTTTGCAGGGCATAAGTCTTACCGCACAGATCAGCGACTGGTTTCACTCGAGGCGAAATTGAGTACTGTATAGAAAGATATGACAGGTTTGTAGTTGGCACGTTCTTGATATTTTAGAAAAAAGATGGACAAGTTAAGTTCGTGTTCAGGTTTATTGGGAATATCCATTCCAAAAACCATCCGATGTGGACGTCCAACTCTACTGTAGGTATCGTCTTCTAGACATAACAAACAAGACCAAAACCCGTGAAGAATTCTAATCAACAATAAACAAATTATATAAATGCATACCAAGAGCAAAATTATTATGTACATAATTGAATTAAAGTTCCTAAGATATTCTCATCTGCCTATTATCGATTTATAAGAGGCCAAATGCGCACGCACATAGACCTACATACATACATACATACATACATACATACATTATTATATTTTGGTGATTCGTATTGTTCTTTCGTTCTTTTGACTCTTATATTTTTTTTTTTCGTGAGATCTGAATGACTCCGTGAGGCCAAATACTATAACTTACTTCAATTATCATGGAGGTAATAATAAAAGTTCATTTATGTAGGACATTTTATTACAATAAACAAATTATAAGAATGCATACCAAGAGCAAAATTATTATGTACATAATAGAATTAAAGTTCCTAAGATATTCTCATCTGCATATTGTTAGAACAGGCACCAGTACTGCGTACTATAAAAAAAAAACCAAAATATTATAACTTATTATTTCCTGGTCTTGAAATTAATGCTTCAATGTTTTCCATATCAAAGATTGCGTTTAATGATTTATACACACTCAGTATTTTACTTCACCTCAGGTTCTCTTATATCCATTGATCTGGTCATCCTGGGATCAATGATCTCAGGCAACAAGATTTTCTCGCAGCAGAATGTCAGTTACATAAGCATTTTTTGTCTCCAGAACGTTTCGTCCCTCTTTATTGTTTATATGCGAATGCCCTTAGGCGTCCATTCCACAAAAAACATATTACCCGCTATGTTATTTCCAACTGGCCCTGGTTCTGGAAATAAAAATCATGTGAGTGTTAGAGAGTTATCAATCTGTTCTCTTCTGAAAGGCACTGTTCTTGACATTCTCTAGACTGTCTTTTTCGCTTACTTTCTGAAAAATAAAATCCCTTTAGCTTTTTGCAGGCTTCCAGTATGGTCATATTCCGTGCAGAATAAGGTCACTTGACTTCGACTATAGCGCCGTCTCCTATTAATCCGTCTTGGGAGGCACCTACAATCCCATAAGTTTTATGTACGGAAAGACCACTTCGACTTTTCTACCGATTTCTCCTCTAAATTTCGTTTTGCAATTCGCTCATTATCACCGTCATACTGCATTGCTTTTGAGTGAAGTTCGCCGTACAGAATGTTTTTGCTACTGGAGCCTATTTCGAAGTAGGTTTCCTCTTGCATACATATCCAAAATTGGAGGTCGTAAGTCTGTCCTTTCTAGCTGTGTGCCACTTTAAATTTTCCCTTTGGCCCCTTGTTTCCTTTCCCAGGTTTTGTATATGGCCTTCACTAAGCGTTAGTTGCTTGATCTTCTCATCACTAAACTCTCTCAACAGTACCTCATCGAAATCCAACTGCATTGATCGGTTTCCATAATCATGTGAGACAGTACGTTTCATATCATTAGACTGTTGTCGGGATATTCATTTCCCTTCTCGCGACGCAAATAAACTTTTTCGGAAAGCTGATCTTCTTCTCTTTCTTCTGAGTGCAGTGTCCTTCACTATTGTGGCAGTTTTTTTTTCTAAACTGATTTAATTGTTTTATAGTGCCAGGATTGTCCAAACTGAAAGACCAGGCCGGCAGCTTTGGTTCTATGAGTGAAGGAACCTCGTTTCCCTCGATTGATCTGCTTACCTCCCGTGAATTTTGCAACAAGGGACATGTAATTTTCAGCAGCATTGCTGGTTGTGTTTGATACTAGCTGGGAACTTTTTGTAATTAGGGGCTGCAAGCAATACCGCTTAAATTTGGTTGCAGTTAGCTGTTTGTCTTCACCTGGCCCGCTGGTAGTTCAACAGTACTGTTTGCAGTCTTTATGGATCCCAATCCAATCCAGTATTTCCGGAAATCAATTTTCCATTTTCACATTCGCTACGCCGTTATTTTGCCACACAACGCATTGTTTTCATTTGAAGTCACACTTGCTTCTCTGAAAAAAGTTGACACAGAATAGTTCGTTATTTTGTACTCCTACACTTATGTATTAGAAGTAAAAAACAAACTACACCCATGGCGCGACAGCCCATGAAGAGCCTAGGCCTACCAAGCAACCACTGCGCTGTTCAGCCATGTTGCCTGCAGATTTCGGGGTGACGTTTAGTCATCCAACTTGTAAGCTACAGGTAAAATATAAGTGAAATCATAACTGCTCAGTGCATTACAGATTCTCTAATGCAAGCGTAAAGAATTATATAATTTCAGATATAAACTAGGAAAAAAAAAACCCGGGTGTGAAGAGGTTGTTTTTTTTAATGGCCTGGCTTCCTTTTCTTGGTACTTAGTCGCAATCTCCCGTAGGATTTAGTGGAACGCCCTTGAATCGGTTTTGGTGGTGTCTCCATTTTTCAACAAAAACGAAAAAATAACTCCACGTGATGACCGTGACCGTAACGCTCTCCACAAGTCGTAGCCTACCTAATTGTACAATTGTACATGTATCTATTCTACGTCCGTAGCGTAGCGGTCAGCATGGTTCGCTCCACCCCGGAGGTCCTGAGTTCGATTCCCGGCTCTGCCACAAAATTTGAAAAGTGGTATGGGGACTGGAACGTGGTCCAGTCAGCCTCGGGTAGTCCAAATGAGGAGAGGGGGTTCGATTCCCACCTCATCCATCTTCGAAGTGGCTTTCCGTGGTTTCCCACTTCGTCTACTACTGTAAGGCCACGGCCGCCTCCTTCCCTCTTCCTTGCCTATCCATCCGAATCTTCCTTTCCCTTCCCATCCCTCATGAGGGAGGCCACCTGGGCGAAGTGCTGATCACGTCTCCCCAGTTGTATCCAACCCTACCACGTGTTCCAGCTCTAGGACACTGCCTGGAAAGGCGGTAGTGTTGAGTTCCCTCACCGAGTTCGTGGGAACCATCAATCTGGAGGGTAAAATTGACCCCAAAAAAATCTATTCTACCAGAATACTGTCCAAAAAAAAGTGCCGAAAATAGAACACCTAACGGACATTAAAAACGAATACTGTTGCAGGTAAAATAAACTAAACAAAAAGTGATTAATGAGATCGATGAACTAAAAACCAGAAGTCGTAACTAGGAACTGGTAAAATATCAAAGGATCACTCAGAAATATCCAGACCTTGACAATAATTCAGAACTAACCAGCACAGTCAATCACAACATTGGACTAGATGCTTGGGAATTCCACACCGTCTGGCAAGGTTGTCGCTCTCTCAAATCACTCGAGCTCCGCTCACCTACCCTCCCCCCAACCCTCCACCAACCCGCTCTCCATGACCTTGTTCTTCTGGCGCGCCTTGTTGCAAATACAGTACCTAACACTTTTATTCACAAAATTCCCAAAGTAATCCCCACGGTTCTATTCAACCGATTTAGGTTTTCGATGTGGCTATGGAGTCAGTGAGTAAAACTCAACTTTCGTATTACCCGTTTTCTTCCGAATTTTAATCAGATATTTGAAAAACAAACAGCAACTTTTCTGTTTTTGAAATTAAAAATTAGGCAATGAATTAATATCAATTCTGCTACTAGACAGAGTACATAGCAGTTTTCAGATCGCAGATCGGAGCTCCCATTCGATACAAAAATGAATAAATAAATTCAGCTTCGCTTGTGCTGCTATCTGTTGAAATATATTCTTACCAAAATGTCGGAACATTTAGCCTTAAGGTATACAACTTTCTTAATATTAGTGCTTTCGCACTTGGAACATTTTCATGGCCATCTGGTGGTCTTTTATCACAGATTTGTTGTCTTTATACCTCGTTACTTTAAGCTAAATGCCCTCCAGTTAGGCGAAATATTTCATTTTAGCCTTGATGTTCTTATCGTCAATTTATTACCAAATTAAACTTCAAGTTGTTTTATACAGGGTGTAACTAAAGTTTCGCACATTTAGTTACACTCTGTATAATTCACGTCATCTGCGCCCATCTTTTTAATTTAATCTACTTTACGCTTGTTGTTTGTTACTATTTCAAATATTTATATGCTGGCTATATTTAGCGGTTTCGGTGGCGTAGTTGGTAGCATGCTGAGCTTCTATGCCCAAGATAGCGGGTTCAAACCCGGCCGAAGTCGTCGGATTTTTTAAGAGCGTTAAAAATCCCTCAGTATGCCTTCCTTCGGAGGGGAAGTAAAGCCGGCGGTCCCATGTCATAGATTTATGGCATGTTAAAGAACCTTCCACTAATTACACCTGTGTGAAGCTAAATTGTATATGCTAAGAAGGTAAACAACGCTCTTAGGATCCTACGTTCGTTGCCAAGAGCCGACTGCGGTGTCGTCTAGTAGCTAAGTTCTGAACTAGGCCTAGTAGTCGTTGACGAAGGCATTTGGTGGCAAAAGTAGGAACTATTCGAAAAATTCATAGTTGCAATCCTTACTTGAATTAAAAAAATTCCTCTCGGCAGGTCGGAAGGCGGAGGTAGATTTAACCGGGCAAACTAGGGGATAGGCTATAATAGGCAAAATATGCAGGTTTTCGTAGGAGGATCAGACCTCATTGATTGCAAAAAAGTATTTTACATTTGGAGGTTAATTAACTTTTTTTTGTTTTTGTATGCATATTTTTATCATTTTATTGTCTTATGGTGATGGTAACCTTCTTGTCATTTGGGGTTCATTTTTATTTATACTTGTGATCACACTGTCCTTATGCAAGGTTTGGAACTGATGTGTAACTATCTGACAGTCTGTTACTTCTTCTCGCAAAATTTTATCTCCCGCAGAGATTTTTGTTGGTTCCTCAGTTTAGGGGCTGCGACAACGTGGTCATGTAACCCCTTGTACACTGGGTGTATGTAGAATCTGATAAACGGTGTTAATTGTGATGAGTGTATTAGTCTGTAATTCAGGTAAGGTCTACAGACAGTCAATTTTAAGTAGTAGTTCCTAATTTTCTACCATATACTAACGTCAACGACACCTAGCTGTGAACTTGGCTACTAGATGCCACCGCAACCAGCAACTTGCAACGAACGTTGGAACTTGCCCTCCAAAGGAAAGCATGCTGAGGGATTTTTAGCGCTCTTAAAAAATCCGACGACTTTGGCCGGCTTTGAACCAGCGACCTTGGGCTTATAAGTTCAGCATGCTACCAGTTAGCCGCTTCCCACAGAGTCAGATGGAAAAATGAATGTGATCTCGTGCGATGGCGATGTCTTGGCAACCTCTGATAGCTCATCCCTCATCAATTAAGAACCGTTGTCATGGTAACCTCTGATGGCACTTGGCATTTTCTTCAATTCCGAAATCATTTTTCTCATCCCTTGGCGTAATGGTAGGTCAGATCAAAAATTATTTCAGACAAAGTTTTAGGCAATTATTAGGGGAATATTTTCCATTTTCTACGGTTTTGATATTGTGCCTATTAAGGGAGATATGATTAATGTTTACCGAAAAACCCACTTTTTTCCACGCCTTTGGTCAATGTTTGGTGCTCCATTCCCCCTCCCCTTCAACCGATTTTGTCCATTAACGAACTCGACCGAGATTTTAAGGGGATACATATTATGTAAAACATTCAAAGTGATTGGTGCAAAATTACGGCAGTTATCGTGTCCACAAGAAACTGATATATATGCATATTGTTACGGCTGTGAGTTTGTTTCATCGCTCGCCGCATGAGTCACAACTGCTCCAGGGCTGGGCTGCTCTGCCTCAGTGTATTGCGTGCGCCTTATGCAACAGGTCTACTAGGACAAAGGGATGGTCCAGAATATTCGTGACCCAGCCAGCGATGGAAGCCTCGAGAAGCTGTGAGCCCTGGATGGGTCTAGAAGCATTTATTGAGTCACCGGCCTGCTATATAAGAGCGACCTGTCAAGCAGTGAGTGAGTTGTGTGTTTTACGAGCTAGTGCGAGCGTTTATCCTGAGCGACAGAAGTGTGGTGACTTTCGAAACCCCTAGTAAAGCCGTTTCTCTTGACAGCGAGGAAGTGAGAAGCATACAGGGGACTGCCTGTGTTTTGAGTGAGTGTGATTTCACTGAGCGACAGAGATATTGTGGTGAAGTGCCGCGCGAGTTACGAAACCCAGTGACATTGTTTCCCAGCTTGTGAACAGCGAAGCAGCGTGTAGCAGGTTTTCGTAAGTAACTGTAATTTGTGTACATAGGGGAGAGTTGCATGTAGTTCTGTCAAGGCCGCCAGACTCATTAGCGAGAAGATTAACTGTTGACGAATGAAAGAGGGCAAGAGTTCTCCATAACCAAGAGACTCGAGGAAACTGGAGTAAGGTTCTAATTGCTTGTATTTGCTGATGAGTAGTGTATCTTTCTGGCCGCAATAAAATTAATTATTTCTTTAAAGGAACAACCTGTGTTGTGCTTCCTACCCACCGTAATCCAGTTAACAAAAGTGCCACTAGGGGGTGGCACGTAACAACTGGTGTCAGAAGCCGGATTACGAACTCAAGCACAAGCACAACACCTGACGGTCCTGGTTTCAAAACCCGAGCAGGTCATTTTCTCTAATTTTTCTGTGAGTGCATGCCCTTGACAAGACAAACAACAAAAATGGAGGCGCAATTGGCAGCATTGCTAGAAATGTTAAGTGGCATGGAAACGAAGATGGAGGACGGCCAGAAGAAGATGGAGGACGGCCAGAAGAAGTTAGCCGAGGACCTAACTGCTAAATTAGAAGATGGCCAGAAGAATTTAACCAAGAAGATAGAGGACGGCCAGAAGAAGATGGAAGACGGGCAGAATAAGTTAGCACAAGACCTGAAGAAATTAGAACTGGGTCTGCGTGAGGAAGTCACGGCAGTGGAAAAGAAGTTCGACGCCTCAAAAGAAGAAGATGCCGAGCTACGCCGATGCCCGCTGACGGGGGTGGAAGAGAGATTCAACGCTCTACAAAAGGAATTTGCTGAGCTGCGCCGACACCCGCCGACAGGGATGGAAGATAGATTCAAAGCCCTACAAGAGGAAGTCGCCGAGCTGCGCCGACGCCCGCCGACCGGGGTGGATGAGAGAGTCAAATCTCTACAAGAGGAAGTTGCCGAAATGCGCCAACGCCCACTCACGGGGGTGGAAGAGAAATTCAATGCTCTTCAAGAGGAAGTTGCCGAGCTGCGCCGACGCCCACCCACAGGTACACCGGGAACATCAGGAACGGGACAGAGCAGAGTGACGGCCCCAACCTTCGACGGAAAGGTCCCGTGGAGCACCTATTTACGTCAGTTCGAGGCAGCCTGTTCCATAAACAACTGGAACAACACAGGAAAGGCTACAGCTCTCATTGTAGCACTGAGAGGTGACGCCCTTAACGTCCTTCAGGCCATCCCGACTGAATCCCAGGACTACGCTTCACTGATCGCCCATATGGAGTCCCGATATGGAGATAGCCAACTTCAGCAGGCCTTCCAGATGCTGCTCCGGACCCGGGTACAGAAGAACGCGGAAACCCTGCAGGAGTTGGAGATGGACATCGCACGCCTCGTAAGGCTCGCCTATCCAACAGCGCCGGCCGACTTTCTGGAACAGATTGCGACGCAGACCTTCACCGACGGGCTACGGGACTCGGACACTCAACAGGCGCTGCGATTCGCGCAAAATAAGTCCCTGGCAGATGCGCTGAGCCACGCACTTGAGTTCGAGACGGCAAAGCAGGTATCTAGAATGCCCGCGCGGGTGCGTCAGGTGGACGTCGACGAACCAGCCAAAGCCGACAAGACCAAGCCCCTGACCGATGAACTGATGGAGGCGCAAGGCCGGTTCTTCAAGAGTCGCAGTACCACCAACAAAAACGTAGCCGAAGGACATCCGGAGAGGCGGCCCGGAAGAGGACTACCGACCTGCAGGGCCTGCCGTAAGAGAGGCCACCTGGGCAAGGACTGCGGTGATCGCCGCCGCAAAGGGTTTCCGTCGGGACAGTCAGTCGTAGGGAAACCGCATGGCCCAGGAAAGCAAGTATCAGCCAGTCTCGGGGGGCAAAGGTCGGCTTGAGACAGTCGTCAAGCCCTGGCATTCAAAGTTCGTGTGATGCAGTTACGGAGGGATAATAGCAGCCTGATGGTCGACGGAGTCGTCAACGGAGAGAGCAGCCCATGCTAATCGACACGGGAGGATCGAGGACCATCGTCAGTCCCACCGTGATCCCGAAGTGGAGAGTGCAACCCACACAAAGGAACCTCCAGCTAATAACCGCGACCGGAGAGACCGCACCGGTACATGGCGAGGCATCACTGGAGTTCGTCATTGGTCGACGGGCGATAAAGCATCCAGTGCTTGTGGTGACTTAACAAATGAAGTGATCACCGGACTGGACTTCCTGGACCAGAACAACATCATCTTGGATCTGAGTACTAACACTCTGCACTTCGGAAGTGAGGAACTTGCTTTGCAACCAGCACACGAGGCCGTCGCCGCATGACGAGTAAGGCTGAGAGAGGACGTCATCGTTCCCGCCAGGACGGAAGTCAGCGCTGCCGTAATTGTAGACGGAACAGCTGAGGGAGTGGCGGCTGTCATCGAGTCAAAATATGAGGACATCCAGACAAGAGAATTGCTAGTTGCCAAGACTCTCATCAACACGTCTCAGCCGTACGTCCGCCTGTCCAACCTGAACGACTACGATATTACGGTTCACCGAGACACCAACCTAGGAGTCTGCGAGCCCGTTACCTGGATTGCCCGCATCACAGATACGACGGACGGACACCTGCAGACGGACAACCGAAGAAGACGCGCACTGCCAGAAGAACTACAGAAGCTGTACCAAGGATCCCAGGACCATTTAGACGAGGAACAACCACGCCAAATTCAGGACCTGCTACGCGAATTACAGGACGTCTTCTCCGTGGGGAGCAAAGTCTTCGGCAGGACAAGCTTGGTCCAGCACAGAATCGACGTTGGGGACAGCGCACCGATTAGGGCCCCATTCCGACGTGTCCCGCTCGCCAAGCAAGCCGAAGTCGAAATGATGGTAGAAGAGATGAAGGAACAAGGGGTGATCGAGCCATCACATAGTCCTTGGAGTTCTCCGGTCGTGCTTGTGAAGAAGAAGGACGGTTCCACCAGGTTCTGCGTGGACTACAGGCGGGTGAACGACGTCACGAATAAGGACAGCTACCCTCTACCCCGGATCGACGACACGCTGGACACCATATCAGGATCAAGATGGTTCTCCACCTTGGATTTTAAGAGTGGCTACTGGCAGGTGGAGGTCCACCCTAAGGACCGCGAGAAAACGGCGTTCTCTGTGGGCAGCGGGCTCTGGCAGTTCACCGTCATGCCATTCGGTCTGTGCAACGCCCCTGCGACCTTCGAAAGGCTAATGGAGTCCATTCTGAGGGGACTACACTGGAAGACCTGCCTGGTCTACCTAGACGACGTCATCGTTCAGGAAAAATGCTTCGAGGAGCATTACAGCAACCTGAAGGAGATCTTATTGAAGCTACGTGCTGCCCAGCTGAAGTTGAGCCCCAAGATGTGTCAGCTCTTCCAGAAGCAGGTCCAGTACCTTGGACATATTGTCTCCGAGGAAGGGGTGCGCACCGACCCAGAAAAGACCGCAGCTGTGAGGGAGTGGCCAGTTCCGAAGGACAAGTCCCAACTACGAAGCTTCCTGGGACTATGCACTTATTACCGTCGCTTCGTGAGAGGATTTGCTGACATCGCCAAACCACTGCATCGACTGACTGAGAAGGACCAACTCTTCACATGGACAGCAGAATGCCACAGTGCCTTCGAACAACTCAAGCAGGCTCTGTGCACCGCGCCTATTCTGGCCTACCCCAGACCTGGAACAAGGTTCATCGTCGATACCGATGCCAGCGACTTTGGCATAGGGGGAACCCTGTCGCAAGTAGTGAACGGCGAGGTGAGAGTAGTGGCCTACTTCAGCAAGGCCTTGTCAAAGCCAGAAAGGAACTACTGCGTCACCAGGAAGGAGTTGCTCGCCATCGTGAAGACCATTGAACACTTCCACAAGTACCTGTATGGGCAAGAATTTCTCATCAGGACCGACCATGCATCCCTGCGGTGGCTCCTGAACTTCAAGCATCCCGAGGGTCAACTCGCGCAGTGGTTAGAGAGGCTTCAAGAGTACAACTTTGAGATTCAGCACAGGAAAGGCCAACTGCATTCTAACGCCGACGCCCTGTCACGAAGACCGTGCCCCGAAGACTGCACCTTCTGTGTCCGAAGGGAGGAGAACACCGGGATACAGTGCGGAAGGACTACCGTGGAACATCAAGGGAGGTGGAGCCGCGAATCTTTCATGCGGGCACAAGCAGAAGATGATGACCTGGGACTGATAGCCGAATGGAAGAGGGCCTGTGTCCCCAGACCCGGGTGGAACATTGTGAGTGACTGCAGCCCAAAGTTTAAGTCCTACTGGGCGCAGTGGGACTCGCTGGTTGTGAGGGATGGCCTCATATGCCGTACCTGGGAAAGCACCGACGGGAAGACATCTCGGGAACAAGTCGTCGTTCCAAAGGCTATGACGGGGGAAGTCCTGAAGGAAGTCCATGGAGGATCATCTGGTGGACACCTAGGGATAAAGAAGACCCTGGAGAAGCTGAGAGAGCGGTTCTACTGGATCGGATGCCGAACTGACGTAGAGAACCACTGCGTGAGTTGCCACGATTGCGCAGCCAGCAAGGGCCCAGGACGAAGACGACGGGGTCCACTGAAGACCTACAACGTGGGCGGCCCCATGGAGAAAGTGGCCATCGATGTTGCTGGACCATTGCCGTTAAGCGAGGCAGGGAACCACTACATATTGGTCGTCAGCGACTAGTTCACCAAATGACCCTATCCAAGAAGCCGCGACGATCGCAGAGTCCCTACTGAAGGAATTCGTCAGCCGGTACGGAGTACCCCTGGAGCTGCACTCCGACCAAGGGAGGAACTTTTTAGTCACAGGTGTTCCAGAACCTATGCCAGCTGCTGGGAATCCGGAAGACAAGGACAACGCCGCTACATCCTCAGTCCGACGGGATGGTAGAGCGATTCAATCGCACCATCGAGAACCATCTCCGAATAGTCGTCAGCGAGCACCAGAGGGATTGGGACAAACATCTTCCACTATTTCTCCTGGCCTACCGCGCCGCCGTGCATGAAGCCACCGGGTGCACACCAGCCCGGGCCATGTTTGGGAGGGAGCTCCGTCTACCTGTCGATCTTGCCTTCGGCCGACCTGGGAATGGTCCGGTCCCGGTAAGCCAGTATTGTCAAGAACTGGTCGACCAACAGGAGGACGTGCACGCGTTCGCGAGGAGGAAACTGCGGATCGAGACCGACCGAATGAAGACCCGATACGACCAACAGACGGATGCCGGCGGATTCCACGAGGACGACCTGGTCTGGCTCTTCAACCCATTACGGAAGAAAGGCCTGTCACCCAAACTGCAGAAGCCCTGGGAGGGCCCGTACCGAGTCGTGAAACGGATCAACGATGTCGTCTACAGGATCCAGCGGAGCCCGAGGGCGAAGATGAAGATCGTGCATCGAGATCGCCTGGCAGCCTACAAAGGGACACAGACGGACCAATGATTGATCGGGACGATCAGCCTTTTAGGAAGGGGGTGGTGTTACGGCTGTGAGTTTGTATCATCGCTCGCCGCATGAGTCACAACTGCCCCAGGGCTGGGCTGCTCTGCCTCAGTGTATTGCGTGCGCCTTATGCAACAGGTCTACTAGGATAACGGGATGGTCCAGAATATTCGTGACCCAGCCAGCGATGGAAGCCTCGAGAAGCCGTGAGCCCTGGATGGGTCTAGAAGCATTTATTGAGTCACCGGCCTGCTATATAAGAGCGACCTGTCAAGCAGTGAGTGAGTTGTGTGTTTTACGAGCTAGTGCGAGCGTTTATCCTGAGCGACAGAAGTGTGGTGACTTGCGAAACCCCTAGTAAAGCCGTTTCTCTTGACAGCGAGGAAGTGAGAAGCATACAGGGGACTGCCTGTGTTTCGAGTGAGTGTGATTTCACTGAGCGACAGAGATATTGTGGGGAGGTGCCGTGCGAGTTACGAAACCCAGTGACATTGTTTCCCAGCTCGTGAACAGCGAAGCAGCGTGTAGCAGGTTTTCGTAAGTAACTGTAATTTGTGTACATAGGGGAGAGTTGCATGTAGTTCTGTCAAGGCCACCAGACTCATTAGCGAGAAGATTAACTGTTGACGAATGAAAGAGGGCATGAGTTCTCCATAACCAAGAGACTTGAGGAAACTGGAGTAAGGTTCTAATTGCTTGTATTTGCTGATGAGTAGTGTATCTTTCTGGCCGCAATAAAATTAATTATTTCTTTAAAGGAACAACCTGTGTTGTGCTTCCTACCCACCGTAATCCAGTTACCAAAAGTGCCACTAGGGGGTGGCACGTAACAATATATATACATATATATATATATATATATATATATATATATATATATATATATATAAACTTTTGAACTGACGGTGGTTTGGGGGTCTGGTGGATGTCAAACGCGAAGATATGTCGAAATTTTCCGGAAGTCGAATCATGGCACCCATTGCAATAGTTAGCTTTCTGATGAAATCTACCTAAATTGCAATAGTTAGATTTCTGATGAAATCTACCTGAAATAGGCTACATAATTAAAAATACTACCATCAACGACACCTAGCTGTGAAGTTGGCTACTAGATGCCACCGGAACCATCAACTCGCAACGAACGTTGGAACTTCCCCTCCGAAGGAAAGCAAACTCAGTTATTTTTAGCGCTCTTAGTAAATCCGACGACTTCAGCCGGGTTTGAACCCGCGACCTTGGGCATATAAGTTCAGCATGCTACCAGTTCCGATACCGACGTCGCTTCCCACAGACAGATGGAAAACTGAATGTGATCTCGTGCAGTGGCGTTGTCATAGCAACTGCTGATGGCTCATCCCTTATCAATTAAAAGTAAAGTTGCCATGGCAACCTCTCTTGGCATTTGGCATTTCCTTATAATTTAAATAATGTTGCTCACCCTGTGGCGTAATGGTGGATCATATCAAAAATTCTTTCAGACAAAAGTTTTAGGTAATTATTGGAGGAATATTGTCCATTTTGTACGGTTTTGATATTGTGCTTTTTAACAGAGATATGATTAATGTTTCCCGAAAAACCCACTTTTTCGCACCTCCTTGTTCAATGGTTGGTGCTATCAAAAACTTTTCAATCATAAATTTTAGGGCCTTGTCCGACAAATAGTATGAACTTTGAATGGATTCAATATTTCAGATATTAAGAGAGTTATAGCGATAATTCACGTTTTCAAAAAAAGCCTCCCATTTTCACCCCCTTTGACCGATTTTGCCCATTAACGAACTCGACCGAGATTTTAAGGGGATGCATATTATGTAAAAAATTCAAAGTGATTGGTGAAAAATTACGGCAGTTATCGTGTCCACAAGAAACTGATATCTATACATAAATTATATATACACTTTTGAACTGACGGTGGTTTTGGGGTCTGGGGGATGTGAAACGCGAAGGTATGTCGAAATTTTCTGGAAGTTGAAACATGGGACCCATTGCAATAGTTTGCTTTCTAATGAAATCTACCTAAAACAGATAAACACACTTATACGGCCATCACAATTAACACCGGTTATCAGACAGATTCTACACACACCCAAAGTACACGGGGCTACATGACCGCGTTGTCGCACCCCCTAAACTTAGGAACCAACCAACCAACCAACTGGTTATATCTCTATATATTTAAATATAATGTTATTTATGCAAAATCAAATGTCATCACTTCCTCATTTCTTTCCTGCCGAACCCTCTCTTTTCTCATCTGTCTAAATCCCAGAGGAAACATTGCTTGCAATACGCCCACCAATGAAAAACTCATTAAAAGATGTTCCAAACGATTGCAAAACTTGATGTTGTTAACTAATTATAGGGTCTTGGGACGTTTTGGTCATTTTCCCCATGTTCTTGGGTGTGTGTTGAACTTACATGATAACCTGTGTTTCTGTGTTGGCTGTAGTAGTACAGGGTCATTATATAGGTGCGCCCAGATAAGCACGGAAAATTAAGCCAGCCGTTACTGGCGCAGATCGCGGGCACGCGTACTCAGTTCAGCCGGTGGTGGTGTGCACTTTCACACTTTTACCAAACATGTTCTATAATGTGTACTTACAGTGCTCATAGGCGATGCTGAAAATGTCCTCCCTCTCTTGTAACACATACCTGACATCTTCTGATGAATGAATGTCTGTCAACTCTTTTATTATTTACGGAGCCTGTTTTCTTGAATCGTATAGCGAGCCTCCTAATTGTACTGGCATTAGGCAAAGGTCTTCCTGGAAACTTGATTCAAATTTTTCGTCTCGCTTCAGAACAAGATTTTCTGTATTTCATATACGAATTATGGATATACACTCGTTTGCGCAATATGACTTGGTGTCTAGGCATGACCAACAATCACGGAAATCACAATACTCACTAAAAGTGCAACACTAACGTCTAAGATTTGCAGATACACGTCCATGTGACTGACAAAACACGTGTGAACTAACGATAGAGTCAGCGGAGCGCGCCAACCACCAGCTGAACCGGGTACGCGCGCCAGCGATCTGCGCCAGTCACAGCCGGCTTCGCTTGCCGTGTTTATCGGGGCGCACATAGATAATGACCCTGTATAAGGGACAAGGATTGGATGGTGGATCTAGACTTAAATACGGTACTATCCTGGCATTTGCTAGGAGGGATCGTAGAAAAATCCGAGGAAGACACACTCAGTCAGTGCCGGGATTCAACTCTCCGACCATCGGACATGTTGGAACTTCCCATGGCGGTCGTTGTGCGCGATTTAGAACGCAGGGCTAGGCCGCAGGGTGTGAAACCTGAGAGAGCATGTAGAGGCGTGTCATATAATTTGCTAGGTCTTGTGGGAATCCCGTTCACATTTGAAGCGGCAATGCCTGAGAGTTCCCTTCTGAGTGACAGTCTCTCTTCTGGTTGAAGCTCCATTCAGAATGACACGGCTAAAAATAAAAACACCATGACATTATCTCGAAATTAGATCTGGTGATAACATAACCACCACTGCTCTACCAACAATCTCGTGGCCCCTGTGGGAGGACATGCAGGCTGTGTGGACAGCTTGATTGCCTAGTCTGTTGCGTGTTCTTTGTTCCCTTGTTTGTTCGTCTCTTGTTCTCCTCTGATGGAGAAGGAGATGCACTGACCGGAACAAGTCTGGGAAAATCGCCGACTCTGCCAGAAAACAAGAGAAGAAACTTCTATCGTAATGGTATTAAAGGAAAAGACCATCAGCGATAGAAAAAGCTAATACTCAATAATGATTCTCGTACGAGAGTTTAGGACAAATGAAGACTACGTATTGGCAGAAATATTTCAGATGATTAACGAAATATTATTTAGAGTAGTCTAATAAAGAACTGATTTTCAAAATACGGAAATCTTCAAACATGTTTTCTTCTTCTTCTTCTGTGGTCAGTCCATTTCATGGTCTAGTGGCTAACATTCTTGTTTGTCGCCCTGGAGGTCCTGGTTCGATTCTCGGCTCTGCCAAGAAATTTAATGGTGGTCTGAGGACTGGAGTGGGGGTACCTGTAGCTGTGACCTGTAGCTAATATTTAATTGAATCGATGACTTCAATAGACATTCATATGTATGTGTTTTACAAAATGTAGATTTATTCACTTTCCAGCTCACCTGATGTGGACATGAAATTTAGGCTAAAACAAGGCATCTCCTCCTACTGTGTATACGTAATATTGAGCAGTCAATCCTCTGTTCAGTCTGAAAACAATCATACCCGGAAGATGACCAGTTCTCTAAATAAACTGGGAAATATTCCTCCAAATGGCAATTGTGTCGTCATTGTACTTAATGTCATTGTACATATATATAACCCATCAGTTAAATAGTTGAGTATCTGATGATGTTTAACACAAAATGAGTAATACTCAAGGCAGTTACTCAGACAGTGAAATAAAGAAAGTGGAAGAATATGAGCTACACGCGCTGCACGGATATACTCCCCCAAGACATATATTGAAATCTAGGAAGATCTTTTTACAGTCAACATCTCCATTCACCACATCCTCCAACAAAGCCAGAAAAGAACTGTGGGCAGCCAAAATCAATCATCTTCCAACAGGAGTAACACCAGCAGAATGCTTACCAGCCGGACACAACTTGGACTGGACCACTTGGAAATCACTTAACAGATTACGAGCAGGTGTTGGCAAAACTAAGGATAACCTAATGAAATGGGGATATTTACAAGAATCAACATTTTGTGAATGTGGAGAGGTACAGACAACAAATCATCTGTGTCAGTGCTTATGCTGCCCTGATTCTTGCAGTAAGGAGGAGTTGTTTACGGCAGAAGAAAATGCTTTAGCAATTTCTCGTTTCTGGGCAAAGACAGTTTGATTATAAATGTATAATTCCACGTTTCATTATTTATCTGCCTCTGATTCGAGTAAATAAATAAATACTCAGACAGTACATCCAAGAAAAGGATGAGGGATATAGGAAGCTATGCGCCACATAAAATGATAATGCGAAGAGTGAAGGGTTCACAATTTATCCCAAAGATTTCATTATGTTCAATGCAAAATTAATTAATATTTGCTCCGTATAGAAAAGGACCCTTTAAGTGGCTCCACTACCAGAAAAGCAAGAACATTCTGGAATAATTGCCAATGACCAATATAAATTTGCTGTCATCAAAGATAGGTACAAATTCATCCCAAGTGAGTTTCTATCTTTCTACAAAGATATTTTCATGTGGCCCAGCACAGATAGTGATCCAGAAAAAGATTCTTTAATATACAGACTTTTTTAATTTGCTATCATAGATTCTAACCATGCTTTTAGGGGACTTATGAACCTATGGTCTTTTCAATTACTGTGCTTTGTTGACTGTTGATACTATTTCATTAACAGAAATATCCAAACATTTTAGGAGCACGTTAACATAATCTATTGAGTGTTGAAGCGAAAATTATTATCTTCTACAGCTGGTTACACAAGACACTGCACAACCCTAGAAAAATTGCTGAGTTTTAATTATTGATATTGTTTTGTGATCTGAGGAAATATAATACATTTCTGAGTCAAGAATTATTAATATCTCCACTATTTTAAACATAATTATTATATACAAAGCTCAATGTGCACATAAGGGGTGTTGATGAACGGAATTTACAGTCTTTGGCGTAATTGGCGAGTGTAGCAACCCTTTCAGAGCAGTTCCTCAGGTGGTACTGCGTACATTTTATTCCACACAGTTGGCATTTGCAGTTGTCATCCGGTGTGTGGTGGCCACCAGTCGTGCAGATCATCCCATGGGCAGTGAATCTTGTGTAGACATGTAGTTTGAACCTTTCCATGTGTCTGTCTGTAGTGCTTCGTGGAGTGGATATCCGCTCGAATCGTTGTGCTTTTTCTCCTCCTGCCACGATGAAGGTGGAGGCAGGTGTGTCTTGTAGGTTGAAGGTGGACTTGATTGTCATCCAGGAACATTGATTCGTTGGCCATTATGTATGCTATTCTGTTTTAGGTGAATTTGGACATTTGGAGGATACATTTCAGGTATCTGGATTAGGTTTTCAACTTTCCTCATGTTTGGTATGCTGAGATTCTTTTCATATTAGTTGGATGCCACATGCTTTATGGACATAATGTGAGGTAACTTACATAATAAGAGTTCGTAAGAAAAGAAGTAATCACCAAATTATATTTATGTACTTAATTTTATAACAAACTACCAGTAGTGCCCGGCTTCGCCTGTTGGATTCATTTGTTTTATGGATGATAATGAATACTACTACAGAACTGGCACACGATACTTAAACTAACAGAAAATAATATTTTAAACATAAAACTTTTGTGGTGGTGATGGTGGTGGTGGTAGTTCGGGTGATAAGTAGAAAAGTATAATGTACGTAATATTCAGGTCATTTTCTTCTAATGCTATTGATAATAATGAATAGGGAAACGGCTATTTGCTGACTACAGTACTGCCACATGTAATATACAAAAGAATTGAAAAATATGATTCCAAAGAGGAGTACGTGAAATAAAAAGGGCCTATATCTCATTGGCTGTTAGAAAAGTAGCGATCAATAGTGTCGTCTTTTAGCACATAGCGCCGAAGGAAAATATGCAGAGCACTTTGGAAAACTTCGGCTGTCCCGAACTCCTGAGGTAGCAATAGTATCATTTATCGCCATATAGCGCTCAAGATTAAGGATCGGAATAAATGAAAGTAAATTTGAAAACACCAACGCTTATTGCAGCTGATAACCTCAATGTACTGCACCAACACCATCGCCCTTATACAGAGGCATACTAACTGTTTTAAGGGGCCTAAGAAATCTTTTTGCACTAATTACTCCCCGTGACTGCAATTTATAAGCAGCGCAAGATTAAACCAGAACACTGGTAGGGGTGACATGATGTAACCCACATTGCCAGCCAACAATAGACCAATTAATATATTCTTACAGTTACACTACTACGGACATGAATGGTTCTAGGGCCTCAAAACGCGGATTTCAAGTCCATTTGTCTGTTATTCTAAATGTAGGGAATGCAGAGAGTTGTCCAAAATATCAAGTGGACAGTGTTACCAGTAGGGTCTCAAAGGGTGAGTATGTAATATTTGGTGCAATTAGGTGAAACGGTGTGGATTTGTGCTAAAGGGCCCAAATGCAGGGAATGGAGTGGTCTGTCCGATATATCATGTAGAGAGTGCAACTCGTCGGGTTCCAGAGGATAAGGATGTAAAATTTTGTTCAGATTGGTGAAACGGTGTACATTTGTTCCAAAGGGCCTAAATGCAGGGAATGGTGTGGTTGTCCGAAATATCAAGCAGACAGTGTTACTCGTCAGATTCCAAAGGGTAAGTATACACATTTTGGTTCAGATCGGTGAAACAGTGTAGATTTGTGCCAAAGGTCCTAAATGCAGGGAATGGAGTGGTCTGTCTGAAATTTCAAGTAGTCAGTGTTAATCATTGTGTTCCAAAGGGTTATTAAGCACAATTTGGTTCAGATCGGTGAAATGGTGAAGATTCGTGCCAAAGGGCCCAAATGCAGGGAATGGAGTGGTCTGTCCGAAATTTCAAGCAGACAAAGAGTGATATGTAAAATTTGCTTCAGATTGGTGACACGGTGTAAATTTGTTCCAAAGGGCATAAATGCAGGAAATAGAGTGATTGTCCGAAATATCAAGCAGACGGGTTCCAAAAGGTAAGTGTACAAATTTTGGTTCAGATCGGTGAATCGATGTAGATTTGTATAAATAACGGACAAACAAACAGACAGACAAACATACAGACAGACACACATTGAGTTATATATATATATATACTAGCTGTACCCGGCATGCGTTGCAATGCCAATCAAAGAAAGTGTTGGCGTTGCAACTTAGTTTGTTGAAGTGCTTTTGGATTCACATTTTTTTTCGTTTTCCGTTAACCACTTCTAAACTATTGTAAAATTGATTTACCGTCTCAAAAAAATCCTGGGAGCGTGCTCAACAACTCACCAAAGTTTCATCGCAATGAAATGAATGGCATATGAACGCATACGGGACTTTGTTGAAACGATTCGAGCGTCGTCACCCATTTTTTGAATATACTCGTGCGCTACCTATTGTAAAATGGATTTACTAATTCGAAAACCTTCCCTGGCGTGTACACAACAACTCATCAAAGTTTCATCACAATCGAATGAATGGCATATGAACGCATACGGGATTTTGTATAACGATTCGCGCGCCGTTACTCATTTGTTGAATCTACTTGTGCGCCACCCATTGAAAAACGGAGTTACTAATCCCTACACCTTCGCAGGACTGTACTCAACTCACCAAAGTTTTATCACAATCAGATGAATGGTATATGAACGCATACGGGACTTGGTTGAAACGATTCACGCGCTGTCGCTCATTAGTTGAATCTACTCGTGCGCTACCATATTGTAAAATGGATTTACAAAATCAGAAATCTTCGCGGGAGTGGAAACAACATTTCAACAAATTTCATTGCAATCGCATGAATGGTATATGAACGCATACGGAACTTTTTTTAAACGATACGCGCACCGTTACTCATTTGTTGAATCTACTCGTGCGCTACCTATTGTAAAATGGATAAAATAGGTCAGAAACCTTTCCTGGAGGGTGCACAACAATTCACCAAAGTTTCATAGCAATCGGAAGAACGGTATATGAACGCATATGGGACTTTGTATAAACTATTCGCGTGCCATTGCTCATTTGTTGAATCAACTTGTGCGATACCTGTTGTAAAGTGGATTTACTAAGCCAGAAACCTTCCCTGAAGTGTACACAACAACTCACCGAAGTTTAGTCACTATCGGACGAATGGTATATAAACGCATACGGGACTTTGTTGAAACACCTCGCGCGTCGTCGCTCATTTGTTTAATCTACTTGTGCGATACCTATTGTAAAGTGGATTTAGTGATCCAGAAACCTTCCCTGAAGTGTACACAACATCTCACCCAAGTTTCATCGCTATCAGACGAATAGTATATGAACGCATACGGGACTTTGTTGAAACGCTTCGCGTGTCGTCGCTCATTTGTTGAATTTACTCGTGCGCTACCTATTATAACATGGATATACTAAGCCAGAAAGCTTGCCTGTAGTGTACACAACCTCTCACCCAAGTTTCATCGCTATCGGACGAATGGTATGTGAACGCATACAGGACTTTGTTGAAACGCTTCGCCCGTCGTCGCTCATTTGTTGAATCTACTCGTGCGCTACTAATTGTTAAATGGATTTACTCAGCCAGAAACCTTACCTGAAGTGTACAGAACATCCCGCCCAAGTTTCATCGCAATGGAATGAATGGTATATGAACGTATGTGGGACTTTCTTGAAACAAACGCACGCCATTTTTTTGTAGCTACTCGCGCCATCTATTGTAAATTGGATTTACTACCCCTATACAAATTACGTTGAGTAACTAACGTGATTTCATGTATAAGAACCTCATTCTCTAAACCGGTAGTGGAGAGTGCTACTCGCATCCAGTCGGCCGTGTCTCGTCAAGAGCTACTGTTGCCTGGAAACGACTTGTCTTAGCTGTCATTTGCGTTACGTTTTATAGTGACTTGTATTCTCTTTGACGTTTCATATCACGTCACGGGATAAACAAAAAGTATCCTATGTCCGTCTCCTGGTTCTAAGCTACCCCCACACCAATTTTCAGCCAAATCGGTTCAGCCGTTCTTGAGTTATAAATAGTGTAACTAACACGACTTTCTTTTATATCTTTATATATATAATAATTCTTCGACACGTGTGTATGTGACTGAACTCCTCCTAAACGACTGAACCGATTTTGATGGAATTTGGTATGTATATTAGTGTGGGTCCATGTATGGTTTAGATTCACAATCTGACCCGGTAGGTGGAATGAACACAATTTTAGAACCACAATTTACACACAATTTTAGAACCACAATATACAGTCAAAAACAGTCGTCATGGAAACCACTAGCCTTGGCCTTCGTGAAAGCTGATGTCTTTGGACGGTTTGTATCTGCACGTTAGAGCCACCTGGTCGCAATCTGTGCAACTACCGCCATTACATACACTCCGCCCGTGGCGAAAAATTGTGTTTTATACCAAAGGTGGCAGTGATGTCGAATTCTACTCTTTGTCTCTGCACGTTAGAGCGTTTCAAAGTCCCGTATGCGTTTATATACCATTCATCCGATTGCCATGAAACTTGGGTGATATGTTGAGTGAGCTCCAGGGAAGGTGTTTGGCTCAGTAAATCCATTTTACAATAGATAGCGCACGAATAGATACAACAAATGAGCGACGACGCGCGAAGCGTTTCAAAAAGGCCCCGTATGCGTTCAAATACCATTCGTTCGATAGCAATGAAACTTGGGTGAGATGTTGTGTACACTCCAGGGAAGGCTTCTGGCTTAGTAAATCAATTTCACATTAGGTATCACACGACTAGATTCAACAAATGAGTGACGACGCGCGAAGCGTTTCAACAAAATCCCGTATAAGTTTATATTTCATTCATAGATTGAGATGAAACTTTGATGAGTTTTTGTGTACACTTAAGTGAAGGCTTCTAACTTAGTAATCCATTTCACAGGAGGTTGCGCACGAGTAGATTCAACAAATGAGCGGCGACGTGCGAAGCGTTTCAACAAAGTCCTGTATGCGTTCAAATACCATTCGTCCGATAGCGATGAAACTTGGGTGAGATGTTGTGTACATTTACGTGAGGGTTTCTAAATTAGTAAATCCATTTTACAATAGGTAGCTCACGAGTAGATTCAACAAATGAGCAACGACGCGCGAACTTTTAATCGAAGTCCCGTATGCGTTCATATACCATTCCTCCGATTGCAATGAAACTTGGGTGAGATGTTGTGTACACTTAGGTGAGGGTTTCTAACTTAGTAAATCCATTTCACAGGAGGTTTCACACGAGTAGATTCAACAAATGAGCGACGACGCGCGAAGCGTTTCAATAAGGTCCCGTATGCGTTCAAATACCATTCGTCCGATTACGATGAAACTTGGGTGAGATGTTGTGTACACCCTACGGAAGGTTTCTGACTTAATAAATCCATTTTACAATAGGTAGCTCACGAGTATATTCAACAAATGTGTGACGGCACGCGAATCGTTTAAAGAAAATCACTTATGCGTTCATATGTCATTCATCCGATTCCAATGAAACATTGATGAGTTGTTGTGTACACGCCTGGGAAGATGTTCAACTTGGTAAATCCATTTTACAATATTGGTAGCGCACGAGTAGATTTAACAAATGAGTGACGACGTGCGAAGCGTTCCAACAAAATCCTGCATGCGTTCATATACTATTCATCGATTGCGATGAAACATTGATGAGTTGTTGTGTACACTTACGTGAAGCTTTCTAACTTAGTAAATCCATTTCACAGTTGGTAGAGCGCGAGTAGATTCAACAAATGAGTGACAGCGCACGAATCATTTAAACCAAATCGAGTATGCGTTAAATGCCATTTATCGGTTTGCGATGAAACTTTGGAGAGTTGTTGTGCACGCTCCGACGAATGTTTCTAAATTAGTTGATTCAATTCACGATAGTTTAGAGGCAGTTAACAGAAATTGAAAAAAATATTTTTTATCCAAAAGCACTTCAAGAAACAAAGTTACAACACTTTCTTTGATTGGCAGGACAACGTCTGCCGGGTCAGCTTGTCTAATATATAAAAGTGAAAGTCTGTATGTATGTGGGTATGTATGTGGATCTGTTCCGTATACAAATCTACACCGTTCCACCAATCTCAACCAAATTTTGCATACACATAGTTTAGGACCCAGAAGGAACCGCTGGCTACATGAATTTTCGATAGTCTTTCTCATTCTTCTGATTTCGACCCTTTTGCACTCCAGCACATGCTAATCAAATCATAAAATATACTCATGAAGGAATGGCAAGGCGGATAGTTTCCATGGCAACATAGCTCAAGTCGAGACACGGCCGACTGGATGCCATTTGCGCTCTGCACTACCGGTATAGAAAATGAGGATCTTTACTTGAAATCACGTTAGTTACTCAACTTCTCACACAGCACTGTCAACCGAGTTTAGCATAACAAAGACTTGACACTATCTTCTACTATATATTTGTCAAATACCACTCACTCACTCATTCATTCATCACGAAATCTCAGAAACCATCAAACGGATTGGAATGAAATTTGGTATTCAGCTTCCCCAAGGGCCGCAAATGCCCACTAAGAGAGGATTTTTGGATATTCTGGTTCTAAAGGGGTGTTAAGGGGGTAGACCTGCATTTCATTGAACAGCAATATCTCCCGATTGGTTTCATTGGGGGATGTGATACTCGGCACATAAACTCATCATTAAAAATAAGAAGACACGAGTCGGAGGGTTTTTCGATGTGGTGTATATTATGAGATGA
The DNA here is from genome assembly GCA_946902985.2 of Meconema thalassinum. Taxonomy (NCBI): domain Eukaryota; kingdom Metazoa; phylum Arthropoda; class Insecta; order Orthoptera; family Tettigoniidae; genus Meconema; species Meconema thalassinum. The sequence continues at coordinate 588,758,139 of OX336388.2, forward strand.
AAGGGGTGAAAAGTGGGGATTGAAAGATTCCTAACGGAGCGTGTATCTCTTAAACGACATAGGCGAGGAGTTTGAAACTCAGCGGGAAAAAATCAGCATAAAAATAAGTAAATATGTGTTTGACCGTTTCATCATAAATCCAATTTAAGGGGCCCATGGGGTGGGGTGAAATTCTGGAGGGGGGGGGGGGAGAAACAGGAAAGAAAGTGTCCTAACTGATTGACTGACTCACTCACTCATCAAACTCAGGGGGAAAAACTGCTTTAAAGTAAGTAAATAGCTGTCCGACAGTTTTTTTTATCAATCAAATTGAAGGGGTTCATCGGGAGGGGTGAAATTCTGAAGGGAAAAAAATGAAAGAAAATGTCCTGACTCATTCACTCACTCATCATCGCCCAGCCAAAAATATTGAAGTTGGAAACATGGCATTTTGGGGATATGTTCGTTGTATGTCAAAACCGTACACTAAGGGAGGATTTTTGGATATTCAGGCTCTAAAGGGGTCTTAAGGGGGTTAAACCTGAATTTCATTGAATAACAATATCTCACGAGTCGTTTCATTTGTGGATGTGATACTCCGCATATAAACTAATCATTAAAAATACGCAGACATGTGTCTAAGGATTTTCGATGTGGTGTATTATTATGAGGTGAAAGGGGTGAAAAGTGGGGGTTGAAGGATTCCTAACGGAGCGTGTAGGCCTATCTCTTAAACGACATAGGCGAGAAATTTGAAACGCAGCGTAAAATCATCAGCTAAAAAGATAAGTAAATCGGTGTTCGACCGTTTTTTCATGAATTAATTTAAGGGGCCAATGGAGTGGGGTGAAATTCTGGGGGAAAAAAGGAGAGAAAGTGTCCTAACTGACTAACTCACTCACCAAACTCAGGGGAAAAAGACAGCTTTAAAAATAAGTTAATAGGTGTTCAAGCGTTTTTTCATCAATCCAATTTAAGGGGCCCATGGGGAGGAGTGAAATTCAGGTAAAAATAATTGAAAGAAAATGTCCTGTCTGACTCACTCACTCATCACGCCCAGCGAAAACTATTAAAGTTGGAAAAATGAAATTTTGGGAATATGTTCGCTGTATGTCGAAAACGTCAACTAAGGAATGATTTTTGTTTATTCGGGTTTTAAAGAGATGTTAATGGGGTAAACGTGCATTTCATTGAATAACGATATATCATGAGTTGTTTCTTAGGGGATGTGATATTCGATATATAAACTAATCATTAAAAATAATCAGACATATGTCTAAGGGTTTATCGATGTGGTGTATATTATGAGGTGATAGGGATGAAAATTGGGGGTTGAGGGATTCTTGACGGAGCGTGTATCTCTTAAAGGACATAGGCGAGAAGTTTGAAATTCGGCGGGAAAAGAACAGCTTAAAATACAAGTAAATAGGTGTTCGACTGTTTTTTTCATAAATCCAATTTAAGGGGCCCTTGGTGAGAGGTGAAATTCTGGGGGAAAAAAAACAGGAAAGAAAGTGTCCTAACTGATTGACTCACTTACTCACTCATCAAACTCAGGGGGAAAACAGCTTTAAATAAGTAAATAGGTGTTCGACCGTTTGTTTCATAAATCCAATTTAAGGGGTTCATGGGGAGGGGTGAAATTATCAAAAATAAATGAAAGGAAATGTCCTGACTGACTCACTCACTCATCATAGCTCAGCCAAAATTATTAAAGTTAGAAACATGACATTTTGGGGATATGTTCGTTGTATGTCGAAAACGTCCACTAAGGAAAGAGTTTAGAATATTCAGGTTCTAAATAGGTGTTAAGGGGGGTAAACGTGCATTTCATTGAATAACCATATCTCACGAGTGGTTTCATTTGGGGATGTGATACTTGGCATATATACTAATCATTAAAAATAAGCTGACACATGTCTAATGGTTTTTCGATGTAGTGTATATTATGAGGTGAAAGGGATGAAAAGTGGGGGTTGAAAGATTCCTAACGGACCGTGTATCTCTTAAACGACATAAGCGAGGAGTTTGAAACTCGGAGGAAATCAATCAGCTTAAGAATAAATAAATAAATAAATAAATAAATAAATAAATAAATGAATAAATAAATAAATAAATAAATAAATAAATAAAATAAATATGTGTTCGACCGTTTTTTCATAAATCCAATTGAAGGGGCCTATGGGGAGGGGTGAAATTCTGGAAGAAAAACGTCCCCTAATGAAGGATTTTTGGATGTTCACTCTCATCGACCAACCCAAACGATTAAAGTTAGAAGAATGATATTTTGGGGATATGTTTGTTGTGTGTCGAAAACGTCTACCAAGGAGGGATTTTTGGATATTTAGGTTCTAAAGGGGTGTTAATGGGGTTAAACCTGCATTTCATTGAATAACAATATGACACGACTATGACGCGAGCGAAGCGAGGCTAAAAATGAGATGTTGTGCGTCTATGTATTACTCAATCACGCAAGTACCACTGGTCCGATTTACATGAATTTTACATGGAAGTAGCTGATTTACCTGATTAACATATAGGTTACTTTTGATTTCAATATTTTGTACTATTTAAGGATGGCGACCATTTTAGTGACTTCACTACACCCTTTGGTTTAAAACATTCATATTTCCATTTCAAATACAAAGAGAACGCTAAGAAATAGCAAACTTTTGATGGTATATACGAGGTTAAAAATTACATTTTCTATCCGAAAGGTATCTCCAACCGTTAGCGAGTTATACCTAAATTTGTGCTATAAAACACGGTCGACGCCGAGCGGTGTAGTTGGACTAAATGTTCCATCCTTAATCTCCCTCTGCGCAGCACTTCGCCTATCCCCTGTTTTAACTGTCACCTTCATATTTTAATTTATTTATGACGCGTAGCGAAGCACGGGTACTTCAGCTAGTATATAGATATAGATCAAGTATTATTATCACAAATGGCGATGGAATCTTTAGTAACCAGTCATTATCTAACATTTAAAAAAGCCCTATATGTCACATGAGTATTGAAAGAATCGTGTTTTTTTGTCTCGGCTGCTAATTTACATCGGGGTGCAAATTATTAGACTCGACGCCAGTTTTCCAAAATTGCATTCATACTTTTCATGGCTTAAACTAGTACATATGATTGCAAGGCGCTGAAATTATATATAATGTTTAACTAAGAGTCTTAATTATATTTTATTTTAAGAAACTCAAAATAAAATGATTTCTTATAATTTCCACTAACAGAGGTGCCTTGCAAATGCAAAATGCCACACGTTTTCTTTTTGATTACATCGATCAATTTTTCATTTACGTTTAGAACAGAGGGATTTTAAATCTTTTCACTTCAACTTTTGTGAACTATGGAATGAAATCACCTGCTTTAGAGGATACATTCCAAAGTCAATAAAAAAATAGAAAAGGGACTCTGCTCAGGAACCCTTGGAATCCCCAATCCTGAAATTTTCCATAAGCAATTCCTTATGGGAAACGGTGTAAATCCACGGGGAAGAAAATATTACTTTGTAAGTAGGATTACAAAAGATGCCAGAAGATGGTCAATGAATTTAATGAATTTAATTTGATTAAAAGAATGTGACATTTAAATTCTTTATTTGATTCAAGTAATTTGCACGCCTCTCTATTCTCAATGGGGATGACTAGTTCTCTAACTAATTGATTCAATTAATATTGTCTTGCAATCAACAAATGTGGTAACAGATATCATTTACGAGACTACACTGTACGATTCGGAGTGCCTAACGTTTTTGCAACCTTTAAACCATCCGACTTCCTCGTCAGGGAAACCAAACCTATGATCTCAGGATTAGGGGTAGAGCACTCCCATCACTGATCCATTGATGGTGTTGAAATCTTTGGAACAGTAACGTATGAGAGTTCGAAACAAGATGTGTTTTATTTCTATTTTATAATAGTTTCATGTGAAGCCTCCGTGGTTTAGACGGCAGCACGCCGGCCTCTCACTGCTGGGTCCTTGGTTCAAATTCTGGTCACTCCATGTGAGATCTCTGCTGGACGAAACGGAGGCTGACAGGTTTTCTCTGGGTACTCTTGTTTTTCCTGTCAAAATGTCATTCCAACAACACTCTCCACTATCATTTTATTTCATCTGTCATTAATTTAATCATTGCCTCAGAGGAGTGCGACAGGCTACGGCAGCCGGCACAGTTCATATCCTACTGCATAGGTCTTCAGCCAGTGCCCAACGCGTAAGTCAATGCTCGGCTCAGAGCTGTCCCCTCTACCACACACTCTACCTCTTTAGGTGCTGACGGCGTGTCACCTTCCCATCCACTCTCCCTAGCACTGAGCACTCGTTTTACTCAATTTATTACAGCAGGTCAGCCAGAGGGCAGTTGGGATGGAGAGCCATGATTTACAGGGCATCCTGTATATAACAAGTAGTCCCCTCTCCCTCGACCACACAGAACAAGGGAACTGAGGGAATAGGCAAGTAGAGCTCCCGTGCGACCCATGTCATCTTTGACGATCGAGTTGCTATGTAGAGGGATGGAGCACTAGAGACTCTGTTCAATTCGACTACCAAATGGACTTATTTCCATAATGGGGAAAGTCGCTGTCTTCTAGACATAGAATCTTGTCCGGAAAGCCTTTGCACACGGAAATTAGAGCAAAAATGTTATAATTGACACTTGCGCTTAATTCACTATAATAATGATAAACTACTACTACTACTACTACTACTACTACTACTACTACTACTAATAATAATAATAATAATAATAATAATAATAATAATAATAATAAGATAAGGCCCCTATAATTGTACCAAAATTGAATTCTTACAATCCGTAATTCTTATTATGCCCGTTTCTACGGGTTCGGGGATGCGATATGATGCACATCTATGTGGCAGGTTATTTTTATGGTCAGGTGCCCTTCCTGACGCTAAACTCATGAGAAGAGTTAATTAAAATGAAATAAATAGAGAATAATTAATTAAATGTTATTAAGCACAATGCGCACACCAGAGAATGGGTGAATTACACAAGCGGCACATACATAATGTAATATCCATAGGTACATAACGGGCCATATACATCTTTCAAAATGAACATGAAAATCCACAGCCTGCTTCCAGTCGACCGACTGGGTCAGGGAATGGAATGAATGAAGCCCCCATCTAGCGGCGAGGTTATGAACTGTGCCGGCTGCCGAAACCTGACGCACTCCCCTGGGGCAATGATTAAATTAATGACGGATGAAATGAAATGACAGTGGAGAGTGTTGCTGGAATGAAATTTGTGACAGGGAAAACCTGAGTACCCGGGGAAAACCTGTCTGACTCCGCTTTGTCCAGCACAAATCTCACATGGATTGACCAGGATTTGAACCACGGACCCAGCGGTGAGAGGCCAGTCTGCTGCCGCCTAAGCCACGGAGGCTCATCTTTCAAAATATCGGCCGATAATCTAGATGTTCGGCCCTTTGAAACAATAATTATCATAATCATAATCATAATCATCATCATCATCATCATCATCATCATCATCTTTCAAAAATCTTTCGCCGGTTTTCAGCAAATGCACTTAAGAGGTTGCGTTGTATTGACACAGTTCATTAGGTGGTAATGACGACAGGGCATGCTACAGAGTCAACATAGACGGTCATCCTGTGGGACATGGAATCCATTGGTCAGGCGTATTTTCCCATGGAACCCACGGATACCAAAGCGCGTGTATGTGTGTCGTAATTTATAGTTGGACTCTCTTCAGACATTGGTCTTCATTAATTCCGTGTTCAAGAACTCTTCTGGTATTTGCTGAGCGTTTTGTCGTCGTTCCGCTAAGATCTCCGTCGAAGCAACAGTGTCCAGATGTCTTGGTTGGTTGGTTCCTCAGTTTAGGGGCTGCGACAACGTGGTCATGTAGTCCCGTGTACTTTGGTTGTGTGTAGAATCTGTCTGATAACCGGTGTTAATTGTGGTGGCTGTATTCGTGTGTGTTATCTGTAATTCAGGTGAGGACTGCAGAGATCAATGTCAAGTAGTTCCTAATGCTACTGTCAACGACACCTAGCTGTGAAGTTGGCTACTAGATGCCACCACAACCGGCACCTGGCGGCGAACGTTGGAACTTAATAGGGCGTTAATCAAATCTATCCTACAAATTTTAGCTTCCACAAGTGTAGTTACAGTGGAAGGATCTTTTTCATGCCACAAATCTATGACATGGGCCCGCCAGCATTACTTCCCCTGCGAAGGAAGGCATACTGAGGGATTTTCAACGCTCTTAAAGAATCCAACGACTTCGGCCAGGTTTGATGACGAAAACACTTGTAAGTTATGTTGCTTCATTATCAGCAGCAATCATGCAATGTCATATTCTATAGAACCAATAAATATTGAACAAATTTAATTATTTTGGAAATCGCATGTACCCTTTACGTGAATAGCGCTGATTGCTTCAGGCAATATATTTTAGTGGCTTGTGTTGCTTCTCTTCACCTGGTTTTAAAATGAATTTAATGCTTTAGACTGATCGAGACTATTATTACATGGACGAAATGTCAAAACAGACATGGGTGATTTGTACAGGCTAGTTAGTGAATGGCTGTAGTTATAAACAGAAGTTGCTTTCATTTTGGAGTGTCAGTCATGTCGTAAATGCTTCATTCAGTAATGAAGTTCTATCTATATGTGCGCAATAAATTGAGTGATACTCGCAAGAATGAAGCAAATGTTTGAAAATCCTAACTGTACAACATTTAGGCTAACATACTAAATGGCTAATAGTTTTAGTATCAATATATCTAAACTCATTCAATTTGTATAGTCGAGAAAATGGTACGAATTAGGACATACAAATTAAAAAAATCAATAATTTAAAAATCATTTCTCATGGAAACTAGATTTTTGAAGGGAAATGCCATGTCCTATGGAACGGATTCGACATAAAAAGGAGATCCCGTAGCTCATTATCGCATGATTAACGGTCACGCAGAACTAAAAGCTTCCTTCCTTGCTTCCTCATGGAAACTAGTATGTGAGGTCTAATGTTTCGCGAGGCCTTCTTAAAAAGAGTTTCGGAATGCTGAAATTCTTCAACAATTATAGAATTGCATTTTCTTTACATCATATTAAGCTACGGACACCCGGCTTTGTAAGGGTACATTTATTTTCTTAAAAGATCATTTTAAGATAAGACTACTTTCCTTTAAATTTTCTGAAAACCGTTCGTCTTATTAGTAAACCCATATTTTTTTTATTTTTCTCTCTATTTCTCTCAAGATTCTTAGTTTTCTCTCTATTGAACAATATACAGGTACATACAACATTTTAAGAAAGCAAAACGGGTGTTTGTAGTGTCGGAGCAGACCTCACTCTAAAACCAAAACCTGTCGCCTTTTCCTGAGATAGTGTAAAAATCGTTGATTCCAATTTCTTGTAGCAATAGATTTCTTAATATAAAATTCCCATTTTACCAAAAATTGTCAACATGCAAATCTGAACGTTTTAGAAGTAATTTCTCCTTATTTGTGTTTTATTTCAACACAGCCGTTTAAAAAAATGTATTGTACTTTAATTTTGCCTAATGAAAATGTTTATGAAATTGCTGTTCAAAATAGGCCATTTAAAAAATCACAAAAAATCCAACATTTTATTATTTACAAACAAACCTCTTTTACCGTAAGTAAAGAGCATCAAGGAACATCCCTGAAAAATATTTCCTGTTACTAGTTTCTGGGAAAATGATTATTTGATACTTGAAAATTAACATGGATAACATAGGACATGCCAGCTCGCCTTAAGATGAAATTCAGCGGCTCCGATTTTGTGGCCCACGTCTTGATATTCCTCAAGAAATGTGTATGTACTCGTAAAGTAAATGTTAAATTTACATTATATAGTGCTCTAGGAAACAGTGATAATTTTCATTGTAAAGTGGTCTAAGAGCCAGTGATGCTAGGATTTCATTTTAAATACGTCCGAAGTTAGTTTTCAAGGTATTTCAGCTTTTAGCCTAAAACTTGGTTCACCCTCACAATGTGTATGCATTCTTTGCATAAAAATATAACTACACGAATACATTTTATTTTAAACTAAATCACTATGAATACTTATTTTCGAAGATTAAACCAGACAAATAAATGCTTGTGAACGACATTTCTTGCGAAAAATTTAAATATTTTCTTAAGTTAATTTACAGATGGCAAAAATAGTTATTACACCTATAGCCAATTTGAAACTAGTAGTTACGTGAAGAACTATACTGCCTATTTCCATATATCCTACTAACGTTAATTTCCTCTATCAACATACAAAATTTTAGTTTGATTGCTGTAAATATATTGAGAAACGTCTAAATATTTCAGATGGCCACCATATTGTTTTTTTTACATGTAGGTCTTAGAGTTATACACTATTACATGAAGATTATTGTGAAGGTGTAACATTTAAACTTAAATCGCATGATTAGGACACAAGAAATAAAACGAAGTTTTTAAAATTTCACACAGCTGTCATCTTGAGGTTATGAAAACAATTGAAATAAATTAGATACCAGTGGATTACAATTTGTATAAGCATTTACCGTACCAAGTGTCATTGCGCTCGGATGGTTAAATCGGGAGAAACTTCCATTTAAAATGTATATCTCGCGTCGCCCCCTGGGTTTGTGCTCACTAGGTTATTGGAAGTCACATAGGTGAACGTATGTTCATTGCCTCTATCAACAAACAAAACTTCAATTTGATTTCTTCCATAGATTAATAGATATTGAGAACAATCTAAATATTTCGGGTGGTCGCCGTGTTGGATTTTTATATATGTACGCCATAGAGTTAAGTAGGCTACTATTAGTTGACGATTATGGCATAGGTTCATTATTCAAACCTCCACTTCTATCGCATGATTAATACAAAAGAAATGAAAACTTAATTGTAATATTTCGGACAGCCGCCATGATGAGGTTATGTAAACAATTGAAATAAATTAGGTGCCAGTGCATTACAATGTGTATACAAATTTACTGTACCATATTTCACTGCGCTCGGATGGTTAAATCATGAGAAGAGTTTCAAATCCGCTTGACCGCCACAGTCGTTTTTTACTTTGCAGGTTTTTGAAAATAACAAAGATGAACTTGTAGTAATGCTCTTTATCACCGTACAAAATTTCAGGGTTATATCAGTAATAGTTTCGGAGTTACAGAATGCCGGTGAAATATTTCGCACAGCCGCCATTTGGGATTAGTAAGACGTAATAAAATTTCAAGGGCACGGTCGGGGTCAGCCAAAATGGTGCTTTGTCCTCACCGAGTTTCATTGAAATCGCTTTAGCCGGTTAAATTATATAAGGGACACACACACATACACACTCACACGGACATACTGTAAGGTGATATCATAAGCCTATTAGCCTACATTCGACCTTTGCAAAAAATAAAAGTAGACTTATGAGATCTGCACAGGGCCAAAAATTGTGTGTGTTTCTGTGTGTCTCTGTGTGAGTGTGTGAGTGAGTGTTTGTACTCTGAATGTCTGTCCCTGCCTATCAATACGAACACGGTGAAACCGAATTTAACAAAATTTGGTACAGAGATAGAACTAGCAAAGGACACCTCAGGGTCATGTTTTATATCACCACCATTACAAAGCTTAAATCAAATTCCGACTAACCTAATCATCCGATCTCTACCAAATTTTGCAACAACATATATTCATATGGCGAGCGTCTTTTGACTAAACTACAAGGTCATCAGCACAATAGTTGGGAGATGGTGGCCATGTATGTGTGAAAATCGATTCCTCCCATCAATTCAAACACAGTGAACCCGAATTGAACGAAATTTGGTACAGAGGTAGCACCAGCAAAGGACAATTCAGTGTCATGTTTTATATCGCCGCCATCTTCACGAAAACGTAACGGTGGCCAACCAAATGTTAAAATATTAAATCAAATTACGACCAACCTAATCATCTGATCTCAACCAATTTTTTCGACAACATATCCTTATGCGGAAAGCATGTTTTGCCCAAACTGCAAGATCATCAGCCCTATAGTTTGCAGATGGCGGCCATGTATGTGTGCAAATCGATTCCCCCTATCAATTCAAACACAGTGAAACTGAACTGAACGAAATTTGGTACAAATATAGCACTAGCCATCTTGACGGAAACGTAATGGCGGCCACCCAAATATTCAATGCTTAAATCAAATTACGACTAACCTCATTATCCGATCTCTACCAAATTTTGCATTAATATATAATCATATAACGAGCGTCTTTTGACTAAACTACAAGGTCATCAGCTTAATAGTTTGCAGATAGCGGCCATGTATGTGTGCAAATCGATTCCTCCAATTTATTCACACTCGGTGTAATCGAATTGAACGAAATTTGGTTCAGAGGTAGCACTAGGAAAGAGCACCTCAGTGTCATGTTTTATATCACCGCCGTATCAACGGAAACGTAATGGCGGCGACCCAAATGTTAAAATCTTAAATGAAATTACGACCAACCTAATCATCTGATCTCTACCAAATTTTGCAACAACATATCTTTATGTGGGAAGCATTTTTTGACCAAACTACAAGATCATCAGACCAATAGTTTGTAGATGGTGACCATGTAGGCTATGTGTGCAAATCGATTCCCACTATCAATTCAAACACGGTGAAACCGAATTGAACGAAATTTGGTCCAGAGGTAACACTAGCAAAGGGCACCTCAGTGTCATGTTTTATATTGCCACCATCTTGACGGAAACGTAATGGCGGCCACCCAAATGCTAAACGCTTAAATCAAATTACGGCCAACTTAATCATTTGATTTCTACCAAATTTTGCAACAACATACCTTTTCGAAGGAAGCATCTTCTGACTGATCTACAAGGTCATCAGCCCAATAGTTTGCAGATAGTGGCCATGTATGTGTGCAAATCGATTCCCCATATTAATTCAAGCACGGTGAAACCGAATTGAATGTTTTTTTTAACAGAGGTAGCACTAGCAAAAGGCACCTCATATTCATGGTTAATATCTATATAGCACGTTGTATTTAAACAAGGTACTACAACCAACATTCAATTACACTCCTTGAAAAGGACAAAGGGTTATAACAATACCCATGCATTTAGGAGAAAGTAGGCTATATGTTTTTTACTGAACACCTTGTTTTTTCATTCATGAAAATTGACTAAAAATCATATTTCATTACTTAGCCATCCAAATTGGACACAAATAGCTCGCATATAATAAATGAATAAATAAGTGAACAAATCAATAAATAAATAAATAAATGAATAAATAATCTCTACATAGTATAAAACAATGTCCCCGATTCTTGGATGTAACGGGTAATCTCGAGAACCACTGGATGGATTTTGATGCGGTTTTCATCATGCCGTAAAGGATTTCTCTATGAAGGTTCCTGTAGAAAAATATTCATTTATGTCTAGATGAAGCCGAGCAGGAACGATTTCAGTCGAAGAAAAACCAGCCGACCGTGCGCCTTTAAAGCTTACGCTGGGCAAACCGTTAAAATATCTATATACTATGAGTGTAAGAATTGTTCAGCATGAAATGTTTTTTAAAGACGACCCCGGTGGCATATCTCTATATTTAATACATCGTCCACTATAAGCGGTTTTACGTTTTCATTTCTTCTAACAATCTCCATTCAGTGGAAAATTAAATCATTAGCTTCAGAGCGAGTTTACGAGCTAACGAGTGAGCTTATCACTCCAGCTTCGGCCAGCATCAAACTGTCGAGTCGTGTCGAGTTGAGACTTCAGAGAAGAGTATTTGTGTTTGGAGTTTTGCTGTTCACCTCGGCTTCTCTGAATTACGTCTGGGACCTTCCGTCCGTGCACACCTTTTAGCTTACGCTGGGCAAACCTTTAAATATGCCGGACTAAGCCGGGGTGGGTTGCTAGTAAATAAATTAATATTCAGAAAAAGAATGATTGATCTAATTTTTTCAAGCGGCGTGATTTTCTATCAACTTCGCCATTGTCGCCAAGCACTTTCAAGCGTAAACAACAGACATCGATCTCAAAATGGCGTCATCTGCTTCTACTTGACTCGGAGCAACTACCGCGCATGCACGGAACTGCGATTGCAGCGATACTGGGGCAACATATAAAAACGGAACTTACTTTCTGGGCGTGCCTGTTAGGTATAGTGGTTCTACAAAAAAATAGTTTAGTGCACATGTACAGTGTTGAAATTAATTTCTGGCAAACCCTCATATACTTTACTCTTCAAGTGCTAATGAATTGCGTTGCAGTGATGTGTAATATCCAGAGTGTTTAATGAGGGATGTATCGCCTACAAAGATAAATTTTCATTTATTTCAGCAAGGTGACGACATAACTTATCTAAACAGTTTGTACAAGTTCTAGAGCGAAGAGGACTAGCCTCATTACAGAGGAATGTGAAATACGTCTAAATGATAAAAGTTACTTCAAGAGGAAGCAGTAAACTGCAACAGGATCGTAAAATGATCCAGATTCTAACTGGAAAGAGGAACTAAATTCAAATTGACATTCCTGTTACAAGCAATGAAATTAACTCGGTAGTTTACCAGATCTGCGAACTGGGTCGTAACCGTAAAGCTGCGTTTCAACTCTTGCCAACAACTCCAGTAAAATCAGCTCTGGCCAAATGATTATGAGAACAGACCGTTTCTTTAAATTAATTCTTTAGAACGGATTTTGGAGTTGTTGGGCCGTGTAATACGTTTCTTGATGTCTGACGTTTCGCCAACGCGTGGGAACGACATTTTCAAGGATTTGTTAATTTGAATTGGGGCTTGTCTGAGGTCTATATAGGCTATTGGAATGGTCTTAAATATTTTGTGCCCACGTGGCGATAATATTGATATACTCTACATAAGGCCATCCAGTCATTGGGCTCTGAGAGCGCGGCCGCGCTCGTGGAGCACTGGACAGTCAGACTAGCCCTCATTCCCCTACCACCACTTCACTGTGGTAGCGAGGAGACGGACGATGTTCCGACCGCGCTGACTAGATACGTACGTGCAGTACAGTCGTGCGGCCGACGCGACGGCTTTTGTGGGAGTGTTGACATCATAATAATAGGGCTGTTGAACCATTAAAATATACCGCATATACAAATCAAATGGCACTCTGATGTATGGAATGTGCAGGAAACGAATGCAAGTATTAAGCAAAGAATACAATTGTGAACATATTAGAGAGGAAAATTCAACAACATTTTACCAATTTGAACAGATAGTACAGACCTTGAGTGACTTTAGCTCTGCCATTTTTACATGCTTTTAGTTTTGGAGGAAACAATCTTCTCCAAATTGGGTACAATATTTCTGGACGCAGCTATTCGTAGACAATTACGCAAGTTTCTATCGCTCATCGTTGCACGATGTTTACTTTTGGTAAGCTTATGAACCGAAAAGAAACGCTCACAAATGTACGTTGAACCAAACATTGCTCTCTTCGACGCGGCGGGCAGAAGGTCCTCAACCAGCCAAGCTCTTTCCGCCAAAGCTCCCGGAGCACTGGCTTAAAGCGCACCCGGAGCGCTAGCACTGGGGGAGCGCTGTGTGGATGGCCCTGCTCTACACGATTGGTGGGCTGCTGTAGGTTGCTCCACCCCATGTTACGATTGTGAGGGATGTGAAGCGTGATGTAGGTCAAGTTCCATTAACTGGCTGACAGCTAGTTTCCAATAAAGAATATCTCAATTTTTCTATTCAAATTTGGTGCCTGTTCAAGCATTTCAATTGCTTCTCTGTACAGTCTGCTGAGGTTGTTCAATGTTTCAAAGAGTAATTCTGTTTCTTTGAAACGCTTCATCGAAACACTAAAATATCACGCCAGATTTCCGAAAGTGTGCCGCGGGACCCGAACCCCGAGCTCCAATTACAGTATAACTATGTCTTGCCGAAATTTAATGCTTTTCATTCGGTCTATTTCCCTAATACTGGAAAAACATGAGATTAATTAATACTCTAGGATGACCAGTTTCGATCGTCAAGTGATCATTTACACTTAGGCTATTGTATCTATGTCTACAAGTATGGCTGCTGGTATTTACCAAACATACACTTATTTGTTGTTGTTGTTGTTGTTGTTGTTGTTGTTTTAAGGGGCCTAATATCTAGGTTATCGGCTACACTTATTTGGTTACAGTAGTTATTATAAATAAGATTTGTTAGTTATATGTGATAATTTGGTTAAGATATTGTTTGTGGGTATTAATATTCAAGTTTGCTTGGTTACTGTGATATCTCTGATTGTTATTGATGGTGGTCGGTTCCTCAGTTTAGTGGCTGCAACAACGCGGTCATGTAGCCCCGTGTACTTTGTGTGTGTGTAGAATCTGTCGGATAACCGATGTTAATTGTGATGACTCTATTAGTGTGTGTTATCTGTTTTTAATTCAAGTATAATAATAATAATGTCGTATGGCCTTGGGTCCTGGGTGCAAGCTTTACTATTTGACACCCAGAGGGTAGCTTGCATGTCGAATTTCGTTGTTCCATGAAGCACTATGAAAGTCAAGGATGTTAGATATCAAATCTCCTTGAACACTATAGCACTTTCTAGTAGAGAAATGACGAACTTTGTGTTGGCGGAAAATCCCGATATTAATTTTGCATTATGAACACGGCCTATTGAATTCAAATGGGTTCTTTGACATGCCAGCATCGTATGACATGTGTGTCGTAAATTTTTGTCACTATTCAAAAATCACTTACCATGGCCAGGAGCGAACCTGCAAGCTTGGGGTTAGTAGGCCGACACGTTAACCACTCACCCACCGTGGCAAGCAATTCAAGTAAGGAGAGCAGATACTAAATTGAATTAGTTCCTACTTTTGCTACCAAATGCTACCGACCGCGACATCTAGCTATGAACTTGGCTACTACTAGATGCCATCGCAACCAGCGCCTGGTGACGAACGTTGGAACTATAATTGTTGTAAAAATTTTAACACAGGCACGGCTATACATATCGTTACTGTTTTGACTCCTCAAGCTGTATATTCGCCCTTAAACAAATCTTTCTTGCGAAGTGCCTTGTAGAATGGTATAACCCACATCAAAATGAGCCAAGTGGTTCTCGAGATGAGCTCGACAAACCTACAAATTTTGCTTCACACAAGTTTAGTTAGTGGAAGGTTCTTTTACTTGACACAAATCTATTATATGGGCCCATCGGCTTTACTTTCCCTCCGAAGGAAGGCATACTGAGGGATTTTTAACGCTCATACGAAGGTGGATCAAAAAGTTAGTTGCACTAACGCGCTGCAGCTGCGCGCTGTGTGTCTCAAACGTGGGCACAGCGGAGAAAGGGACAGACACTGCTCACACGTCTGTTAGGCAGGTCGCTGTGGTGTCTCGTCATGTATGATGTGAATATCGGCCAAATGCAATGGCACGTCGACTGGACGTTCACTCCAAATATGAGGTGCGTGCCAAAATCCGATTCCTATGGGTCAAAAGGAAGAATTGCATGATTAAAAAGAAGCGCCGGGGGAAATTGAGCGCCGGTGTTATTTCGTTGCACGATAACGCAATACCTCAGAAGGCCCACCAAATGAGCGAACTGCTGCAGCATTTCAAGTGGGAGGTCTGGCGAAATCCACCTTACAGTCCCAACCTAGCGCCATGTGACTTTCATCTGTTCGGTAAGCTCACAACGGAGCTTGGTGGTCGACGTTTCCAGAGCGATGAGGAGGTGAAGGCCGCTGTCTCCGTGTGGTTGCAGAACGTTGGAGGAACTTTCTATGCATCCGGCATCGACAAGTTGGTTGTGCGTTCGCAGAAATGTTTGGAGTCTCTTGGAAACTATGTGGAAAAGTGACGTTACATTGTATGTCGTTATAGGTGTGTTGCTGTTGTATAGGTCGTGTAATAAATGCCCATAACTGGGAAGTGCAACTTACTTTTTGATCTGCCCTCGTAAAAATCCAACGACTTCGGTCGGGTTTGAACCCGCGACCTTGGGCATAGGAGCTCAGCATGCTACCAACTACGCCATCGAAGCCACTTGATTGTTATTGAATGGTCAGGTTAGAGTGGATTGTAAACTTTGCTGTTTTTCTTTAGCGATGTCTGGTTTGATCTTGATCAGCTTCTACCAACCACTGTAGGCCTTACCGAACTCAAAACGTTTCGGTCAGAAGTCTCAATACGTAATTCACATTGAGGGATGTGTACTTGTGAAAATTATCTTAGTTAAACGCACATAGAAAATCGATCAATATGAAATGTACGAAACGGTATTGAATAGCAGAGTAATGCACTCGAGGCTAAGCCGGGTGAGCAAATAATCCACATGGAGTGATATTACAGTCCTCGTCATGAGGAAGTAAACATCACAAAGCACAAAATAATATCGGCTGGGATTATGCTGTCAACATAAATATCTACTTTCGCAATATTTGTAAATCCACGCTGAAATGACACGGCAGTAGTTCAGTGTGATGAGCTACACATATTCGTAGTGCAAAAAAGGGTCCTCAATTTTGCCAGTTTGTTTGTTCGGTCTCATCTCGAGAACCACTTGGCTGATTTTGATGTGGGTTATACCATTCTACAAGGCACTTAGCAAGAAAGATATGTTTTAGGGGGAATATTCAGCTTAAGGAGCCAAAACTGTGCCTGTCTTAAAACTTCGGTGGCGTAGTTGGTAGCATGCTGAACTGCTGTGCCCAAGATAGCGGGTAATAACCCGGCTGAAGTCGTCGGATTTTTTAAGAGGGTTAAAAATCCTTCAGTATGCCTTCCTTTGGAGGGGAAGTAAAGCCGGCGGTCCCATGTCATAGATTTATGGCATGTAAAAGATCCTTCCACAGACTTAACTTGCGTGAAGCTAAATTGTTAGGTTAGATTTCGTCGGACGCTCCATCAATGTTCCAACATTCACTACTAGGTATCATTGATATCAGGTAGCAAAAGTTGCAACAACTTGAAATTGGGCGGAACTTGTAGCTCACCCTAAGGGTGTCCGCTGAAAGCAGCTACAGACTCAGACGAGCCGAACATGTCCTCGGACACTCCCGGCCATGCGATAAATAAATAAATAAATAAATAATGTTTACAACAATTATATAGCCTACTACTTCTTCTTCTTCTTCTTCTTCTTCTTCTTCTTCTTCTTCTTCTTCATCCTATCCTACTTCAAGTGGGGTCGATGTTTCTGGCAAGCGTTTTCCATTTTATTCTGTCCCACACATCGTCGTCCCCTAACTGCTTCTCCATTAGGTCCTCATGGATATTGTCAGTCCATCTTCTTGTAGGTCTGCCTCTATTCCTCGTGCCGTCCACAATCAGAGACATCGCTCTCCTCCCTCCATAGTTGCTATTTCAACGCATAACATGCCCATACCACAGCAGTCTTCTCTCCTGGATTTTCTTGGAGACTTCTGTTACTTTAACTGTGCCCCTGATTTTCTCATTTGTGATGTGATCAATCCTAGTGATGCCACTCATCCAGCGCAGCAACTTCATCTCAGTCACATCCAGCTTATGACATTGTGACTTAGTTATTGCCCATATCTCCTCACCATAATTCATGGCTGGCCTCACAGCTGTCTTGTAGGCCTTTCCTTTCACCCTTATATTGAGCCTTTTGTCACACAGAATGCCAGAAAACCTTTTCCAGTTCATCCAGGCTGACTGAACCCTGTGTTTAATCTCAGCCTACATTTCCTAGAAAACGCACATCTTGCTAATTATTACAAGCAAAGCTTTAAGTGTCCAAAATACAAATCGTAACTATTTTTATCCATGTTTAGCCTATTTTCATTTATGAAACAAGTAGTTCCGTGAAGAACTATACATCCTCATGAACACTTTAATATTAACTGCCAAACAGTGACAATGGAGGGCAATAAAAATTCCGATAACTTGGCACAAATGTAACGCGCACTAATGTCAAGTATCGTATGTTACCGTCTCAATCGATGGTGCTGCTGCTGGTGCGAAGACCAGCACTCTCTTCAGTTGGCTTATGGGTGTAATGAGAAGAGAGCACACTTCCTCTTCCATGCGCTATGCTATGGCGTTAAGCCTAGAAAGATCAACAAAGAACCTTGACAGCATATCAACGGTGCCAATGCAATACCTACTCGTGCTCTTAATTTCTAATTGGTCACGCCTTCCACCGTATGAGGATGTGCTATCCAACGGAACAATTCACGTTGTAGAAGCATAAAGAATAAAAATGAGCTTTAAATTCATTGTACTGTAGAAAAATATATTTCCGTGAAGTTATGCACTTCTACAGTACAGTTTATTTAAGGATCATTTTCCTTTAGATATACTCACAGGAAAATGAACCTAGCGTGATTTTTTCTGTTGGACGTCGCATCCCCATACGACTGGGAGACGTGACTAATCATAAGGAAAACAAGTTGGTTCGTGAAGAACTAAAGCCTATTTCCATATATCCTAGTTACGATAATTGCCTCTATCAACATACAAAATTAAAGTTTGATTGCTGTAATAGATTCGTAGGTATTGAGTACCGTCTAAATATTTCGGTTGATCGCTATGTTGGATTTTTATATATGTAGGCCATAGATTTATGTACTATTAGATGACGATTTTTGCGTAGGTTCATTATTCAAACGTTCACTTCGATCGCATGATTAATACACAATAAATAAAAACTTCATTTTAAAATTTCACACAGTCGCCATTATGAGGTTATGTGAACAATTGAACTAAATTAGATGCCAGTGCTTTACAGTGTGTACAAACATTTACAGTACCATATTTCACTGCGCTCAGATGGTTAAATCGTGAGAAAAGTCTAATTGAAAGTTTCAATTTCGCTTGGCCGCCATGTTGGTTTTATATTTAACAGGTTTTTGAAAGTCTCATAGGTAAACCTCTAGTAGTGCCCTTCGTCACCGTACAACATTTCAGGGCGATATACCTAATAGTTTTGGAGATATAGAATGCCGGTGAAATATTTCGTACAGCCGCCATCTTGAATTTATGTAAACAATTGAAATAAATTAGATTCCAGTTCATTACAATGTGCATAAACATTTGATGTACCAAGTTCCATTGCGATTGGATGGTTAATCGCTATAAAAATCTATTAAATTTTCAAATTTGCTTGGCTGTCATGCTCGTTTTGTAGTTAAGTGCCCTTTATCACCGTACAAAAATTCAAGGTGATATAAGTAATAGTTTTGGAGATATAGAATGCCAGCTAAATATTTCACACAGCCGCCATGTTGGATTAGTGAGACGTAATAAAATTTGAAGGGCACGGTCTGAGTTGGCCGTAATAGTACTATGATCTTACCGAGTCTCATTGATATCTCTCCAGCCGTTTAGAAGTTATTACAGGAGGACACACTCACAAGGACAATAGGTGATCTCAAAGGAAGGAAGGAAGGAAGCTTGTAGTTTAACGTGACCGTTAATCTTGAGATCATGAGCCACGGGACCTCCTTTTTACGTGGAATCCGAACCACAGGACATGGCATTTCACTTCGAAAATCTCACATGCATTGACCGGGAATCGAACCCAGACCGCCTTTGTGAGAGGCATACAGCTAGACCGCTGAGCCACCACGCCCCAGGTGATCTCAAAAGCCTATTACACTACTTTCGATTTTTGCAAAACAATGTACGTAGACTTATGAGATCTACACAGGGCCAAAAATTGTGTGTCTGTCTGTGTGCGTGTGAGTGTGTGAGTGAATGTACTCTGAATGTCTGACCCCCCATCCCCCCACCCCCACCCCCACCCCCACCCCCCCTACCCCTATCAATTCGAACACGGTGAAACCGAATTGACTGAAATTTGGTACAGAGGTAGAACTAGCAAAGGGCACCTCAGTGTCATGTTTTATATCGCCGCCATATTGACGGAAACGTAATAGTGACCACCCAAATGTAAAAAGCTTAAATCAAATTACGACCAACCTAAAGTTCTGATCTCTACCAAATTTTTCAACAACATATCTTTATGTGAGAAGCGTTCTTTGACCAAGACACAAGGTCATCAGTCCAATAGTTTGCATATGGCGGCCATGTATGTGTGCAAATCGATTCCCCCTATCAATTCAAACACGGTGAACCCGAATTGAATGCAATTCTTTTACCGAGGTAGCACTAGCAAAGGGCACCTCATATTCATGTTTAAAATCCGTATAGCACGCTGTATTTCAACAAGCTACTACAACCAACATTCAATTATACTCCTTGAAAAGGACAATGAGTTATAACAATACCCATGCATTTAGGAGAAAGGAGGCTATATGTTCTTTACTGAACATCTTGTTTTTTGTTTTTTGTTTTATAAATGAAAATAGGCTAATAATGGAAAATAAGAGCATTGTCAGATACGAGGAATTGCATTCATAGATGTGATCATGTTATTATAAATACTATGATATTGGCTTAAAGACACTCTAGGTGTGTCAATACTCCCTAAGAAAATCTGGGAATAACGTTTTCATAACCACATTTCGTCGCTGAACTTTGAATACCGCAATCTGAGTGGCTTCAATCCCGGCGATGACAGAAGTATTCTTGAGTGTGGGTTTTCTCGAGTTTTCCCACACAATCTCTAAGGCAAATTCTGTGATATTATCTTGTTTCTAGTCCCACGGCACCTATCACACACCTAGACTCAAAAATCAGTTACACAAATTTCTATAATCACCGCACAAGGACAGGTTATCATAAACTTTCAGTACACTGGGCTGATGACTCAGATGTCCCCAAACCCATAAATGGAATTAACAACAAGAAGTAAAAAAAGTCCTCTCGGCACGCCGGAAGGCGGAGGTAGATTTCACCGGACAAACTTGGGGATAGGCGAAAATAGGCAGAATATGCAGGTTTTCGTAGAAGGATCAGACCTCATTTATTGCGTGAAAGTATTTTATAATTGGAGATTAATTAACTTTGTTTTTCGTCATTTTATGCATATTTTAAACATTTTATTGTCTTATGATGACGGTAACCTTCTTGTCATTTGGAGTCCATTTTTAGCCTATTTTCAATTTTGAGAAAATAGGCTTATGAGATCACCTTTTGTCCGTGTGTGTGTGCGTGCGTGTGTGTGTGTGTGTGTGTGAGGTGTGTGTGTGTGTCCCCATAATAAAATCTAAACGGCTGGAGCGATTTCAATGAAACTCGGTAAGTTCATAGCAATATTCCCGGCGACCTCGAGCGTTCCCTTCAAATTTTGTTACGTCTCACCAATCCAACATGGCGGCTGTGCGAAATATTTAACTAGCATTCAATATCTCCGAAACTATTACCGATATCGCCCTGAAATTGTGTACGGTGATAAAGGGCACTACTAGAAGTTCACCTGTGAGACTTTCAAAAAACCTGGTGACTACAAAACCAACATGGCGGTCAAGCGAAATTGAGACTTTTAAATAGACATTTCTCGCGATTTAACTATCCAAACGTAATGAAACTTGGTACAGCAAATGTTTATACACATTGTAATGCACTGGAGTCTAATTTAGTTCAATTGTTTACATAACCTCAAAATGGCGGCTGTGCGAAATATTTCACTGACATTCTATATATCCGAAACTATTACAGATATCATCATGCAATTTTGTACGGTGATAAAGGATCCTGATACAAGTTTACCTATGTATATTTCATAAACCTGTAAAGTACAAAACGAACATGGCGAACAAGCGAATTTGAAATATTTTAATAGACTTTTCTCGTGATTTAACTCTCTGAGCGCAGTGAAATGTGGTACATTAAATGATTTTGCAGATTGTAATGCACTGCCATCTAATTTAATTCAATTGTTTATATAACCTCAAGATGGCGGCTGTACGAAATTTTAAAATTAAGTTTTTATTCTTGTGTCGTAATCATGCGATCGAAGTGAAAGTTTGAATAATGAAGCTAGGCAATAATTGTCCTTGAATGGTACATAACTCTATGGCCTATACATATAACAATCCTAAATGGCGAGCTTCCGAAATATTTTTGGACGGTTCTCAATATCTATGAATCTTTTACAGCAGCCAAACTGATTTTTTTATGTTCATAGAGACTATGAACATATGTTCACCTATAGGACTCTCAGTAACCTGGTGAGCACAAATCCAACATGGCGGCGACGCGAAGTATAATTATTTAAATGGACGTTTCTGGCGAATTAAGTATCCGAGTGCCGTGAAACGTTGCACCTTAAATGCTTATACAAATGTTGATCCACTGGCATGTATTTTATTTCAATTGGTTGCATAATCACAAGATGGCTGGTGTGCGTACTTTTAAAATCTCGTTTTTACTTCTTGTGTTCTAATCACGCGATTGAAGTTTGAATACCACACGTACACAATAATCTTAATGTAATAGTACAAAAATAAAAATCCATCCTGGCGACCATCTGAAATATTTAGACGGTTCTCAATATCTACGAATCTGTTACAGCAATTAAACTGAAATTTTGTATGTTGATAGAGACAATTAACATGAGCAGGATATATGAAAATAGGCTGTATAGTTCTTCACGGAACTACTTGTTATACTTGTGGTCACACTGTCCTTATGCAAGGTTTCGACACTGATGTATAACTATGTACCGGTCTGTTACTTCTTCACGCAAAATTATATCTCCCGCAGAGATGTTGGTTGGTTCCTCAGTTTAGGGGCTGCGACAACGTGGTCATGTAACCCCGTGTACTTTGGGTGAGTGTAGAATCTGTCTAATAAACCGTGTGAATTGTGATGGCTGTATTAGTCTGTAATTCAGGTAAGGAATGCAGACGCTCAATTTCAAGCAGTAGTTCCTAATGTTGCTACCAGATACTACCGTCAACGACACCTAGCTGTGAACTTGGCTACTAGATGCCACTGCAATCAGCAACTTGCAACGAACGTTGGATCCTCCCCTCCAAAGGAAAGCATACTGAGGGATTTTTAGCGCTCTTAGGAAATCCGACGGCTTTGGCCGGCTTTGAACCCGCGACCTTGGGCATGCTACCAGTTACGTCACCGAAGCCGCTTCACACTTAGTCAGATGGAAATCTGAATCTGATCTCGCGCAAGTGCGTTGTCATGGCAACGTCTGATGGCTCATCCCTCATCAATTTAGTAGTGTTGCCATGGCAACCACTGATAGCTCTTGGCATTTTCTTATAATTCCGAAATCATTTTTCTCATCCCTTGTCGTAATGGTGGGTCATATCAAAAATTCTTTCAGACAAAAGTTTTAGGTAATTATTAGGGGAATATTGTCCATTTTGTACGGTTTTGATATTGTGCCTATTAAGAGAGATATGATTAATGCTTCCCGAAAAACCCACTTTTTCCCACCCCTTTGGTCAATGGTTGGTGCTATCAAAAACTTACTTGACATACATTTTTGGCACTTATCCGTCACATATTATGAACTTTGAATGGATTCGATATTTCACGTATTAAGAGAGTTATAGCAAAATTTCACTTTTTCGAAAAAAGCCTCCCATTTTCACCCCGTTCGACCGATTTTGCCCATTAACGAACTCGACCGAGATTTTAAGGTATACATATTACGTAAAAAATTCAAAGTGATTGGTGCAAAATTACGACAGTTATCGTGTCCACAAGAAACTGATATACATATATATATATACATTATATATATATATATATATATATATTACATACATAAATTATATATAAACTTTTGAACTGACGGTGGTTTTGGGGTCTGGGGGATGTGAAACGCGAAGATATGTCGAAATTTTCCGGAAGTCGAAACATGGGACCCATTGCAATAGTTAGCTTTCTAATGAAATCTACCTAACAATAACATGTACAGATTACTTTTTACATAGTGACAGTGGTTGTAGTGCCGTTTGTAAACAATTCAGAGAATTCTCCATATCAGATCTTTCAACATATTATTAGTAGACAACAACGTGTACAAGTATTAGAAGCCATTTTCAGTGTTGCCTAGTCCTATTAAAGAAAGCTTTTGAGTCAGTCAACGCAAATTTTACCCAATTAAATTAGGCGGGAAAGCTATCCTTTAAAACACAATTTCTGTTGACCGACTGAAACGTCTCCTATTTTGAACCAGAAATTCCGTGATGAACTAAAGGGTCTACTTTTTTAAAATTTAAGATTCATACCTATGATTAATAATAAAAATAATAATAATAATAATAATAATATCATATGGCCTCGGGTGCTGGGTGCAAGCTTTGTAATTTGACACCCAGAAGGTAGCTTGCATGTCGAATTTCGTTGTTCCTTGAATCACTATGAAAGTCAAGGAGGTTAGATATCTAAGCTACTTGAACACTATAGCGCTTTCTAGTAGAGAAATGAGGAACTTTGTGTTGGCGGAAACTCCCAAGATTAATTTTGCCATTATGAACACGGCCTACTGAATTCAAATTGGTTCCTTGACATGCCAACATCGTATGACATGATGTCCATATTTTTGCCGCCTTTCAAAAATCACTTACCACGGCCAGGAGCGAACCTGCAATCTTGGGGTTGGTAGACCGGCGCGCTATCCACTCACCCACCGTGGAAAGCTTATACCAATGATTAATCTATTTGGATCTATCTAGAATAACGACGAAATTAAGTTGGTAATATCTACATTTCTAATTAGTTCGAAATACTGTATACCTGGCATAATGTAGCCTAATAGAGCACTACAATTGCCAGCCCTGGTGACTGAATATATTCTTAGTTCCATCTCTTAACGTACAGAATACAAAATTTGGTTGAAATCCAATGGATAGCATGGACGTCACATGCAGTTAAACACTGGATTTAACAGCGCGCGTAAAATCATTTTGGAAACAATGTCATGCATGAAGTTATTGGTCAGAAATAATCTGAAATAATATGATCTATTGATGTGCCAATTTTGAATGAAATCCATTAGTTAGTATAGAAGTTACATGCATTTTAAAATTGGACCTATCAGCAGGCTTAAAATCAAGTTGGCAGCACTGACGTATATTAGTTACTCCAAATTAATCTAGAATGCCAGGTACTATACGTGTGCAAAGTATAGAGCTATTGACTGGCATACTTTCTGACTTATTGATATTAGAGTAACAAAAATAGAGAAGCATTTATTAACAGTTGGCAGCCCTGGTTGCTCTTAAGAATAGGCATTGTCATAACTGTTATGATTCACATACGAAATTTGGTTGAAATCCAAATGATAGTATAGAAGTTACATGTATTTAAAGTTGGACCTCTCAGCAGGCTTAGGATCTTGTTGGTAACACTGACGTATATACGTTACTCCAAATTAATCTAGAATGTCAGGTACTACACGTGTGCATAGTTTAAAGCTGTCGGTTTGCATACTTTCTGATATATTGGTATTTGGATAAAACAAATTGAGTGCATTTATTAACAGTTGGCAGCCCTGGTGGCTCTTAAGAATAAGCTCAGTCATATCTGTTTATGTACACATAGCACATACGAAATTTGGTTGAATTCCAATTGATAGTGTAGAAGTTATATGTATTTAAATATTAGACTTATCAGCAGGCTTAGAATCATTTTGGCAACACTGCCATGCATGGCCTCCTGGAAATTACACTGACATATTATTATCTATATGTGTGCCGATTTTGGAATAGCTCCCATGCATACCTTCCATGATATCCAACATGAAGTTCAAATTTCAAATGCGGTTTTTTAGGAGTTGGTAGCACTGACATCATTTTCAAATATGGGCTAGAGATATTTAGGTATAGATCTTGACTTATACCAAATTTGGATTCGATTGCTGCAGCCGTTTAGGAGTTGATAGGGGTGGACACACACACAGCCAATCTGCAGACAGACAGACATACAGAAGGACAGACAGACAGACAGACAGACATTTGCCCGGATCGATCTCATATGTAAGTTGCAGTTCTAGACTTTTTCCATAATCTCAGCCGAGCACTCGTTGGTCATTTCTGCCTATTAGTTTACAATTCCAGTTGAGGGCTTAGTGCTTAAGTGCATCACAACAATAGTAGCTACACCTTCTTAGATTAGTTGGTGGAGGGAGACTGTTTGTCGGTGGGATCTTCAATTCTCTGTCTTACAACATTGTATATATTAAAATGAATAGTTCTTTTCTCGCGTACTTAATACTTGAGTATTTAACAGTAACAAAAGCCACACTTTTTAAATATTGGCCGTGAGTTTTGTTTTTGGAAAGACTGGCTACGTGACGCAGCGGGAACGTTCTCGCCTGCTGTGCCCAAGGTTGCAGGATAGAATCCTGGCTCAATCAGAAGGCATTTGAGGGTGGGGAGATGCGAGGAAGCCATGTTAGTAGATATACTGGCACGTTAAAGATCCCCTTCGGGACAAAATTCTGGCACCCTGGCGTCTCAAAAAGCCAATAACATTGTGTGTTTGGAGGGCAGCGACAGTTCGTGGCTGTATTAGTGTTTTGTAGAGTTATTTTGTCTTCTAAAATTGGGTCTGACGATGCTCGCATAACGAGCGAAGCATGTCATCCTTATTAGCTCTTACGTAATCCATAACAAATTGTATATACAGTAGCCTACTTTTTAATCACAAATATATATTTTTTTCGCATATCTCAGTACTTGAGATTATATTGTGTTGACCAACTGAAAAGATGCAATATCAATGTCAATAACGCACCACAGAAAAATGTCTTCAAAGCTGTCTATAACGTTTCCTCTCAAGACTCAGATCTTGGTACGCACTGCTGTGAAGATAGCTGTCACATAAATTGATCTTGGCGCGGTCTGTCACTGTTCCCAACAGTTGATATCCGACAAACCTCAGTCTTAATATGTGCCTTAGTGGTACGTAATAATTGGAGGAACAGTATCCCGAAATAGCCTGGTTGAGGAGAGGAACTTAAAGTATGGATTCAGAAATCAGGCTCGAGGCTGTAACGAAAATAAAGAGAGGAGTAGGGTAATTCAATTCCTTCTACCATACATGTTTCTATTTTATATCTGGCTCTCAGCAGACTCTCGCCTCGTAATGAGCTACTCATTCTCATTCTCCAAAGAATGTTCCATATCACTAGAAAATAAAAAGGTGCACAATTTTCTAAATAACTTCAGCCCATTAGTGGAGGCCAACTACCTCAGCGGATGGTGTATAGTGAAATTCGCACCTTGTGGTGCTCCTCTGATGTGCTATAAGGACCAGTTTAAGGAGACGCTGAGGAGTGAAGGCATTAAAACAAGTACACTCAGAAACCTCGTTTATATGAACCTCATTAATGCTTATTTGCGGTTCATACGAATTGATTTTAGCCTATTTTCATTTTATGGAAAAATAAGCTTATGCGATCACCATTTGTCCGAGTGTCAGTGTGTGCGTGTGCGTGCCCCCCCCCCCCTACTAACCTCTAAATGGCTGGAGCGATTTCAATGAAATTCGGTAAGATAATATTCTGGCCGACCCCAACCGCGCGCTTCAAATTTTATTGTGACTCACCAAAACAACATGACGGCTGTGCGAAATATTTCACCAGCATTCAGTATCTCCGAAACTATTACCGATATCGCCCTGAAATTTTGTACTTTTATTGAGGGCACTACTAGAAGTTCACCTATGAGACTTTCAAAAACCTTGTAACTACAAAACCAACATGGCGGCCAATTGAAGTTGAGACTTTTAAAAAGACTTTTCTCGTGATTTAACCATCCAAACGTAATGAAACTTGGTACAGAAAATGTTTATACACATTGTAATGCACTGGCGTCAAATTTAGTTCAATTGTTTGCATAACCTCAAAATGACGGTTGTGCGAAATATTTCATTGGCATTCTATATCTCCGAAACTATTCCTGTATGGTGATAAAAGGCATTGCTCCAAGTTTATCTATATAACTTTTAAAAACCTGTAAAGTACAAAACGAACATGGCGGCCAAGCGAAGATGAAACGATTTAATAGACTTTTTTCGTGATTTAACCATCTGAGCGCAGTGAAATGTGGTACAGTAAATGATTATACATATGGTAATGCACTGCCATCTAATTTAGTTCACTTCTTTTTTACATAACCTCAAGATTGCGGCCGTCCGAAATTTAAAATTAAGTTTTTATTTCTTGTGTCGTGATCAGGCGATCGATCTGAAAGTTTTAATAATGAATCTACGCAATAATTTTCCTTTAATGGTACATTCCTCTATGGCCAAAACATATAACAATAAAATGGCGAGCATCTGAAATATTTTGACGGTTCTCAATATCTACGAATCTTTTACAGCAATCAAACTGAATTTTTTATGTTAATAGAGGATATGAACATAAGCTCACCTATAGGACTTTCAGTAATCTGGCGAGCACAAATCCAACATGGCGGTGGCGCGAAGTATAAATATTTAAATGGATGTTTCTCGCAATTTAACCATCCGAGTGCAGTGAAACTATGCACGTTAAATGCTTATGCAAATATTAATCCACTGACATGTACATTATTTCAATTGTTTTCATAACCACAATATGGCAGCTGTGCGAAATTTTAAAATCTCGTTTTTACTTCTTGTGTCCTAATCATACGATTTAAGTTTGAATACCACACGTACACAATAATCTTCATGTAATAGTACATAAATAACAAGAAGTTCCGTGACGAACTAAAGAGCCTACTTTCCATGCCAATGATTATTCTACAGCATATGAGCCTACCTAGAATAATGACGAAATTATGTTGGTAGTATCGAAATGTCTAATTAGTTCGAGATGTTCCTGGTATAATGTAGCCTAATAGAGCACTATAGTTGGCAATACTGGTGTCTGAATATATTCTTAGTTCCATCTCTTAAGGTACAGAATTCAAAATTTGGTTGAAGTCCAATGGACGTTACATGCAGTTAGACATTGGATCTATCAGCACGCGTAAAAGCATGTTGGCAACAATGTCATGCGTGTGCTGATTAGAAATAATCGGAAAAATTATGATATCTTGTTGTGCCAATTTTGGATTAAATTCATTTGTTAGTATAGAAGTTACATGTATTTTAAAATTGGACCTATCGGCAAGCATAGAATCATGTTGGCAGCACTGACTCATATTAATTGCTCCAAATTATCTAGAGTGTCAGGTGCTATACGTGTAGAAAGTATAGACCTGTTGGCTTGCATACTTTCTGATGTATTGATATTAGGGTAACACATTAGAGACAGCATTTATTAACAGTTGGCAGCCCTGATTGCTCTTAAGAATACTTAGAGTCATATCTATTATGTTACACATAGCACATACGAAATTTGGTTGAAATCCAACTGATAGTATAGAAGTTACATGTATTTAAAAATTGGTCCTATCATGTTGGTAGAACTGAAGTATATAAGTTACCCCAAATTAATTTAAAAATGTCAGGTACTATACGTGTGCATAGTTTAAAGCTGTCGGCTTGCATACTTTCAGATATATTGGTATTTGGATGAAGAAAATAGAGAGAGCAATTATTAACAGTTGGCACCCATGGTGGCTCTTAAGAATACACTCAGTCATATCTGTTTATGTACGCATATTACATACAAAACTTGGTTGAAGTACAATTAATAGTGTGGAAGTTATATGCATTTCAAATGGATCTATCAGAAGGCTTAACATTATTTTGGCAACACTGTCCTGTATGGCCTCCTGGAAATTAAAATGAAATAGTATTATCTACATGTGTGCCAATTTTGGAATAGCTCCCATGCATACCTTCCATGATGTCCCACATGGAGCTCAAATTTCTAGTGCGTTTTTTCAGCAGTTGGTAGCACTGACATCATTTTCAAATATGGGCTTGAGATATTCCGGTATATATCTTTACTCATACTAAATTTCGTTTTTATTGCTGCAGCCGTTTAGGAGTTGATAGGGGGGGATACACACACAGCCCGACAGACAGAAGGACACACAGACAGACAGACACACACACATTTTCACGGATCGATCTCATAAGTCTACTTTTTCCTCATTTTTGCAAAATGTGAAAAGTAGGCTAAAAATCCAACCTGGCGACTATCTGAAATATTTAGACAGTTCTCAATATCTGCGAATCTATCACGACAATCAAACTGAAATTGTGTATGTTGGTAGAGGCAATTAACATGAGTAGGGTATATGGAAATAGGCTGTATGATTCTGCACGGAACTACTTGTTTTTAATGTATTATTTTTTTATTTCGGGACAATATGTGCGCCCTTCGAATAATACTGTACAAAACCATCGACATTCTAAAAAGAAAGGTACCTACACCTTGGAACTGCGTTTCCATATTTTAATATTTATTTCTCCAATATTCTTCTAGAGCAAGTACAGGGCGCCAGGAAATGTTCTCCGCAGTGCCTACATACTGCTGCGAGAGATAGTGTCACCAGCTACGTTGGCAGCACGGCTGTTGCTTATACCAAAACGAACAAACGGTTAACTTTGTACTCACCAGAGCCATTTCTTAACGTACAACCCTACCGGGTAAATTGTTACCGTTAGACGTGGTGCGGGACCGTTCTGTATACATTACGTTATTTCGCCTCGTTATGGCTGCAGCGAGCGGTTGCGGAGCATGGAACGCATGTACAGTCATACAATGAGAACACACCGCATAGCTCACGACCCAGCATGAATCATGCACACAAATGACAAGCGATGAGGTTTCGTTGGCGACAAGTGCACGTCTATCGCAGGCGTGTGGCTGGGCGGAGCACATTAGTTCCGAACTATTCGCTGGTAGGGTAGTACTATTGCACTCTTCTAATAATCTAACTATAAATACCGACAATTTCGACAGCCCACAGCCCACACATGTGACCTTCACCCTATCAAGGACACTGTGCTGCCAACTAAGCTGAAGACGCTACCTCTCACAGCAGCACGTAGCCACTGTGGAAAACATTTCCTGGCGCCCTGTAGATCACTTCACCTTCCTGTAGCTGTGAAATTATACAGAAGTGAATAGAGCTCGTACTGAATTGAGTTTTTGTGCCAAAAAGAGAGGTGTTTTAAAAAATTCTTGTTAGTGTCAAAACAAAGGTTTGTATAGATTATCAGCTTATATTTATTCATTAGTTAGCTTTTGGATAATCTGGATTTTTGATCATCCGGTCCCAACTAATCTGGATAAACGAGGTTCTTGTGTACTTGGAGTGCTGCTGCGTAGGATACTCCTCGCTAGCGCTCGATTAAGGCGGATGCTGTTGCACATTTTGAACGTGAACATAGAGTTATAGATAAATGCCAGAGTTGTAAAATACACCAGGCATAACCACAATAGCTTCCTTGTTAAGGTGACCCTAATGTGGTCGAATGCTTCATGCCCGAACTGGCTTGATAAGCCACCAAAGACATGCCCATGCCTGATAATGGATATTGAATTATTGCAGGAGAGAAATGAATACTCGGACAAGAGTTTCAGCCGATGACG
The DNA here is from genome assembly GCA_946902985.2 of Meconema thalassinum. Taxonomy (NCBI): domain Eukaryota; kingdom Metazoa; phylum Arthropoda; class Insecta; order Orthoptera; family Tettigoniidae; genus Meconema; species Meconema thalassinum. The sequence continues at coordinate 588,789,464 of OX336388.2, forward strand.
ACGAATAATTATATTAAATATTTTGAAGTTTGTTTGCATATAATTTTGAAATGAATCTTGTCTGAGTATATCAGAGCATGCTGCGTTTGTAAGGGCGCTAGTTTTACAAGTTCACTACGGCAAGACATGGTCTCAGATTCCCGCCATCATAGTAATGGTTTTCCGTGGCTTTCCACCTCTATTTCAGGCAAATAATATTATGTTGGAAATTATTTATATTAATGTTTCAAGGGCCTACATCGTTTTCAATAGAAAATACGGGCACGGGCCGTAGCATATTGGCTAAGGTATTTTAGACTATCTAAATCAGTTTCACACGGAATAAGACCTAGAGGATATTATGATTAGTATTTCGGGCCATGAAAGTCTTAATTTACGTACGTTAGAAATGTATAATGACTTTTCCTAGAGCCTGTTGTATTTTCCTATGAAACAAACTTTATTGTTTGTATTAATTAAAACATATATTTCGTTCAGAAGCACAGATATTAATGGATGGCTAGGGAACCCATGCAATATAACTCACATTACAACATCATTGTCTTTGTGCATTAGCCGCGCACATAGGTTAGGCTCGACTGAACACAGTTCAGGCAGGGGCTATCTTCTTGTTTATTTGTTTAAACAATTGTTAAAAACAGTCGATTTTATGAAATAAGAGAGCAATTCGTGAATGCTCCGGGGAATTATCTTTCTTTTGAATGCTTATTTGTTCCGATCGGTTCCTTGCACATGCTCTGAAAGAGATCTGTACTACTGAAGTAATTTATACTAGATGAAACCCGTCAAAACATGACGGACAATGGAAAACAAATTTACTGAAGAAGCTTCTTATATAAGTTACATTCTTTGTACGATTACGTTTTAGCACTATTGCAACTTTAAGGGCGTCAAAAGATAGCACTCTCAGCATTGCAACATATTGCTGGTCATGACTGAAAACGTGATGAGGTCATCATCATCTTGCACAGTTTCCAGCCACTGGCCGGGTCTGTTTGGAACACAAGCCTCTCCAACGTCTTCTGTCTTCCCACCATCTCTCAGCCTCCACCCTTGTCCAGTCTTCTCCTCTCTTCTTCACGCTTTCTTCCACCCCCTTCAGCCACCTGTATCTCGGTCTCCCTCTTGGTCTCTTTCCTTCCCACTTCGTCTCGTGTATCCTCCTGGGTATCCTCTTCTCCTCCATTCGTTTTACATGTCCATACCATCTAAGTCTAGATTTCTCTATACCATCCTGTAATGGTTCCTCCTTCATTAATTCTCTGGTCCTCTCATTTCTTATTCTGTCCCTCTTTGTAGCTCCAATACTGCTTCTCAAGAACCTCATCTCACTGGCCTGTATTTTGCTCTTCTCCCTTCCTTTCATAACCCAGGTCTCCGAGGCATACGTCAGGATAGGGACATAGTACGATATATGATCTACTTGCTGTTCTGAGGGACATCCCTGCTCCATAACATGCTTCTCACACTCCTCCGGAATGCTTCTGCCTGTCTCCCCCGCTCATTTATTTCTCTACCGTTTCTTCCATTCTCTTGTATCAGGCTTCCCAGATACTTGAAACTCTCCACTTTCTTCAGCTGTTCCCCACCAATTGTTATTCCCGTTGTGGTTCTTTCCTTCTTCCTTGTTGTGATCACCATCTCACTCTTATTTATGCTAAATTTCATCCCATATCCTTGTATTATTCCTTCCCACACGTCCAACTGTTCCTGTACCTCCTCCTCCTTGTTTCCCCAAATCATCAAATCATCTGCAAACACCATTGCTTTCATCTTTCCGTCCCCAATTACTTGTGCCACTCGGGTCATTATGTCATCCATCACCACAATGAAAAGTAACGGTGACAGTGCACTTCTTTGTTTCAGGCCGTTTCTCTGTTCCACCCAGTCCGATCTCTCTCCTCCCACTTTCACACAGCTCACGCTTCCCTTGTACATCTCTTTTATCCTCCTTATAGTCCATTTTTCTACTCCTCTATCCCCCAGGGACTTCCATACTTTGTTTCTGCATACACTGTCATATGCTTTCTCAATGTCCAGGAAGGTCATCAGTAGATCTGTTCCATACTCATAGTGCTGTTCTTGTAACTGACTTACAGCAAAAATCAAATCCACTGTGGACCTTCCTGCTCTGAAGCCATGTTGTTCTTCCCTCATCCCTCCTTCTATCCTTGTCCTAATTCTCCTTTCTAAAACTTTCTCAAACATCTTTGCACAATGACTCATCAGTGTTATTCCCCGATAATTTCTGCATTCTCTTCTACTACCTTTCTTGAAGATTGGGACAATTATTCCCTTTTTCCAGTCCTCTGGGGTCTTCCTTTCCTTCCATGCTGCCTTCATCACTCGGTACAACCTTTGTATCCCCACCTCTCCTGCTGCTCTCACCATCTCCACACTCAACTCATCCACACCCGGTGCCTTCCCTCCTTACATCTTCCTCACTGCATCTTCCACTTCTTTCCATGTTAAGTCCTTTTCGGTTTGCAGTTCATCTACTGTACCTCTTCCCCGATTTCTTCTTCCTCGCCGTGGTTTCCATTTGGGTTCAGGAGTTCTTCAAAATATTCTTTCCACATTTTCTTCAGTTCTTCCCTATTTTCTATCCCTTGTCCCCTTTTGTTCACCATTCTGACATAATCCGTAGGATCCTTCCGCCTCTTATTCTTTACCATCCCATACAGGACCTTTTTTGTACCTTCACTATCCTGCTGGTCATGACTTAAAACGTGATGAGGTAAATAGCCCAATACGTTCAAGAGTTTCTCCTTGAGCTTGATTGATTGTGATAAAGTAGGCCGAGCGAATAGGACATTGTTGCCTATTAAAAGAAAATGTACTGTACCTGCAAGTGTTTTATCGGAAGGTGTTAAATCAAGTCGTAGGATTTGAGATCTCTGCCTAATATTACTGCACCTATTATATCCGAATCCAAGCAATTTCTTACATATTTCTTACAATTAATATATTACCATATATGAGTCCTTGGGAAACGTTCAGATTTCTAAGGAGCATAACTATGGCTCAAACGTTCGGAGTATGTGGAGGCGAATCACTTAATTCCAAGGAATTGAAAAATTCAATAATAGGGAAATTAAGTAGCTGGCTTTCATCTTCAGTATCCAATCTGTTAACGCTGATGTATGTGTTTGAACTACTGGATATAAGTTCAATGACTTTTAAATTAATATCATTACATTGTTGCAGGTTGGCAAATATTTTATATTCTAGCAGATCAATTTTACCCTCACAACAGTAAAGACCAAAGTAACCACGCATAGATTTTACGCAAGAGAAGTACAATGTAGAACAATGTTTACATTTGATCGTCAAAGACCTTACAGTACACTGTACTGCATAATATCTGGAATTGTTTCTGAAATGGCCTATTTATATTGGATTTTAAATGTGGCTTCGTATTATTCGATAACACTATAGTGTCCTGCAATAACGGAGCCGCTAAATATTACATGGCAAATAATATTTCCATTGCCGAAATCAACTGCGTAGTTAGACTCAGTACTCTAAACAAATAATCATTAAACAATTGTCTTATACAATGAAGTTCAACATGACCGTCCAGAGACTTTCATACTCAAGTTGGTTGGTGAGGAGAATGCGATGAGACTGATCGCTTAAAATAAATTCCTTATAATTGTTCCTGCCAGCGAATTTTTTTTGCGATAGCTTGAAAATGCAGCTCAGAATGACGTTCTTCATTTTGTTATAAACAGTACGAAACTGCTCTAAATAAGCAATTTCCATCACCTGTTATAGGTTATGACAGTACATTTTGCAGGGGAACATAGAATCACTTCGCCAACTACTGGAACGACCATAGGTCTATACTCAATACTCACTTCGGCAGTCACCCTAATGGAGGCAGTTTTTGAATTATATGTCCCGTGCATGTCAAAAATCGTATTAACACATGGAGGCCCACCTATTCTTGTCTATCGCCCCGGAGACCCGGGTTACATTTCCTGCTCTGCCAAGAAATTGAATTCTGGTCTGAGGGCAAAAACGGGGCACATTCAGTCTCTTGAGGTATAACTAAGAAGAGGAAGGTTTAATTCCCACCTCGACAATCTTGGATGTGGTTTTCCGTGGTTTCCCACTTCCACCTAAGGCAAATACCGGGATGGTTCCTAACTTAATGCCTTGGCCGTCTCCTTGCCATTTACCACCTTAATTACAAATACACACAGTAATGCAGTCATCACAATAACACAGGTTATGAGAGAAAATTTCACACATACTCACCCAAGTACACGGGGCTGAGTGACCACAATGTCGGAGCCCTTCAAACGAATTATGTTTGCCAAGTGTCTCTTATGGCGAAAGCAATTGTGGACACGCGCGAGTGCCTGGAAAACTACTTTTTTCTTTAATAATTTAAGAGTATATCGACGATGCATAATTATAACTTTTAGTCTAGGACGCTAATAACTTGACCACCGAAGCATTGGGAAGAAATTGCAATATTATGGTACATAAACAACATAGCCTACAAATTCAACTGTCGGTTAATGTTCCTCAAAATTTCCCTTCTTAAATATTCCCCTCCTTTATAATTCTCCATCACGTGAAAAGGTGCCATGTCTTGGGTTTTAAATATATCGATGCAGCGGTGCTGCCATCTGCTGTCAGTTACTGGAACTATATGGGCGATGTACTGCCATCTGTTGTCAGTTATAGGAACTGATTGCAGATATTTAAACGGCGTACTGAGGACAACAGTTTGCTGTTTGGTTCACATGCTGTAATGCAATGGTAAAACGGAAATAAATCGTATTGAGAGGGAATGTAGAAATATGTATCTTTTACAGACATAAAACCTTACTAATACTCCTTGATTAAACAATATTTCAATGGTAAAAAAAAAACATATATCGGCGAGGGCTGGGATCGAACCGGCGATCCTAGTTACCACAGTCTGTCGCCTTAACCACATAGCTACTCGAGCAACCTTGATCGGCAGCAGACGCAGCCATTCATTATCTTCAAAAGCTGCTGCCTGAAGGAAATAATCCATTTCATTATCCAAATAAATCAATGTTGCACATTCGTATATGTTCATACTGTTATTATATTTTATTGCCAGAACTTGGTTAATGTATGTTTTCAATTACATGGAAGCTTATTAAATAACTTACATTTTAATGGAATTCTCACCGCCATTTTGTCATGACCTCAGGCGAATTGTGCGCATGCGTGAGGGTCAAGAATTCTGCTATTTTCTATATTAATTCAAAAATATACCGAGAGGGAATGTAGAAATATGTATCTTTAACAGACATAAAACCTTACGAATACTACTTGATTAAACAATATTTCAGTGGTAAAAAAAATATCGGCGAGTGCTGGGATCGAACCGGTGAACCTTGGAACCAGAGTCTGTCGCCTTAACCATATAGCTACTCGCGCACTTTTGGTCAGGAGCAGACGCAGCCGTTCTTTATCATTTAAAGCCGCTGTCTGAAGGAAATAATCCATTTCATTATCCAAATAAATCAATGTTGCACATTCGCATACGTTCATACTGTTATTATATTTTATTGTCAGAACTTGGTTAATGTATGTTTTCAATTACATGCAAGCTTATTAAATAACTTATATTTTAATGGACTTCTCACCGCCATTTTGTCATGACCCCAGGCGGATTGTGCGCATGCGTGAGTGCCAGGAATTCTGCTATTTTCTATATTAATTTAAAAATATACCGTAATATATTTGTTTATTTTAGAGACACTCTGCAAATCTAGAGGCCAAGAGCTTTCGTTAGAGTGCTCTACGAAGTAAATCGGTTCTGTCGTTCTCTCAATCTCGTGGTAACAAAAATCACCTTACTGTTTTAAATATATAGATAGATGCCAACAGAGAATTCGTTACTTTACGGGAATGATAAAAGTGAAATATATTTCTACAATGTAATACCAAACGTAGGAAGGAAGAAAACAAAAAAAACATATCCGAGGTGGGAATCGAACCCTCTCGACCATGCAAAGGTTGGCAACAGAGAATTCGTTACTTTACGGGAATGAAAAAAGTGAAATATGTCTCTACAATGTAATACCAATCGTAGGAAGGAAGAAAATGAAAATAAAAGAAAGTATCCGAGGTGGGAATCGAACCCTCTCGACCATGCAAAGGATGGCAACAGAGAATTCGTTACTTTACGGGAATGAAAAAAGTGAAATATGTCTCTACAATGTAATACCAATCGTAGGAAGGAAGAAAATGAAAATAAAAGAACGTATCCGAGGTGGGAATCGAACCCTCTCGACCATGCAAAGGATGGCAACAGAGAATTCGTTACTTTACGGGAATGATAAAAGTGAAATATGTTTCTACAATGTAATACCAATCGTAGGAAGGAAGAAAAGGAAAATAAAAAAAACATAACCGAGTTGGGAATCGAACCCTCTCGACCATGCAAAGGATGGCAACAGAGAATTCGTTACTTAACGGGAATGATAAAAGTGAAATATGTTTCTACAATGCAATACCAATCGTAGTAAGGCAGAAAACGAAATTAAAAAAACATATCCGAGGTGGGGATCGAACCCCCTCGATCATGCATAATACGTATTTCTAGGCAGTAACCTTATCCCCTTGGCCATCCAGACAACTGTGGGAAACTTCAGTATTAAGCTATCTAACCAGTATACACACTCAACCTGCAGTTTAAGTCCTTCAATTCGTGGTTTATTTAATATAATTCTAATTCAATGCATATTGTAAAAACATAATTAACATTATTGGAGACCCTTTTTAATTCTCATAAACAAAGATCTCAGTTAGACGCGACCGGAATCGCCATTTTCCTGGTTGAGAAAGGCCATTGTGCGCATGCGCGGGAGTGTCAAATATTACATATTTCTTTAATCATTTAAAAATATACCGTAACATATATTTTCCTTTTAAAGAAACTCTGCAAATCTGCATGCCAAGAGCTTTCGTTAGAATGCATTACGAAGCCAATCGGTTAAGTCGTTTTCACAATCTCGTGTGTACAAAAAACAGCTTAGTGTTTTAAATATATAGATGATCCATCATTTGAGATACGTTTGAATGAAGTTGAGGTACCTACATTGAAATCCTTTCAAAATTCTTGTTAAATTTCAACCCTCGTCAGAGTCATTGAAGTGAAAAGGGACTGATTAGTCATCTGTGCCACTCAGCTCGACTTTTTATATTATTATTATTATTATTATTATTATTATTAGTTGGAAAGATTGGTATACGAACTTATGAAAGAAACCTTGTACAAAAAGGAACTCAGGCTGAAAATGCCATTGCCAGATACAGCACCATCTACAGATCTTTTAGAGTGTAGAAAGGCAAAGAGAAGAGAGATAGACCCAGACTTCTATCACTGACGCCATGATAGACAGAACGTGGACCATCGAGAACCAAGAACAAAGACATATAATAACGAAACTCGTCATTCATATCTTTCAGCATAAGATTTGCTCAACCAGAGCTTACCATAGCCCGATTGACAAATGTGTATGTGTACTATGCGACGAAAGGTGTACCAAGTACCATATAGCGACATGCCCCAAAATAACAGTCACATAGTGAATTTAGAAAAATGTAATGCCCATTCGGGCGATTCTTTTCCCTTTATATTATTACCATTATTATTATTATTATTAATATATAGTTATCTCCATGAGTAAAGAGATTTCTACCTGACGTCAGCCAAACACAGTGACAGGTTCATGAGAGATTACCACTTGTAATAACTACCGGCATGTCGAGTGGTTCTCTTTCAAAACTTTCGTCCCATCCCTTCACTAATAGGTGGCACGCGTCAAGACTTGGATCAGATGTATGGACTGAGGCTCCTTACTCTTGGAGGCAACTATACTGCTATTATCTTTGACTCAAGACAATCTAATTGTCGATGAAATGCAACAAAATTCCAATTAAACTATTGAGTCCAAACACGTATTTATGATTCTCAGCTCGGACATTCATGTGAACAGTTTGGTAAGCCCGTGTTATGCCTAAGTGTTCTCGAGTGTCCATGACAGCAGCATGCAGCCTCTCAAGTGACAGCTCGCAAACTAATTAAGGAGCAACTTCGACAAACTCATTGATCCTCATCATTTAAAAGTTGCTGGAGAAGTCTATTACAAGTTGAGCCTCACGGGTCCTCCAGTGTGATATACCAGCAGGTGTGACCGACATTGCTGATCCTACTTGACTCAATTCTCCACTTCTCCAGGTAGGCTTAGCAAAACCATGACTAAGTTGATCATATTCTGTGATATTCAAAGTTCACCTGAAAGTGTCAAACCGCATGCTACGCAATTACGTAAGACCAGGGACATGAGGCTGTTTCGCAAACTGAAACAAGTAACCTAGGAGTAAACTATATGTAGGGTAAACCATATAGTAATTGGCCACCTTACAGTTATTGGCCAATACGGATTTAAAGTAGAATTACAAGGCAGTGGTATCATTGTAAGTCTGTTTTTTGTCACCAGATGGCGGGCCTATCCTTTATTCTCCATGAGCATAGAATATTTTCCCTCCATTAGATGTGAGAGTTCAAAATGGCGGCACTCAATTGGCACAGTATTTATTATTGTAGTATTTCTTGTGAATTTCTTTAGCGACAGGACTCATTTGAAATATCTCTGATACTGTTCTGATATTGTCCTACTCACCAGGAAAGGTTACTGAGGTGAGTTAAGTTAATAAGCAATGAGTTAATGTTATAATTTGTAAGAATCATTGTAGTGTTTGGCGTACATGTGGGTGGCCAATAACTGTAACTGAAGATATTGCATTACATAGCTATTGGCCACCCCGGCCAATAGCTATATTTTGGAAGACTATAAAAAAGCATGATTTTTATGCGGTAGACAAGCTTCTTATGTGATCAATATATCAATATTCCTTGGTTTATGGGAAATAAGTTGCCTATACAGTTAATGGCCACCTGGCCAATAACTGTTTTTGGGGTGGTCCATTACTATAACAATTTTTGTTTGGTACTTTGTAGGAAATTTAAAAATGCCTAAACTTCCAAAATACGATCTTGCTGCTATGGAAGCAGCAATAGTGGAAATAAACAATGATCCCAATAAATCTCTGCGAGCCGTGGCGAAAAATTATGGCCTACCTCGAACCAGTCTTCAGGGGCCGATAACCTAGATGTTAGGCCCCTTAAAACAACAATTATCATCATCATCATCATCATCGAACCAGTCTACAATTTAAATTGAAACACCCTGCTCACAAAAATTATTTCGGTCCATCACCAGTTCTCACAAAGGAAGAGGAGGATACTTTAGTCAGGTAGGCCTAAGACGATTCAAAATGAGCAACATGAAGTAAGGAGATACATTAGTTTGCATTATTGTTATGGTTCTTAACAATTAAAGGGAAATGTAATATTTCTAGGTGGATTCTAGAAATGGCAAGGAAAGGTTTTCCGAGAAAGAGAGAAGACATCATTTCCAGCGTACAGAATTTTTTGATATTAAATCCACGGCCGAACCCTTTCAGGAACAATCGCCCAGGCGAAGGGTGGTTGAAGGTAATAAGAAATGCGCATGACTGTTTATTAGTATCCATGTAATCGTAAATTCTTTTGAAAATATTGACTTCTCTTTTTTGTTTATAGGCATTCCTCCGTCGTCATCCGCAAATAACGGAGAGAACAAGTGAGTCAGTAACAGCGGCAAGTTCGCGTGTCTCGGAGAGTGATGTTAGGAAGTGGTTTTGCGAAGTGAAGGACTATATTAAAGAGAAGAACCTTGAAGAGGCTATGAAAGATCCATCTAGAGTTTTCAATGGAGACGAAACAGGTTTCCAAATATGTCCCTCAATGGGTCGTGTGCTGGCGAAGAAGGGGGCAAAGAACGTCTATTCTGTACAGGAGGGACCCTCAAAGGAGAACATCACTGTTATGTTCACCTTTTCAGCCAGTGGGAAAACATGTTGCCCAATGATAGTCTATCCTTATAAAAGAATTCCTGAAAAGATTTCAGAATCTGTTCCCAAGGAATGGGGAATCGCTCGAAGCGACAGTGGTTGGATGACTTGCGAGGTATTCTTTGAATACATAGCAAATGTGTTTCACCCCTTTCTTGTGTCTGAAGGAATAACACTGCCAGTATTATTATTTGTTGATGGACATAAATCACACCTAACATATCAAATAAGTGTCTTGTGCCGTGAATTACAGATTGAGATAATTGCTTTGTACCCAAATGCTACCCGCATCCTACAACCTGCCGATGTTGCTGTGTTTCGTCCCCTCAAAGTATGCTGGCGAAAGGCAGTGCATGATTGGTATTCTAACCATCCAGGTGAGGTTCTAAACAAATTGTCATTTGCTCCTCTGCTGAAGAAGGTAGTTGAGGCTGCTGCCAAACCTGAAACACTGGCTAAAGGTTTTGAAGTATGTGGTATTTGCCCTTTAAATCCTGATGCAGTGGATTACTCCAAATGTCTTGGGAAATCGACTGTGACAGCAGTCCCGAAGGAGCATGGGCAGATATCCTGTAACGAAGACAATATCTCAAATGTGATAATGAATTATGACACATTTCTTAGCATTGTAGGAGCTGAAAAAATTGAAAAGTTTGAGAATAGTGATGGCATGATTCTCCAAGAAAGCAGTGAAGATTTTATCTCTTTGTTGCGAATATGGAAATATTTCAAGAGAGAGAAGAACTTCAGGCCAATGCCAGGCAGTGAATCAAGCAATGCAGCAAGTGGCATGATTCAGTGTAAAAGCCACTCATCCAATCTGAAGGATATTGATTGTCCATCGACTAGTGGGACTCCTGAGAGAGAAGGGACAAGAAATATCAGTAGCAATGTGACGCCAAATAATGCCTCGCAGCACAACCAAGAAAGAGCAGAAACTAGTTATGTCTCAAGCAATAGAATACACACAGGGGAGGAAGAAAATTCGACCAGCACAACTACCTCAGTAATCAAAAGAGCCCGTTTAGACCATATGGAGGAATTTCTTGTTTGGCCTGAAACTCCTAAGCGAAAAGGAAAGAAGAACACAGTCAGACAGCCATTTGCTGTGACATCAAAAAAATACCAAGACATGTTTGAGAAGAAGCGCCTTGCTAAACTTGCCGCAGAGGAAGAGAAAGAACGACGGAAAAGGAATCGTGCAGAGATGAAGGGAAAAAAGGAATCCAAAGCAAGCGACAGATGCACAATTAAAAGGAAATTATTTGAGAAAGGAGGAAATGAAATATTGTGTTGCATCTGCCATGGCAGGATCAAAAATGGGAGGGAAATACGTTGTGACGATTGCCGCAGATCGTTTCACGAAAAGTGTGTGCCGAATAATCACAAAAAGCACATTCCCCTGGTCCAGGACGAGGATGGGTTCCTTTGCCATTTCTGCTATAATGTGAAATCAGCCAGTGAAATTGAAGATTTCAGTGACAGTAGTGTGCCTGATGATGATGATGATGATGAAGGTGAACTGTATAACCTAGTGAAAGGTGGAATTTAACACTGTTTTCCTTGAAAAGTATGATACGCTGTAATACATAATCATATAGACTGTTCAGCAAACAAAATATATAACGCGACTAGTAGAAATATGGAGTGGCCAATTACTGTACCAGTCGTGGACAATTACTGTCAGATGTGGCCAATAACTGTACATTTTTACAAACTTTCAAATAATTTAATATGTATATCTGAAATATTATTTCATCACAATTGTCGTAGTCATTCCGGTCTTAGAAATAAATAACAATTCCAAAAAACTGTTTTAAAAAAAATCATATATGAATTTTATTGAATAACAAACTTCAGATATCCTTAAGTGGCCAATAACTGTATGGTTTACCCTATTACTATTTTACGAATATCTGCTAGACCACCTTTTGTGAGGAGCAGTGTGACGCAGCGGTCAAGCTGTTTGCTTCTCACCAAAGTAGACAACGTTCGATTCCTGGTCAGGTCGTCGGATTTTTGAAGAGCGTTAAAATCCCTCAATATGCCTTCCTTCGGAGGGGAAGCAAATCCGGCGGGCGCATGTCATAGATTTATGGCCTGTAAAAGAACCTTACATTAACTACAATTGTGTGAAGCTAAATTTGTAGGTTAGATTTGATTAACGCTCTATTAAGTTCCAACGTTCAGCACCAGGTGCCGGTTGCGGTAGCATCTAGTAGCCAAGTTCACAGCTATGTGAAGTTGACGGTAGCATTTGGTAGCAAAAACAAGATGTTCAGTAAAGAACATATAGCCTACTTTCTCCTAAATGTATGAGTATAGTTATAACTCGTTGTTATTATCAAAGAGTATAATAGAACTATTGTTTGTTGAAGACCTTAGAAACGATTTACCTCTACCAAACGCCACGACCTATATAAAAACTGCTACCATCATTGAAGAAAGAAAGAAAGATAAGAAGTATATCAAGAATGTTATGGATCTGGAGACATAATCGACCGGACTGGCGGCGTGGCTCAGCGGTAACGTTCTCGCTTGCTGGGCCCTAGGTTGCAGGTTCGTATCCTGGCGCAGTCAGCTGGCATTTGAGGGTGCACAAATGCGAGGGAGCCGTGTCAGTACATTTACTGGCACGTTAAAGATCCCCTTCGGGCCAAAATTCCGGCACCCCGGTGTCTCTAAAAGCAGCAGTAGTTAAAAGGGATGTAAAACCAATAACATTATTATTATTATTATTACGACCTGCCGTGGGCAACATCCAACTTTGAGTTGAGGCATGTCTTTACACGTCTGGTTGTGCATGGCTTTCACAACCCTAATTGAATTAACAAATCTTTCCATGACCCTACAGAGACGTGTGTATACAAACTATGTGGATATTTTCGATAATATAATCCTAACAGAGCGAGTGCATTCTAGCGGCCAGAATAAGAAACTTTTCAATAAAATCTGGAAGTTACCTTTTTGGCAGCTAGATGTCTCGAGTAAATCTGCTGGCGAATTATGTTTTAATTAAATATATATTTTACACCATAATGTGGACAATATAACGCTTAATAACATTTTCAAGTAACGCAAAATAGGCTGTTACAAACCCTTTAAAATAAAAAGTTAAAATGTATCGTAGTATCAACTTGTCATTCTTCAAATTCGATGCGCATAGAATGATAATGGTATAGTAATCAATGGATCCCCACGTAGACTAGTCGGGACATCTAGTGGTGAAATATCGAACAATATAATCCTAACAGAGCGAGTGCATTCTAGCGGCCAGAAGAAGAAACTTTTCAATAAAATCTGGAAGTTACCTTTTTGGCAGCTAGATGTCTCGAGTAAATCTGCTGGCGAATTATGTTTTAATTAAATATATATTTTACACCGTAATTTGCACAATATAACGCTTAATTTTAAAACATCTGAGTCATTACAAAACAATAAACATATAACATTTCAAGCAAAAAAGCTAGCTCTGATCGGGTTTGAACCATAGGAATCTGAGCGACAGGCTATCGCTCTACCACTGAGCTAATTGTGTCAAGGAATATCGTTCTATTTAAAATGACTTACATAGAACTTGTTAGCAAATAATGATTTATACTAAACGATTTCATCACTGGAGTATATTATTTATATATAAAGCATTTCATACAAAGTTTATTTATTTTTTATCAGTACGCTATATTGCATTCAATACTCAAATTAGTGAAATATAAGTCAGGCACAAGATATCCGCTGCCATCTTGTCTTATTAATGAATCAGCTGAGCTTTTTAAAATCACGTCTGCACTATAGTATTACAAAATAAACTTTTAATTTCGTACGTGCCTCTTCCTTTAGAACAGTTAAAACGATTCTCGGCTCGATAATCGGAACTGGTGGGTCCCATGATATGGATTATAAAGTTTGCATAATTCGCACGGCCGCCATCCTGAAATGGTATGGCGGACGACCTTGTAGTTTGGTCACAAGACGCATCCTATACGAAGGTATGTTGTTACCAAATTTGGTAGAGATTGGATGATTTGGTTAGTCGTTATTTGATTTTACGTTTTGAACGTTTGAGTGGCCGCCATTCAGTTTTAGTAAAGATGGCGGCGATATAAAACATGACACTGAGGTGTCCTTTGCTAGTGCTACCTTTGTACCAAATTTCGTTCAATTCGCATTCACCGTGTTCGAATTGATAAGGGGGGACAGACATTCAGAGTACACACAGTCACACACACACACACAGACTCACACACACACATACACACACACAGACTCACACACACACATACACACACACAGACAGACACACTTTTTTCGCCCTGTGTTGATCTCATAAGTCTACTTTCATTTTTTGCAAAAATCGAAAGTAGGCTAATAGGAACTACTGGAAATTGATCGTCTGCAGTCCTTACCTGAATTACAGATAACACACACTGATACAGAATATACAATTAACACTGGTTATCAGACAGTTTATACACACACCCAAAGTACACGGGGCTACATGACCGCGTTGTCCCAGCCCCAAAACTGAAGAACCAACCAACTAATGCATGTGAGATTTTCGAAGTTAAATGCCATCTCCTGTGATTAGGATTCCACGTAAAAAGGAGGTCTCGTGGTTCATGACCGTGTGATTAACGGTCACGTGAAACAATAAGCTTCCTTTCTTCACCTTTTGTGGTCTCGAGGTACTTATTGTGACTGGGATCGAATCCAGGCTCTGACAAGAAGTTTAATTCTGGTCTCATGGTTGGAACGGGGTAAACTAAGCCTCCTGAGGCAAAACTAGGAGATGGGTTCAGTCTCCACCACAATTGACCTAGAAGTTGTTTTCCATAATTATTCCATTTCTATTCCAGAAAAATTCTGGAATGGTTCCTAACTTGAGGCCATTGCTGCCTCCTTCCAAACCCTAGCCCCAATTACAAATATACATATTTCTAGAACCATTGTAGGGACATAGGTTATCAGACAGATTCCACACTCACTACCAAGTACACGAGGCTACATGACAACGTTGTCACAAAGTCCCTAAAAGATTTCTCAAATGCAACAATAACAACAATGTAGATCTAATAAGGCCTGTTGACTTCCTTTGATGGATGCAGTCGTCGTTTTGCATTTGTATGTTTGCATAGGACAAAGTAAAAGATGAATTTTTACCGATGTCTCAGTCAGATTTATGGCTGTCATTATATGGAAACGACTGTGGTATAAGCGATGCCTCGGGGTAAAGCACTCGGGGAACAGCTGGAGTCTACGGATGGTAAGAAAAGTGCTGCACTGTTCAGTAGAGAAAGCAATGGCAAATCACCTCATTCCACAATTTACCTAGTAATGGGCATATCTATATATTTAAAACACTAAGCTGTTTTTTGTACACACGAGATTGTGAAAACGACTTAACCGATTGGCTTCGTAATGCATTCTAACGAAAGCTCTTGGCATGCAGATTTGCAGAGTTTCTTTAAAAGGAAAATATATGTTACGGTATATTTTTAAATGATTAAAGAAATATGTAATATTTGACACTCCCGCGCATGCGCACAATGGCCTTTCTCAACCAGGAAAATGGCGATTCCGGTCGCGTCTAACTGAGATCTTTGTTTATGAGAATTAAAAAGGGTCTCCAATAATGTTAATTATGTTTTTACAATATGCATTGAATTAGAATTATATTAAATAAACCACGAATTGAAGGACTTAAACTGCAGGTTGAGTGTGTATACTGGTTAGATAGCTTAATACTGAAGTTTCCCACAGTTGTCTGGATGGCCAAGGGGATAAGGTTACTGCCTAGAAATACGTATTATGCATGATCGAGGGGGTTCGATCCCCACCTCGGATATGTTTTTTTAATTTCGTTTTCTGCCTTACTACGATTGGTATTGCATTGTAGAAACATATTTCACTTTTATCATTCCCGTTAAGTAACGAATTCTCTGTTGCCATCCTTTGCATGGTCGAGAGGGTTCGATTCCCAACTCGGTTATGTTTTTTTTATTTTCCTTTTCTTCCTTCCTACGATTGGTATTACATTGTAGAAACATATTTCACTTTTATCATTCCCGTAAAGTAACGAATTCTCTGTTGCCATCCTTTGCATGGTCGAGAGGGTTCGATTCCCACCTCGGATACGTTCTTTTATTTTCATTTTCTTCCTTCCTACGATTGGTATTACATTGTAGAGACATATTTCACTTTTTTCATTCCCGTAAAGTAACGAATTCTCTGTTGCCATCCTTTGCATGGTCGAGAGGGTTCGATTCCCACCTCGGATACTTTCTTTTATTTTCATTTTCTTCCTTCCTACGATTGGTATTACATTGTAGAGACATATTTCACTTTTTTCATTCCCGTAAAGTAACGAATTCTCTGTTGCCAACCTTTGCATGGTCGAGAGGGTTCGATTCCCACCTCGGATATGTTTTTTTTTGTTTTCTTCCTTCCTACGTTTGGTATTACATTGTAGAAATATATTTCACTTTTATCATTCCCGTAAAGTAACGAATTCTCTGTTGGCATCTATCTATATATTTAAAACAGTAAGGTGATTTTTGTTACCACGAGATTGAGAGAACGACAGAACCGATTTACTTCGTAGAGCACTCTAACGAAAGCTCTTGGCCTCTAGATTTGCAGAGTGTCTCTAAAATAAACAAATATATTACGGTATATTTTTAAATTAATATAGAAAATAGCAGAATTCCTGGCACTCACGCATGCGCACAATCCGCCTGGGGTCATGACAAAATGGCGGTGAGAAGTCCATTAAAATATAAGTTATTTAATAAGCTTGCATGTAATTGAAAACATACATTAACCAAGTTCTGACAATAAAATATAATAACAGTATGAACGTATGCGAATGTGCAACATTGATTTATTTGGATAATGAAATGGATTATTTCCTTCAGACAGCGGCTTTAAATGATAAAGAACGGCTGCGTCTGCTCCTGACCAAAAGTGCGCGAGTAGCTATATGGTTAAGGCGACAGACTCTGGTTCCAAGGTTCACCGGTTCGATCCCAGCACTCGCCGATATTTTTTTTACCACTGAAATATTGTTTAATCAAGTAGTATTCGTAAGGTTTTATGTCTGTTAAAGATACATATTTCTACATTCCCTCTCGGTATATTTTTGAATTAATATAGAAAATAGCAGAATTCTTGACCCTCACGCATGCGCACAATTCGCCTGAGGTCATGACAAAATGGCGGTGAGAATTCCATTAAAATGTAAGTTATTTAATAAGCTTCCATGTAATTGAAAACATACATTAACCAAGTTCTGGCAATAAAATATAATAACAGTATGAACATATACGAATGTGCAACATTGATTTATTTGGATAATGAAATGGATTATTTCCTTCAGGCAGCAGCTTTTGAAGATAATGAATGGCTGCGTCTGCTGCCGATCAAGGTTGCTCGAGTAGCTATGTGGTTAAGGCGACAGACTGTGGTAACTAGGATCGCCGGTTCGATCCCAGCCCTCGCCGATATATGTTTTTTTTTTACCATTGAAATATTGTTTAATCAAGGAGTATTAGTAAGGTTTTATGTCTGTAAAAGATACATATTTCTACATTCCCTCTCAATACGATTTATTTCCGTTTTACCATTGCATTACAGCATGTGAACCAAACAGCAAACTGTTGTCCTCAGTACGCCGTTTAAATATCTGCAATCAGTTCCTATAACTGACAACAGATGGCAGTACATCGCCCATATAGTTCCAGTAACTGACAGCAGATGGCAGCACCGCTGCATCGATATATTTAAAACCCAAGACATGGCACCTTTTCACGTGATGGAGAATTATAAAGGAGGGGAATATTTAAGAAGGGAAATTTTGAGGAACATTAACCGACAGTTGAATTTGTAGGCTATGTTGTTTATGTACCATAATATTGCAATTTCTTCCCAATGCTTCGGTGGTCAAGTTATTAGCGTCCTAGACTAAAAGTTATAATTATGCATCGTCGATATACTCTTAAATTATTAAAGAAAAAAGTAGTTTTCCAGGCACTCGCGCGTGTCCACAATTGCTTTCGCCATAAGAGACACTTGGCAAACATAATTCGTTTGAAGGGCTCCGACATTGTGGTCACTCAGCCCCGTGTACTTGGGTGAGTATGTGTGAAATTTTCTCTCATAACCTGTGTTATTGTGATGACTGCATTACTGTGTGTATTTGTAATTAAGGTGGTAAATGGCAAGGAGACGGCCAAGGCATTAAGTTAGGAACCATCCCGGTATTTGCCTTAGGTGGAAGTGGGAAACCACGGAAAACCACATCCAAGATTGTCGAGGTGGGAATTAAACCTTCCTCTTCTTAGTTATACCTCAAGAGACTGAATGTGCCCCGTTTTTGCCCTCAGACCAGAATTCAATTTCTTGGCAGAGCAGGAAATGTAACCCGGGTCTCCGGGGCGATAGACAAGAATAGGTGGGCCTCCATGTGTTAATACGATTTTTGACATGCACGGGACATATAATTCAAAAACTGCCTCCATTAGGGTGACTGCCGAAGTGAGTATTGAGTATAGGCCTATGGTCGTTCCAGTAGTTGGCGAAGTGATTCTATGTTCCCCTGCAAAATGTACTGTCATAACCTATAACAGGTGATGGAAATTGCTTATTTAGAGCAGTTTCGTACTGTTTATAACAAAATGAAGAACGTCATTCTGAGCTGCATTTTCAAGCTATCGCAAAAAAAATTCGCTGGCAGGAACAATTATAAGGAATTTATTTTAAGCGATCAGTCTCATCGCATTCTCCTCACCAACCAACTTGAGTATGAAAGTCTCTGGACGGTCATGTTGAACTTCATTGTATAAGACAATTGTTTAATGATTATTTGTTTAGAGTACTGAGTCTAACTACGCAGTTGATTTCGGCAATGGAAATATTATTTGCCATGTAATATTTAGCGGCTCCGTTATTGCAGGACACTATAGTGTTATCGAATAATACGAAGCCACATTTAAAATCCAATATAAATAGGCCATTTCAGAAACAATTCCAGATATTATGCAGTACAGTGTACTGTAAGGTCTTTGACGATCAAATGTAAACATTGTTCTACATTGTACTTCTCTTGCGTAAAATCTATGCGTGGTTACTTTGGTCTTTACTGTTGTGAGGGTAAAATTGATCTGCTAGAATATAAAATATTTGCCAACCTGCAACAATGTAATGATATTAATTTAAAAGTCATTGAACTTATATCCAGTAGTTCAAACACATACATCAGCGTTAACAGATTGGATACTGAAGATGAAAGCCAGCTACTTAATTTCCCTATTATTGAATTTTTCAATTCCTTGGAATTAAGTGATTCGCCTCCACATACTCCGAACGTTTGAGCCATAGTTATGCTCCTTAGAAATCTGAACGTTTCCCAAGGACTCATATATGGTAATATATTAATTGTAAGAAATATGTAAGAAATTGCTTGGATTCGGATATAATAGGTGCAGTAATATTAGGCAGAGATCTCAAATCCTACGACTTGATTTAACACCTTCCGATAAAACACTTGCAGGTACAGTACATTTTCTTTTAATAGGCAACAATGTCCTATTCGCTCGGCCTACTTTATCACAATCAATCAAGCTCAAGGAGAAACTCTTGAACGTATTGGGCTATTTACCTCATCACGTTTTAAGTCATGACCAGCAGGATAGTGAAGGTACAAAAAAGGTCCTGTATGGGATGGTAAAGAATAAGAGGCGGAAGGATCCTACGGATTATGTCAGAATGGTGAACAAAAGGGGACAAGGGATAGAAAATAGGGAAGAACTGAAGAAAATGTGGAAAGAATATTTTGAAGAACTCCTGAACCCAAATGGAAACCACGGCGAGGAAGAAGAAATCGGGGAAGAGGTACAGTAGATGAACTGCAAACCGAAAAGGACTTAACATGGAAAGAAGTGGAAGATGCAGTGAGGAAGATGTAAGGAGGGAAGGCACCGGGTGTGGATGAGTTGAGTGTGGAGATGGTGAGAGCAGCAGGAGAGGTGGGGATACAAAGGTTGTACCGAGTGATGAAGGCAGCATGGAAGGAAAGGAAGACCCCAGAGGACTGGAAAAAGGGAATAATTGTCCCAATCTTCAAGAAAGGTAGTAGAAGAGAATGCAGAAATTATCGGGGAATAACACTGATGAGTCATTGTGCAAAGATGTTTGAGAAAGTTTTAGAAAGGAGAATTAGGACAAGGATAGAAGGAGGGATGAGGGAAGAACAACATGGCTTCAGAGCAGGAAGGTCCACAGTGGATTTGATTTTTGCTGTAAGTCAGTTACAAGAACAGCACTATGAGTATGGAACAGATCTACTGATGACCTTCCTGGACATTGAGAAAGCATATGACAGTGTATGCAGAAACAAAGTATGGAAGTCCCTGGGGGATAGAGGAGTAGAAAAATGGACTATAAGGAGGATAAAAGAGATGTACAAGGGAAGCGTGAGCTGTGTGAAAGTGGGAGGAGAGAGATCGGACTGGGTGGAACAGAGAAACGGCCTGAAACAAAGAAGTGCACTGTCACCGTTACTTTTCATTGTGGTGATGGATGACATAATGACCCGAGTGGCACAAGTAATTGGGGACGGAAAGATGAAAGCAATGGTGTTTGCAGATGATTTGATGATTTGGGGAAACAAGGAGGAGGAGGTACAGGAACAGTTGGACGTGTGGGAAGGAATAATACAAGGATATGGGATGAAATTTAGCATAAATAAGAGTGAGATGGTGATCACAACAAGGAAGAAGGAAAGAACCACAACGGGAATAACAATTGGTGGGGAACAGCTGAAGAAAGTGGAGAGTTTCAAGTATCTGGGAAGCCTGATACAAGAGAATGGAAGAAACGGTAGAGAAATAAATGAGCGGGGGAGACAGGCAGAAGCATTCCGGAGGAGTGTGAGAAGCATGTTATGGAGCAGGGATGTCCCTCAGAACAGCAAGTAGATCATATATCGTACTATGTCCCTATCCTGACGTATGCCTCGGAGACCTGGGTTATGAAAGGAAGGGAGAAGAGCAAAATACAGGCCAGTGAGATGAGGTTCTTGAGAAGCAGTATTGGAGCTACAAAGAGGGACAGAATAAGAAATGAGAGGACCAGAGAATTAATGAAGGAGGAACCATTACAGGATGGTATAGAGAAATCTAGACTTAGATGGTATGGACATGTAAAACGAATGGAGGAGAAGAGGATACCCAGGAGGATACACGAGACGAAGTGGGAAGGAAAGAGACCAAGAGGGAGACCGAGATACAGGTGGCTGAAGGGGGTGGAAGAAAGCGTGAAGAAGAGAGGAGAAGACTGGACAAGGGTGGAGGCTGAGAGATGGTGGGAAGACAGAAGACGTTGGAGAGGCTTGTGTTCCAAACAGACCCGGCCAGTGGCTGGAAACTGTGCAAGATGATGATGACCTCATCACGTTTTCAGTCATGACCAGCAATATGTTGCAATGCTGAGAGTGCTATCTTTTGACGCCCTTAAAGTTGCAATAGTGCTAAAACGTAATCGTACAAAGAATGTAACTTATATAAGAAGCTTCTTCAGTAAATTTGTTTTCCATTGTCCGTCATGTTTTGACGGGTTTCATCTAGTAACTTCTTAAAACGCCAATCATCACCATCACCACATCAACTCATTTTAGACTGACTGGTGGTGTAATGGCTAGCGTTGTTGGCTACTATCCCTGTGGGTCGCATTCAATTCCTGTACAAGCCAAAACAAATATTCTGGTCTGAAAATGAAAAATTGCGAGTTTCAATCTCCCGGTTTTGATGACATTTCACAAACATGTTGGACAGGTCGCATGAAAAATATATATCCATTCATTCATTTATTTATTTATTTGCAATTGGGAGTGTCTGTCCCGGTGGCAGATTGGGCATAGGCCAACATAACAAATAAACAATTGTACATAATTCAATAAAAATTAAACTAGAGTACTTACACGAATCGTCAGTCTTCTCTTAAACACACCTATATGTTTGGGGAAAGGCTATAAGTCTGCGGCAGGTAGAGAGTTCCAGTTATCAATGGCACGGTTTACGAAATAATATTTACCATAATTTGTACGCTGTGGTCGGCCCTTAACTTTGAAAGGATTATCACTTCCACTCATATAAGTTGGCTTTCCCATACGTTTGATAAGCTCACCCCATGCTGGTTGATTTGTATATGAGTTTTACACAGCACAGAGTCTAGATTTCATCCTCATAGCCTCAAGTGATTCCCAACCAAGTTTCTTTAACATACGGCTCACACTGCTCTTGGGATTAAAGTCACTGAGTACAATTCTAGCGGCCTTTTTTGTACCTTTTCCAACTCATTTATGAGCCCTACTTGATATGGATCCCAAACCACCGAGGCGTATTCTTGCAAGTGACAAATATTTCTTTAGCACAGGTACTACTTCCTTTTAATACCCTCATTATAAAGTGCAGGGATTTGTAAGCTTTAGAAACTACATAGCCAATCCCACATGACTACTCCATTTCATATCATTCCTCACGTGAATGTCCAAATATTTGCAAGAATCTTCTTCTACAAGTATTTCCGAGCCAATATTATATTGAAAATCTTACCTTCATCCTTTCCCTATTTTTATGAGACATTTTCTTGTATTTATTTTCATTTAGTGATGGAACTCCATCCGCAAATTTACACAGGCCATCCCTAGAGAGGGGTGAATATGGACGCGAGACAGAGCATTACAGGTGGAAATGTACACTGTGCCATAGGCACACCCTCCCACTGCTAGACAACCTATTAGGGGACAGTTTGAGAATTGTGATTTGTCGGTGAGGTTATGAGAACTCACCGTGCACACCCACTTGTAAAGGTTTATGTCTCGCGTCCTTATTATAAGGGAGTAAAATGTTCTTCCCTCCAGTAATGTGTCCAATGAAGACTGAGTCAAAAGTACTTACCACAACCAACAGCTGTCATGGATAGAATAACACAAAGAATTTCTACCAGACTTTCTGGGTATCAAGCACCCAGTTTGTATCTGAGGATGACAAAGGGCACATGAAACTGAACAATACAGACAGGCAATGAAGGAGGCAGGTTGTGTGTAGCCCCACCAATTATGGCGCACCCTGGCTAGTGCTACACCCTCAAGGGCTCATAGTATCTCTTGCCTTCTGCTCAAGGCCCTAAAGGAGGCAGACTGGTGAGATTTTGGAACGATATTTAAAATATCTTCAAAACAGTAATGGACCAAACGAGAGGTTTATGACAGCGTAACCCAAAGGAACAAGACTGTCAACCACCAGATAATTATGAGATTCGAGGGAAAAATTACAAGGCATAGGGGGAAGATTCCATCGTGGCAGAATTGTTGAAGATGGGAAACAAACATTTTTTGAAGTCTTAGAAAGGTTACCTCACAAAATATGACCAAAAGAGCAGAATGGCAGTTAGCCTTGATACATAGAGTACGTTACACAAAATGAATGACAAGACTGATGTAAAGAATTAAAGAGGCGTTTCCCTGCTGTCGGTAGCCTACAATATCCTCTCCAAAATTCTGCAGAGTAGAAATGAACAACGAATTGACCAAGAAATTGGAGAATATCGGGCCGGTTTTAGAAAAACAAGGCCATGTGCTGAACAGATCCTGAACTTGAGAAATATCATTAGGAACAAAATGATTCAGAACAAGGGTTATATAGTAGTATTTGTCGATTTTAAGAAGAACGATGATTCTAATGACAAAAACACCTTCATGTGGATTTTGGTAGAGTTATGTGTGGATAAGTCACGGAACCGGATTAAGTAGACCATCAGCACCACCGTGTAGAAAGTGAAGTTCAGAGGAGAAGCCTCTGGTTGCTTCTAAATTAAGAACATAGTTAGACAAGGGGATGGATTATCACCAATAATCTTTAACTATGTATTGGGAAAGGTTATCAGAGAACGGGAGGTACAACTGAGAGTCATGAGAGAAGGAACGATTCATGTTTGCCTTTGCAGATGACCTGGCTATCTTTGGGAATAGTGTCGAATCAGCAAGTACAAGAATCAACATCCTTCGTAAAATAGCTATGAAGACGAGCCTGCAGATCTCTTTCGATAAACAATATGACAAACATCAAATCAGTTTCTCAAATCATGAACAGAACAGCAAAAGTGAAAAGCTCTAAGTATCTTGGTGAGATCATCCAGTTTAATGGCTTAAAAAGGGGGCAATCAAGATAAGACTATGGAAGATGGAATTAACATACCAGTTAACGAAATATGTGTACAACAAGAAGGAGAACAACACTAAGGCACTACAACTCTGTGATCAAGCCAGAAGGACTTTACGCTGCTAAGACCTTGGATTTAACAAGTAGTGGATTGCTGCAACAAATGGAAAAGGAACAAAATAGATACTCAGGTACATTCTGGGACCTACTGTAGATATGTGCGTGGACAAAGGAGATTGGGACCTAACAGAGAGTTATACAAAGAAACAGGGAATTGCAGAGTCCATGATGAAGAAGAGACGAATACAATATTAAAGTACATGGACATCTCCCACGCATGAATCAAGGAAAGCTGTCTCGAATACTCCCTCGCACATTTTGAAGAGAAAAATATTGTTGTCAGTTGGTTTATGGAGTTACATACTGAGCCCAATATTTTGCTTTTACGAAGTCATTTTTGGGATCTTCAGAGAGAAGAGTTGTCTTTATACATTTTTATCAAAAGTAAGCCAGAGGCGGCGTTTTGCCACGTCAATCCATTTGAAGTTTGTCGGTGAGGGGAGATTCTTGTTTTGAGTCGCGCATAAACCTGTTTCTACCAAACGGCAGCGCGAGGGCAAGCTCACACGTGCAGAGAGAGACATGAAGGGGATGACGCGTGATCGACTGACTGTTGGACGGCACGAGGCAGCACGAGTCAACTCGGGGCACGAATTGAAAGGGAAATCACATGACTCGATTGACTATTAAATTGGTTAATTACTTCAATTGCTTTTATAATTACTTTTGGGAAGTAAAGTCATGGAAATTAGTACCAGGTTCGATGGATACAATTATAATGCATTTTTTAAGTTTTCAAAATAGAGAAGTGAGGTCCTTATTTGGTAGAAATATTTGTTCAGCAGATTTGAGCGGGAGTTTGAGCGCCAAATTTTGTAGAAGACGCCGTCAGTGGAAAGAGGAGTTTCATTCTTATTTGAAATGTCTGGAGAGACAGTCGCGTTTTGAGTTCGCCAATTTTTGAGTGCGCAAGAGGTTGGTATTTAACCGCGATAGCGAGTGTTATTCCGGCCAAGTGTTATGCGAGCCAAGGAAATATACTGTGAGAATTGAACAATATGTCAAGTACTTTATTGAAAGTGATCGACTATTCTGAACATTATTCAAATAATTCTTTAAATTATTCTACAACATTTACGAACAAAATTGAACATTTCTTCTATGAAATTGAAGTCACTTAGCGACGTATTTATACAAGTAAATGACAGTATAAATAATATCCAATACAAGAAACTATTAACTACGAGGATATTGATATCGAAATTTTATTTCAATGATACTTGGGAAGAATTGTTTCATTTCGCCAAGTTATATAAGAATCTGTTACGATTATCGACGATACAGTACTCGATAGACATCTATAAAATCTACGAAATTCTACAAATAGTTTTCAATTATTTTGAAAAATGGAACTTCCGAAATTCGAGTTAATGGGGAGATCATCAACACTTTTTGTGAAAGTGGAGATGAGTCAGTAAACTATTATGATTTGTGAAACTGGATAATCGAACAGAGCAAATTTGAGAGAAGTGACTTAAAAATTCCAAATTACATTCAAAATTGGAATAGTACGAGTGATCTTCTAGAATTTACGTTGAAGAAACGTGACGGTGCATGGCCAGGAGATATACGCTGTAAGAAGTTGTACGTGGCGACGGATCGAGTCCAGGCAGTCGAGAGATGGAGATGGGAGACGACCACGTTCAACCCATTGCTGTTTCAACACCCAGGACAAGGCGAGATGGTAACATCCACGAGAGAGCCGAAGGAACGAGTCCGATATCCAACAGGGTATGATGAATCGATGTCATCGTTGTTGCAGAGAAGGTAGAGGAAGATTTTTCGTTATTCGAGTAGTTGTTGGAACATGTAGAGATTTCAGTGAAGACTATATTTATTAGATTTTTCTATTTTATTTGGAGTCATTTAAGAGTAAATTTCAATATTTGATATTTTGATTAGATTTTATGCAACTTTTGCCTATTTTGTGATTTATTCCCGTGGGAGATTTTTTCGTATTCGTATTTTTATTCAGATGCTTTTGTGGAAGTAGCATTATTATGGCATCTTCGTTGTATTTTCTTGTAGTATTTGGAACGCTATATATTTTAAAGACGAATATAGTATTTTTAGAATGGTTAAATTGATATAAGTATTTTCCAGGATTTTTCAGTAGGGTACTGTTTGTGAGGATAGAAAGTCAGAACTTTAGGTCTTTGTGAATTTGGGTAGGATTATTGGAGCCAGGACTTTTGTGATGATGATCCCATTTTTAGGCATACTTTCAGATCGAGTATTGGGTAGATTATTAGCTTGGGAATAACCTAACCCCCAAGGGAAGATGATAAAGAAAAGGAAGTGGGTTTCGGACTGCAGAAAAAGGATGGAGAAATAGGACGAGAGTCCTACAGAAGTTATAAGTTTAACTTTAAATATACTCAAAGGCAGCTGCCACTGCAAATCCGCTCTCCGATACCTAAAGTGGGTAGGGACCTGGGCAAAGCTAACGGGAAACGCAGCTAAAACTTGGATTGTTTGTAAGGAAATTACTTTAGCGTATTCCCTCTCAAGCATGCATATGCCTACTATGGAGAAGGGTGGTGGTCTGGCAAGACAAAGAGTAACGGATTTATTGTGTATCTGTTCAAAGTAGTTTGTTTCTAAACAGGTAATTTGAAGAATGCCAATAATTTGAATCAGATTTGATATTTTAGTTTTTGAAATTGTAGAATTTCTAAAGAGCGACCAAATGCTTACAAGAGGGATAGGGATAAAGCAATTATACCTTTGGGAATAATTTTGGTTAGTGTACCAATAGTTGCATTTAGAAATGGCTAAGCTTTTACCCAGCAAGGCGCCGACTAAAGTTTAGACAATGAGAAACACTTATATATTGAAAAACCAACCATAAGTGTTAGAGAGAATCTCCACAAGCAGGAAGCTGGCATAGCGAGCTATGCTTGCCTTACTGGCCAGTTAGAATTAGCTATTAAAGCTAAGAGAGACTTTACTAAGTTACCAACTAAGAGTTCTTGCTCAAATGCAACAAGTGGTGAAAACCCTATCAATGGATGTATTTTTATTGAATAGGAAGAGTCAAGGAAGTCAGGATCTTGCCTAACCGTTATGTTAGAGAAATGATAAAGCGAAAAACAAATATTTAATTTATTTAACAATGCAAAAGGAAGTAGTTTTTGTAACAAATATATAATTTTGATTTTTATAAACAATTGGGGTCGCAGACCTCCGAAAACATCTAAAGCTTGCGCCAGGCAAATGATAATTCTTTTGGTTTTAAACCTTTTATATGCTTTAAAATCTTCGTAAGATTTTGAATTGGCTAAGATGAATAAAGGAAAAATTCAAAGATAACTGACGTAATTAAAGTTAGACAATAAATCAAGTACAAGGTGTGTACTTTAAGGATTTCTAGATAAGTATCTTAGAAATAATAACAACTTCGAAAGTAACAACAACAAAAAGCAGGAAGAATAAAATAGAAGTTTCTATAACTTCTTATATTGATACAGAAATACTTGGTTGGATTATACAAATAGGGCAGGTCACTTATGGTGAAACCTGAAGAGAACAATTGAAAGGAAGTTTCTAGAACTCCTATGTTTAAGTAGGGATCACGAGAAAAATGGGGCAAGTTTCCCTTTCGTGAAACCTAGAGATAACTCACTTTTGAGTAGAAAGAATTGGATTCCCTCATTAGAAGGGAGAAACAATATGATTTAAGACGTGTACTAGACACGAAGTTTTCCAGACATTAATTCGTTATACATGTGGCAAATAAGAGAGGGCACTTATGTAGAGTGACACCTCATTGAAAAAAGACCTAAACTAACAATTTTATTATTTTGGTTTGTTAGTAAAGGGTTTGGGAAAGATCAAATGGGATTGTGGAAAAGTGTTCATGGCCGTATTTATTGTACACGGACGAGCGCGACGCGGATGAAAGGTTGAACAAGCACTGTTTTCACTATAGTCTGTTGATATAGTTGAAAAGTTCACTGTAGTAGCACAAAAAGTTGATGGCAAAGAAAGTTATTGCAATGGTGGAAAATAACTAGTCACACTAGATATGCGAGAGTCTATTGCTTGAGAAACTTGTAGGTTATAGTTGAATGCACAGAAAAAATCCCAACGGAGGACGAAAAATTAGATATTGATTAGCAGTTCATAAGGAAGATTCCTTAGTTTGAAAAAGTATTCCCATATGTGAGTGGAAAGTACATGACAGTATAACTGGTAGATAGAGTGTAGGTTCTGGAAGGTTCCAGAGCAATGATGAATTGTTTAAATTGGGTAGAGAATCCCTCGGTGGAAAGCTAGATTATATAGACAGTGGGTATTTTGGAAATATCCCTCGATGTGAGATAGCATCTCAGAAAATCTTTCATATTGAAAGTTAGACTTAATAGTTTGAGTTTGATCAAGAAGATCTCTAGATAGCAGTTATTATAACATAGCAACTTTCACTGTCTATAAAATCCAAGTAAAAGCATTGAGCCTTTAAAAAGCGATGAGAATGAGGTTAAAACCTGAAGTCGGTACTTATCTTTGCTTCATGAAGAAGGCGATGTTCCTGTTGACGGTTGATACTAAAATTCGAACATGGCGTCGAAATTTAAAAGTTTGCTTCTAGAGTTGAGGAGGCGAGCTTTAGTTAAGCTCTAACTGACTGGGTCGACATCCGACGTACAAGTGAGACACGCTCAACGGAGCTCGGAGGGACCAGGGAAGGGAAAAGAGTGGGGGTAGGAGACAAAAGGAATACATATAAGAATAGCAAGAGTTTAGTGCTTTTCAGTCGGTCAACACGAATGTACCCAAAAGAGATGGGTTATGCCCTAATCCTGAAATAAATTACATGAGATTATAATCTGAAAAGCACTAAACCCTTGTTTACAAAGGCAACACTGAAAATATGGCTTCAAACACCACAATATAAGAATAGCCAACTTTAAAGTTATAAAAATCTTTTTGATGAAATGGTCTTCAAAGAGTTGATAGTAGGAGTCACTAGCGCAGCCTGGAGGGTGAAAACGTAGATGAAGTTCTCTTGATCACGGAGATGATAGCTGACGATGGCGACGAGATCTGGTGGCTAGATTGATAAGGAAGTCCTCTTGTACAGGGAAGAATTGAGGAACTTCAGAGATTCGCTGCTAGTTGACGCTAGGTGGGCCATGGAAGATATATATCTAGAACAGACTTACAGGTAATATGAGAGACATAACCAACAAGGAGAAATCAGAAGATCACTGTTGGTGTTTGAGAAAAAGGAAGGAATGAAC
Organism: Meconema thalassinum; assembly: GCA_946902985.2. Classification (NCBI taxonomy): domain Eukaryota; kingdom Metazoa; phylum Arthropoda; class Insecta; order Orthoptera; family Tettigoniidae; genus Meconema; species Meconema thalassinum. The sequence goes on from OX336388.2 coordinate 588,818,997, forward strand.
TAAAGCAAAGAGAAGCAAAAGCTTACTCTATCTTACCGTGTATTCCAAAGAATACACCAAGTATGATGATCTATAAATCATATAGTCATGAGAGTTATGTAGAAGGTGTGTCATGATGTAGTCTCGATGGTAAGCTAGAAGCTTGACTATTCACTTAAGGTGATAATGCTACGTAGAAACCTGACGATGTTTTTATGAAAACATTTGTCGTGTAATACGTTGTTAATGTTAACAATATTATTATTGTTATTATTATTATTATTATTATTATTATTATTATTAATGTTAACAATCCCTTTTTGACCAGAATGAGGAGATGATACATGTATTTTAGCGCAGTAATCCGTTTGGAGCTGGATATTTTTATGTTACTTGGAATTGCAGAGGTTTTTGAAGTTATGAATATGTAAACGAAGAAGCTGTGGAATTAAATAGTTATTGGAAGTCGTCTTTGCGGTAGAATGTTGTTGTGTTTTTGCACAAGATTTTTGTGTAGATTGTGAGGGTTCATTCCTTAACTGAAGGCCGTTGTGTATGTTATTTATGGCAAGGAATATACAGGATGTAACAACAAGTAGTTCCGTGAAGAACTATACAGCCTATTTTCATATATCCTACATATGTTAATTGCCATTATCAACATACAAAATTTCAGTTTGATTGCAGTAATAGATTGGTAGATTGGTAGATATTGAGAACCGACTAAATATTTCGGATGGTCGCCATGTTGGATTTTTTATATGTACAGTAGGTCCTAGAGTTATGTACTGTTACATGAAGATTATTGTGTACGTGCAGCATTCAAACTTCAATCGCATGATTAGGCCAAAAGAAGTAACAACGAGATTTTATAATTTTTATAATTTTATAATTTCGCTCAGCTGCCATCTTGTGGTTACGGAAACAATTGAAATAAATTAGATGCCAGTGGATTAACATTCGTATAAGGATTTACTGTACCAAGTTTCACTGCACACGGATGGTTAAATTGCGAGAAACGTCCACGTGAATATTTATACTTCGCGTCGCCGCCATGTTGGATTTGTGGTCACCAGGTTATTTAAAGTCCTATAGGTGAACTTAAGTTCATAGCCCCTATGAACATAAACAAATTTAGTTTGATTGCTATAATAGATTCGCAGAAATTCAGAGCCGTCTAAATATTTCGGATGGTCGCCATGTTGGATCGTTAAATGTATAGGCCATAGAGTCATATACCATTAAAGGAAAATTATTGCGTAGGTTCATTATTCAAACTTTCACTTCGATCGCATGACTACGACACAAGAAATAAAAACTTAATTTTAAAATTCGCACAGCCGCCATCTTAAGGTTATGTAAACAATTGAACCAAGTTAGATGTCGGTACATTACAATGTGTATAAACATATACTGTACCAAGTTTTATTGCGTGTGTTTGGTTAAATCGTGAGAAACGTCTATTTAAAAGTCGCAAATTTGCAAGGCCGCCATGTTGGTTTTGTAGTTACCAGTTTTTCAAACGTCACATAGGTTAACTTCTAGTAGTTTCCTTTATCACCGTAAGAAATTCCAGGGTGATATCGGGAATAGTTTCGGTGATATTTAATGCTGGTGAAATATTTCGCACAGCCGCCATGTTTGATTGGTGAGACGTAACAAAATTTCAAGGACACGGTCGGGGTCGCCCGGAATAGCGCTATGAACTTACTGAGTTTTATTGAAATCACTACAGCCGTTTAGGATTTATTAGGGGATACACACACACCTCTCTCTCACACACACACACACGGACAAAAGGTGATCTCAAAAGCCTATTTTTTCAAAATTGAAAATAGGCTAAAAACGTACGGCATAAATTGCAGGACACATTCCTCACACGTAGACGAAGAAGTTATGTTATATGAGCATGGGTTCGGAAACGCTTTGTTTCCATGTTACACCTCATTGACTCCAACTCGTTACGCATGGGAATCACACAAGAACAGAACGTTAGAATCGTGGGGAGTCTCCGTGCCCGTATTATGGAAGGCTGCGAAACCCTACGCAATACTCCAGGGATACATCAGCGTATCCGAGATTCACTACGACGGTGGGTTGATGCATGTATCAATGCGTACGTAGGGCAATTGAACATTTTCTGTGATAAAGAGTTGCATGTTCTTGTATGTTTCCCATGATAAATGAGTTGGAAACAATGAGGTGTAACATGGAAACAAAGCGTTTCCGGACCCATGTTCATATATCATAATTTCTTCGTCTACATGTGTGGAATGTGTCCTGGATTGTGTGCCGTACATTTTTGTTACACCCTGTATAGTATGCTTCCAACGTTAAGGTTGTGAAGGTTTATTCCACAATTGACGATAGTTTGAGATGTGTTCCCGCAGAGTTGCGAGGGTATGTACCGTAAACGTTATCAGGATTGAAATGTGAAGATACAGAGATTCCGGGAATGTTCTCCGCAGTGCCTACATGCTGCTGCGAGAGATTACGTCACCAGTTAGGTTGGCAGCACGGCTGTCGCTTGTATCATAACAAACAAACAGTAAACTTTATACTCACCACAGCCATTCATACTCACTACAGCAATTCATAACATACTGGTTGCACTCTTCCAATAATCTAACTATACGCACTGACGAATTCGACAGCCCACAGCCCACACATGTGGCCTTCACCCTATCAAGGACACAGTGCTGCCAACTAAACTGATGGCGCAACCACTCGCAGCTACACGTAACCACTGCGGAGAACATTCCTGACTCCCTGTATATGCCACATATGAGAAAGTAAAGCCATTACTAGGAAGATTACATTAAAGATCAATGTAAAACAGATGTTTATTTAGTTAAGATTGGTAACTTATGTAAAGGAAATGTACCTAAAGATCGATAACATTCATTAGAAGTTATTATTATTATTGTTAATGATTATGACAATTTACGATTACTAAGCTTAACCGCTTGGGTGATTAAGCCCGGAAGTAACAATTTGTAACACGAGTGATCAGGATTGGTAGTGAAATGATAGTGATAATATATTTCTGTGATTTGATAATAGTGAAATGAAAGAAATATTTTCTCTTTGGTGATTAATGGACATTCGATGAATGAGACTTAACTGATGTCAATAATTTAATAGTGTAAATGTTTGTGTAGGATTTTATAATCTTAGGCAGGCTATTTTCATTTTCGTGTATGTTCAGAATTAAACTATGTTGAATAGTAGGACTGATAGGAGTCATTTTACAGATTACAATTTGTATTTTAAATTCGGTAAAAGAACAGGGTGTTCTGATGGTTGGTTTTCGTATCTTATTATATTTTTCATTCGAGGATCGAATCTTAATTCGTTTTATTTTGGGAAACTCCTATAAGTAGTAGGTAGCTTTTCAAGGTAGCGATATTAGAATAGTAAGGCCATTGACCTAATTTTTAATTTTGAAATTATGTTATTGTTTTTTTTTCTTTCAACTACTCTGGCTTTTAGAGACGCCGGGGTTCCAAAATTTAGCCAGGAAGGGGATTTTTAACGTGCCAGTAAATCTCCTGACATGGTTCCCTCGCATTTGCGCACCCTCAAATCCCAGCTGATTGCGCCATGAAACGAACCTGCAACATTGGGCCCAGCAAGCGAGAACGTTACCGCTGAGCCACGCAGCCAGTCACATTTTTATGTTATTTCAGTTTCTAATTTATTTTATTTAGTCGTAGTTCAGACGAGATTAGGAGTGTTATTTAATTATTGTCGTTATTTTAGTCAATAAACTTGCGGGCACGGTTTGCTTTACTCGTCATTTTGTATAGAAATTCCGACTTATATTTGTAGTAGTTAGTAAGATGATATGCTATGGATATTAGGCGCCCATGTTTCCCATCTAATCCCGTTGCTACCCGAGATTCTAGGAATCTCACTCTTCATCTGTAGTTAGTATATCTATCCAGGTAGATACACATCATTTCATCTTTAAGAATGTCCTAAATGAGCAACTTGTCAGCGTTAGACTGAGGTTTGCTTAGCCGGGGACTTGAGTGTCTCTGCAATCCTGCTCCATCCTTGGATAATGACAAGTAGCGAGCTTTCTCGGGCATATTTTCGGGTACAATACTGATTTGAAGAGAAAGGGAATCAGTCACATGTGTTTAAGGCAATAACCACGTTTGACAATTAGTTTCAGACTTCAGAGGTTTCCGAGGAGAAGGCGAAAATAAATCTACAAAAATATATTTTCAGAGGAAAGAACGTAGAAGATGAGCCACCGAATGCTGCTGTATAGACAGAAGATCAAAGCCAATGGAAGAAAAAAAATATCTAAGGTATCGTAGTTGTTACTCCGTGGTCCATAGTGACCTAGATAGAACAGAATAATATTATTATTAATAATAATATTAATACGACTCATGTTCTCATGCAATACCAGGCAAGAAATATAAGATTTACCCAACAAGGTGTCCTTCTTATAAAGTAAAACTGCAGTCAAACGTTACTTCACTAATAGGTATTTTCTTCTTGGTTCGTTGACGTCCCTTGCACCGCGTGGTTCCTAACTCTGACAAGCTTTCTTTTTAGCCCAGTATTCCTTCATCCATGTACTATGTGTTGCTTTCCTTCCCTGAGTCCACTTCACTCCCACTCCAGGACGCAATGATTTAGTTGTCAATGACTGGAGAGTGTCGGTTGTTCTGATCAGCATTCTAAATTTATCCCTGTTGAATATATCCTAGAGGTCAATTTTTAAAAATACAAGGTCTTTTCGAACATGTTTAGTCCATTTCCCCTTCCCCCTAGAAATGATGTTGAAGATTCTAGAGGTCCGTCTCTTCTTGTCCATTCTGACTATGACCGTAGAAGATAAGTCTCCTCTTTCTCGTGGCTGATGTTATGCTCTGAAAATGCTGGTAAAGCTCATCGTTATGCCTGATTCTGTATTCACCTCCCTCTTTAATGGGACCCGTGATTTTTCTCAAGATCCTTCGTTCTTTCATTTTCATATTCCTGAGTTGTCCCTTTTTGACCATGTTTAAGCATTCTGAAGCATACAGTACTAAAGGTCTTACTACGGTTTCGTAGTGTCTAAGTTTCAGGGGAAGGGAAAGGGATTTGGTCTTGAAAATAATGTCCTTACAGTGATGGTAAGCTCTCTCTAGTTTGGTACACCTGGCTTTCATGGCTAGATCCTCACTAACTTTCGGAGTTATCCATTCTCCGAGGTATTTGAAGGAGTTATTCTTCTTTATTACTGTATCCTGGTGTGGGATGGAGTTGGTTGCGTCTCTGATGTTGGTGATGAACTCCGATTTGTTAATGGCAATCCTCAACCCTACTTTAGCTGCTATTTGACTAAGGGAGGAGATTTGGTGTGTAGCTACCTCCATACTGGATGCTAGGAGTGTGAGATCATCTGCGATGACCAGGAAATTGATGTTTAGTTTGTCCTTCTTGAAACCAATTCTTAACCCCGAGTTGTCTTAAGAGAGTTTCCTTCCATTCACGAATGATTTTCTCTAACATGCAGTTGAAGAGAATAGGCGATAAACCCTCCTCTCGCCTAACACCTGTTCTGATATCAAAGCCTTCTGATAGTTCACCTCTGAATTTTACCTTTGATTTGATATTTGTCAAAGTAGCCTTCATATGATTAAGTGTCTTATTATCTAGTCCCAATTCAGCAAGGGTTTGAAAGAGAGAGATTGTCTGTATTTTATTGTGTCAAAACACCGAATAAATTTGGATTTTATTTGTAGATTTAATCTTACCTTTTGAATGTGGTGAAGAGCCCAGTGGACAAAGAGCAGATAGCAGTTGGAACTTACCTGAAACGAAATACATAGAACATGTTAAATGACCAATGGCAAGTACATTAAAAACAAGTAGTTCCGTGAAGAACTATGCAACCTATTTTCATATATCCTAGTAATGTTAATTGCCCCTATCAACATACTAAATTTCAGTTTGTTTGCTGTAATAGATTCGTAGATATTGAGAACCGACTAAATATTTCGGATGGTCACCATGTTGGACTTTTATATATGTAGGGCTTAGAGTTATGTACTGTTACATTAAGATTATTGTTTACGTGTAGTACTCAAATTTCAATCACATGATTAGGACACAAGAAGTAAAAACGAGATTTTAAAATTTCGCACAGCTGCCATCTTGTGGTCATGGAAACAATTGAAATAAATTAGATGCCAGTGGATTAACATTCGTATAAGGATTTACTGTACTAAGATTCACTGCACTTGGATGGTTAAATTGCGAGAAACGGCCATGTGAATATTTATACTTCGCGTCGCCACCATGTTGGATTTGTGATCACCAGGTTATTTAAAGTCCTATAGGTGAACTTATGTTCATAACCCCTATGAACATAAAAATCAGTTTGATTGCTGTAGTAGATTCGTAGATATTGAGAACCGTCTAAATATCCCAGATGGTCGCCATGTTGGATTGTTATATGTACAGGCCATATAGTCATGTACCATTAAAGGAAAATTATTGCGTAGGTTCATTATTCAAACTTTCACTTCGATCGCATGATTACGACACGAGAACCAAAAACTTAATTTAAAAATTCGCACAGCCGCCATCTTGAGGTTATGTAAATAATTGAACTAAATTACGTACCAGTGCATTACAATGTATATAAACATTTGCTGTACCAAGTTTCATTGCATTTGGATCATTAAATCGCGAGAATGGTCTATTTAAAACTTTCAACTTCGCTTGGCCGCCATGTTCGTTTTGTAGTTAACCGGGTTTTTAAGTCTCATAGATGAACTTCCAGTAGTGCCCTTTATCTCCGTGAAAAATTTCAGGGTGATATCGGTAATAGTTTCAGAGATATAGAATGCCGGTGAAATATTTTGCACAGCCGCCATATTGAGGTTATGTAAACAATTGAACGAAGTTAGATGTCGGTACATTACAATGTTCATACACATATACTGTACCAAGTTTCATTGCGTTTGGTTGGTTAACTCGCGAGAAAATTCTATTTAAAGGTCGCAACTTCGCTTGGCCACCATGTTGGTTTTGTAGTTATCAGGTTTTCAAAGATCACATAAGTGAACTTCTAGTAGTTCCCTCTGTCACCATAGAAAATTCCAGGGTGATATCGGTAATAGTTTCGGAGATATTGAATGCTGGTGAAATATTTCGCACAGCCGCCATGTTGAATTGGTGAGACGTAACAAAATTTGAAGGGCACGGTCGGGTTCGCCCGGAATAGTGCTATGAACATACCGAGTTTCATTGAAATCGCTCCAGTTGTTTAGATGTTATTAGGTGGACACACACACACGCACGCACACACACACCGACAGACACACGGAGAAAAGGTGATCTCATAAGCCTATTTTTTTTTTCATAAATGAAAATAAGCCAATAAGCTAGCCTAATGAAGATAAGAAATATCTGCGAATATCAGTTATATTTTATTAGTAGACTCATCTAATACGACATTCAAGAATGAAAGGATAAAACAGAATCACATAAAGGAATAGAAATCGTGGTGGTGGTGGTGGTGGTTGTTTTTTTTTTGAAGGGATGGAACATCAAGGTCATCTGCCCTTGATGTTTTAGGTATTCATCCTCAAGGATGGTTAGATTCTCAGAAATTATCATTGTAGGTTATGTGGGTAAGTACCTACATAAACTCATAGCAGCTCTATAATGTGGCATGCTTGGCAGGTGAGGAGTGAGATAGTTTGTCATTGCTTTCCTCAGTGAGTCAGAACAACAGCAGTTCTAACCATATGAGTAGAACCTTTCATATCAACCACAGGCACTAGCTGTGCCCCAAATGCCATTACTCACACCCGTACCTCAGTGACTTCCATATAATCACAGCTGGGCTCTTCCACATTGGTGGAAAGCCACATTTTACTCAAGCCTGTGCCAACAGTCAAATGCAAATGCACTGCATTCATCAAGATATGGCAAACAGGCCTTAATAAGGATGAATGAATGAAATTGGTCAATGGGTGGAATGATACGGCCGTGTTCTATTAGAAGTTACTATATATACTATTGGGGTCAGAAGAGATCGAAACAGTTTGACAAAGAAAACGAAAAAATATTAGTTCCGTGAAGAAAGCCATATCCCTACAAGTCAAAAAACACTTCATTAAAAGTTACATTTGAGCATTGCGAAACCTGGACACTATTGAAGGCCGACAAGAAACGATTATCTGCATTTGAAATGTGGTGCTGGCGACGATTGCTACGGATACCTTGGACCCTAAGGCTAACTAATGAAGAGTTTCTAAGAAGACCAGAGGAAATCATCAATCTGACAGAAACAATAAAAAAAGAAGAAATAATTGGATAGGCCACCTACTCCAGCATTCACCATGGTGCATCACACTGCTTGAAGGAAAAATGGAAGGCAAGGCAGGAAGAGGACGACCAAAGAGCAGAGTTCTTTGATGACATCGGAGGAAGATGTCCATACCACCCGATCAAACAGCGGGCTCAGGATAGAAGACTTTTGGACGAAGACATTCATGCTACCCACCAACCGCCAGGTTGAGGTGAACAAGAAGAAGAAGAAGAAGAAGAAATAAAGAGCCTATATTCATATATGGCACGAGAAATGAAAGCGAGATTTAAACAAGATGTTCAGTAAAGAACATATAGCCTACTTTCTCCTAAATGTATGAGTATAGATATAACTCGTTGTTATTATCAAAGAGTATAATAGAATCATTTCTTGGTTGAAGACCTTAGAAACTATTTTCCTCTACCAAACGCCACAACCTAGAAAAAAACTACTACCATCATTGAAGAAAGATATATAAGAAGTATCTCAAGAATGTTATGATTCTGGAGACATAATCGACCGGACTGGCTGCGTGGCTCAGCGGTAACGTTCTCGCTTGCTGGGCCCTAGGTTGCAGGTTCGTATCCTGGCGCAGTGAAATGCGAGGGAGCCGTGTCAGTAGATTTACTGGTACGTTAAAGATCCCCTTCGGGCCAAAATTCCGGCACCCCGGCGTATCTAAAAGCAGCAGTAGTTAAAAGGGACGTAAAACAAATAACATTATTATTCTTATTGTTATTATTACATAATCGACCTGCCGTGGGCAACATCCAACTTTGAGTTGAGGCATGTCTTTACACGTCTGGTTGTGCATGGCTTTCACCACCCTAATTGAATTAACAAATATTTCCATGACCCTACAGAGACGTGTATATACAAACTATGTGGATATTTCCGATTGCTAATTGCCTGCAATAAAAGTATTAATAACCTGAACTAGCACCAGCGGCTAGAATTCAGTTACTATGTGAAATCGTTTTGTTCTTCACTTCAAATAACATTTTCAGATAACGCACAATAGGCTGTTACAAACCCTTTAAAATGAGAAGTAAAAATGTATCATAGTATCATCTTGTCATTCTTCAAATTCGATGCGCATAGAATGCCAATGGTATACTATCAATGGAGTCCCATGTAGACCAGTCGTAAAATCTAGTGGAGAAGTATCGAACAATATAATCCTAACAGGGCGATTGCATTCTAGCGGCCATAAGAAGAAACTTTTCAATAAAATCTGGAAGTTAATAAGTAGGCCGGCGTGCAGTTACCTTTTTGGCTGCTAGATGTCTCGAGCAAATCTGATGGCGAATTATGTTTTAATTAAATATATGTTTTGCACCGTAATATGCACAATATAACGCTTAATTTTAAAACGTCTGAGTCATTACAAAGCAACACATATGTAAAATTTCAAGCAAAAAACCTAACACTGATGGGGTTTGAACCATAGGCATATGAATGATAGACCAACGCTTTACCACGGAGCCATTTGTGCCAACGAACATTGATCTATATAAAATGACTTACATAGAACTTGTTAGCAAATAATGATTTGGACCTAACGATTTCATCAGTGGAGTATATTATTTATATATAAAGCATTTCATACAAAGTTTATTTATTTTGTATCAGTACGCTACATTGCAGGCAATACTCAAATTAGTGAAATATAAGTCAGGCACAAGATATCCGCTGCCATCTTGTCTTCTTACCGAGTCGGCTCAGCTTTTTAAAATCACTTCTGCACTATAGTATTACAAAATAAACTTTTAATTTCGAACGTGCCTCTTCCTTTAGAACAGTTAAATCGATTCTCGGCTCGATAATCGGAACTGGTGGGTCCCATGATATGGATTATAAAGTTTGCATAATTCGCACGGCCGCCATCCTGAAATGGTACGGCGGATGACCTTGTAGTTTGGTCACAAGACGCGTCCTATATGAAGGTATGTTATTACCAAATTTGGTAGAGATCGGATAATTTGGTTAGTCGCTATTTGATTTTACGTTTTGAACGTTTGAGTGGCCACCATTCAGATTTGGTAAAGATGGCGGCGATATAAAACATGACACTGAGGTGCCCTTTGCTTGTTCTACCTCTGTACCAAATTTCGTTCAATTCGGTTTCACCGTGTTTGAATTGATAGGGGGGGGGGGAGACATTCAGAGTACACACACTCACGCACACATACACAGACTCACACACACACATACACACACACAGACAGACACACAATTTTTGGCCCTGTATTGATCTCATAAGTCTACTTTCATTTTTTGCAAAAATCGAAAGTAGGCTAAAAATGCACAGTCGCTATTAGCCTACTTTCGATTTTTGCAAAAAATGAAAGTAGACTTATGAGATCAACACAGGGCGAAAAAAGTGTGTCTGTCTGTGTGTGTGTATGTGTGTGTGTGAGTCTGTGTGTGTGTGTGTCTGTGTGTGTGTGTGTGTGTGTGAGTGTGTGTACTCTGAATGTCTGTCCCCCCCTATCAATTCGAACACGGTGAATGCGAATTGAACGAAATTTGGTACAAAGGTAGCACTAGCAAAGGACACCTCAGTGTCATGTTTTATATCGCCGCCATCTTGACGGAAACGTAATGGCGGCCACACAAATGTTCAAAGCTTAAATCAAATTACGACTAACCTAATCATCCGATCTCTACCAAATTTTGCAACAACATACCTTTATGGGGGGAACATCCTTTGACCAAACTAATAAGTCATCAGCGTAATAGTTTGCGGATGGCGGCCATCTTTGTGTGAAAATCGATTCCCCCTATTAATTCGAACACGGTGCAACCGAATGGAACGAAATTTGGTACAGAGGTAGTACTAACAAAAGGCACCTCAGTGTCATGTTTTATATCGCCGCCATCTTGACGGAAACGTAATGGCGGCCACTCAAATATTCAAAGCTTAAATCAAATTACGATTAACCTAATCATCCGATCTCTACCAAATTTTGCAACAACATACCTTTATAGAGGAAGCATCCTTTGACCAAATAACTAGGTCATTAGCCTAATAGTTTGCGGATGGCGGCCATCTTTGTGTGAAAATCAATTCCCCCTATTAATTCAAACACGGTGAAATCAAATGGAACGAAATTTGGTACAGAGGTAGCACTAGCAAAGGGCACCTCAGTGTCATGTTTTATATCGCCGCCATCTTGACTGAAACGTAATGGCGGCCACACGAATGTTCAAAGCTTAAATCAAATTACGATTAACCTAATCATCCGATCTCTACCAAATTTTGCAACTACATACCTTTATGGAGGGAGCATCCTTTGACCAATCTAATAGGTCATTAGCCCAATAGTTTGCGGGTGGCGGCCATCTTTATGTCAAAATTGATTCCCCCTATTAATTCGAACACGGTGGAACCGAATGGAACGGAATTTGGTACAGAGGTAGCACTAGCAAAGGGCACCTCAGTGTCATGTTTTATATCGCCACCATCTTGACTGAAACGTAATGGCGGCCACACGAATGTTCAAAGCTTAAATCAAATTACGATTAACCTAATCATCCGATCTCTACCAAATTTTGCAACTACATACCTTTATAGAGGGAGCATCCTTTGACCAATCTAATAGGTCATTCGCCTAATAGTTTGTGGATGGCGGCCATCTTTGTGTCAAAATCGATTCTCCCTATTAATTCAAACACGGTGAAACCGAATGGAACGAAATTTGGTACAGAGATAGCACTAGCAAAGGGCATCTCAGTGTCATGATTTATATCGCCGCCATATTGACAGAAACGTAATGGCGGCCACACAAATTTTCAAAGCTTAAATCAAATTACGATTAGCCTAATCATCCGATCTCTAGCAAATTTAGCAACAACATACCTTTATGGAGGGAGCATCCTTTGACCAAACTAATAGGTCATCAGCCTAATATTTTGCGGATGGCGGCCATCTTTGTGTGAAAATCGATTCCCCTTATCAATTCGAACACGGTGAAACCGAATGGAACGAAATTTGGTACAGAGGTAGCACTAGCAAAGAGCACCTCAGTGTCATGTTTTATATCACCGCTATCTTGACGGAAACGTAATTGCGGCCACCCAAATGTTAAAAGCTGAAATGTAATTACGACCAACCTAATAATCTAGTCTCTACCAAATTTTGCAACACCATATCTTTATGTGGGAAACATATTCAGACCAAACTGCAAGAACATCAGCCCAATAGTTTGCAGATGGTGGCCAAGTATGTGTGCAAATCGATTCCCCCTATCAATTCAAACACGGTGAAACCGAATTGAACGAAATATGGTACAGAGGTAGCACTAGCAAAGGGCACCTCATATTCATGTTTAATATCCCTATAGCACGTTGTATTTCAACAAGCTACTACAACCAACATTCAATCATACTCCTTGAAAAGGACTAAGAGTTATAACAATACCCATGCATTTAGGAGAAAGTAGGCTATATGTTCTTTACTGAACATCTTGTTTTTAAGTTCTCATAAAATTCCATTAAATTAGACGTCAGTATATTACAGCTTGTATGAAGGTAAACCGTGGCAATTTTCACAGAGCTAAGATGAAAATCGCGACAAAATCCCATTTCAATATTTTTTCACGTCGCCGTCATGTTGGTTTTATGCTCATCAGGCTGTTGAATGTTCGATAGGTGAACTTATGTTAATTGCCTCTATCAACATGCAAAATTTCAGTTTGATTGCTGTGATACATTCGTAGATATTGAGAATCATCTCGATATTTCGGATGGTCGCCATATTGGATTGTTACATACATGTATGTAGGCCATAGACTTATGTACCATTAGATGAAGATTATTGCTTAGGTTCATTATTCAAACTTTAACTTTGATCGCATTATTATGACACAAGGAATAAAAACTTAATTTTAACATTTTGCACGGCCGCCATCTTGAGGTTATGTAAACAATTGAATTATATTAGATGAAAATTTGCTGTACCATGTTTCACTGCGTTCGGATGGTTAAATCCCGAGAAAAGTCTATTTAAATGTTTTAACTTCGCTTGGTCGCGATGTTGGTTCTATACTTCAGAGGGTTTTGAAATGCACATAGATGAACTTCTAATAGTGCCCTTTATCACCGAAAACAATCTCAGGGTGATATCTGTACCGTTGTGGAGATATAGAATGCCAGTGAAATATTTTGCGCAGCCACCATGTTAGATTGGTGACACGTATTAAAATTTGAAAAGGCACGGTCGAAGTCGGACTTACGGAGTTTCATTGAAATCGCTTCTGCAGTTTAGATTTTATTAGGGACACACACACACACTGTCAAAAGGTGATCTCATAAGCCTATTTTTCTCATAAATAACAGTAGGACTAGGCTAAAAATAATAATAGCCCATCACACAAGGGGGACCAATAGCGTGCTCAGTTGGACATCAATCGACGTACGAATAGCTGTGAGACCCTGGGAGTCATCTTATAAACTGTTAAAAGGTTGATTACATGGATATTTCATCAGTCCATTATGTTAGTAGAACGGATTACTTAGGTGAAGTGCAGGCTAATTATTATTAATGTATTTCACATAGGCCTACGTATAATCCTATTCCAAAAAGCCTTTGCTAATATTGCAAAACACCCACATCAGAGAGAGAATCATTCCAAAGCTATTACGTTCAACAATTCCATGCCATTAGCATCAAATCTGATTTCTGATGGAATATTGGCTTTTACAGTCACCCCATTTCCTGAAATACTTGCCAAGAATGCCAAGCCATTTTCAATGGTCATGCAGACTATTCGAAAAAAAAACATAATTACCACATTTCCAACGAAAGAATCATTATTTTTGCTTTGAATTATAACCAGTACCCCATTATTTCATATTTATGTTCATAAAAGTAAATACGGCATCGAAACCTTTTTAATTGAGGTTATTCTGATAATAGTTCAAATTTTCAATGTTGTTTTGTAAAAAATCAGTTTTGAGCCTAAATTAAGGACACCTAAAGTCGTATTCGAAGAAACACTATGTTTCCAGCTGTAGAAAGTTCTTGGATACATCTGTAGGCAGAAAACTTCAACAAGAAGAAAACAACAGCACCGCAATTTTGGCGGGAACGAGCGTGATTGGGGGGAGCGCAAATGGAGGGCGTGAATACAGACTCAAAACTGTCGCGTAACGGACTTCGAAGGAAAAAAGTAAACACCGCACAGGCAAGCTTGAAATCTCACCTTTCCAACAGTATGAAATAATCACGGACATATGCCTACAGAAATCTACAAATATAAGATAAACAGCGCGCCGATTGAATCGGCTTTGGCACATTTGGCGCGAGCAGCGAGAGCTGATCTGATCGGCGCGTGGCACTGAGAGGGTTAATGTTGCAAACATTTTTAGCAGACAAAGTTGGGGGCTTCATCTTAGCAAAAACGTAAAATTAAACACTTTTCCGACTTGCTTCAAACGTTGAGGGTCTCAAGAGCCCGGAAAGGTTTCAAATTGTGAGTCTTGGAAAGCTCGATCAAACTATAAAACCAAATTTCAAAAATCAATTCCAGAAATCCACCTAAAATCACTTGTTTCTTTACTAGGTTTCTTCTTGAATCAAATACTAGCCAAATTAATGTATTTGCCTATTTTTTTCTTTAATGTGTTCCTTGTTTCCATACCCTCAGCCCTTTTTTAGATTTTTGGATAAATCTCCACATGGGAAGTAGTTATAAGGGTTTAAGTGAGACTGCATTGACTCACACTAGCGTTCATAGTGGAAGAAACGACAAACTGCTAATCTAATCGACCGGATATGGTTGAGTTTCATTGATTCACACTAGCACTTGTAGTGGTTGAAAAGGTACATCTAAATTAATCAACCAGTTAAAGTTGAGTTTCTGGTGAACAATCATCAGTCTACGGCGTGTCATCATGCCTGCACCTCATAAAAACGTTTAGTGTATCATTTACGTTTGGAGAAGTGGAGAAAACAATGAAAATATAATAATTACAAATGCACCTACAATAAGATTAATTCTTTTGGCTGCATTCCAATATTTTTGTTTTACATTTATTAATTTATGAACGGGTTTGAGTCAGCATTCGGACGTAAATGTAATGGGATGTACGCATTAAGTTGCTTGCCTGAAGTGTTAGAACAGTAAATTTGTATTGTACCTGTTGTCGGATTTAGCCTAGGTGTTCCAAGTCAGGTTCATTTGCAGGTTTTTGGTACGGTATGAAAAACTGCAAGTTTTGCTGGATTTTAAATATAGAGAACATTGTAGCCAACGGTGTTGCCTTATTCGACAGTTGAAATTACAACTTTTCAGTCGGTCAACACAATAAATTCCCAAATACAGGGACTTGTGAAAAAATTACCTGAAAGAAAAAAAATGTGTGTACGCTTCTGTTTTTGGTCTTCAGCCTTTTGCCTGGTTTAATGCAGCCCTCCACGTTTCCCCGTCTTCATCTCCACACCCTACATCTGAGGCAATCTGTTTAACATATTCTAACCGTGGTCCACCCCTACAGTTCTAATCCTCGATCCTTCCCTCCATAATTTAGTTTGCTATTCTTGGGTGTCTTAGTATGTGTTCTACCAACCTCTTTTCTTCATTATCAGCCGCCAGAATTATCTCTCCTCTCACAATTGGCTTAATACATCTTTATTTGTAACCCTATCTACCCATCTGATCTTCATCATTCTCCTGTAACACCACATGTCATATGAATCCAATCTCCTCTTTTCTGTTTTTCCAACAGTACAAGTTTCACTTCCATAGAGTGCCACGCTCCAGACAAAGGCTTTCAAAAATTACTTCCTAATACCTAAATCTATATTCGATGTCAACAGATTCATTTTCTGTATAAATGCTTTCCTTGCCTGTGCCAACCTACATATTATATCCTCTTTGCTTTCTAAT
This sequence comes from Meconema thalassinum, assembly GCA_946902985.2. NCBI lineage: Eukaryota > Metazoa > Arthropoda > Insecta > Orthoptera > Tettigoniidae > Meconema > Meconema thalassinum. The sequence continues at coordinate 588,835,194 of OX336388.2, forward strand.
AGACGTTTCCTACTAACTTTAGCGTTTCACCTGCCAATTTGACATTCATAGGGGTTTCGTATTTCTTTTGGCTTCATTCCAATATTTTTGTTTTACATTTATTAATTTTCATCATGAATTCTTTCCTCAAGACAGAATCCCTACCATTTGAAAACTCATTCAAATCCTCTGGTGTGTCGGCTAAGATGACAATATCATCAGAAAATCACAGAGTTGAAATTATTTCTCCTTGAATCTTTACTCCTACTTTTATTTTTTCTCCAAATTTCTCCATTGCTAGTTTCTATGGTCTGTAAAATAAAATAAGTCGGGCATTTTATTAAACTAGTTGTTTATTCACTATAAGAAATATAATAATAGCCTCACTGTCCCTAGAAGGGCAAAGGCCTCCTACATAGAGGGTAGCTCTTACATCGTTAATGCGGTGAGCTATTTCGCATTAGGTTAGAACTTACACTACACATATTAATTCGTTACCTTTCTTGCTGACTCTTGTCGCTGCGTGGGGAGGAACCTAGTCTATTCAGCCCCAGTCGGATTGGCTGTCTAGCGTCTCAACGACCGTCTACGTTCCTTTCTCTAATTTTAAACTTACTTCTAAGTATCTTACTTATTTACCCTAGCAATAAATTAGCAATACTACAATTTCCTGCCTATACCAAGCGAATCTGTTTATATTGTATCATTGTATTATTGTTAGATTTAAGTAGTATTTGTATTGTTCATTATGTATCAATTGAATAATAATAATAATATCGTATGGCCTCGGATGCTGGGTGCAAGCTTCGTTATTTGACACCCAGAAGGTAGCTTCCATGTCGAATTTCGTTGTTCTTTGAAGCACTATGAAAGTCAAGGAGATTAGATATCTCAGCTCCTTGAACATTATAGCGCTTTCTAGTAGAGAAATGAGGAACTTTGTGTTGGTGGAAACTCCCGAGATTAATTTTGACATTAACACGGCCTACTGAATTCAAATAGGTTCTTTGACATGCCAACATCGAATGACATGCGTGTCGTACATTTTCGCCGCCTTTCAAAAATCACTTACCACGGCCAGGACCGAACCTGCAAGCTTGGGGTTAGTTGACCGACACGTTAACCACTCACCCATCGTGGCAAGCATCAATTGAATCATCTGGTTAGATGGAATAGAGGGCTCAATGACCCTAATCTTGCCAGACAAAATAAATCTATCTATCTACTTTCTCTGAACGAGGCAGGTCCACTCAAGGCTCTCCGAACAAAATGGTCGCCAGGCGAACGCCGATATTTCTACAATATACAGGGTGTTTCTAAATTCCCATTACAGACTTTGAGGGCTTATAGTGGGGACAAGGACGGTTAGGTTTAGCATAGGAACTTGTGTCCGAAACATACCATCTTCCCGCTACTCACAAAAGAAAAACACCACAGCTCACGTTCAAATCTACCGCATTTTGGCGCCACTGACAAGTGTACGTACGTTATTGAACGATCACCTGATGTCCCATATCCTCTATAGGTTAGATCCCTTACCTTCTTCCACGATATCTCACGGGTGCCGCGTACTTGATATTCTTTGAAGACGCACTGCATGAGCTCTTAGACGATAAGCCACTGCATGTGCGTCAAAATATGTGGTTTCAGCACGATGGCGCACACATCATTTTTCACTTGCGGTCCGAGATCATCTGCACCACGGACTTCGGCAACAGTGGATATGTCGTGGTGGCTCGATTGCTTGGCCTGCACCTTCAACCGACTTGATACCTGTGGGGCCTTATGAAAACCTTGATTTAAGAAAGCCCCTGTGGAATCCGAGGAAGACCTACCGACGCGGATTACGGCTGCGGCGGATCAATGTCAGGAGAGTCAAGTAGATATTATTGAACCAAATCCGATATAAACGGGCGAGACATGGAGCCAGTGATCTGCCCTCAGCTTCTAGACCGCATTGTGACGTACTGTTGTCAGCAGACGGGACTGTCGAATGGCATGCAAACAGATCACAATGAGCCTTTGTTCGGCTTCATCCCGTCTTGAGAAATAAAAACATTTCAGGACAACAAAGCTCCAACTCTTAATAGCAATGTAAACTTGGTTCTGTCAAATGATTGAGAAACGTAGAGATGTTGGTGTTGTTAATTCATTTGAGGGGATTGGGACATCTCGGTCATGAGCCCCATGTAGTTGGGTGTGTGTTGAACTTGCCTGATAACATGTATTGTTGTGATGATTGCAGTAGTGTCTGTAATTGTATCAGGAACAGGAAAATGGGTTAGATGCCCTGGGACTTGAAGTAAGGTACTACCCCGGCATTTGCCTGGAGGGAGTGTGGAAAACCCCGTGGAAATAACACACTCAGGATAGACGCTGTCAGTGCGAGGTTTCAAACCTACGATCTCCGAACTTGCAGCAGCTATCCTCGCAGCCATGGTGCACGATTTAACGAGTACGGTTTTGCCGCGGGACAGAGACGTATTGTTGTTGTAGCATAATTTAGGGGCTGTGACATCGAGAACAACATAATTATTAGACAGTTACGCCTTCACTCTCTGTGTAGCCAAAGATGACAAAATGGCTTTTACGGCAATTATGCTCTAGAAAATAGCCTATAGACATGGCAAAAACCTAAACGATATGCTGGGGTATAATAATAATAATAATAATAATAATAATAATAATAATAATAATAATAATAATACGTAGGGGCTAAAAATAACCATGTCTTGAAAATGAACTTATTGACATAGTTTGAGAGATAATGATAAGTTAACTTCAATAACAATAATAATAATAATAATAATAATAATAATAATAATAATAATAATACATATTGTTATTTGATTTACGTCCCTTTTAATATCTGCGGCTTTTAGAGACGTCTTGGTGCCGGAATTTTGCCCCGTAGGGGTTCTTTAACGTGCCAGTAAATCTACAGACACGGCTCCCTCGCATTTGCGCACCCTCAAATGCCAGCTGACTGCGCCAGGATTCGATCCTGCAACCTTGGGAACAGCAAGCGAGAACGTTACCGCCGAGCCACGCAGCCAGCCGAGATATCTTCAATAGATAAGACAACGAAAATAGTATTACTTCAGTCAGTAAAATTATTAGTAATGCTTAGGGCCCGGATAGTTATGTGCTTAACTTTTCGGAAATATGTATTTATTTATGTGCTTAAAAGTGGGAAAATATGTGATTAAATTTCCAAAATATGTTCTTAAATTCGTATCGTATTTATGTCCTTCAGTTACTCTAAAAATAGTTGAAACGTACAGCTGCTTCAATAACCCAGTCCACAGTACTAATATTCCCATTTAACAGACAGGGTCTTGCCACAATTTCCGAATCCTAAAATACTTCATGCAGATACGCGATACGAAATCATATATGTGCTGTTTTCGAATTTCATTCTAAACAACGGAAGAAAAGGTCACTTAAGAATCTGTATAGCACTGATTGTATTGTCTTATACTGATACTTGAGTGCGTAAATTTGCTTGATTGACGAGTAAAGTAAATTAATGTCGCCCCCGGAAATCAGGCCACAGAAGCACCATAGCATCATTGAAAGCTTTAGCTATTGTGTAACTGTTGGTTTCCTCAAAATGAACAGCTGTCGGTAAAAATAACTGTGATGGATCGCATTTCAACGCACCAACTACAGTACCGTATGATGTTGGCTACGTAACGGCCAGCATCGTTGGTCGTCTCGTCCATTGTAATCCACACAGCGTTGTCACCTATTTCACTACGAATTCTGGGCTCTCAGAGTAAAGTTTAGGTAAATAGTTCTTACGCAGTGTTGACTCGTCAGGGAGAGGAAGTTTGACGTAAGTTTCTAACGTTCCACGTAGCACTGGTTTCTGCAATTTGTTCAATGGTATATCACCCACACGAAATGCGTCACAAATGTCTTGTGAGAACTAGCAGTTTGCTGGACCAGATCTCACATCCTGCATTTCGAGAAACCAACGTTGTGTGGACTTCTTTAAAGATGCACATTTCACGTGATTCGCTGTCGCAAAATGTTTCGTAACTTGTGAACGCATGTCTGCCGCTATGGGTTTCTCACAAATATTGCAAAATAAATTAGGTCCTTCAGTACCAAAAAGTCTCCGAACTCCCGCAATAAACGATTCAAAGTAACACATTTCGCACTTTTGGGACGCATCGTATTCGTTGAAACGACAACGCCACAATCAGTATACTCACAAGTTATGCACACCACTGTGATTTCAAGTACAATTTCCCGTCTAGGTAAGGCTTAATGAGCCTGTTATTTTCAGCCCCCCTGGTGTACTTAATGACCGGGAAACTCCTGTCTTGAAATACGAATACAGTATGGAGACAATGGAGCACTGACGAAATAGAGAAGCCACTTACTAGAATTTCAAAGGGCTGCAAATGTGGGCAGCAGCCATCCTAGAAGTACCACATACCACCAAATAGAGGAAATATGTGCTTATCAATAAACACGCAAAATATGTATTTATTTATTAAAACGGTAAAAATATGTAAATAAATATAAAATATTTAATTAAATAAAAAATATGTAAACACATAACTTTCCGGTCCTTAGTCTAATGCTTCTTTAGTACCGGTTTCAGTCACATTATGACCTTCATTACCAAATACAACTAATATTATAAATAGAGACAAAATTGAAGTTGCAAGTTCGTGAGACAGCTTGATAAAGGTAAAACAAAGAAGATGTTCAGTAAAGAACATATAGCCTACTTTCTCCTAAATGCATGCGTATTGATATAACTCTTTGTACTTTTTAAGGAGTATAATTGAATGTTGGTTGTAGTAGCTTGTTGAAATACAACGTGTTATACGGATATTAAACATGAATATGAGGTGCCCTTTACTGGTGCTACCTCTGTACAAAATGTCATTCAATTCGGTTTCGCCGTGTTTGAATTGATATGGTGGATCGATTTGTACACATACATGTCACTGTCTGCAAACTATTGGGCTGATGACTGTGTAGTTCAGTCAAAAGATGCTTCCCACAAAAAGATATGTTGTTACAAAATTTGGTAGAGATCAAATAATTAGATTGGTCCTAATTTGATATAAGCTTTTAACATTTGGGTGGCCGCCATTCCGTTTCCGTCAAGATGGCGGCGATACACTGAGGTGCCCTTTGCTAGTGCTACCTCTGTACTGCACCCGTTCATCCGAGGCATGCGATGACCCATCTGCCAATTCATCGCATGCCTGGCTTCCCAGGCCAGAGTGGAGTTAAATGAACATGAAATAAAATAAGGAATGTGTCGGAAATTCAGTTGAAATATCACAAAAGCAGAGGGTAACACGAAATAAAGTATCTCTAGGGTCGTTACGGGCTTAAATTTAATCATATTAGCAAATAGAAATGGGCGCCATCAACTGAACCCCTAGCAAACCACATCCTTCCTGGTTAAGCCTTAATTGAGATAAAGGAAAGGATTGGGAAAACAACATCATCATCAGATCACAACTAAGATAAAAGAAAATTTAATTAAACTTAATCAGTCAGACAGAAAAAGAAACACAAACCTTGCCTAAGAGTATGGTCAAATGTAAACGTTAGGTTGTCATAGTCCTAAAAAATCGAACCATCTCTGTGCTATTTCAAAGTATTTTTCATCCACATAAAAGAATAAAGATTACTAAAGTTCGCTTGAGTTCTCAAGGCCACCGTAGCACTATGTCTTTGCGTCACTGACATTTCGTGATCCCTGAGACCTAACATTTCGTTAATTTATCATCAGTAATGGGGATGTCAAGAAATATGAATCTGTCTAACACAAAATACCCTAAAACACATATATTTAATTCTTCACTCATTTATATGGCTTAAATGGCACTAATCAATGTTGGAAATCCCAACAATTGCTCCTTAAAATTTAACAATTAATTTATACACCAAATTTACACTATTGCTGATCATTACTTGGTGGTGAATCAAAGAAAACTTCACTATTCATCGGTCATCACCATCATTATCATGTCAAATAAATAAATGTATCTCAAATCAGTTCTCATCCCATTATTCGTTATATTCAAGTCAGAATATTTAATTAATTATCATCAGATCATTTAAATAAATATTATATTCATCAATTCATTAGATTATTCAATCATCCACACACTCTCATTTCATTATCTCATTTAAATTAAATTATCTCAATCCATCCATTTAAATTGTTCAATTCATTAGCTTAAGTTGCAATTCATCAAATTATTTAAATCATATCTCCCATTTAAATTTATTTAAATTTATTTAAATTTATTGACATCAGCTCCTTTAATTAATTATCACCTTTTAATTAATTTATTCATCAGCTGTTTAATCACCTGTTAATTTATTTAATTCAGTTAATTTATTCAACTATCAATTTATTTAATTCATCGAGTTTATTCAACTTTTAATTCATCAATTTATTTAATTCATCGAGTTTATTCAACTTTTAATTCATTAATTTATTTAATTCATCGAGTTTATTCAACTTTTAATTCATCAATTTATTTAATTCATCGAGTTTATTCAACTTTTAATTCATTGGGTCAGATCATTAATATGTTTGAACTTCAGATTATTATTCCATACATTGTTATTATTATTATTATTATTATTAAATCTTGGATTATCAAAATTATTTATTTATTTAATTTCCTAAAAATTGTTTAATATAGGTTATAGAACGTTGTCTTAAAATTTTATCAGTTCCAAGTTATACCTCATATTTAATTATCATGCCAAAATAATACGTTGCCTTCACAAAATTACGTTGGATCTCACTATCCAAAACTTCATCACTTAATCTCACTTTGTCAAATATCACATTTCAATACCATAATTATTCCATATAACACTAGAATTATTCAGCGCACAGCATGAATCTCAGAAATATGCTAGACTGGGTTCAACAACCTCATGCCTGCCTCAAAATTATCCTTGCCAATATTGCAAACTTTCACCTGGCAACCTCAAAAATACCTATCAAAAATACTTCACATAATCACGTTGCATGATCCACAAAAATATATAACTGGCTTCAGATGATTAACGCACACAATCTACAAGAACTGTAATTAATCTGGTCATATCTAGACAACTTCTTAAACAATATGAAATTTACCTTAGTAATCGTAATCCAATTCAAGATCTGGTTTAATTCAGAGTATAAATCAACTTAAGATCCTCAAGATTTACTTAAAAAACATCAATGTGTTATATCACCTCACATCAAAAATATCTTATAATGATCTGCCTCAAAAATAAATTCTGACAATGAATAACTCATCTTACAAGATTCAATTACTTGAAATCCTTCTCAAAGGTATCAAATCACTCACAAAGAGTATCAAAAGTATTAACTGTTAAATGAATATACTCTCAAAAGAGCATTGCAACAAACTATTGGATTGGCAAAACAAGAATTACAAAGTGTAACCCTGCTGACATTTATTTTTAATTTATTTAACAAAAATCGACTAATATGTGACTGGTAGTTTATTGTTTAATCCTCTTACGATCATAATTACACTCGTATGATAAAATGAGACCCTCGATTGGCAGGTAAGGTGAGTACCACCACACAATTACTCAAAGTAACAGGCCCCGCCTCGTAGACTATGATGAAAAATCCCTAAACATGACAGGTAAGGTGAGTGCCACCACACAGTTACTCAAAGTAACAGACCCCGTCTCGTAGGCTAATGAATGAGTGTACATGATTGGAATTAACAAGACTCTATTTGTCACATAAAAGCGATATGCATTCACTTGAGTGAATAAAATTTAATATCACCAAACAATCCAAAAATTAAAAAAAAACCCTGCTGATGAATTATACATACTCGCTAGTATGCAATGAACTGACGAAACATTCTAATTATCAAATTGCAGACCATGAGTTCGAAACACTCGCTAAAAATATCCATAATCAAGAAATACTATCCTCACAGAAAAATATAAAGACCAAAATCCTGTCTAATAAAGTCAACCAATGGTGAGAATGTTGTATAAATGTGCCTGCCATATCATATGGTAACACCATATTTTAGCAAATGGAGTGATAAAATATTTAAGCCACGTCGAAAAATAATAGTAGCACTCCTACCAAATATATATATACGAGTATGCCCAGTGTTCATGAAAATTCATATCAGTAATGCCATAACTCTTACAATACCTTCATATTCCAGATGTTAATAGAATTCAAAGATCGTCGGTAATCCAAGTGTTTGTCACAGATTTCTCGCAAGATCGACAAAAACGCTGTATCACCCACTGAACCAACACCTGACTCCATCCAAGTGAATTTGATGTCATATTTATCCTCTTCGTTAGGAACCGAATCCATCGCTCTGAGATGCCATCACGTCTCCGTATCCGCCCAGCACGACATGATGAACTGAAGATTATCCATCATGGATATTGTCCAAAATCCTCCACAAAAAAATTCAAAAACACAGAGTACCCCATACTCTCTTCGAATATGTCACGCCACTGTTCCATAAACTATTCGGTTGGCATTCGATAATAATGTTAGTCTCCACAGCGGCTGAATTGCACTGGTAGAAAAAATAATGTAGCTTCAAAAGTGTACTGATTTGTGTTCGTAATGAAGATATTTCATAACTGTTCATGATGTGTGGTGCCACTATTCACAACGTGCATACGCTTACATATTTTAACTTGCCAAAAGCAATAATGTTGGAACGGCCCCATGGTCGCCTTAAATATTTCGGGTCAAATGCATTGTGAAATATGCTGTAATACTGCCGAAATAAATTCAAGTCCATCTGAATGTCCATAATAAACGGTGTATAACTGTAACTGGACTGCACAATTGGACTGTTGAAATACAAGTCCTAACATCTCAAACTTGACAAAATGTCAGAGTAATGTTCAACTCGTTGACTATCGCATGGTAACAAAATGTCGCCCACAGCACGACACGTTTCGCTTCACTGTCCATGTGTAATATGAGGTTAAATACTGGCCTAATTATACTGCTTCGATGTGCTGTTATACATTGAGAATGCAGCTTAAATAATGTTCCTCAATCCTAATGTAATACTGCGTATTGCTTCGGTAAATTGTAAGCTTGAAAAAGCATTGCTGTTCCACGTGAATACGACTGCGATGTTGAAATAACATGTGTCTAAACACCGGCTTCCTTGCTAAAGTTAACGGCTTGCATGACCTGCCCTACAGACAGCATGTGCTCCAAAACCGAACTCCTGATACTGTATTGCAAGCTTCGCCTAGCGACTCTCTCCTGCACGTAACTCTCCGTATTGCACTGCCTTATAAACTGTTCTGTTATAGCACGACTTGATCCACTCAGCTGGACTGCTGGAATACTTCTCGTCGCTAGTGTCACTGCACTCGGCCGTCTCGCCTTGACCTACCACGTGACTTCCTCCTTCCTTCCGCTGTCTGACGTCACAGCTCTAACCTCTGCCACACTAATTCAGCTATAAAGTCATAACATAACTTAAGGAGTTGTCTACCTTTCTTCAAGTTATTGTCAATAAGATTTCTTGATATTTCCTTGCCTTCTGAGGTTAGATAAGACTTTATTCCCAATTAATCTTTATAATCATCCAGTATTTCTCCCATAATTCCTTATGTTTGAGGGGTAGTGGCTCCATCTCCCTCGGCCTCCTACGTCATTTCCTACCATTCTTCTGACTCGATCTGAGCGCTATCTTTTCTCCTTGCCCACAAATCTCAACTATGGCTCGATCACAACTGGCGTAGCCGATAGCCTCAACTAGGTATCGGGTACAGTACCAAATTTCGTTCAATTTGGTTTCATCGTGTTCGAATTGATACGGAGGAACAGACATTCAGAGTACACACACTTACATACACACACACTCACAGAGACTCACACACACACACACACACACACACAGACAGACTCAGAATTTTTCGCCCTGTGTTGATCTCATAAGTCTACTTTCATTTTTTGCAAAAATCGAAAGTAGGCTAAAAAGTGTTTATAATAATTTTCAACAAGTAGTCTAATAATTAAATCTATAAAAGAGGCGAGGTTCAATAATATTTCCAAAATGTCATCTATCCAAATTATTTAAACATAATAAAAATAATAAAACCAGATCTGTTACAAGTTTTGATTTATATGCAAAAATATTTCTCCATGAGTAGCTCTATAAAGATATGAATAAATGAGATAGAAGTTTGTTACATAAATAGCAGATAGAAAGATTGAAAGAAAATGAACACTTACGTGGAACACGATGTGTAAGTACGTTTTTAATTTGAGGTTGGAATAGTGTATAATTGTGGGGTTTGAAGCCATTTTTCAGTGTTGCCTAAGTAAACAAAAGTTTAGTGCTTTTCAGTCAGTCAACACGAATGTACCCAAAAAAGAGCTGGGTTATGCCCTAATCCTGAAAAAAATTACATGAGATTAATAAATGTATTAATTTAATTTATTAAATTAATCTCATTAATCTCATGTTATTTATTTCAGGATAGGGCATAACCCAACTCTTTTTGGGTACATTCGTGTTGACCGACTGAAAAGCACCAAACGTTTGTTAATATAATTATTGTCATATGGTACTAAGGTGACAATATCCTTGTATACTTTGTTCTTATGTTTCACAGACGAAGAGAAAGATGATGAAAAGCTGTGGCTGTAGCATAACCAGCGCCTGTCAGTGTACCATTGGAACTTCTCAGCAGAATCTACTGTTTTTTTTTACGATGAGCCTTCAACAAGCCAGGCGGTGGACTACACTCAACCATCAACCTCTGCAACTATTCCATTGGTGTCCATAACCGTGCCCACCAAGTGCACATGCAACTATGGTGTCTGTGATCATCTTCGTGAGGTTATCCCAGACCTGGATCAACCTTGTTGGGATTAGGCCTATATAGTACAGCCAGGTGGACATAATTCGTAATAGAAGTATGACATTTTATGGACACCTCACAAAGATGAACAACAGTAGGTTGACCAAAAGGTTATTCATTTAAATTACCAAGGTGAAGTCCACCACATAATGGGTTGAAGAAACAAGAAAGGATCTTCAAAAAGTAGGAATTAATCCAGAAGATATAATAAACAGAACAGGATTTCGAGGGAAGGAAACATAGCTCAAAAATTAAGGTAATTTGATCCGAAGATAGAAGAAATTCTGGGAGGACAAAAGGAGATTGTTAAGTCGGCCGAGTGTTTACCGCAATCTACATTAGGCCATAATCATAATAATAATTATTATTATTCAAGAGGTAAATAAAGATTTAGAAAGAAGGATTACAAGAGAAGAAGACACTGTGGACAGAGAGAATTTCGAAAGAAGGTGTTAGGTATGGAAGGATTCGAGGGATGAGTGGAAGTTAGAATACTAGAGCCAAGAGTTTTCTTTAAATGATTTTTGTCAGTTTTACACAAGATTCCCACCGTCCGCCCAGATGGGGAGCATAAGGAGGGATGAAATGCCATTTGAATTGTTTTAAGTGCGAGTAATTGGAGATTTGTTCTTTGAGGGTTGAGGGAACTTCCTTTCCCCCTGTCTTTTGTTTCCCTTACTACTATTTTTGTTTTCCATTTCCGCTTCTAGAATGTACAGTAAGTATGTAGTTAGTTTGTTTATTTGATATATATCATTGTTCTATTAGACTGTGGTGTGTGAGTGTGTCTGGTGGCAGTTGCATTGTTTATGAGATATAGTTCATTGTTTCATTAGACTGTGATGTGTGAGGGTGCATGTGAATGTGCCTGGTGACGGACTGTTTTAGTGGTAGTATTTGCTGTTGGTGGAACTTTAGTATTTTTTTCGTTAGTAGAATTTTGGTATTTAATTGTTAGTAGAAGGTTAGTATTTTTGTTAGTAGAATTGCTCTTTACTTATCCTGAAAGGGAGTAGCAGCCTTTCAGAATAAATCAATTCTTTACTTGTCTTATAGAGGGTTAAGATATTGATAATATAAGCCAACTTATGGCTACACTGCATTCTGCTGCACGGCTGAAAGCAACGGGAAACTACTGCCGTAATGTTATTCCCGAGGATATGCACTTCTATTATTACATGTGACGATGGCCTCCTCCCTTGTAAAATTTCAATCCGGAGGTAAAATAGTCCCCCGGTCGGATCTCCGGGTGGGGACTACTCGAGAGGGGGTTAACATCACAGAAGTGACAAAGAGGATATCTGACATTCTACGGATCGGAGCGTGGAATGTTAGAAGTCTGCTAGGAAGTGGAAGATTAGAAGACTTAGAAAGGGAAATGGATAGTTTGAGGTTGGATTTGGTTGGGATTAGTGAAATGCGCTGGCAGGAAGAACGGGACTTTTGGTCAGGTGACTATAGGGTCATTAACACTAAATCAAACAATGGCCAAGCAGGGGTTGGTCTCATATTGAGTAGGGAACTTGGACAGCGGGTGGAATATTATGAGCAATATAGTGAACGGATTATTGTAGCAAAAATCAATACTAAACCTACGTGCACCACAGTGGTACAAGTCTATATGCCTACCAGTCAAGCTGATGATGAAGATGTTGAAAAGGTCGACGAAGAAATAGATGAAATTCTGAGGTTTATCAAGGTGATGAAAATGTTATAGTAATGGGAGATTGGAATGCTGTGGTAGGAAATGGGAGAGAAGGGAAGGTGGTAGGAGATTTCGGATTAGGTGAAAGGAATGATCGAGGAAGCAGGCTGATGAAATTCTGCACCGAGCATGATTTGGTCATAGCTAAGACCTTATTCAATAACCACAATAGAAGAAAATGCACATGGATGAGACCAGGAGATACAGGGCGTTTCCAAATCGACTTCATTATGGTCAAGCAGAGGTTTCAAAACCAGATTTTGGATTGTAAACATATCCTTGTGCTGACATAAACTCTGACCACAATCTGGTTATGAAATGCAGATTAAAGTTGAAGAAACTGAAGAAAAGTAAAAAGCCAAAAAGGTGGGCAATAGACAGACTGAAAGTGAAGGATGTAAATGAAAAATTCAAGAAGAGTATAAAGGAAGGACTAATGAAAAACCCTAAACAAACTTCAATTGCAGACGAATGGGCACTTTAGAAGAATGAAATAACAAAATCCGCAGAAGAAAACATTGGTAGGAAAGAAAGAATAGGAAAAAACCGTGGATCTCTCAGGATATACTAGAATTGATGGATGAAAGGCGGAAACACAAGAATGTAGGAGATGAAAAGGGGAAAGCAGAATTTCAGACGCCTGGGTAATGAGATTAACAAGAAATGCAAGAAAGCGAAAGAAGAATGGTTGAAAGAGAAATGTGCAGGTATGGAAAATTGTCTGAAGGTAGGAAAAGTAGACACAGCTTATCCAAGGATTAGGAATACTTTTGGGGAGAAGAAGACTAAGTGCTGTAATATTAAGGACACAAATGGAAAGCCTCTAACAGATAGGGAAGGAAAGGTTGAGAGATGGAAAGCTTACATCTAGTGTTTGTATAAGTGAAAGGAGATTGAGAATCATGTAATGGAAAGGGAGAAGGAAATTGATGAGGATGCAAAAGGAGATTTAATATTGAGATCAGAATTTGACAGAGCACTGGAGGACTTATGCTGGAACAAAGCACCAGGCATAGATGATATACCGATTGAGTAGGAGATGAAGGTCGGATCAGGTTATTTCACTTGGTGATTTATGAGACAGGTGAGGTACCCCCTGATTTCAAGAAGAATGTTATTATCCCTATACCAAAGAAAGTGGGAGCTGACAGATGTGAAGGTTACCGTACAATCAGCTTGATTACTCATGCTTCAAATATCCTGTCTAGAATAATTTACAAGAGGATGGGAAGCCAGATAGAAACGGAGTTGGGTGAAGACCAGTTTGGTTTCAGGAGAAATATAGGAACAAGGGAAGCTGTACTAAGTCTTAGGCTGATTTTGGAAGATAGAATAAGGAAAGATAAGAGAACGTTCATGGGATTTGTAGACTTAGAAATGTCTTTTGATAACGTTGATTGGACTAAATTGTTTGAAATTTTGAAATCTACTGGAATAAAGTACAGGTATAGGAGGGTGATATACAATCTATACAGAAACTAGACAGCAGTCATTCGAGCTGAGGGACATTAGAGAGAAGCTGGTATTCAGAAAGGTGTAAGGCAAGGCTGCAACTTATCACCCATACTTTTCAATCTTTACATTGAACAAGCAATGAAGGAAATTGGAGAAAAATTTAAAGTGGGAGTGAAGATCCAAGGAGAAATAATTTCAACTATGAGATTTGCTGATGACATCGTTATGTTGGCCGACACTCCTGAGGATTTGAATGAGTTTTTGAATAGTATGGACTCCGTCTAACGGAAAGAACACATAATGAAAATGAATAAATATAAAACAAAAAATCCTCTCGGCACGCCGGAAGGCGGAGGTAGATTTCACCGGGCAAACTAGGGGATTGGCTATAATAGGCAAAATATGCAGGTTTTCGTAGGAGGATCAGACCTCATTGATTGCAAGAAAGTATTTTACATTTGGAGGTTAAAAATCAACTTTTTTTCGTTTTTGTATGCATATTTTTATCATTTTATTGTCTATGGGGATGGTAACCTTCTTGTCATTCGGGGTTCATTTTTATACTTCTGATCACACTGTCCTTATGCAAGGTTTGGAACTGATGTGTAACTATCTGACAGTCTGTTACTTCTTCTCGCAAAATTTTATCTCCCGCAGAGATTTTTGTTGGTTCCTCAGTTTAGGGGCTGCGACAACGTGGTCATGTAACCCCGGGTGTGTAGAATCTGATAAACGGTGTTAATTTTGATGACTGTTTTAGTGTGTAATTCAGGTAAGGTCTGCAGACGGTCAATTTTAAGTAGTAGTTCCTAATTTTGTACCATATCCTAACGTGAACGACACCTAGCTGTGAACTTGGCTACTAGATGCCACCGCAACCAGCAACTTGCAACGAACGTTGGAACTTCTCCTCCAAAGGAAAGAATGCTGAGGGTTTTTTAGCGCTCTTAGAAAATCCGACGACTTTGGCCGGCTTTGAACCAGCGACCTTGGGCATATAAGTTCAGCATGCTACCAGTTAGCCACTTCCCACAGTCAGATGGAAAAATGAATGTGATCTCGTGCAATGGCGTTGTCTTGGCAACCTCTGATAGCTCATCCCTCATCAATTTAGAAGCGTTGTCACGGTAACCTCTGATGGCACTTGGCATGTTCTTTAATTCCGAAATCATTTTTCTCATCCCTTGGCGTAATGGTAGGTCAGATCAAAAATTCTTTCAGACAAAGTTTTAGGTAATAATTAGGGGAATATTTTCCATTATGTACGGGTTTGATATTGTGCCTATTAAGAGAGATATGATTAATGTTTCCCGAAAAAAAAACCACTTTTTTCCACCCCTTTGGTCAATGGTTGGTGCTATCAAAAAACCTATTTGACATACATTTTTGGCACTTATCCGACAAATATTATGAACTTTGAATTGATTCGATATTTCACGTATTAAGAGAGTTATAGCGACATTTCACTTTTTCGAAAAAAAAGCCCCCCCCCCCATTTTCACCCCCTTTAACCGATTTTGCCCATTAATGAACTCGACCGATTTTTTAAGGGGTTACATATTATGTAAAACATTAAAGTGATTGGTGCAAATTTACGGCAGTTATCGTGTCCACAACAAACTGATATATATGCATATATATACACACACACATATATAAACTTTTGAACTGACGGTGGTTTGGGGGATGTGAAACACGAAGATATGTCGAAATTTTCCGGAAGTCGAAACATGGCACCCACTGCAATAGTTAGCTTTCTGATGAAATCTACCTAAAATAGGCTACATAATTTAAAATACTACCATCAACGACACCTAGCTGTGAACTTGGCTACTAGATGCCACCGGAACCATCAACTCGCAACGAACGTTGGAACTTCCCCTCCGAAGGAAAGCATACTTAGGGTTTTTTGGCGCTCTTAGTAAATCCGACGACTTCAGCCGGGTTTGAACCCGCGACCTTGGGCATAGAAGTTCAGCATGCTACCAGTTCCGATACCGAAGTCGCTTCCCACAGACATATGAAAACAGAATGTGATCTCGTGCAGTGGCGTTGTCATAGCAACTGCTGATGGCTCAACCCGTATCAATTAAAAGTAAAGTTGTCATGGCAACCACTCTTGGCACTTGGAATTTTCTTATAATTTAAATCATTTTGCTCACTCCGTGGCGTAATGGTGGGTCATATCGAAAATTCTTTCAGACAAAAGTTTTAGGTAATTATTGGAGGAATATTGTCCATTTTGTACGGTTTTGATATTGTGCCTATTAAGAGAGATATGATAAATGTTTCCCGAAAAACCCACTTTTTTCCACCCCTTTGGTCAATGGTTGGTGCTATCAAAAAACTTATTTGACATAAATTTTTGGCACTTATACGACACATATTATGAACTTTGAATGGATTCGATATTTCACGTATTAAGAGAGTTATAGCGAAATTTCACTTTTTCGAAAAAAGCCCCCCATTTTCACCCCCTTCGACCGATTTTGCCCATTAACGAACTCGACCGAGATTTTATAGGGATACATGTTATGTAATAAATTCAAAGTGATTGGTGCACAATTACGGCAGTTATCGTGTCCACAAGAAACTGATATATATATATATATATATATACAGTGTGGTCCACCCGCCCCTTATTATTTAGTTTTATGAAACCCAACTAACACTGCATTTCCCCCGATGGTCGATATTGCTCTGCCCTCTGACTGTGTGACAGCAATGTAATTGGGTCATGGGTCTAGCAAAGAAAAACCGACCTTAAACTTTTCCCCGCCAAATAGTATGGCCCATTCTACTAACATACGACTTATTGCTCCTTGAAATAACACGCATACACGTAATACGATCGAATTAATAGCTTACGCCACGTGATCTGTAATAGTAGAAAGTTAAATCAACACCATAAACCGTGATTGAAGACTTTGAGATGGATTTAAACGTTTGAGGTGGACGGCTACAGTAACAACTGCAAGTGCAGCGCGCTCTTTCTACCATGCACTGGTGGCCGATGCGGTTAAAGCACGGCCGTAGACGGCGGGCGAAAATGGCTAGAATAGTGCATCGAATCCAGTGGTAGGCATACTTTTTTTTAATGAAAGCCCACGCTCCATTTTAGTTGGGATGTAACTACATTGCCACATTCATTCCCTTACATGTATTTTTGTGAAGAGTGGGTTGAATTTTCCTGATTTATAAAGAGAATACGACCGAATTGATAGCTTTTGCCACGTGACCTGTAATGGCAGAAAATTAAAAAAAACTGTCATGGATATTAACATAACATATCGACGTGTCGCTCTGGAGGTCCAGGTTCGATTCCCAGTTCTGCCAAGAAATCCAATACTGGTCTGAGGGCTGAAATTGGATACACTCAGCTTCGTGAAGCAAATCTGAGAAGAGGTGGGTTTGATTCCCACCTCAGAACCCTGGAAGTGGTTCTCTGTGGTTTCCCACTTCTGCTCCAGGCTATTGCCGGGACGGTTTCTAACTTAAGGCCCCGGCCGCCTCCTTCCCCATCCTCACCTTAATTGCTAATACATACATTATACAGACACCGCTATAGACAGGTTATCAGAGGAATTCTACACACACACCCAAGTACACGGGGCTAAATGACCGCGATGTTCTAGCCCCTCTAATGAAACAAGATTCTGATCGCCGGTATACGTATTCTTTAAAATTTTCCGTGGTATTATTTTGTTCGTCGCCTCCGTAGCGTAGTGGTCAGCATGGTTAGCTGCCGCCCCGGAGGTCCTGGGTTCGATTCCCGGCTCTGCCACGAAATTTGAAAAAGTGGTATGAGGACTGAAACGGGGTCTACTCAGCCTCGGGTGGTCCAAATGAGTAGAGGGGGTTCGATTCCCCCTCAGCCATCCTCGAAGTGGTTTTGCGTAGTTTCCCACTTCGTCTTCGGGTAAATGCCGGGATGGTACCTTCTTCAAGGCCACGGCCGCTTCCTTCCCTCTTCCTTGCCTATCCATCCTCACCATCCCTTACCTTCCCTCATGAGGCCCCTGTTCGCTTTGCAGGTGAGACCGCCTGGGCGAGGTGCCAATCCCACCTCACCAGTTGTATCCCTTCCGATTCGATGTTCCCAGCTCCAGGACACTGCCCGTAGAGGCGGTAGTGGTGAGTTCCCTCGCTGAGTCCGTGGGTCCACCAACCTGGGGGGTAAACGACTAAAAAGAAAAGAAAACAAAAATATTTTGTTCGGGGTCTACTCAGCCACGGGTTATCCAATTGAGCATAGAGGTTTCGATTTCCCCTTCAGTCATCCTCGAAGTGGTTTTCCGTGGTTTCCCACTTCGTCTCCAGGCAAATGCCTGGATGCTACCTAACGTAAGGCCACGGCCGCCTCCTTCCCTCCTCCTTGTCTATCCCTCCCAATCTCCCCATCCCTCGTAAGGCCCCTGTTCGCTTTGCAGGTGAGGCGGCCTGGTCGAGGTATTCGTCCCACCTCCCCAGTAGTATTCCCGTCCTACGTTTCAAGCTCCAGGACTCTGCCCAGGAGGCGGTAAAGGTGCGATCCCTCAGTGAGTCCGAGGGAAAAGCTAACCCTGGAGGGTAAACCGACTAAAAAAATATATTTTGTCATTAAATTCTAGCAAGAAGAAGAAAACTCTATTTGACGTGTACATATTAAGATGTTTCGTGTAATACCGAATTCGGAAACAACGTACCGTTCATGGAATCCAACCTGAAAATGCATCTGCTCGCTATATTACTAGTGCCCCATCCTCAATAATTAACTGTGACCTCTTGTATCATTTCTGTCGTAAGACATTGGTAAAGTTGTCGACACAGACGATAAAACGTACCGAAAACAAATTATAAATCTTCCCCCTCTACCAAGTATCGAACCCCGAATCCTTCAATCAGCAGTCCAACGCGTTACCCTTTCAGCCACGGTTGCTTACACTACATGTGGAGCAGAATACACCAGAAGGATAGAAAGTGAGAAGTGGGATGCCACGGGAAACCACTTCCTAGATGATTTAGGTTGGCCTCGAATAGATGATAAAGATTTGATAATCAGTTCCACAAGCATGCCAACACACGTTATTTTGTTTGCACGAAAATAATCCTACCCGAGAGTTAATTCAGCAGGAAATTAAATATTCATAAATAACAGTCGAGTTTCGTTTACTGAATATTGCGCATTGGACGCTTGTATTCTTTCATGGCCTCCTCGAATACGCCACTATGACACTTCCCAGGCAGTGAAATTTAAAATAGGAGGCCTTGGAAGTCAGTGCATGTGCGATGCGATCCTTACCTAATTGATCAAACAGCTGTGTCGTAATGAAAATCTTGAGCTCTGATTTTTGGAGAACCTCAATCATAATGAAACTCGAACTATAATGAGCCTCTTTAAGATGCAGTTTTCTAGCATATCATATTTATATTTCGGCATGGTCGAACATAATAGTGCATTATGCAACGAGCCTATAATGGCAATAATTAAGACACGAGTATGTTTATAAAACGAGCGTATGCGAGTTTTATAATTTCCATACGAGTGTCTTAATTACCATTATAGACGAGTTGCAAACGACGGTTTATGTTCGACGATAATTATTATAAGTATTTTATGTTCGAGGTCGCCTCCGTAGCGTAGCGGTCAGCCTGGCTAGCTGCCGCCCCGGAGGTCCTGGGTTCGATTCCCGGCTCTGCCACGAAATTTAAAAGTGGTACGAGGACTGGAAGGGGGTCTACTCAGCCTCGGGTGGCCCAAATGAGTAGAGGGGGTTCGATTCCCCCTCAGCCATCCTCGAAGTGGTTTTCCGTGGTTTCCCACTTCGTCTTCGGGCAAATGCCGGGATGGTACCTTCTTCAAGGCCACGGCCGCTTCCTTCCCTCTTCCTTGCCTATCCATCCTCACCATCCCTTACCTTCCCTCATGAGGCCCCTGTTCGCTTTGCAGGTGAGGCCGCCTGGGCGAGGTGCCAATCCCACCTCACCAGTTGTATCCCTTCCGATTCAATGTTCCCAGCTTAAGGACACTGCCCATAGAGGCGGTAGTGGTGAGTTCCCTCGCTGAGTCCGTGGGTTCCACCAACCTGGAGGGTAAACGACTAAAAATAAATAAAAAATTTATGTTCGAACATAAATATTCATACATATCTGTCGAGATTTCGCAAGTTTTATGTACTGTGCCACTGCGCGAGCGATTGCGAATGTGGTGGCAACAGGATGGGGCCCCACCTCACGGATCATTAGTCGTCAGGAACGATCTTCATGATACATATCCAAATAAATGGATAGGAAGAGGAGGACCCTTTCACTGGCCTGCCAGATCACCCGATCTTACGCTACTTGACTTCTTCCTGTGGTGTCACTTAAAGCAGGTAGTATATGCACATGAGCCTGAAGATCCTGACCACCTTCGGCAACTAATCACCGAGGCATGCCAAGCTGTTACACCTCAGATGTTACAGCGTGCAAGACTGTCTGTAATACGTCGTGCTGAAATCTGCATCAACCAAGGTGGTCAACATTTCGAACACTTGCTACACTGAATATGCAGAGTACCTTGCCTTATTCTTACAGGGGGGTGTGGTGGCGCAGCGGTCAAGCTCTTTGCCTCTCACCAACGCCATGTCCTGTGGTTCGAATTCACGTAAAATGGAGATCCCGTGGCTTATGATCGCGAGATTAACGGTCACGCTAAACTACAAGCTTTCTTCCTACATACCATTATGTCATCGTCTAACCTGCCTACGTAGAATCGAATAAAAACGGACCTTTTCAGGACCAAATAAAAATTCATTCATTGGAACAGGTAGATATGTGTCCGTAGTGCAGCTACTGTAAACGGCATTAAGCAAAAAAAAAAAAAAAAACTTACTTGCCCTGGGATCGAACCTGCTACATTGCAGCATGGCTGACGTTACTGCAGATGAGCATGATTTAACCATCTTAGCTACCGTGAGCCGTGGTGGGATAGTCTCACGTATTGAGTCTATTTGTAGTCCTCATAGACACTTCATGTCCTTCGTAAGGCAGTGTTGTTCGGATCTGTCGATTTACACATTCGTTATAAATGATGGCATTGAGATAACACTGCTGCCAATAATTTCGACTTTATTCGCGAGCATGAACTCAACCGTAAAGCTGTACTAGGCCAAGTACGAATGTTTTTAGGACGACTATGATATACGCGTTAGTTGGGTTGCCTTCCTCCAAAAATAATAAGGGGCTGGTGGACCACACTGTATATATATATATAGATAGATACATATATACATAAATTATATATAAACTTTTGAACTGACGGTGGTTTTGGGGTCTGGGGGATGTGAAACGCGAAGATATGTCGAAATTTTCCGGAAGTCGAAACATGGGACCCATTGCAATAGTTAGCTTTCTAATGAAATCTACCTAAAATACTGGAATGCAGCCGAAATAAATCAGAAACCTCTATGGACATCAAATTGGCAGGTGAAAAACTGAAGGAAGTACGAGACTTCTGTTACTTAGGAAGCAAAATAACCAGTGATGGACGAAGCAAAGAGGATATAAAAAGTAGGTTGGCTCAGGCAAGGAAGGCATTTCTACGAAAAAGGAATCTGTTGACATCGAATGTAGATTTAAATATTAGGAAGTCATTTTTGAAAGCCTTTGTCTGGAGTGTGGCGCTGTCTGGAAGTGAAACTTGGACTATTGGTGCAGAAGAAAAGAGGAAATTGAACCATTTGAAATGTGGTGTTACAGGAGAATGATGAAGATCAAATGGGTAGATAGGGTTACAAACGAAGAGGTATTAAGATGAGTGGGAGAAGAGAGATGTTTCTGGCGACTGCTAATGATGAGAAGAGATAGGTTAGTAGGACACATACTAAGACACCCAGGAATAACAAGCTTAGTTATGGAAGGAAGGGTTGAGGACAAGAACTGTAGGGGTAGACCAAGGTTAGAATATGTTAAACAGATTGACTCGGATGTAAGGTGTGGTAGCTATGTAGAGATGAAACGATTAGCTCAGGACAGGGTGGTATGGAGAGCTGCATCAAACCAGTCAAAAGGCTGATGACTCAAACAACTGTGGTCTGAGGGCAGAAAGAAACAGCATAGTCTAAGAATCAAGAAATATTGGGAAGAACGGAAGAGAAAACAGGCTATATCAGAAAGAATAATAATAATAATGTTATTTGTATTTCGTCCCTTTTAACTATTGCGGTTCTTAGAGACGCAGAAGTGTCGGAATTTTGCCTCTAGAGGGGTATTTAGTACGTGCCAGTAAATCTACCGACATGGCTCCTACGCATTTGCGCACCCTCTAATGCCAACTTATTCTTGGCCGTGGGTTCGTAGGTCCGGATTCGATTCCCGGCTCTGCCAAGAAGTCTGGTTTGAGGGCTGGAACGGGGTACGCTCAGCCTCGTGAGGCAAAACTGAGAAGAGATAGTTCGATTCCCACCTCAGCCATCCTGGAAGTGGTTTTCCCTCGATTCCCACTTCTCCTCCTGTCCAAGCCTCTCAAATGAAACAACATCAAATTCCAACCGACTGCACCAGGATTTTATCCTACATCCTTGAGCGCAGCAGCCGGGAACGTTACCCCTGCGCCACGCAGCCTGCTTGGAGTATATTTAATGGCCTTGAAAGCCAACATGATGTCTATTAGCAACCGACAGCGATAGCTACGCTCGCTAAAGCGCAGCAATATTGCTCGGCAAGTTCAAGTGAGGCCCTGAGTGAGGGCGCTGCCGGCGCGAGTGAGTGAAGGAGCGAGGGAGTGAGAGCACGTGGTGGGCGGAGGAAGAGAGTGACACCATTGGTAAATCATCCTCATGTGCGCGCCATCTACCGCCAGTTGGTTTATGTGCAAGTAACGCCTTTCGCGTGCAGCAAATAGCAGTAGATCCAGCAACATGATGACTAAGGGAAGCCTACTAGTTTACATATTTTTCGGGCCTTCAGATGGACTTATCGCGCTGTAGGTAATGAGGTCAAGCTCTCTGCTAACTTGGTAGACGCGTGGGTTTGAGCCCAACCGTCGGCCGTCCCTGAAATAGTTTTCCGTTTTATCCCCATTTTCAACATCAATTAAATGCTGGGAAAGTACCTTCTGACAGGCCATGACCGCTTCCTTCCACATCCGTGCCCAGTTTCATTCATCTTCATCCATTCCATCTCTCAACCTGGCACGCAGGTCGCGTCCGGGTGTCGACTAGAGGCCACAGAACAAAGAAAAACTACTAGCAAATTGGTTGTGTTTCAATTAATGTCGTTTGTAGTAGATGCATGATGCTGGAAGAATGACTTTGTTGGGGTATAGACGTGTAGTCCTGGTAACGCATACTATAACCACGTAATGAATTGTTGATTATCATGCTGAAACTTCACAAAAGTGAAAATAATTCTGAACTTGATATAAAATAGAACAATATTGTTTCTCCGATACAGTCCAGTGTGCACATGGTTACAATACAGCAGACCTGTACAGTGTTTTGTTTGACCCCAAGCACCATGTTTACAACAACACGTCATTATTAGCGCTGTGCTGCCATTCATAATTCAAATTTGAATTACGACCATTCGCAATGCTTGTACAGTACAAAGCTGCATAATTCAGAGCGCACATCCGTCACGGTGGATGATTGTCAGCACTAATAAATCACCATGCATGAATATTTGCCGTCTTTCGCTTTGATATCAACTTTTTGAACTGGACAAAAAGCCCAAGGCTTCATACGTTACCGTTTATTCCAAGAGTTCTGGTAGACCAATTTAAATAAAGTTTATGTCGTTAGAAAGATCATGATGATATGCTTTAATAGCCAGAATACTGAGAAATAATTGGAAATAAGAAGAACAATTAGCCTACTTTTCACATTTTGCAAAAATGAGGAAAAAGTAGACTTATGAGATCGATCCGGGCAAATGTGTGTCTGTCTGTCTGTCCTTCTGTCTGTCTGTCTGTCCTTCTGTCTGTCTGGCTGGCTGTGTGTGTGTGTCCCCCCCCTATCAACTCCTAAATGGCTGCAGCTATCGAAACCAAATTTAGTGTGAGTAAAGATGTATACCGGAATATCTCAAGCCCATATTTGAAAATAATGTCAGTGCTACCAACTGCTGAAAAAACGCACTAGAAATTAGAGCTCCATGTTGGATATCTTGGAAGGTATGCATGGGAGCTATTCCAAAATTGGCACACATGTATATAATACCATTTCAGTTTAATTTCCAGGAGGACATATATGACAGTGTTGCCAAAATAATTTTAAGACTTCTGATAAGTCCAATTTTTAAATGCATATAACTTCGACATTAACAATTGGATTTCAACCAAATTTTGTATGTAATATGTGTACATAAACAGATATGAGTGAGCGTATTCTTAAGAGCCACCAGGGCTGCCAACTGTTGATAATTGCTCTCTCTCTCTTCCTTTTAT
This sequence comes from Meconema thalassinum, assembly GCA_946902985.2. Lineage (NCBI taxonomy): Eukaryota > Metazoa > Arthropoda > Insecta > Orthoptera > Tettigoniidae > Meconema > Meconema thalassinum. The sequence goes on from OX336388.2 coordinate 588,859,634, forward strand.
CCAAATACCAATATATCAGAAAGTATGCAAGCCGACAGCTTTAAAATATGCACTCGTATAGTACCTGACATTTTAGATTAATTTGGAGTAACTTATATAAGTTAGTTCTACCAACATTATTCTAAGCGTGCTGATAGGACCAATTTTTAAACACATTTAACTTCTATACTATCAGTTGGATTTCATCCAAATTTCGCATGTGCTATGTGTAACATAACAGATATGACTATAAGTATTCTTAAGAGCAATCAGGGCTGACAACTGTTAATAAATGCTGTCTATATTTTTTACCCTAATATTCTAGATAGGTTCATATACTGAACTGTTTTTCTTCCACCTGTAGTCTTCCCCTTTTTTCTTTCCTTCGGCGTGTCAATTATCGGAATTGTTCTCTTTTCTTCTTGATTATTACTGGCCAGAATAGCCGAGCAGATCAGTGGACATTTCTATAATTGCTGTTCAAGGTTCTTTATAGTGATTTCTTGCTATGCCGAATCGTGATCAGTGACACCTCTTTCCTTTTACTTTTTCTCTTTTCCGTAACCTGTAACAACCCTTTGTTACTCTCTGGGCAGTCTTCTGTTTTTTTAAATCCTGGTAGGACCTTTTTGTTTGTGCGCCCGCTCTCGTTTTCGAGATGCATTGCTTTTCTATCCGGTTTTAACCGTTCGATTGTATTTATTATAAAGGTGCGCGTAGGTGCGTGAATTTAGTTTATTTTGTGTAATTCCGCGATACCGGATTAAGCAGATCCATCAAGGTATGTTACGACGTACTATCCCTGTATGTGCGCGTGTGTATTTGGTTATCGTATGGAATACTAGGGCGTATGGCCTATTCTAGTATGTCCATTGTGTGTGTGTATCGTTCCTGTTATCTTTGTCCCAGTATCTTCGTTCTTTTCGTGTAGGTATTTGGTACGGTTTACTGTATAGTGCGTTCTCCAGTAAAACCATTGCCATAACTCTTATCTTTTGTTTGCCTCTTATCTTAAGATTGCGTCTTCGTACGTATGTCTATGAGTATGGCGTAATCCCTTTTCTAGCGTAACGTATTTTATTTTGTGTAACGTAACATCTCTCGTGTTTATTTCATTTCGGTTACTTGCCCTCATTTCGTGTTTATTCATTTACGTCATATCTACGCGCGCTTTTATTAATACTCCGTCCCTTTCTTAGATTCCCTCACCTCTTCCTTTCTTCAGGGCTATTTGAGTTGCCGTTCGTTCTTTGACGGCAGACTCACGTTTTCTGACTTCTTGTCTAGCCCTTATAATCTGTTTCTCTTCCCAATGTAATGTTACTCTTTATGAGCATTCTTCCCCCATGTTCGTTCCCCTATATCTTTACCTCGTATCGCCCATAACCTTAATGTCACCGTCCCTTGAACTGTCAGATTATCTTGTCAACCACATAACCTTACATTAGTGTGTTAAGCTTCCTCGTCATACCTTAGGAATATTTCCTTGGAGAACACATTACCGTTCCTTTACTTTAGTGCTGAGTATGTGTACCTTATTTAGTCCGTTATTTATAGTCTTTATTTCTTTAAGCTAGGCTAAGCTAGGCCCATGGTTCTGTATGAATAGCGCATTCGAATAGAACTTGCATTCACATCGCAGCGAATAGACGTTCAATCCATCGCCTCTGATACATTCATAACCTTAGTCCGGTTTAATGGGCCCAGCGCCAGTCTAATTGGTACACTCTTCCACTGCGACAACATCTGCGAGAGGCCAGACGGCACAAAATGGAAGCAGAGCATGGTTACTATTCGTATGTATCGCTCTACATGTAACTACACCTAGTTTCATTCCCCAAAACGACATAAGAGAACCGCTTAGCCCACAAATAAGTCCACCTGTATGTGTACGTTGGCAATAAGGTACTATATCGTTTGTTTTGTTTTTTTCATGTGTCGAGAGTGAAGGATGGCTGCGGTTTGTTGACAACTAGGCCATTATATATCATCGCCAATCAAAGCAATTGGATACCCCATCCCATTACTGCTGAAGAATGAATATTTAAGAATAAGGGAGTAGCATTTCTCTACATTTTACTGCCTTTCAAGGTATTGTAACTTTTCATTTATCTGTGTGGATGATTAAGTCACGGCTATTCGAATTTTAATGTCTCGCCTTCCCATTCCATTAACTGATCAAGAAGTTATCGATATTATATATCGTAACCTACATCTAGAATATAAGTTCTATATACGTAGATCTTCTGTATACGTTATTGACGACATCCTTAACTTGGGAAGGGAATTCGAAGGTAATTATCGCCTGTGTAAAGAGTATGTTCCACCCTCTGATACAATGTTTCCTGTACTAGCTTTTAATAGCACTGAAGGATACGATTCTTTTACTCCAAGTGTTGTTTCGCCTACTGTCAATAATGCTAGACATTGTCGCCTATCACATACGTTAATTACTCATTCCACTGCTAGTAGGCCTGTGAAGTTCAATTGCGCCATCTATCCGCAGTCAACAGAACTCGACACTCATCTGTTTATCATGTCCGATCCAATGTTGCAACAGATACCACACCTATTAATATACGTCCTCGTCGTGATTCTTTTCGTACTGGTGAACATGACAGTTCACATACATGTTGGAATTGTGGTAAGGAACATCATTTCTGTATGTGCACAGACCGTCTTAAGGTTTTCTGTTTCGAATGTGGATTACGCGATGTAATTAGAACTGCGTGTCCACGATATAACCCCCGCCAGGAAAACTAATGAGGCTAAGAATATTTATTTCAGCAGGGACTATGCTTCGGTGATAACTGATTTTCCTCCCATCACAAATAGGTTCAACGTAGGAAGGTATGTCATTGCTTTACAGGTAAACGACTAGGTATTCGAGAGCTCCACCCGGTGAGCATTGCAGGGGCGTACCATGGAACTTGTAACTGACGACAACCTGCAACAAGTATCTACCGCTCATATTACCCAACTGAAGCGTTTTGTAAGTTAAGTCCATCTATCTTTGTTACATTTCTTCTCTTTCTCTTAAATGTTTATTTGTTCTTGTGACATGTTTTCCAGCTCTATTTGCTTCGAGTTAACGTGCGATGGCACAAGATGGCGTTGCTATCAATTATAATTATCTACATCTTTTTCAGGTTATTCCTTCGAATAATATTTAAATAGTTGACGTCTAGTCATTTTTCCTCGTCCCTAATTAATCTTTGTCGGAGTACCGTGGTGGTCACCACTCAACTTTACCCCATTATTAGAAAAAAATAATATCGCTCTCAATTAATCGTTCTTTCTTGTTTTAGTTAATTATCGATTTCTGCTCTCTGACATCCTACCTTGGGAGATAATGGAAGACAGCTTTTGATATACTTATATTTATTATATATTGTATATCTGTAACTTTGTAACTTTTGTATAATATTTTGGCAGGGGCGGATCTAGGGGGGGGGGGCGAGGAGGGCGACCGCTCAGGGCCCCGTGGTCTGGGGGGCTTCGCGCCATGGATTGTTTTAAATTTAATTGATTAATTATTAAGTATACTTTTCGAACTAATTTATAAATAATATTCTTTTTTCAGTGCAGCTATGACCTCCCGCGACCGTATAGCAAATTTAGATTTCAGTGAAATAATGGAAGACTTCAGCCGGGGAAAATGTCGCAATGTAATATTTTAATATTTCATAGGTTATATAATCTTCTTCAAGGGGACTTAAACGTTTCTTTCATATTATTAAAAAAATGTACTGTAGTGTATTCAAAATATTGTAACTAATCTTAATTTTATTATTATTACAAAACTATTTTCCATTTGATTTGATTTTTTTAAATTTCCTATTGTTGTGGGCCCCACCTTATCATATCGCCCAGGGCCCCGAAAGACCTGGATCCGCCACTGTATTATGGCGAGGAAGCTAGGGTTTTTATTGTATTTTTACTATTTTATTTATCTGATTTAACTTACGTTCTTGTTGTGAAATTTTCCTCTTTTGATTTTTATATGTTTCTTCAATGAAATACACTCCTATTATGTCCTCCCCGTCTTCCTCCTACCGTATTTCTAGGGTCCTCCCCGTCACATTTTCGTGATGTATCCTGTATACTCCCTTTCTACCTTTCTTGTGTTTGTTTTATCAAAATGTTTGTTCGTCTATTTTGTCGGACGCAACAAAAATGTTGGCGGAGTGTGAGGGAATCTGAACTGTATTTCTTCCACCTGTAGTCTTCCCCTTATTTCTTTCCTTCGGCGTGTCAATTATCGGAATTGTTCTCTTTTCTTCTTGATTATTACTGGCCAGAATAGCCGAGCAGATCAGTGGACATTTCAATAATTGCTGATCAAGGTTCGTTATAGTGATGTCTTGCTATGCCGAATCGTGATCAGTGACACCTCTTTCCTTTAACTTTCTCTTTTCCGCAACCTGTAACAACCCTTTGTTACTCTCTGGGCGGTCTTCTGTTTTCTTAATCCTGGTAGGACCTTTTTGTTTGTGCGCCCTCTCTCGTTTTCGAGATGCCTTGCTTTTCTATCCGGTTTTACCCGTTCGTTTGTATTTATTATAAAGGTGCGCGTAGGTGCGTGAATTTAGTTTATTTTGTGTAATTCCGCGATGCCGGATTAAGCAGATCCATCAAGGTATGTTACGACTTACTATCCCTGTATGTGCGCGTTTGTAATTGGTTATCGTATGGAATACTAGGGCGTATCGCCTATTCTAGTATGTCCATTGTGTGTGTGTATCGTTCCTGTTATCTTTGTCCCCCTATCTACCGTTCTTTTTGTGTTGGTATTTGGTACGATTTACTGTATAGTGCGTTCTCCAGTAAGACCATTGCTATACCTCTTATCTTTTGTTTGCCTCTTATTTTAAGATTGCGTCTTCGTACGCAAGTCTATGAGTGTGGCGTAATCCCTTTTCTAGCGTAACGTATTTTGATGGATATCTTTTATTTTGTGTATCGTAACGTCTCTCGTGTTTATTTCATTTCGGTTAGTTGCTCATCATTTTGTGTTTATTCATTTACGTCATATCTACGCGCGCTTTTATTAATACTCCGTCCCTTTCTTAGATTCCTTGACCTCTTCCTTTCTTCGGGGCTATTTGAGTTGCCGTTCGTTCTTAGACGGCAGACTCACGTTTTCTGACTTCTTGTCTAGCCCTTATAATCTGTTTCTCTTCACAATGTAATGTTACTCTTTATGAGCATTCTTCCCCCATGTTCGTTCCCCTATACCTTTACCTCGTATCGCCCATAACCTTAATGTCACGGTCCCTTGAACTGTCAGATTATCTTGTCAACCACATAACCTTACATTAGTGTGTTAAGCTTCCTCGTCATACCTTAGGAATATTTCCTTGGAGAATACATTACCGTTCCTTTACTTTAGTGTTCAGTATGTGTACCTTATTTAGTCCGTTATTTATAGTCTTTATTTCTTTAAGCTAGGCTAAGCTTGGCCCATGATTCTCTATGAATAGCGCATTCGAATAGAACTTGCATTCACATCGCAGTGAATGTACGTTCAATCCATCGCCTCTGATACCTTCATAACCTTAGTCCGGTTTAATGGGCCCAGCGCCAGGCTAATTGGCACACTCTTCCACTGCGACAACATCTGCGAGAGGCCAGACGGCACAATACTGTAGATTAATTATTGGCATGAATCTTAATTTTAAGAAAAGTAGGCTCTTTAGATCGTCGCGGAACTTCTTGTTTTTCATGTATTGGGTTTTATTGCTCGTCTCGACGATAATTTTGATAAATACGTACATTCATTCATCAGATGATGAAGACCGCCATATGTTGGTGTGTTGTTAATTCACTTGAGGGGATTGAGACAACTTGATCATCAGCCCCGTGTAGTTGGGCGTGTGTTGAACTTGTCTGATAACCTTCTATTTCTGTGATGTCTGTAGTAGGGTGTATTAAAGGTAGGGATGGGGGTAGCAGACCTGGGACTTGAGATAAGGTACTATCCCAGCGTTTTCCTGGAGTGTGAAAAAAACAGGGAAAAATCACCCACAGAATGCCCTAGTCAGCACCGGGATTCTAACTTGTGATCTCTGAACTTGCTGCAGCTGCCTCCACGGCCTCGTGCATGATTTAACGAGCACGGCTACACTGTGGAGTCCACCATATGTGTACAGCGCGACAAGTTCATCTGTAACCCCGGAAAATATGTGAACTAAGTTCCTAGGCTTGCCCTTGCCCCTCCAGTCATCATGTTGCTGGATCGACTGCTATTTGTTGCACGCAAAAGACGTGACTTGCACAGAAACCAACTGGCGCTGGGTAGCGCACACGTGAGGATGATTTACTAACGGTGTCATTCTCTCCCCCCCGCCCACCATGTGCTTTCCCTCCATCGCTCCCTCACGCCGGCAGCGCCCTCATTCAGGGCTTTATACTCCGTCCAAGCAATCTGCGAAGTGTGAAAACACGTAGTCCGCGCACAGGAGTGACTCGGCTGACTAGTCCTATGAGGCGCGATGCCACTGAATAAATAGCGCATGAGGATGGCGCGACCTAGGCTTCAACCAACTCTCGCAATTACTAAGCTGCCAAGCTCCACCCATCGCATTCTCTTTTCACTTCCTCCGTTTGACGTCATGCGCACACCTACAAGACGGACGTGGGTCCAGAATAATCTCACTGCAATACCGCTGTGCTGTAACGGGTGTACTTCACAGATTCCGTGGATGAGGTATAGTTGAACTTGCCGAGCTTTACGTGTAAATGGACAACTTACGTACTAATTCCCGGCTCCTATTGATAGTTTAGGGGATATGCTATTTTAAACTATAAACTGGCAAATCGTTAAATATATTTTCCTTGCATGTTTGTATTCTTACGATTCATTACACAAATCTACTTCATTAAGGTATTTAATTTATTCTGAGATCATATTTCCTTTAGTTCTGGGTTGAATGTTCGTGAAGAGTAATAACGTGAGAGCGCACCTGTATACAGGGAGTGCTACCAACTGTTGACAGAATTCTCTGTGGATAAGTGCCTAGAATGGATGAAGCAAAGGGGGTACATGTGTTCTAGTTAGTAAAATCCCATGAAACTTGAAAATCGCATTTGTTTTGAATTATGAGAAGAGAAAGTCATTTTACAGCCAATCAGAGTGTTTCTTAATTTGCCCGACGTGGCAAATATCCATTGTTTCAAGTTCTTTTATTATATGTAAATATGATATTTAAGGTGGGTTGGTTCATAGCTATCGTGATAAACAAATGCATCTCTCACACATATAACACAATGTAGTTTTTACAATTTTTCAGAACCGTAAGTAGTGCATTATAGCTTTAGGGTCTTTCTTTCTTTTTTACCAAATGCTAATGCTCATTTTTCTTGATAATAAAGTATCCTAAATACAGAATAAAACTTTTAAGAGGTGTATTATGTCCAGACACACGACAAGTGGACCCTTTTCTTATGCTCGCTTACATACTGCACAGTCTATTGTTTGTGTCAAGTCTGGAATAATTTTGAAATCACCTCACCAGAACCACAGAGACTTTTCGTTTGTTGCCTCACAAACAACTTATCACAGGATATCCAAGGTATTAATTAGGAATATTCACAATATCCCCTGTAATAATGTTTCAATTTCACTTAAGTTTCCGTGGTGGTCGAACTCTCACGTTCTACGATAAATATGGGTATCTCGCGTTCAGAGATCCAAGTTTGAAAACCCGACACTGAGAGTTACCATTCCGACCCACTCCATGAAAATGCAGGGTTGGTAGCTTATTTTTAGACCCGAGACATTAATCCCAATAATCTTCTAATATGACCTGTGCTGCTGTTCATTGTCAATGGAAGGACGACGAAATGCATTGGCAACCTAATCTTATAAACAGTAAGACCCTGATAAAACCACTAATCCATTGATGACTTTCTTTATAAACAAAAGAACTACAGTAAGTGTTGTGCTCAGTAAAATAAGTAGCTGTGATAAGAGGTCTACCGACAGCGGTAGCTATGTTCGCTAAAGCGCAGCGTTAGGCCATGGGGCCAAGCTATCTGTGGACTCCGTAGACGTGGGTTTGAGCCCCACCGTTGGCTATCCATGAAATGTTTTTTCGTGGTTTCCCCAGTTTCAAATCCAGGAAAATGCTGGGACGGTACCTTCTGACAATCCATGGCTGCTTCCTTCCACATCCTTGCCCAGTTCCATTCACCATCATTCATTTCATCTCTCATTAACTCCTCTTCCGAGGTTGGCGTCAGGAAGGGCATTTGGTCGTAAAAATCATCTGCCATAAAGGAACTTTCATAGCATCTCATCCCCGACCCCGTTGGAAGAAAACGGGAATAATAAGGGGAAGACATACAACATAAGAGGTCTGCGAAAACACGCATGCTGCTTAGTTATCGAAATGATGATGATCAGGTGCCATCAAATCGTCGTCGACTCCTAGCGACTGCATGGATGGACTGTCTCCATATAATTCGGTCTTCAGCCATATACGTCAGATCCTTTAGTGACATCTTCATGTTGGATTTGATGGAGTCGATCCATCTCAATGCTGGCCGCCCTCGTCTCCGAGACCCTCCACCTTTCCAAGCATAATTGTATTTTCCGACGAATCAGAACGCCTCATAATGTGTCCAAAATATGACAGCTATAATCGTGTTAGTAATGCTTCAAGAGACATATCTGGTTTGATTTCTTGAATCACCCATACATTTGTCTTCTTGGCTGTCCAAGGAGTACGCAGAATCCTTCTCCAACACCAGAGCTCAAAAGCATCAATATACTTCCTATCTGGTTTCCTTATTGTCCAGCTTTCGCAACCATATGTAGCTATGGGAAAGACTAGTGCCTTAACCATTCTAATTTTAGTAGGCAAAGAAACATCGGAAATCTTGAAGATCTTATCCAGGCCTTTAAAAGCTGCTCTTCCTAGGGCAAGTCTTCGGCGAATCTCTTGACTGCTTGAGCCACTACTACTAATTAATGGTTGATCCCAACAAACAGAAACTATTCCCCTCTGTGATTATCTTATTATCGAAATATAGCAGCCAAAATGTAATGTTTTTCAGTCGGTCCACGATTGGATCAGTGGAGAGCAGTGTAATTGGCTGATTTAGAATCAAATTGTTGGCTCAAATTGAACAAGTAGTTCCGTGAAGAACTATACAGCCTATTTTCATATATCCTACTTATGTTAATTGCCTCTATAAAAAATACAAAATTTCAGTTTGATTGCTGTAATAGATTCGTTGATATTGAGAACCGACTAAATATTTCGGATAGTCGCCATGTTGGATTTTATATATGTAGGTCCTAGAGTTATGTATTGTTACATGAAGATTATTGTGTACGTGTAGCATTCAAACTTCTATCGCATGATTAGGACACAAGAAGTAACAAGGAGATTTTAAAATTTCGCACAGCTGCCATCTTGTGGTTATGGAAACAATTGAAATAAATTAGATGCCAGTGGATTAACATTCAAATAAGGATTTACTGTACCAAGTTTCACTGCACTCAGATGGCTAAATTGCGAGAAACGTCCATGTGAATATTTATACTTCGCGTCGCCGCCATGTTGGATTTGTTATCACCAGGTTATTTAAAGTCCTATAGGTGTACTTAAGTTTATAGCGCCTATGAACATAAAAAAAATCATTTTGATTGCTATAATAGATTCGTAGATAATCAGAGCCGTCTAAATATTTCGGATAGTCGCCATGTTGGATTGTTAAATGTATAGGCCATAGAGTCATGTACCATTAAAGGAACATTATTGCGTACGTTCATTATTCAAACTTTCACTACGATCGCATGATTACGGCACAAGAAATAAAAACTTAATGTTAAAATTCGCACAGCCGCCATTTTGAGGTTATGTAAACAATTGAACTAAATTAGATACCAGTGCATTAAAATGTGTATAAACATTTTCTGTACCAGATTTCATTGCGATTGGAACATTAAATCGCGAGAAAGGTCTATTTAAAATTTTCAAATTCGCTTGGCCGTCATGTTGGTTTTATAGTTACTGTTTTTTCAAAAGTCACATAGGTGAACTTCTAATAGTTCCCTTTATCACCGTACAAAATTCCAGGTTGATATCGGGAATAGTTTCCGAGATATTGAATGCTGGTGAAATATTTCGTACAGCCGCTATGTTGGATTGGTGAGACTTAACAAAATTTGAAGGGCACGGTCGAGGTCGCCCGGGATAGTGCTATGAGCTATCTGAGTTTCATTGAAATCGCTCCAGCCGTTCAAAAGTTATTATGGACACACACACACACCTCACACACACACACACACACACACACACACACACACACAAGGACAAAAGGTGATCTCATAAGCCTATTTTTTTTTTTTCAAAATTAAAAATAGGCTAAAAATTGTGGCTTAGAAGTGAGACAGTCAGACAAATTTTACAACGTGCACACTCCGTAATATACGAGGATAATGACCACAATATTGAAAGCTCCTAAACAAAGCAAACCAAAGATTATTAAAGTATTTTCGGATGAATAAAAACAACTTAACATTCAGGAGAATTTGTGGCCTCCGTTTGTCCGTCTGCAATCTTATGCAATTGGACAAGAACGTCTCTTGCTTCTTACGAAGTATAAACTTTCAGCTTCAAAGGTCACTAGATCCTCCTTTATGTGCACTCATTAAATTATGCCAAGCGCTAAAAAAGGAAAAAGGTGAAAGTGTGTCTACTCTAGATTTTTCTCGATTTCTACATATTTTAAGGTTTGTGTGCACTCCTACAAACCGCACATTTATAAGAAAGTTAGACTTACAAATGAGTTAAAGAAGAACGTGAAGTCAGCCGGTCAATCAAATTTATGGAGGTTAAGGTTTAAATCTAATTGGACATTGATGTAAAAAGTACTAATCTGGCTTAATGAAAGATCGAAATACAGAATTGTCTGTAATAATTGTTAGTATGAACAGCGAGTAACTGGATTAATTTACTAAATTATATTGTCTTTCAAAGCCTCCGTGGCTTAGGCGGCAGCACGCCGGCCTCTCACCCTTGGGTCCGTGGTTCAAATTCCGGTCACTCCATGTAAGATCTGTGCTGGAGAAAGCGGAGGCAGACAGGTTTTTCTCCGGGTACTCTGGATTTCCCTGTCAAAGTTTCATTCCAGCAACACTCTCGACTGTCATTTCATTTCATCTGTCATTCATTTAGTCATTGTCTCAGAGGAGTGCGACAGGCTTCGGCAGCCGGCACAGTTCGTATCCTCTCCGCTAGATGGGGGCTTAATTTATTCCATCCCTGACCCGGTCGGTAGATTGGAAGCAGGCTGCGAATTTTCATATTGTCTTCCAAGAATAGACTATACACTTTGGTATCATTGTGGGCGAGAAATTTCAATCCTTTCTTTATTTTAGTGCTGCCAATTTGAGGTGTGCAAATTATTACACTTAAACAAAGAATTTGAATCAACCATACATTTGTATTCAAAATCAATGTGGTTTGTTTCTGGTTGGTTGGTTCTTAAGTTTAGGGGCTGCGACAACGCGGTCATGTAGCCCCGTGTACTTTGGGTGTGTGTAGAATCTGATAACCGGTGTTAATGGTGATGACTGTATTAGTGTGTGTTATCTGTTTCTTAATTTAAGTGCAGACTGCAACTTACAATTTTTCAAATAGTTCATACTTTTGCCGCCAAGCACCATCGTCAACGACTACTAGGCCAAGTTCAGAACTTAGCTACTAGACGCCACCGCAGTCGGCTCTTGGCAACGAACGTAGAAACCTAAGAGCGTTGTTTACATTCCTAACCTATCCAATTTAGCTTCACACAGGTGTAATTAGTGGAAGGTTCTTTAACATGCCATAAATCTATGTCATGGGACCGCAGGCTTTACTTCCCCTCCGACGGAAGGCATAATAACCCTACTTAGTGATGCTTTTTCCCCTGTGGACTTACAACTTTACCCATAAGATATTGCATCAGGGAATTTTCAAAATTGGAGTTTCTAAGGGATATCAGAGCTAGGTCCGTTTTATCTTTTTTCATTTACTTACAAATGTACCATCTAAATCACGTGATTTCAATCCATTGTCCACAAATGTTTGAATAGTTCAAGATTGGACCATCAGCAATAACATCCTTTAAATTGCTTTGGTCTAATTTCACACAAAACCTATAATAATGTAATCAAAATGAAACGTGTGACATTCTGCATTAGCAAGGCTACTATTTTAGTTTAAATTCTGAAACATTCAGTTTTGACAATATCTTAAAAGTAAATGTAACGTTCGAAATAATTTCACCACCTTGAAACAATTTTACGTCATAAATTCATAAAAAGTAAAATTGAAATGTTTTGGTGGTTTGTAAACATGTTGATTCACTCGCTAAGTGTGAGTTACGTTGTGTAATTCATAACAAAACCCGTCCTCACATTACTGCAGCAACCCAACAGCTTCTTCAACAATTTCGTTGGGCTAGTTCTTCGAACACCCGGCATATAGGCCTGATATAACACCGAGCGAATTTCACTTCTTCCCTGAACTGGGAGTGTCTACGATAACAGAGGTTCCAGATTAATGAAGTGATTCAAAACAACGTTAAGGCCTAGATCAACTCACTGGCAGAAACATTCTGTGAAAAGGAAATTGGAGAGGTCATCCACAGATTAACAAATGCCTCAACCGTCACGGTCATTATAACGAAAAATAACCGTGCTTATACCTACCTATTTGTAATGTTTTTGCTATTCCCACCTTGCGGTAGCTAGCATTCTTGGCTGTCATCCCGTAAGTCCAGGTTCGATTCCCGGCTCTGCCAAGAAATGTAATTCCGGTGTGAGTGCTGGAACGGGGTGCATTCAACCTCGTGAGGTAAAACTGAGAAGAGGTGAGTTTGATTCCATCATGGGATTGGTTATCCGTGGTTTCTCACTTCTGTTCCAGGAAAATGTTGGGATGGTGCCGAACATAAGGCTACAGCCACCTACTTCACAATTTTCTCCTGAATTACAAACACACACACTAATACAGCCATCACAATTACACAGGCTATTAGACAAAAATCACACAGGCAAGTACACGAAGCTAAACGACCACGATGTCCATGCCTCTCAAATGAGACAACACCAACAACAACTAATTTTTTAATTACAGGTTTTTATGGATTTTTATCGGAATTTGAAAAAAAAAAGTGCATGTATTTTAACAGAAATTAATTTTGTCAAATACAATATGTAGAATAGATAATCCAGTCTAATACGAATCCATAAGCGACAACTGGAGATACTTAAAACCTGAATATTCTAGAACATCTCGCCATTTCTAACAAGGAGTTGAAGTGCAAAACGTGAGTATCAAACGAGGTGTGTTAAGCCACATAATAAATGTAGAGGTTGTTTTGCAAGATGGCTATAGTTTAGATATTCAGAAAAAGGGAAATATATGTCGTCCAATCGCAACAACTCGTCATATCCAAAATAAACTCATTTTTTAGGAATCGTAAAATACTGTCATTCCTTATGGATTAAAGCTGGGAGTTTAGCATTATTAGCCTATTTTCATTTTATGAAAAAAAAAAAAAGCTTATGAGATCACCTTTTGTCCGTGTGTGTGTGCGCGTGTGTGAGGTGTGTGTGTGTGTCCCCAATAACTTCTAAACGGCTGGAGCGATTACAATGAAACTCGGTACGATCATAGCACTATTCTGGCCGACCCCGACCGAGCCCTTCAAATTTTATTGTGTCTCACCAATTCATCATGGCGGCTGTGCGAAATATTTCACCAGCATTCAGTATCTCCAAAACTATTACCGATATCGCCCTGAAATTGTGTACGGTGATAAAGGGCACTACTAGACGTTCACCTATGAGACTTTCAAAAACCTGGTGACTACTAAACCAACATGGCGGCCAAGCGAAGTTGAGACTTTAACAAGAAGTTCCGTGACGAACTAAAGAGCCTACTTTTCTTAAAATTAAGATTCATGCCAATGATTAATATACAGTATATGAACCTATCTAGAATAATGACGAAATTAAGTTGGTAATTTTGAAATGTCTAATTAGTTCGAAACATAATTCCTGGTATAATGTAGCAGAATAGAGCACTAGAGTTGGCAGCCCTGGTGACTGAATATATTCTTAGTTCCATCTCTTAAGGTACAGAATACAAAATTTGGTTGAAGTCCAATGCACGTTACATTCAGTTAGACATTGGAACTCTCAGCACCCATAAAAGCATGTTGGCAACAATGTCATGCGTGTGCTGGTCAGAAATAATCGGAAATATTATGATAACTTGTGCCAATTTTGGATGAAATCCATTTGTTAGTATAGAAGTTACATGTATTTTAAAATTGGACCTCTCAGCAGGCATAGAATCATGTTGGCAGCACTGGCGTGGGCCTGTATTAGTTACTCCAAATTAATCTAGAATGCCAGGTACTATACGTGTGCAAAGTTTAGAGCTATTGGCTTGCATACTTTATGATATATTGATATTAGGATAACAAAAATAAAGACAGTATTTATTAACAGTTGGCAGCCCTGGTTACTCTTAATAATCGGCATAGTCATATCTGTTATGGTACACATAGCACACACCAAATTTGGTTGAAATCCACATGATAGTATTGAAGTTACATGTATTTAAAGTTGGACTTCTCAGCAGGCTTAGAATCATGTTGGTAGCACTGACGTACATAAGTTACTCCAAATTAATATAGAATATAAGGCACTATAAGTGTGCATAGTTTAAAGCTGTCGGCTTGCATACTTTCTGATATATGGGTATTTGGATTTAAGAAAATGAGAGCATTTATTAACCGTTGGCAAACCTGGTGGCTCTTAAGAATACGCTCAGTAATATCTGTTTATGTACACATAGTACATATGAAATTTGGTTAAAATCCAATTGATAGTGTAGAAGTTATATGCATTTAAAATTTGGACCTATCAGCAGGCTTATAATCATTTTGGCAACACTGCCATGTATGACCTCCTGGAAATGAAACTGCAATATTATTATCTATACGTGTGCCAATTTTGAAATAGCTCCCATTCATACCTTCCAAGTTATTCACCCTGGAGCTCAAATTTCAATTGCGATTTTTCAGTAGTTGGTAGCACTGACATCATTATTAAATATGGCCGTGAGATATTCAGGTAGAGATCTTTCCTCCTACCAAATTTTGTTCCGATTGCTGTAGCCGTTTAGGAGTTGATAGGGGGACACACACACACAGCCAGCCAAGCAGACAGACAGACAGACAGACAGACAGAAGGACAGACAGACCGAGAGAAGGACAGACAGACAGACACACATTTGCCCGATCTCATAAGTCTACTTTTTCCTCATTTTTGCAAAATGTGAAAAGTAGGCTAAAAATGGACTTTTCTCGTGATTTAACTATCCAAATGTAATGAAATTTGGTACAGCAGATGTCAATACACATTGTAATGCACCGGAGTCTAATTTAGTTCAATTGTTTACATAACCTCAAAATGGCGGCTTTGCGATACGTTGATAAAGGGTACTGATGCAAGTTTATCTATTTAACTTTCATAAACCTGCAAAGTACAAAACGAGCCATGGCGGCCAAGCGAATTTGAAACATTTTAATAGACTTTTCTCTTGATTTAACTCTCTGAGTGCAGTGAAATGTGGTACAGTAAATTATTTTACATATTGTAATGCACTGGCATCTAATTTAGTTCAATTGTTTACATAACCTCAAGATGGCGGCTGTGCGAAATTTTAAAAATATTTTTTATTTCTTGTGTCGAAATCATACGATCGAAGTGAAAGTTTGTATAATGAATCTAGGCAATAATTGTCCTTGAATAGTACATAACTCCAAAATGGCGAGCATGCGATATATTTAGGTGGTTCTCAATATCTATGAATCTTTTACAGCAATCAAACTGAAATTTTGCATGTTCATAGAGGCTATGAACATATGTTCACATATAGAACTTTAGTAACCTGGTGAGCACAAATCCAACATGGCGGAGACGCGAAGTATAAATATTTAAATAGACGTTTCTCGCGAATTAACTATCCGAGTGCAGTGAAACGTTGCA
Source organism: Meconema thalassinum (assembly GCA_946902985.2). Taxonomy (NCBI): domain Eukaryota; kingdom Metazoa; phylum Arthropoda; class Insecta; order Orthoptera; family Tettigoniidae; genus Meconema; species Meconema thalassinum. Next base: position 588,875,673 of record OX336388.2, read on the forward strand.
CGTTAAATGCTTATACAAATGTTAATCCACTGGCATCTAATTTATTTCAATTGTAAGCATAATCACAAGATGGCAGCTGTGCGAAATTTTAAAATCTCGTTTTTACTTCTTGTGTTCTAATCATGCGATTGAAGTTTGAATACCACACGTACACAATAATCTTAATGTAATAGTACAAAAATAACAATCCAACCTGACGACCATCTGAAATATTTAGACGGTTCTCAATATCTACGAATCTATCACAACCTTCAAACTGAAATTTTGTATGTTGATAGAGGCAATTAACATGAGTAGGATTTATGGAAATAGGCTGTCTAGTTCTTCACGGAACTACTTGTTTTAGTAATGGAACTGTAAACTAACATCTTCGTCATTCCGCAAAATATCAAAAGAATATAACTTATAAAACCCATTATTTCCAAAATACGTTTGGACACAACGAGTTATGCAGCAATTATTTTTGGAATAGTGTCAGTAAATTTATGGTGGAATTATTTTATTACCTACAATTAACAATTATTACACAAGGAAACATCACGAATGGAAATAATTCTGAATTTAATTTGTATAATCTGCTTTGATTTTTAAACCCCGCTCTTAGAGTTTAAGATTCCAACCAGAAATCATCATTCCTTAGAGAGGTTTTATAAGTTCTTTTACATTATGTTACCAATATTTTGGGATGGGACACACGTTCTTCAACTGTTCCAATACTTAATCACCTCTTAACTTGAGATAAAAAGGATTTTGTACAACAAATACAATAATGGAATGTACATCTTGACGATCTACATAAAATGGCGGTCATAACTCGTATTGAGAGACAAACGGGCATAAGAAAACGGACGACTCATAATATAAATAAACCTAATTGTGATTGCTCTAATGCTAATTGTCCTAGCCCCAGCCCTTTATAAAAGGACTGTGCCTATAAATACATAAAATATAATCAGAAGTAATTACGTAAAAGACGACATGGCAACGCGACTACGGAGTAAGCCGTAGGTCATAGACCTAGGCTCCAACAGCAAGCACTTGGACAGGACACTGGCATACTGGCTAATCGCCGGCGTGCTTCTGGCGCAGACGACCTTGCAGTGATGGTGGGGGAAGACTATATACGGTATGTCTCTCTCTCTCTCTCTTGCGCTCCCTTCGTAGACCCTCCCGTACTGCTTTCGCTGTGTTGAAGGTCAAACGGTCGCGGTGCGGTGTCCATTATCTTGATAGCTGTAGTGTCACTTTACATTATTTAATCGCAGGGATAAGTAACGTTTGACTATGGCTAGCGTTGAAAAGAAAAGGAGGAGTAGAAGTTCGACTTCTTTTTTTAAGAAAGAGTGGGAACAATACTTTTTTCTCTGCATTGAAACTAAGAAAATCACATCATCGCACTCTGATGTTTGACGATAACCTGCGAACAAGCCTCCGGTTGATTGTCTCACAAACAATCGTACCGAACATTGAGCATATTGTAAATTTGGAAACAAATTGAAAACAAGGAAAATAAAAATGTGACCTAGATTGCATTGTCTTAAATAAGTCCCATGATACCATATCAATATTTCTGATTGTTTTATTTCTGACCACCTCGTGGTGTAGCAGCTAGCATTCGTGGACGTTGCCCCGGAGGTCAGGGTTGGAATCCCGACTCTGCCAAGAAATGTAATTCTGGTCTGAGGGCTGGAACGAGGTACACTCAGCCTCAGGCAAAACTGAGAAGAACTGGGTTCGATTCCGATCTCAGCAATCTTGGACGTAGTTTTCCGTGGTTTACCACTTCTAGTCCAGGCAAATGCCGGGATGGCTCCTAAATTAAGGCCACAGCTGCCTCCTTCCCAGTTCTCATCTGGATTACAAATACACATACTAATACAGCCACCATAATCACATAGGCTATCAGAAAAATCTCTACACACACCCAAGTACACTTAGCTACATGACCACGATGTCGTAAAGCCCCTAAATCAATCAACAACAACAAAATATGTTCATGTTAAGCACGTAAACTTCAAGGACCGGTACGCGGAGAACGTGCGAAGGAAATGTAGCCTAGATGTTTCGGACAACCAACACATGGGACAAACAGTTTGTGTGTTTGTTTACATTACGTCCGGTGCGATCCCAACCTGACTCGTCAGGACAGGCAGCCCAGCCAAGAGAGGCAGAGACCAGCCTGACCACGTGTGGCGCAGCATAGCTGGCACGCCGAGCGGGAAAAGAGTAACCGCCCTGTTGTAACGAGTCAGGTCATTGCTATAATTGTCATGCAGTCCCTTATTAGTCTCGTTTCTGTGGTATCAACAATGAAATGCTCTATGGATAATAGTTTTACTGCTGGATAAATCTCCAGATGCCTACATTATGGGAGGAAGTTCTATAATTCTTATAATTATGTATTTATCGTATAGCTTTAGTGACGGGAATGTCCGAGGACATGTTCGGCTCGCCAGAGGCTGTAGTTGCTTCAAACGGACACCCTAAAGGGTGAGCTACAAGTTCCGTTCAATGTCAAGTAGTTTCAGCTTTCGCCACCAGATGTCACTGATACCTAGTGGTGAACGTTGGAACTTTGATAGAGCGTTTCAACGAAATCTAACCTAGAAATTTAGCTTCACACAAGTTTAGTCAATGAATGGATCTTTTACATGCCATAAATCTATGACATGGGACCGCTGGCTTTACTTCCCCTCTGAAGGAAGGCATACTGAATGATTTTAACGATCTTAAAAAATCCGACATCGTAAATTGAATGAAGTGAATGAAATTCAACAGGGAGCAGGAATGTATCGGCCATTATCTATTAGACGGTACTGTACCAGCATTTACCTGGAGTTTAAAAATGTAGAAACTACTGAGGACCATATCAAGGAGGGCCAATGGCGAGGTATGAATCCACTCTTCACTTAGGTTTGAAGGTAACCTGGTGCTCTAAAGCAGTGACCTATACGCCCTAAGGATCGAGGATGAGTTGTTATATGAGACGTTCCGTAAGAGAAGGGCGAGCCTGCCACTTGTGCATATGGAGGGCTCGCCCTTCTCTTACGGAACGTCTCATAAGTAAGCTAATGTTGTTTTAAGGGACGGAACATCGATGTCATCTGCCCCTAAGGAAAATAATAATTTTATTGGTTTCACGTCCTTTTCTAACTACCGTAATGCAATTTTCAGAGTCGCCAGGGTGCCGACATTTTGCTTTGAGGGAGATCTTGAACATGCCAGTAAATCTACTGACTCGCACCTTCAAACGCCAACAGACTGCGTCAGGATTTGAACGTCAATCCTTGGGCACAGCAGGTGAGAACATTACCGCTGTGCCACGCAGCCAGTCACCCCTAACTATGATGAGATTATGAGTGTAACTTATATGTGGAGAATGATTTGTCTACCTGATACCCCTCTAAATACCAACCTGATCTCAGGATTAACAAGTTGTTCCGTGAAGAACTATATAGCCAATTTTCATATAACATACTTATGTTAATTGTCTCTATCACCATACAAAATTTCAGTTTGATTGCTGTAATAGATTCGTAGATATTGAGACCGTATAAATATTTCAGATGGTTGCCTTGTTGAATTTTGATATATGTAGGCCATAGAGCTATGAACTATTACATGAAGATTATTGCGTAGGTGTATTATTCAAACTTCAATCGCATGATTAGAACACAAGAAATAAAAACGATATTTTATAATTCGCACAGCTGCCATCTTGTGGTTAGGTAAACAATTGAAATAAATTTGATGTCAGAGGATTAAAATTTGTATAAATTTTTACGGTGCCAAGTTCCACTGTGCTCGGAAGGTTAAATCCCGATAAAAGTCTATTTAAATATTTAAATTTTGTGTCACCGCCATGTTGGATTTTTGCTCACCAGTTTATTGAAAGTCCCATAGGTGAACTAATGTTAATAGCCTCTATCAACATACAAAATTTCAGTTTTTTTGCTGTCATATATTAGTAGATATTGAGAACCGTCTAACTATTTCAGATGGTCGCTATGTTGGAATTATTATATACGGTTTATATGCCATAGAGTTATGCACTATTAGATGACAATTAAAACGTAGGTTCATTACCCAAACGTTGCTTTCAATCGCATGATTAGAACACAATAAATAACAAGTAGTTCCGTGAAGAACTATACAGCCTATTTTCACATATCCCACTAATGTCAATTGCCTCTATCAACATACTAAATTTCAGTTTGATTGCTGTAATAGATTCGTAGATATTGAGAACCGTCTAAATATTTCGGATGGTCGCCATGTTGGATTGTTATATGTATAGGCCATATAAGTATGTACCATTAAAAGACAATTATTGCGTAGGTTCATTATTCAAACTTTCACTTCGATCGCAGGATTGCGACACAAGTTATAAAAAAATAATTTAATAATTCGCACAGCCGCCATCTTGAGGTTATGTAAACAATTGAACTAAATTACATACCAGTGCATTAAAATGTGTATAAACATTTCCTGTACCAAGTTTCATTGCGTTTGGATCTTTAAATCACGAGAAAAGTCTATTTAAAACATTCAACCGCGCTTGGCCGCCATGTTCGTTTTGTAGGTAACCGGTTTTTAAAGTCTCATAGGTGAACTTCCGGTATTGCCCTTTATCTCCGTGCAAAATTTCAGGGTGATACCGGTAATAGTTTCAGAGATATAGAATGCTGGTGAAATATTTCGCACAGCCGCCATCTTGAGGTTATGTAAACAATTAAACGAAGTTAGATGTTGTTGCATTACAATGTGTATAAACATATACTGTACCATGTTTTATTGCGTTTGGTTGGTTAAATCGCGAGAAAGGTCTATTTTAATGTTGCAACTTCTCTTGGCCGCCATGTTGGTTTTATAGTTGCCAGGTTTTCAAAAGTCACATAAGTGTATTTCTAGTAGTTCCCTTTATTACCATAGAAAATTCCAGGGTGATATCGGCAATAATTTCGGAGGTATTGAATGCTAGTCAAATATTTCGCACAGCCGCCATGTTGGATTGGTGAGACGTAACAAAATTTGAAGGGCACGGTCGGGGTCGTCCGGAATAGTGCTATGAAGTTACCGAGTTTCATTGAAATCGCTCCAGCTGTTTAGATTTTATTATGGACACACACCACGCACACACACATCCGCACACAGACACATACATACATACATACATACATACACATACACATACACACTCACACGGACAAAAGGTGTTCTCATAAGACTATTTTTCCATAAATGAAAGTAGGCTGAAACTTAATGCTGGTGAAACGAAGCTGGTCAACGAGCATGGGGCATATTATCAGGTACCATATCGACATTTTCACTGCATAGGAAATAGGGAAACCTCAGTAAAGGTATTTCAAGGACAGCCAATGGAGAGATTCGAAACATCTCATCTCTCAAATCCACATATAGTCTGGATGAAGATACGTTTAATGCAACCTGTCGGTTCACTGCCATAATTAAAAATCAATATTTAATGTCGAATGTTCTCCTGGGAAATATCTACCCACCGCAATATAGGCCACGCTCATTAACAGAGTGCGCTAGTGTTGAATAGGCTCCGCGACCACCAATTATCTTGTATTCATGGGACAATTCCCGCAACGCGCAATCATCATTACTACAAGTTACACACTAGTTGACACAACTATACAACCGATAGTGCCTCTACTGAACTGGCAGTTCTCTCTCTTTCAAGTTCACAATGCAGAACAAAAATAATTAAAACTGGATAGAGCAACAAGGTAGTAGCCTACAGCACGAAACTGCAACATTTTAATCCCCACGTCATTCGTCAGTATGGCCGAATAATACGTATGGGATTGAATTCAATTCACGAATGAAAGACGAAGGAAAATAATAGCATGTAAATTTCATGATCAGTACGCAAATTATAGATTTACAATAATAATAATAATAATAATAATAATAATAATAATAATAATAATAATAATAATAACTTGACTACAGAAATCAAACTCCGTTGGAAACATAAAACAGTCACTGTCGTCCCAATTGCAAACTCAGCCACAGGGGTAATAACTAAAACAACGCAAAACAGCTCTACACCAACTAGAAGACAGTGTGAACGTGTAGATCACCTAAATGACTTAATCGCAAGATATTGTTGCACCCTGGGGTATAACCCACAGGGTACATCTATCTAATACCTAATACACCTACAATCTACAAGTACAACTGTTATCTGCCCCAATTCTCTACACACTTCACCCCCAAATCTAACACACAAGGATACGAGGAAACAAACACAAACGCTTCATTACCAAACTCCTACAACATTTAATAAACCTACTACAGAATTACGACATGTTGCCACACACTCGTTAACACAGCTGCAAATACTGAAAGTGGAGAAGCTACATTTCAACATGCACGATCAGCAACAACATAAGGAATAAATAGGGCGCTTGCCCAAAGGCCGAGGCTCTGTCTTGTGTCTGGTCTCGTCTACCCGACATCACGCCCAGCTGGTTGCCGACGACGTTCATCTGATCGAAGGTTAGTGGGTACTCTGGTAAACTCCCAACATTATCCTTTTCACCACCCTACCCTACAAACTTTGTAAGCGCCTCATCATTATTGGTAATCCTAGAGTAATCCTAGTGAAGTCTGTCTGATGCCCTTACGGCACCCCAGTAAACTCGCACATTTATTTTATAACTTGCTGTCTGTCTTATTTTATTGAAACGCCTATCCTAATTTTCCGCTTAGTAATAACTAGGGCTAGGATTATGATGACCTAAAAAGTGCAAAAAATGCAAAATAAAAATGCATTTATGACCTAAAAATATGCAGAAAATGACCTAATTAAAGAAATGACCTTTCATTTTCTATGCTTTCTGTATTGTTTTGGTCTTTTGTGGTAACAAAATGAATTCAAGCTATTAATATTGGCATAACAGACATTTTGTAATACATTTTCAAGTTATGAATTTTAAAAATAATACTTACATATTTACAAAACAGACGTTTCTCAGCCATAAAGGTCCCAATTGTTCATTCCAAAATGTGTGAGTTGCAATGAACAACGAATACATGATGTAGATTTTCAAATGAAAATGATTGTCTATTGTCAGCCAACAAAGCTTTATACATAGAAAAGCACCTTTCTACCTCCACCGACACAACAGAAGCATACTTAAAGCAAACAATGTCACTTGAATTTAATTCACTGTCGTCAAAGTCACAAAGTGAAAATGTTTCACATGACAAAATTTTAACAGTTGAACACATTGTCTGATACCCTTTATTTTTCTCCAAAACCTTCTTCATTTTCTCAGACACAGCTTGTCCCACTTTGCCACACGCGCGATCCAAATCATTCACCACTTTCAGCACATTTTGTAACTGCTGCACTAGCGGCACTTCCGACTTTTCCAGAGCGGTTATGGTAGTAGGAAGAAATCCAAAATTTGCTTTTATGTAAGCAAGTCTCCCTGCAATTTCACCATCTGCCAAAAGATTTTGCGCTGCTTTGACTGATGCGGCTTCAGTGCTGTCAAATGAATCCACGATTTGTTTCATCACTTGTACGTTCTCGCTATAATACGTGCAGGCTTCAATCCAGGTTCCCTATCTTGTCAAAACGGGAGAAGGAGGAAGTGGAATGTCTGGAGCTTCTAACTTGAAAGTTTAAACTCGAGAAGTTGCCTTCAAGAATATATTTTTCACACGTCTTATCAATTGGTGAACTTCTGGAATATGACCGCGAACCTCCTCCGCGACTCGGTGTAACGCGTGGGCCAAGCAAGTTAAATGCCCCATTTTAGAAGAGAGGGCACGAAACGAATTAGCAGCCTTGACCATATAGGGGGCTGCATCCGTTACTAAGAGCAACACATTGTAATGCCGAATGTCATCAGGCCACAACAATGCCAACGATTTATCAAAAACATTGCTGATTGTTGAGTAGTTCACATTTTATAAATGCTCAAAATAGAGTAGAGACTGTTCCCCAGGAACATCCTCGTCCAGTGTTCCTACCACCACGTTAGCTACATATCGTCATGAAGAGTTCCAACTCTTTTCCTGATTTCTTCCCAAGTATTTTCATAGCATCGTCTAACAAAGGTTTTCCCTAACGTAGAGGAATCCGGTATGGATTTGCCCGTGTGCTTCTCTAAGAAATTGTTCAATTTTGGGGTTGTTTACCTTACTCAATGGGATATCGGCACAAAGAAACACTCTACAGAGGTCTTCAAAGAATGGTGAAAAGGATGATTGGGTTTCTCCAAGAAGCTTCTGTTGTAGTAATGTTCCTTCATCCTGAAGTCGTTGAAGACCACGTTTGTGTTTCTCACGCGATACATGTTGTTCCACCGAAAACCTTTTTACAGCGGCCACTCTCACGTCACAAAGTTTGCAGTAAAGTATTGTCCCGTCAGTGGTGAAGACCCTTTCTCCATACTGAGAAACAAATTGTTTTAGTCTAACAGACACACTTTGCTTCACTTTAAGCATATCGTAACTTTGCATTTAATATATCAGCACTTCTGGCTCGAAGAAATACCACGAACTCAATGACTCATTGCTAGCTGTAGCCTTCTACCTACGCGAGAGGCAAATGTACTTCCTTGTATGGACGAGTCCATTATACACATACTCGTATATATATATATATTTGAGCAACGTGTCAGTCTTACCAAAAAAGATGCAAAATCATCGGAATCCTAGCCCTAGTAATAACATTTAGATTACGCTGACTCTGAACTATCAGTCCAGTGCCTGTTGACATTGTACTGCAAGTTAGCTTAGCCATGCGCGTGTCACCCAAGGTCTCCCGTCAGCACTTTGCTAGGCGGCCGTCCTCTTATTGTTTACTAGCCACTACGCTTAAACATAAGCCACCCCATTATTTTAATAATCAGATACACAGAGAGCCACCACCTCTTACATTGTCACACTCACCCCTTTCTAGCACACGAGGTTATAGTCGCTCAAAAACAACTATAACAATATATACAGATGGAAGCTCACTTGAAGGCTAGACAGAGGAATGTTGCCGCCGAGAACGTGGCACCTTGTTGTCTGACTGAGAACCAGAGATATATACTGAACCCGCTGAGCTAAGGTTCATGTGATATTTTTCATGACACCACATTTATGATGGGATGTAGTACCTTCGAACACACCCAGAAAGCTACGAGAAGCCGAGAGCTTATACAATTCTCTTTGAAGTAACGGAGAATCGCACTTTTGACTTTGGTGAAGTCCGCTAATTATTTATCTGAGGTCTTATTAACCAATTTTATCTTTCCACGAGACTCAGAATATTCCATTTCGTCATTCAGTATTATTGAAACATTTTGGAGAATGTTTTTTCACTTTAAGGTATGGTAATATCATTGTAGATACGCAAATAGGAATGTAAGTAGTCGCTCAACGACTTAGTTTTGACGACTTGCTTCCACGAGGAACGCAGTTCCTTGCACTACGTTTGGAGAATCCCCCCTGTGTAGGCGTGTAATTATATCCGTCGCATTAGACGTGGCAAACAGTCCGCTTTTCAGCGAGGAATCATTATCGAGTGCCATCGAGCACAATTGAGCTACGAGTCACTGTTGTTGAAGTGCAGTGATCAACACGAATTGTGTAGTGAATTATTTGGCAAGTATTGTGAAATTTACGACATTACTGTAGCACCACATTTTTACACCCACGTGTTTGTGGAGGGCCGAGAGCCTGGTGCGAAATATACAGGTAAATGTGATATTATTACTTTGAACACGTATTATAATAAAAGTACATTATATAGTAATTGCTACGGTGAATCTATCCGTAATAAAACGACGCCCATTTCACGGATGCCACGTGATAGAAAAAGTAGCGTCTGTACACGTGTGGAACCGCAGAACAGTGCATGGCCATTTTTCATTTATATCTGCAAAGTGTAGAGGCTGTGTTACCAGTTATATTTAAAGCCTGTGATATCTACGACGAATACTGTAATTTTCAAGTGAAAATAATGAACTACTACAAGTCTTATTCTACCGCCCACGTGGTCAACTTTTTCAACACCATGTTCGAGGCCGAGACCATGGGCTAATACCATTATGGTATGAGGGAGATGTCTCGGATGGGACCAGCTTGATTATGGAACTTCTAGAACATCGAACGAGAAGGAAGGAACCGAGGATGCCTTTCCTAGGCATGTCCAGTCCATTCACGAGGTCAACTACAGGGACAGACCGAACCCTGGTCTTTGGGAGAACCAAGATGGAAGTTCTGATGAGGACGATGCCAATCCTGGAAGCCAGAGGTGCTTTTGTTCGACCCTTGTCGTTAGACAGAGAGCTAAGTGTGGGCTCCTTCATATCGAGAGTTTTGTACACCCTTCCTTGTTCTAGTTTCTGGTGGTATAGTTAGATTAGTGTAGTTTGTGAACCAACCGAACTTAGTGACAGCCATTTCATAGGTAGGGAATGTAATTAGTCTAATTAGATGTCATTTATTTACAGTGATTGTGAGTCACCCTTGGGTTTGACATTTTGGTCAACCCTGGTGCAGCTTGATGGACGTCGTAGAACGTCAATTTCTGCCTATTGTTAAACGTGACTGTAGTCATTTTTAGGCTACTTTGTTTAACCCTATCTGGGGTGATTTTTCAAGTCTTTGCAGACTTTAGTTATGGCAATCTGATGCCATGGTTATGTTTCTTTAACTGTATTTTTTGCAGCCAGTCTATGTTACGCCCCTGACTTCGTTAGAGTAGTCGTATCATTTGGGTAATCGACTTTAATTACCAGTTTTGTAACTGCATTATATTTCATTAGAGATGAGCTCAGAAGCCATCCAGGTCATGTGTAGACCTCATAAGTAAAAGGGATGTTTCGTTGCCCAGCATCGAACCCAGTTCCCAACGTATCATTAAGCAGATCCAGCAGAGAGTGGAGTTTGCGTATTATTATTTTGTTAGTGTCAAGTGTGATGACACGTGATTTATTTGATGTTTGATACAAGTCAGAAATGAAGTATTTTATCTTTGAGAGCAGAGAGCTCCAGCAATGAGTGACATTGCTACCTTTTAAATGTCTTTGATGTGAAAGACAGAGTTATATGATTGTATTCAGCGTGCTTTTTATGCACATATTCTTCGAGGTTTATAACCTATGGTAAAGGTATTATTATGAGGCCAGTTTTACAGTTATTATCTTGCTTAAATTGCCGGCCTAGTTAGTGTGTTGTGTCGTACAGCGCAGGAATCTTGTAGCCTGCGGTGACACGAACAGGTTTTGTGTATATCTACCCAGCGCCCGTGTGCGAGCGCATGCTTCTAAGTGAGACAGACTCATGTTAACATAGGACAGAATGCTTTTAGCATTCACTTTCCCTTTAGTTGCAGTTATAGCTTATGGAACCCAGTGTCCATTCTTGTATCTGATCATATGTTCTGTAGATTGTCATTTGTTAGTTAAACGCTGTTGCGTGTACCGTTGTTTTGACGAGTACAGTTATGTCAGGTTTCTATAGTACGTTGTAGGCTAGCCCCGCTAGGGAGGTTTTTCATGTATGATGGTATTGTGTGTACCATGTCCGGGACTGTTCCCGTTGACCAGATATTTAGGGAGGGTAACTGATTGTGTCCAGGCCCGTCCCAGAGTTATTGAACGCGAGCTGTGCGCCGCTGGTAACTTGTGTTATTGTGTGTCCGAGTTGTTATTGCTCGTTGATTGTATTCCGACTTTTGAGTCGAGGCTTTTTGGCAGAGATGATCTCAGGGGAGACGCTCCGTGCCCAGGCTTGTCAGTATTATTCGCCATAAACAAACGATAACCTAAACCGACATCTTAATAATAAAACGCATAATTTTGATAAACAAAAGCTAACTAACGAATCCTTTCTGCTTAACCTTGTTCATTTGCATTTGGAACCTGCTGACATAGCCGTGCTAATGAAGGTATTTCCTGGAGGAAATGACTTGAGGACAGCTGACACTTATTTTTGTTGTGACTGAAGCTTGCTCGAACCTTGAGTTCGTAGCTGGTGGAGCGCAGGCCATACGATGTTAGACGTAGTCTTCACTACGCAGTCGTCACCGTAACTACACACATTAGATGACTATGGCTTACAAACAGTAAACCAAGGTGTAGGCAGACATTTGAATAAAACTGTGGTCTCTTATTTATTTATTTATGATGTAAAAGTGTATGAATCCTCTATGTTACCCTTTTGTGTGCTGATTAGCACTTAGATTATAAGAATGACTTAGATGTTTTTTTTACATGGCTGGTCACTTAGCTTTGAATGTAATTGTTTGATAATACGGAAGTCACCGCCGTAAATTTTGTTATTAATTGATATGACTTAGCTAGATGAATTAACGTTAAATGTAAATGTGGAGATGGTATCATCCTAACTTAGATTTGTTTTGCTACCCTGTTAAATGTAAATTCTGATATTAGCTTGATCTTGTAACTTGACCTAGGGATTTGCGTCGTACAATTTTCCTAGTGTTGCTGTTGTTGCTTTATTATTGTGAGACAGATCTTTCGCGAGGGTTTACTGTAACTTCTCAGGTAGGGACCTGCTCTTTATTTTTGATTATTTATTAGCTTGCGGATTAGCCGATAGAAACCCTCCGAACTAGGCTAGGGGTTTGTAAAATTTACATTAAAGTTTCACGGTGTTTTACATAAGTCTGGATGTTTCTTTTCTCAGTCTAGCTTTTAAGGTGAACCTTTCCTTAGGCAGTCTATGACCTTCGTCACCATGTACCACGATCCCCGTGGACTACAGTTTCTCGTGCCGCTTTGGCCTATTTGGAAGTTCACCTGATCCTCTCGGCAGTTAGGTGCGACGGATGAGATGTTAGGGAAGTCATTGCGGTTGTTGGCTATCCTGGCAGCTCCTCTGACGGGCTCAATACCTTCCCAAAACTATTGCGCCATAAATTCCGAGTGCAGTGTCTACTCGTCCTAATGATTGCGCAACGGTCCGATATATTCTCTCGAGTAGTAAGCAGGTTGCCGTAGCAACGAATGACGTCTGTCACTCCGCACTCGCAAACAAGTGAACTCCAATCTGTAGACCGGGAAGCTGAGACCATACAATTATCATAATCTCCGTTGATTTCTCACATTCATACATAAACGATTAGAATGAAGGAAGAGTAGGCTACTTGCGCAGTTTTCTTGTGTAAATAATACAACCATTCACATCATTAATATAGGACTGGCTACTTCAGCATCTACGCTTTGAAACACTGCCAGTCTTAAAACATTATTCCTCACAGTCTGCTTCGGCAGAAAAGAGCTTTACAGTGTTTATGAATGCAGTTCATATCTCAAAATTTATTATAGAGCATTTTTAAGTTACAAAGTAGATATGTAAGGGAAGTGAGCGCGTATGCGAAGAGGAAGTTTCTAAGAAACAGCCATTTTCTTACATCAAAAGTATATCTGGATATTAAAAATAAAGAAACTTTGCTGTAAGTCATCGTCAACAATATGGCAGTTTCTTTGAGAACGGTCGCGGGAGGAATCGTTCAGATATATTGGCTAGGTTATTCTGACGTGGGATAAAACGATTAATCGCAGGCAAGCGAAAGAAGGAAGTTTTCCGCAAAGGCATGTTGCAAACGAACATAAAATGAAAAGAAGAACCATATTGTAAAACTGGTTTAGAAAGTTTTGTTGTTATTGTTGTCCATTAGGGGGGCATCGACACCGTGGTCATTTAACTCCGTGTACTTGGGTGTGTTTGTATGACTGTATTAGTGTGTGTGTATTTGTAAATCAGTTGAGAATTGGGAAGGAGGTGCCCGTATAATAAGTTAGGAACCATCCCGGCATTTGCTTAGAGTAGAAGTGGGAAACCACGGAAAACCACTTCCAAGTAAGCTATTCTCAGTTTTGATTCACGAGGTTGAGTGTACCCCGTTCTAGCCCTCAGTCCAGAATTATATTTATTGGCAGAGACAAAAATCAAATATGTACCACCGGTGCGATAGCCACTACACCAAGAAGTGGCCACTGACACAAGCAACTTCCGCGGCTTTTAGAGAGCGATGAATACCTGATGGCACATGCGCACACAATGTATTTTGTCAGCGGGCGAGTCTATGTGCTGCAGCGTGATTGAGACGGGAGGATTGATTCACTTTGGTAGTAGCTATGGTAATGTTCATATCACCTGCAAGTAAATGTAACTGTCTTGTACATTAGTGCGTCTCCCAGCATCAGTGACCCCTTGCCATGGTAGGTGAGTGGTTATCGTGTCGGACTACCAACCCCAAGCTTGCAGGTTCACTCCTGGCCGTGGTAAGTGATTTTTGAAAGGCGACAAAAATCACGATACGCATGTCATACGTTGTTGGCATGTTAAAGAACCCATTTGAATTCAGTAGGTCATGCTCATAATGGCGAAATTAATCTCGGGATTTTCGCAACACAAAAAGTTTCTCCTTTCTCTACTAGAAAGCGCTATAATGTCAAGAAGCTTAGATATTTAACCTCCTTGACTTCCATTGCGCTCCAAGGAGCATTTAATTCGACATGCAAGCTGCCCTCTGGGCGTCAATTAACAAAGCTTGCACCCGCGGCCATACGATATTAGCCGCCTATAATTATTATTATATATTATTATTATTAGTGACCGCCTCCACTACCTTCCTTCTCCTACATTCCCCTTGAAGCTCTCGGCTTCACGCAGGTCCGCGACCGACAGTAGCCCGCGCCAGAATAATAAATTAATTAATTAACATCCAATTACAAATTATTACGCATGTTATTAATTAATAATTACTTTAATTATTCCACATATTATTTAATATCCCAGGCTAAGGAGCGCATAGTCGCACAGGTTTGCGCCATCAGGTAAATTCGCGTTTCATCGCAGGTCTTCCCACAATAGACAGGATGCTGAAGGAATCATTATATACTGTACAATAGAGTGATTGGTTGGAAAGGATACGGGTCCACTCACCTGGGCCATAAGCTAGCTTGTGGTACACCCTGCCTGAAGCTCAGAGGAATGGTGAACCTTGTCCGATATATGAAGCACATCGAAGTACTTCTTTGCTAGTCCACTGTCCCAGTGAACTCCAGGTAGGGGTTACCTAAAAGCAGCTGATGAGCCTAACTTAGTACACCTAGACAAAATTCCGCAACACACACGGTGTAAACCTGGAAGGGTGTTTAATATTCCACAGTTGTTTTATTTATTTATTTACTTATTTTTAAATATTTATTTACGGTACTGGTTTTTAGTGAGTGAGTGAGTGAGGGAGTTTGTTAGTTAATTTGCTAGTCAGTCAGCCATCCAGTCAGTCATTCAGTCAGTCAGTCAGTCAGTCAGTCAGTCAGTCAGCCAGTCATTCATTCATTCATTCATTCATTCAGTCAGTTAGTTTATTTATATATTTATTTATCTATTTATATATTGATTTATTTGATCAATCCCAAAAGGGTCATTTTGCACAGGGACTCGAACATTGTGGTCATTTTAGGCTGTGCCACTGCTACAGACACAACAATAACACAGATTATCAGACATTCTGTACACACCCAAGCAAATGGATGACCTGTGGTTGAGATTTAATCCATTTTGTCCTGTAATCACTAAATGTTATACGAGAGATCTTTTACGATCCGACATCGTACGACTAGAAAGGCTGTGGATTCCTTCTACCCTTAAAACATCCTATTTCTTCGGCTGGGAATCGAACCCGCAATCTTGGGATCATGAAGTGTGCACTCTGCCACTGATCAGCCTGTAAGTACTCTATGATGCAGCGTTACAACTTGTGAAATTAGGTTACATTTTTGTCCGCCAAAGGTAGAATTATCGAGAGGAAATGTACAACTCACTGAACTTCTGAATCAGATATGGAATACGCTCACGATATTATTACGCCTGGAAATTGGAGTCGCCAAGAAGGAACCAATAAGACGCCGAGGTCTCATCGCCTTTAACTTCACATTTGTACGGCTCCCCAGCATTGGCAAGGTTTCTAAGAACGCAGATAGTTAATTTCCCAGTATCTGTTATTCCAGTAGCAGACTTAATTAAGCAGTGAGGGTGTTGCTTCAGTGTACAGTAGAATCACTGTAGTTTCTATTTCTACCTCCACATTTGGTGAAGATAGTGATGTGGTATTAAGTTGTATTTCAAAGCTAATATAGATCACCAAATTAGAAAAGAAACATAGAGAACAGATAACTGCCTGGGTAGCTCAGTGCGCTAACGTGCAAGGCTAACGTGGAAGGCTAACGTGGAAGTCTGGTGAATTCCGAACTGAGCCAAACTTTGCTTTTTCGTGAACGCACCCATAGCTCTTCCATATTGTTTGGAAGGCGAACTCTTTGGATCCGATATATCGTTGAATCAGGACTGTTAGTTGTAACTCTTCAGTCGGTCTATAGAACGCTTTCTAGTCGGCCTACACAAATGAAAAATGAAAATCCACAGCTTGCTTCCAGTTGACCAACCGGGTCAGGGATGGAATGAATGAAGCCCCATCTAGCAGTGAGGATATGAACTGTGCCTGCTGCCGAAGCATGTCGCACTCCTCTGAGGCAATGATTAAATCAATTACAGATGAAATGAAATTATAGTGGAGAGTGTTGCTGGAATGAATTACATATTTGCAAGGAAACCCGGAGTACCCGGAGAAAAACCTGTCTGCCTCCTTTTAGTCCAGCACAGATCTCACATGGAGTGACCAGGAATTCAACCACGGACCCAGTGGTGAGAGGCCAGCGTGCTGCCGCCTAAGCAACGGAGGCTGCCAGTCGGCCAACACAAATATTGTGTCCAAATACATTAGGCGGGAAAACAAGTATTTAAACACCCTAACCTGAAGGAAATATTGAATGAGATATTTATCACACAATAACACGCTTTTATGTACAAACAACAAGATGTTCAGCAAAGAACATATAGCCTACTTTCTCCTAAATGTATGGGTATATTTATAACTCTTTGTCCTCATCCCTAAAACCACCTCTACCACCATGTAGTGTTTGTTTTCTTTTATATTGATAACTAGCAGTAGTACCCGGCTTCGCTCGGTGGAATGATGATAAAATTTAAGGTCTCCTTAGAAATATAATGGACTTAAAATCTAAGTCATTTGCCCCCAAAGACAATGAGGGAGTAATATCTAGGTCATTTGCCCTTTTGATAAGGATGATAATAAAAACTACTGTTGAATTGACACGTCAAACTTACAAACTACCGTAATAGAAATACATATTTCAAAATTCACAGGCGAGGAAGACTTATTGTGTGTGGTGATTAATGGTGTAATGGGCGTAACATCTACTGTAGGTCATTTGCTCTTATGATGAGGATGATAAGGGAAACTACTACCGGTATTGAATTGACACATCAACGTATAATGTACACAATGTACTGTAATAAAAATAACTATATGGCGGCTTCGGTGGCGTATTTGGTAGCATGCTGAGCTGCTATGCCCAAGATAGCGGGTTCAAACCCGGCCGAAGCCGTCGGATATTTTCAGAGCGTTAAAAATCCGTCAGTATGCCTTTCTTCGGAGGGGAAGTAAAGCCGGCGGTCCCATGTCAGATTTATGGCATGTTAAAGAACCTTCCACTAATTACACCTGTGTGAAGCTAAATTGGATAGGTAAACAACGCGCATAGATGTCTACGTCCGTTTCCAAGAGCCGACTGCAGTGGCGTCTAGTAGCTAAGTTCCGAACTTGGCTTAGTAGTCGTTGACGGTGGCGCTTGGCGGCAAAAGTACGAACTATTTGAAGAATTCTAAGTTGCAGTTTGTACTTAAATTAAAAAACAGATAACACACACTAATACAGTCATCACAATTAACACCGGTTATCAGACAGATTCTACACACACCCAAAGTACACGGGGCTACATGACCGCGTTGTCGCAGCCCCTAAACTTAAGAACCAACCAACCAAAAATAAATATTTTAAAAATCACAGTCGAGAAAGACTTTATGCGGCGGTGCTTATTGGTATGATGCGCGTAACATCTAGGTCATTTGCACTTATGATGATAATAATAAGGTAATGAAAAAATGACTACTAAACGAACATGGTGTTATTTTAAAACTGATATAGGTAATTCAGGTGTCTAGCTTCGATGTCTTCCAAAGTCTCAACCTTATTTTCTGGCTTAGGCCTGTACTGGATGCGTCTAGTGAAAGAGCGTACTGCTCGGCAAAGACAAAGAATATAGGTCCAAGCTGCACGAACCTGAGATGATCGCAGATGATGACGAAATGTGATGACACACGTTCGGGGTTCCCCGTCCTATACAGATTGACCGGGAATCACTCACTGTTTCGCAACGGCCCTGTGCTGGCATCAGCATAGACAGCAGGAGATAACACGGTGGGCTCTGGAAAGTACACTCAAGTCACCTCGCGATGAATCAGCAAGCTATTCTCACAACTGCCCCCCCCCCAGGGTCTCACAACTTGTGGGACGTGGGTGGCGACCACGGAACCCCAGCTGAGTCTGGCATCGCTTCTACTTCCTGGTGCCGGGCTCATTTCAGTTCTCTTTCCTGTCGGCCTCCCTTGGTCAACTCTTGTTCTCTTCCGACCCAGACTGTATTAGGGTACCCGAGGGCTAGGGAGTCTTTCAATTTCCCGCCTTAATTGGCTTTGTCTCATCTTTCCTGATACCCTCATTCTTCGAGGGGTCTGCCTTCTTTTCCTTTTCATAATATCTCCTGTCTTCTGCTCAAGGCCCTCAAAGAGGCAGGGTGTGTGTAGACCCACCACTTCTGGTACACCCTCAAGGGCTCATGACTGGTGAGTTAGGAAGCTGGCAACCCCGAGGAATTCCTGAGCTACATGCAGGGAATGGAGTGGTAGGCCAATGTCAGAAATTTCAAGTGGACAGTGTTACGCATCGGGTTCCAAAGGGTAAGTAAGTATACACACTTTGTTTTCGATCGGTGAACGATGTAGATTTGTACCAAAGGGTCTTAATGCGGGAAATGGAGTGGTCTATCCGAAATTTCGAGTGAACAGTGTTACTCGTCGAGTTCCAAACGGTAATTATGTAAAATCTGGTTGAGATCGGTGAAACTGTGAAGTTTTGTGCCAAGGGCCAAAATGCAGGGAATGGAGTGGCCTGTCCAAATTTTAAAGTGGACAGTGTTATTCATCATCATCATCATCATCTTGTACAGTTTCCAGCCCCAGGCTGGGTCTGTTTGGAACATCGGGTTACTCATCGGGTTCCAAAGGGTAAGTATACACATTTTGTTTTCGATCGGTGAACGATGTAGATTTGTGCCAAAGGGCCTAAATGCGTGAAATGGAGTGGTCTGTCCGAAATTTCGAGTGGACAGTGTTACTCGTCGAGTTCCAAAGGGTAATTATGTAAAATCTGGTTGAGATCGGTGAAACGGTGTAGTTTTCTGCCAAAGGGCCAAAAAGCAGGGAATAGTGTGGTCTGTCCAAAATTTAAAGTGAACGGTGTTACTTGTCGGGTTCTACGGGTAAGTATATAAAATTGGGGTCAGATCGGTGAAACGGTGTAGATTTGTGCCAAACAGCCTAAATGCAAGGGATGAAGTGGCCTCGCCGCAATTTCAAGCAGACAGTGTTAGTCGCAGTGTTCCAAAGGGTAAATATACAAATTTTGGTTGAGATCGGTGAAACGGTGTAGATTTGGGACAAAGGGCCTAAATGCAGGGAATGGAGTGGTCTGTCCGCAATTTCAAGCAGACAGTGTTACTCGCTGGGCACCAAAGGGTAAGTTTCCGAATATTGGTTCTTATCGGTGAAACGGTGTAGATTTGTGCCAAAGTGCCTAAATGCAGGAAATGGGGTGGTCTGTCCGAAATTTTAAGTGGACAGTGTTACTCGCAGGGTTCCAAAGGGTAAGTATACAAAGTTTGGTTCAGATCGGTGAAACGGTGTAGATTTGTGCCAAAGGGCCTAAATGCAGGGGATGAAGTAGCCCCTCCGCAATTTCAAGCAGACAGTGTTAGTCGCAGTGTTCCAAAGGGTAAATATACAAATTTTGGTTGAGATCGGTGGAACGGTGTAGATTTGGGCCAAAGGGCCTAAATGCAGGGAATGGAGTGGTCTGTCCGCAATTTCAAGCAGACAGTGTTACTCGCAGGGTTCCAAAGGGTAAGTATACACATTTTGGTTCAGATCGGTGAAACGGTGTAGATTTGTGCAAAAAGGGCCTAAATGCAGGGAATGGCGTGGTCTGTCCGGAATTTCAAGCAGACAGTGTTACTCGCAGGGCACCAAAGGGTAAGAATACGAATTTTGGTTCTGATTGGTGAAACGGTGTGGATTTGGACCAAAGGGCCTAAATGCAGGGAATGGGGTGGTTTGTCCGAAATTTTAAGTGGTCAGTGTTACTCGCAGGGTTCCGAAGGGTAAATATACAAATTTTGGTTGAGATCGGTGAAACGGTGTGGATTTGGACCAAAGGGCCTAAATGCAGGGAATGGGGTGGTCTGTCCGAAATTTCAAGTGGGCAGTGTTACTCGCAGGGTTCCAAAGGTTAAATATACAACTTTTGGTTCAGATCGGTGAAACGGTGTAGATTTGTGCAAAAGGGCCTAAATGCAGGGCATGGGGTGGTCTGTCCGAAATTTAATGTTGACAGGGTTACCCGCAGGGTTCCAAAGGGTAAGTATACAAATTTTGGTTCAGATCGGTGAAACGGTGTAGATTTGTATACATAACAGACAGACAGACAGACAGACAGACAAACGTTGTGCTTTATATATATAGAAGAAGATTAGCCAGTAAGTGTCAAAATCAATATTATATACTTTATGATGATTGAATAACAAAACTACTAACTTATTGTAATGCATTCACGTCCGTTAATCTCTATATTAAGCCAGCCTGCAAACTTAAGGATCTATCGTTTTGGGTACCTTCCCCTTAAAAAATCCGCGCCAATCACAGTAGGTTGGTGCTGCGACCTAGCAGTGAATTCATATTTATCTAGTACGCCTCTGGGTGTTCAACGAGTAGGCAGTTTAAAGTAGCCAGGAGGGAGGCGATCCAACTGGCAGTGTTTAATGATAGAGCGTACAGTCACTCGTCCTGCTAGAAGGACCTTCCGGAAGTACTTTTGTACACAGCGGTGCGTCCTTCCAGCAGGACTTTGGACCCTTATGGCAAATGTTTGAACTGGCCTTCCAGCAGGACGCGTCCTTCCGGCAGTACTTTGGGTTATCAGAGCGTAATAATATTGCAGTTCTGGTACTGGGCAAACAATAAAAGTCTGTAAATATTCTAAAATATTCAATATGACTGATATTGACTAATACAATAACTGTCTCTTAACAACATATTGACTCTAAAATATATAAACGTATAAAGTATAAACGTGTTTTCTTATAGTACAGAGACTAAATAAATGTATGAGCGACGGCGCGTCCATCACTCGAGAATAAATAAATTAAAAAAAGCCTAGTTGTGTTTTTGTCAATATCCCACTGCACAGTTGCACAACTACACGTAATTTAAACTACAGTACCATGACATTTACTGATATCATAATTACTAGCAAATAACGAGCGACTCCATGCATCTCCGCTGTTTGGAGCATCGAAATAGGTAGCAAAAACATAAACACAGTCACCATTACGTATAATCGCCGCCATTACTGAACGGTCAGAGCTACCAACTTCAGACTTGCATGCGCTGATTCGTTACATTTCCCTCTATATAATGGAAAAAAGAACGGTCCTGCCAGCAGGACGCTTCGTCCTCATATAAGCAATTGAATTACGTACTCAAATGAGGACCTAACTTCCTGCCGGCAGTGCCTTGTACGTTCTATCATTAAAGATAATCGGAGCGCGATCGTGGCTAATAGTCGAACTACCAGTATTACAAAATTGCCATACTTTAGGAGGCCAGGTATTGACACAGCGGTATATTTGGAACAATACTACCCACATAACCCACAAGAGGACAGCACCGTACAGAGACATTAAGAAGGTTGATGATGATGATGATAATTGTTGTTTCAAGGGGCCTAACATCGAGGTTATCGGCCCCTTCACACATTAAGAAGGCTGTGGTTGATAACAACGTGTACCTAATTCTTCTATTCTCCTTTTCGTAATGTCTTCTGTTTATGTGCAATGCTGGGACTGTGATTTTATTAATAAACGAGTGTATACATTAGCCTCCCCTTTGAGCTAAATGACATTTTATTCAGTATCTGTGAAAAGAGCTTGTGCACATCATTTGTAAAAGAATTCAAGAAAAAAAAGTCAACTGTAGCAGTATTCGATCCCCAGTCAACTGCGTGACAGGCTAACACGCTAGCCCAGAGCTAAACGTATCCGTAACAGCATGGCGATCTTAACTGATATATTAGATTCAACCTGTTGGCAAATAATGACTTGAAATAAACTATTTCTTCACTGCAGTACATCTTCATTATAGATCATTTCATACAAAGTTTATATTATTGTATCAGTAGGGTATATCGCATACAACATACTAAAACTACTGAAATATAAGACAGGCTCATGAGGACAGCTGCCATCTTGTCGTGTGGCAGATACAGCTCAGCTCTTTTAAGCCAGTCATACAGAATAATATTATAATATTAAATTATAATAAATAACGGATCACGACCTTCAGGATAGCTTAAACCACCCTAGGCTTGATAATCTGAATTGGTGGGTCTTAAGCTATTGATTATAATGGTTGCATAATTCACACGGCCACCATCCTGAAATGGCAAGGCCGATGACCTTGAAGTTTGGATGAAAGACGCGTTCTATATAAAGGTATGTTGTCACCAAATTTGGTAGAGATCGGATGATTAGTTTAGCCGTAATTTGAGTTTACGTTTTGAACGTTTGAGTGGCCGCCATTCAGTTTTGGTAAAGATGGCGGCGATATAAAGTATGACACTGAGGTGCCCTATGCTAGAGCTACCTCTGTACCAAATTTCGTTCAATTCGGTTTCACCGTGTTCGAATTGATAGGGGGGGGACAGACATTCAGAGTACACTCACTCACTCACACACACACACACACACACACACACACAGACTCAGACACACACATACACACAGACAGACACACAATTTTTCGCCCATTGTTGATCTCATAAGTCTACTTTCATTTTTTGCAAAAATCGAAAGTAGGCTAAAAACGGGGGTACTTAATTGGATGACATGTTTCAATCGTCAAGTGATCATCATCAGATCCTGATCACCTAGACTTAGATAAGGTACGATGTTTATGTATATGTGTAACATGTCAATCTTATTTACAGATACATAACCTCAACATGGAGGCTGGGCGCAATTTTAAAATTAACTTATTACTTCTTGTGTATCATGCCATTGAAGTGAACATTTGAATAATTAGCCTACGCAAAGATCGTCATCTAATAGTAGGCCTACATAACTCTATGGCCTATATATATAAAAATCCAATATGGCGACCAACCGAAATATTTAGGTGGTTCTCAATATCTACGACTCTATTACAGTAATCAAACTGAAATTATGTATGTTGATAGAGGCAATTAAAACAAGTAGGATATATGAAAATAGGCTGTATAGTTCTTCACGGAACTACTTGTTTCATCTGTTCTAATGTATGCTAGTCCTAATTTTCTAGTTTTTGCTTTATTTGCATATTTTTTTCAGGTCGTTGAGTTGGTATTTGAACATCTCAGTTCTTTTGATGGTCCAATGTGCCACTTCAATGCCACTCTATCATTGGTGTCTGTATTACATGTACTCGGTCTTCTCGTAGGATACTTTTAAGTCCCGTTTTCTCAGTAATGCCATTAAGACCAGCTTGCTGTTTTAGAGCATCTTCGCGATTATCATCCTTATTATTAACATTTTCTAATTCGATGAGTCCAACTAAGGAACGCGTTAGAACTTATTTAGAACACTGTTTCCTCTTTTCTTCCCAATATCTTTCATCCGTTCACTCTGCTCTCCTTTGCACTCTTCTGTCCATCCTGCATTCTTCCGTGTAGCTTCCACGGAAAATTTGTGTCCGTTTATTAGGGTTCTAAAGTTTGGTCTATTGTGAATGATTTCTTCGTAGAAAGCAATTTATTGTAGACCCTGTGTTATATCTACCTGCCAATTGCTGTGGTAATTCAGAGATAGCGCCAGGTTTAAAATGTTCCTTGTTTGCATATTGTCATCTGTTCTGAGTATGTGACCATCAAATTTCAGTCTCCTTTTTCTGCTAGAATCTGTATTATGTTTTATACTTTGATAGATTCATGTGGCTCCTTTTTAATCCAATTTGTTGTTGTTGGTGGTGGTGGTGGTGATTCATTAGGGGCTTTGTTACACGGTGGTCATGTAGCCCCGTGTACTTGGGTGTGTGTAGAATTTGTCTGATAACCTATCCCAATGTGATGTCTGTACTAGTGTGTGTATTTGTAATCGAGGTTGGATTTGGGTACCATCCAGGTATTTGCCAGGAGAAGAAGCGGGAAACCATGAAAAACAACTTCCAGGATGACTGAGGTAGGAATCGAACCAGCATCTTCTCAGTTTTGCCTCATGAGGCTGAGTGTACACCGTTCCAGCCCTCATCCAGAATAACATTTCTTGACAGAGTCGGGAATCGAACGCAGGTCTCCACGGAGACAGCCAAAGCTAGCCATTGCGCACCAAGGCGGACTACTTTTTTTATCCAAACACTTTTTTGTTTTTTATTTATAATTTGTTGGTCTTTTTGTGTTTTGTTGTTTGGTTTTTGGTCTTCGTTTTTTTGTTTGTTTTTTTGTTACTATTATTGTATTATCTGTATTCATAACAAACGAGATATCTAGTCAGCAATTAGATTTTTATTGGCGTAGTTGGTAGCATGCTAAACTGCTGATCCCAAGATCGCGGGTTCAAACCCGGCCGAAGTCGTCGGTTTTCTTAAGAGCTTTTAAATCCTTCAGTATGCCTTCCTTCGGAGGGGTAGTAAAGCCGGCCGTCCCATGTCATAGATTTATTGCATGTAAATGATCCTTGCACTAACTTTACTATGCTTGTGTGAAGCTAAATTTCGAGGTTAGATTTCGTTGTAAAGCTCTATCAACGTTCCAAAGTTCACCACTAGGTGTCAGTGACATTCTGGTAGAGAAAGTTGTAACTACTTGAAATTGAACAGAACTTGTAGCTCACCCTATGGGTGTCCGCTTGAAGTAGCTGCAGCTTCTGGCGAGCCGAACATGTCCTCGGACACTCCCGGCACTAAAAGCCATACGCTAAATAGTATTGTGTAAAATACTTAATAGGCTTATCAGTCTATTGAGGGGGGCCTACCAAAAGACCAATGCTCATCTATATGCCGGCATACTGCGAGGTGTCACGTGGTGTGTACGAATTGTCTCCTCGGCTGTTATTCATGGATGTTAGGTATATTTCATTAGTAAGCTAGATATGGCAATAGCTTGTCACGACTACCGTTTCACATCCTCCAGACCCCAAACCCACCGTCAAATCAAAACTTTATATGACACGGTAACTACCGTCATTGGCCATTAATCACATTCAAATCTCTACTTAGTACAGTATAAAACTAAGTCCCCGATTCTTGGATGTCACGGGTAATCTCGAGAACCACTGGATGGATTTTTATGCGGGTTTCACCACTCTGTAAAGGATATCTCGAGGAAGGTTTCTGTAAAAAATTATTTATCTCTGATCAAAGAAAGCCAAGCAGCAACGATTTCAGTGAAACGTCGAGAAAAAAATCCTGGAGTCCGTGCGCTTTTTAAGCTTACACTGGGCAAACCGTTAAAAATATCAATATACTATGAGAGTAAGAATTCATCAGCATGAAACGTTCTACAAAAAAGTCTGTGAGAGCATATCTCTATCTTCAATACATCGCCCTCTATAAGTATTTTTGCGTTTTCATCCCTTCAAACAATCTCCATTCAATCACTGAGGCGACAGTTTACTAGGTAGCACGTAATGCATTCATAACTGTTCCCGAGCGAAGCTGGGGCGGGTTGCTAGTTACTAAATAAAATATGACCATGGCAATCTCGGTCGAGTTTGTTAATGACCAAAATCGGACCAAGGGAGTGAAAATGGGGGGCGTTTTCTGAAAAGGCTTTAACTTTCTTATGTGAAAAATCGAATCCATAGTTCATACTATTCTTCGGACAAGGGTCAAAAATGTATCTCAATCAAGTTTTTTGATAGAACCAACCATTGATCAAAAGGGTGGGAAAAATGGAGCTTTTAGAGAAAATTGTCATGCCTCCCTTAATAGACACAATATCAAAATAGATTAAAATAATGAAAATGAAAATCCACAGCCTGCTTCCAGTCTCCGACCGGGTCAGGAATGGAATGAATGAAGCCCCCCATCTAGCGGCGAGGATATGGACTGTGCCGGCTGCCGAGGCCTGACGCACTCCTCTGGGGCAATGAATAAATGAATAACAGATGAAATGAAATGATAGTGGAGAGTGTTGCTGGAATTAAATGTTGACAGGGAAAACCGGAGTACCCTGAGAAAAACCTGTCTGCCTCCGTTTTGTCCAGCACAGATCTCACATGGAGTGCCCGGGATTTGAACCACGGACCCAGCGGTGAGAGGCCGGCGTGCTACCGCCTAAGCCACGGAGGCTTAGATTAAAATAATAATAATAATAATAATAATAATAATAATAATAATATCGTATGGCATCAGGTGCCGGGTGCAAGCATTGTTATTTGACACCCAGTGGGTAGCTTGCATGTCGAATTTCGTTGTTACTTGAAGCACTATGGAAGTCAAGGAGGTTAGATATCTAAGCTCATTGAACACTATATAGCGCTTTCTAGTAGAGAAATGAGGAACTTTATGTTGGCGGAAACTCCCGAAATTAATTTTGCCATAATGAACACGGCCTACAGAATTCAAATGGGTTCTTTGACATGCCAACATCGTATGACATGCGTGTCGCAATTTTTGCCGCCTTTCAAAAATTACTTACCACGGCCAGGGAAGAACCTGCATGCTTGGGGTTAGTAGACCGACACGTTAACCACTCACCCACCGTGGCAAGCTGTTTAAAATGATGAATTGTCCTCTGATAATTACCTAAAACTTTTGTCTGAAAGAATTTTTGATATGACCCGCCCTTACGCCAAGGGAGGAGCAAAATGTTTTCCGAATTATAAGAACTTGAGGCTTCTCGTATGGTAAACATATGCAACTTTTGTAGGTATATAACAATGTATTGGAAAAATGTAAGGAATTCGAAATACTGTATGTTTCTTTGCCCGGTGAAATCTACCTCCACCTTCTGAGGTGGCGAGAGGGATTCTTTTGTTTGGGGTAGCTGCTTTATTTATTAGACAGCTATTTGATTGTCCTCATGAGGCTAACTGCCATCACGGAACCTCCCTAGCAGAGCCTGGAATTGAACCTGGGGCCTCCTAGGTAAGACGAAAGCATCATGACCCAGAGAGTGCAGAACTTTCGTAGCTCTCTGTGCTCTATCTCATCACGAGTTGCCTTCATTTTTCCTGACAAATAAAGGGTGGGTTTTTCTCTAGCCTTAAGGTGTGGGATTATGTATTTTGTAGCACTGGTGTAAGATAGGAACTCGCTCGAGAGAGGACGAGACACGTGGAAAATAACCATTCAGGTGAAGTCTTCTCGACTTCATGTTCTTTGCAACTTGATAAACCGTTCACGGCTTGTATCCAATTATGGCTCGTCCAACCAAATCTTCTCGAGGGGAAGAATAAAGCTGTGTTCACACTGGAGCTGTGACGCTAAATCCGGTCAGCTGTGAATTTCTCGAGTCTTCCTGTGGAAACAGACTAAGATTTACTTCACTTGACAAATAAAACTGATCGCGTGAAAAAAGAGTTTCAGCGCTGGTAAAGGGCAACAGTATATACTCTCTTAGAATGGTATTGCCATTTGACTGGAATTACTTCTGTAAGACTTCACATCTCCATTTCCCGTCCAGTCCTAATTTACATACGCAATGCAACTCCTTAGCAGAGGAGATAATATCGTCTTCTGCTCTAGGATCGTTCAAGATAAGTTTAATAAATGTTTATGAGAAGCTGGTAACCACAAGTAGGGTTTCTCTGATTGTAGGAACTATCAAACCTGCAAAGTTTGAAAGTTAGAGCTTGAAGAATTCATTTCTGGACATCAGCAGAAAAGTACCCATGTTCGAGTTCCACTGCTTGACATCTGAAAAGTAGCTTTATGGTGAATGAAGATTATAAAGTCAAAATATCGCACTCGTGACCACTTACAGTGCTGTCTACGCTTGCGCATCAGTAACTATGAACCTTTGACCAGCAGTTGTTGAGCGTGATGCATCAACCTCAAAACAATGTAATAGCTGCATTTACTTTTTCAATATGGTATGTTATTTTAGTTAATGGTTACCGTGCTTAAACTTTTGTTATCTGAGTATTGTAATATACTGTGGGATTAAATACTATTACATTAACAACATTATAGTTAATTTTCGTGACAATTTTGCAATCACTAAAATATGTAAGAATGAATCCAAGTAGATCACAAAGAATTTTTATTCTGTAGAGTAGTTCACCAGTTCTTAAAACCTGGCCATCCCTGCCATAGATAATATAGCGGGTGAATCATCTGTCCCTAATAATATTGTTTTATAATAATAATAATAATAATAATAATAATAATAATAATGAGTCAAGTTCAGAGGAGAAATTTCGGACTCTTTCGAAATTAAGACAGGAGTTAGGCAGGGAGATGGGCTTTCACCCCTGCTCTTCAACTGTGCACTGGAAAAGGTCATCCGCGAGTGGCGCAAAGAAATGAACGATGGGGTCCAAAATGGAGTACGACTGGGTTACAAGAACATGAACCTTTCTATTGATTGCCTCGCTTTTGCAGATGATCTTGCAATTTTCTCCGACTCTTTAGACATGGCCACAAAACAAATTAACCAGCTGCAGGTACAGGCAACAAAAGTTGGTCTTCAGATCTCTTGGAGAAAACACACTTCATAACTAACATCAAGCCAGCACCAAGGGAGCTAAAAGTAAACCAGGGGAAAATCAAACGGACAGATAAGTTTAAATATCTTGGCGAGTGGATAGAACCCAACGTATGTGAGAAAGAAACCTTCACTTCGCGCATGAACAAAATGGAAATGGCGTACCAACTCACCAAGGACGTTTACAACAAAAAGTCAATATCCCTGAACGCAAAACTTAGGCATTATTGCACTGTCATACGACCAGAGGCTCTGTACGCAGCGGAATGCCTCACCATGAACAAGAAAGGCCTGATAGAAAAATTGGAGATCAAGGAAAGAAAGATCTTGAGGAAAATTCTTGGCCCGATTAAAGACAACGGTGAATATAGACGACGGCATAACTATGAGCTGTATATTCATGTCCAGAAGATCTCTGATGTAATGAGGAAAAGGAGGATTGCATTTTATGGCCACTTGCTTAGAATGAAACCCACACGATTGACGAACCGGATCTTTAACTATTTTAAAAATAAGAAGACCAAGCCAGCCTGGTTCGAAGAGGTGGAAAGTGACCTGCAAGAGATGGAAATTACCTGTGAGGATATTCAAGAACGCAATCCCCTCAGGAAGAAACTACACGACCACCAGGGTTTTCAAGAAAAACCGAAGTTGAAGACGGGAAAGATGTGGACGGAAGAAAGAAAAGAGAAACACCGGCAACGTATGAAGGAACACTGGGCAAACATCAAAGCCCAGAGAAGCCAGTTGAAATAACGTGGTCCTTAGTTGGCCGATACGATTAAAGAAGAAGAATAATGATAATTTTATTGTAACCAAATAGCCATAAAATGAAAGGTGAAATACACTATGATTGCGCGCTTGCGCCTTGGTTTGCATAATGTTTAATTAATTTTGTTCATTTGCTGCTGAGTTCTAAATGGTAGCGTTCACACGTATATCCACATAGCTGGCATTCATACGCCTCTGTTGGTCCATGGTAAGATGTGTGGGTACACAAGGTGAAAACCGTGTACAGCCAGTCTTGTAAGCACGTTCCTTATCTCGAAGTTGGTTGTTGTCCTCGTCCGGTCTATCATGGCTCCAGTTCCATAGAATTCTGAAGGTGTATCTTCTCTTACTTTATTGTTTTATGCAGCCCAACTAGTGTTGTTATCAGGAAGGTCGATATTTCTTTGCTTGCATCCCGTATGGTACTAATGTACTGCAAGGATATCCTGCAAAGAGGAGAGGTCCCGCTCCAGAGTCAGTGGATAAAGGGGAAAAAACCGAATCCAGCTCGGGGTCACTCGCTTCCGAACTCACCAGCCGTGAGCCCTTGAGGGTGTGGCATTATTCAGGGTGCACCAGAAGTAGTGGTGTTACATACACTCTGCCTCCTTTAGGATCTTGAAAAGTAGACAGGCGATACCAGGAACAGAAAAGAAGAGGTCTGACCCTTCGAAGTACGAGGGTATTAGGTAAGATGAGACAAGGGCCAGCTATGGCGGGAAAGTGAAGTACTCCCTAGACTTCGGATACCCTAATACCGTCGGCGTCAGAAAGAAACAAGAGGTGGCCAAGGAAGGTCGACAGGAAAGATGACAGTGGGAAGCCCGGAACAAGTACAGTTCACGCCACGGATTTTGGCCGGTCAGACCTGGTTGCGCAGGCAGCCTCACGCATGTGCAAGTGATACGTGAGCAACTCGTGTATCAACTGCACGTGCCTAAGGTGCACCACCTGTCCTCTGTGGAGAGGGGCTCACCGGCCAAAAACCGTCGAGTAAACTGTAAGTCGAAGCAGCAGTGTGGAACTCAGCTGGGATCCCGTGGTCGTCAACCCACGTCCCACTAGTTGTGTGCCCCTGAGGGGTCTTAATAGATGGCATTTGCAAAGGGACTCCTGTTACACAGTAATCTGGCACAACGAATAGTTCAGTCAAATCTCAGACTTCTTTGGGTCGCACTTCAATTCAATAATAATGTGCAGATTTCATACATTAACCTCGACAGAAGTCAGTTAGGGAGGCATTTCTTTTGTCACAGTAAAGGACGTGGTATCTATCACAAAGTTGGCAAACACAGGTTACAAATGCACTGTTCTTCCGGTTGGTGGTAGCTCTTGTTCTGGCAGAAAAGTTGGTGAAAGCCGTGCACGGCGAGTCGCGTCATCATATGTCTGAGCTCGTAGTCGGCTCGCATCCAGTTTCTATTTGTCATTGCGTCTGTAGTATAAAAGTCCATCTAGATTTCCTCCATTTTCGCTTGTCCTTCACTTAAGAGTCGTATATATGCTCACGTAGATGGCAGTGCCAGTTGATGACGCAGATCTTCAATGAAAAATGTTTGTCTTGTCAGTACATACACAAGTCTCGATTTCGTAGTTTTTGAGAGGCATAGAGTTCGCTTCAGGAAATTTGCTTTTATTCTTTCTATATCTTCTAGGTTACTTTTTGTCAGCTGTTCCCATATTACGTTCTAGTCCGTACGTCACGATAGGCATTATCTTTAGGTGGAATAATTTCATTGCTGTATCTATGGATAGCTTATGAATATTTTGTATACTATTTGACGCAATGGTAGCTGCTGCCGCTCTTTCCTTTATGTGCTTGCTGAATGCCGTACCATATCAATTCAGAAATGCAAGATTTTCACGCTGAATCGAACTAATTGGTGTTTGTCGATTCTTCCCAGACAGGCTTCGCCTGAGAGAATTGGATCACGAACTACTGGTCCGGTTCAAGGCTTATTGGGACAATGGGACCTGTTACTGAATCAATGGAATATCGCATTAAGTCAAGGCAGCTGGTCACCACTTAGCGTTACTTAGAGTCCAAGAGGAAACGATGTATGGTGAGTGCAGGTTCATCCCATTTATCTATGAGCCCAGCAGAGTGTGAGGAAGCGCACTGGGACATGAAGTGCTCCTCGATGCACGACTGATGCCCTCCATCGCTACACCACCGGAATCGGCCATTGTGATGGAACATACAATGTAATCTCAGTGTAGCGAGTGCTGTTACAGTGTTGAGCCCTCCACATGTACGTCAGTTCAATATTAGACGTGAGAGCTACATACAGTATCGTGCATATAAACCCGTGGCACTACAGTCCATTAAAGGCTTATGCCTACCAAGCGACCACTGCCCGGCCGTTTGGCATGCAGATATTGCGGTGTCGCGTGGTCAGCGCATCGAGCCCCTCGGCCGTTAATCTTGGTTTTCGTGACCGAGGCGCTGTCTCACTGTCAGACAGCTGCTCAATTGTCCTCACGAGGCTGAGTGCACCACGTTCCAGCCCTCACGTCAGTTCTAAAATCCATGACCGAGCCGGGAATCGAACCCGGGGCCTCGGGGTGAGAGGCAGACGCACTACCCCAACACCAAGGGGTATCATGCATATAAAACGCACAAAACTCAAGCTCTTATACCAAGGGAGTTAGAAGTTGGGGTTTGTACCAAATTCTTCCAAATCGTCTCAACAGTACAGAAAATATCTTGCATTTCTTGAAAAGTCAATGAAAATAGATTTATAAAGTGCGTTTAATCAAACAAACAAACAAACAAGATGATAGCACGTGACAAAACTGTATCGCATCGAGCCCTCATATCAATAACACCATGCCCGAGGAAGCACACAGTCGTTAAGTTGTAAGAACTGTTCGCGGTTGATTAAAACGAATACTGATAGAGATTATAATATGAGGTTTATAACAACACAGTATATGGAACAGACAGCTATAATAAATGTTAACGCCGTTCTCTCAGCGAGGAACACTTTGCTCCCTGCCTTGACAGATGTCGTTAGGCTCCTTGTAAGCACGTAGAATGTGGGCCAACAGCGCGGCGAACGTAATGAGGTTGTGCGCGACCCAATTGAGCTTGAGATATAATAACCACGGCTCCGATTTATGAGCGAGATCATTGGCTCAGGTCTTATCTTTGAACAGACGACTATACTGTATGGGTGAAGAATTACTAGGCAGACGGGAATATACAGTTTCTCGGACCAAGAAGCACCGAAAGACGTGATAAATGTATAGTAAAAGGAATGTGGTTTAGAAGAAAATAGGATCAAAAGTACGTTACATTAGGCAACATCGATTGCAAGCCTACCCGGGAACAGAAGAAGAGGCATGACAGACTTATTTTGTGTCGAAGCATTAACATTTCTGAGAAAAGTAAACGTAATGTTAGAGCACAGGCAGGCTTGATGTTTATGGTTCACAAGAGATTACGATCAAAAATTGATAGCTATACTTTTTGGAATGAAAGGATCATTCAAGTAAGAATAAAACTATCCAGAGGATATTTGACAGTTATAGGGGTATATGCACCGGTTGAAGGATACTCGGAAGAAAGTGATATTTTGTAGAATGATGTACAGAAGATAATCAATATTACTAATAGACAAGATATGATATCGTTAATGGGAGACTTCAATGGCAGAGTTGGTAATGAGAAAATTCATAATAACATTGGAATTCATGGAGAGGTAACCCGCATTAATAATGGAACAAAATTAATAGATTTCACTATCTTCAATCAGTTTCGGTTTATGAACACACTGTTTCCACACAAGGACAGTCATAAATATACGTGGTCCGCAAGAAATCAGAAATCAATTATTGATTATATAATTTGTAATGGAAAATTGGTAGATTTAGTTTTGGATACAAGAGTTTATCGAGGACCTGAATTGGAAACACACCACTATTTATTAGTTGCCCCTATTCGTTTAAAACCACGGTGGTTCAAGGAAAAGAAACAAAGAACACAGGAAAACGAAACTTTATATAAGGTTAACCTTTTAAATGATCCCAGTATAAAATGGCTGTACCAAATCAGGCTTGATAATCACATCAGATGATTCCACTTTCTGACGATGTGGAAGACGAGTGGTACAATTTGAGTTCAGCTGTAAAACAGTCAGCATTTGAAAGTTAGAAAAAAGAAGATGGCAAAAGAAAAAGGGTTTAAGAATTTGGGACGAATAAATTGCAAAAGTAATCTCCGAAAAAAGAAATGCATATAAAAGTTTCTGTCAATTGGTAAATTAGAAGATAAAATAGAATACCATCATAAGAGAGCAATAGCAAAAAGAGAAGTTCGAAAGAAACACAGGGAAAGTTGGAAAAACTTTGTCTCGTACCTGGAGACTGACATAACAAGACCACAACCACAAACCTCTAAAATTTTGAAAAAACTAAATAGGGAAGTAAAAGAAGATGTAAAAATTAATGCAATATCTCACAAAGAATGGCTTGAGTATTTTCAGAGCCTTTGGTTGAGTCCAAATATTGAACAACTTGTTTTACAAGCCTCTAACAATAAGTCTTTGGAAAATATAATGCCCGTTGCTCTCGGTAAAATGTTCCTTCAAATTTATTGTAAAATAATTTAATTTTATAAAATTTCAGTTGTTCACGGTCAAATTCAAGTTTTATAAAACGTTTGATAAAACTTTCCATAAAATAGGACATGCTCTATTCCGTAAAATTAATTTTACGAAACGAACCAATCAGGGAAGCTGACATGAAGATGATGCTGGCGCCACGTGGTGAGAAGATTGTGAAGCTCGCTTGTAAACAAACACTTCGAAAATGGCTGGCACCGGCTGGACTGAGAAAGCTATTAGTGTTTTACTGGACGAATACCAGAAAGATCAGTGTTTGTATGAGGTAAAACGCCCATATACCACAATAGAAATGCAAGAAGGGAGGCAGAAATCTTAATCGCAGAATATGTTTCACAAATTCGACCGAACACAAGCCAGGCTGTTGTGAAGGCGAAGATAAACGGCCTTCGAACTCACTTGCAGTCTCATTTCAGGATAAATGGCTTGCCGCATGTCAGTGTCCTGTCGAATAATTTTAAAACTGCTTTCCTCCATTCTTAGAAAATTCCTATATGAATTCTGATCTTCTAACCTTAACTCATTTTCGACCAAGGACAGCATTCCTCTACTCTTCTCTTCTTTTTATCCATTCCCGAGTCCAGGACTTTCTAGCATTTCTTTTCTTCCTTTTTACCACTGTGCGACATATAATTGTAGCTAAAGCAGCAATTTTTGCTTTGTTTGTTGGAGCCATACTCTCAAACCAATGTGTGTTGAACAGCTGATTCTTGGTTCAGAAGTTTATCGGTAGATGGCGATCCTGATACATCCACGGATTTTATAAAATAATTTTACCGTGAACAACACAGCTTGCTTTCATCATATTTTTATATAATTAGTTGTAAAATAAATTTTAAGGAACATTTTAACGTGAGCAACGGGCATTACACTCGAAGAATTAGAACAGGTCTTGAAGAAACTTCGAAATGGGAAAAAACATGGAGAAGATTCAATAAATGCAGATATGTTGAAATATTCAGGCGATGCCTTCAAGAAAAGATTTCTCTGATTATTGAATTTAATCTAGATGGGTTACAGGCCTCCAGAAGATTGGCAAAAGGCAATAGTAGTTCCTCTTCATAAGAAGGGAAATATGAAAGATTTGGAAAATTGTAGAGGTATAAGTATATTTAACTCTGGATACAAAATTTTTGCAAACATTGTTAAAGAAAAATTACTGAAACATTACTCTGAGGTAATAGGGAATGAACAACATGGGTTTAGAAAAGGTCGCACATGTGCAGATGCCTACTTCACCTCAAAAAATTTGATCGGAAAACGCGGGGAGTTTAATTTGGAAACACACATATCATTTGTTGATTTTAAGAAAGCCTTTGATTTTGTTGACAGAAACAGACTTATTGACATATTGGCCAGGGACTGTGTTCCACAACAGTTAATTGATAACATTTACAACATGTATAGTGGTACTCTTATAGCAGTAAGGTTAAGTTATCATAAATCCGAGTGGAAGCCAATCATCAGAGGGATAAGACAAGGCTGTGGACTCCTCCATTGCTATTCATAATCTGCATGAATGCTATAATAAAGGATTGGAGGTGTGAAAGACATGGTTCAATACCTATCAGCAGGCATCTAAAAAATTTAGACGCTATATTATTTGCTGATGATGTTGCATTGGTAGCAGCATCTGAAGATGATCTGCAGTGGTCAGTATTCAACCTCCAGAAAGTGGCATCAAAATTCAGCATGTGCATTTCTACTGAAAAGACTAAAGTAATGGCCTTTAAGGGTAAGGACCCTATCCCCAGTAAAATTTGTCAGGATGGTAAAATTTTAGAAAGAGTTAACGAATTCAAGTATTCAGGATATCATTTATCTTTTCAAGAAGAACGAGTCATAACTGCAAAAATATAAAATTATACCAGAACAACAGGAATCATCAATCACGTCATGAAGCCATCTCTTGTCCAAAGGCATACACGCTTGCGTTTGTATAACACATTAGCCAGACCAACCCTATGCTATGGCAGCGAGGCATGGACAATAAGATGTCAGGACATCTCCAGACCCACAGCACGCGAAATGACCTTCATGCGCCGAACAGCAGGCTATACTAAATGGGATCATAAGAGAAACGAGGATGTGCTGAAGGAACTACAAGTGAAACCAATAACTACATACATTTGTGACTACCAAGAGAACTGGAAGCATCATGTCCAAAGGATGGAACCTGGAAAATTACCAAAGGAGATCCTTCGCTACCAGCCACGGGGAAATAGATCGATAGGACGTCCGATGAAGAGATGGAGGGAAAGTGCAAGACCGTAACGGGACATTTGGCTCAATACTTGGAAGGAAGATGATGATGATGAGTAAACGAAGATAAACGTAACCGAGGTGCCTGCCAGCTGTTATCAGGTGAAGGTCGGACAGGCCATGAGAAGCCCAGTTTCACGAAGAAAGAGGGAACCCGTACAACTGTTTACCAACTCAGCAATATTTCTAGGTTTATGCAGTGTCTTGAGCGAGGTTTCGCTTAGGAACACCAAGATAGGTTCATCAGCGGGCTCTTGGTGTCTGTGCCTGAACCCCAACAGGGATAGCGAACTGCGCGCTACCTCCCTTCTTTGAAGTGCACCTGCGTTTCTTTACAGCGAGAGTTGAAAGCTCAAGCACCCTTTCACCTCCCTATAAAGGCTTCCAAATAGGAAGTGAACGACTCCCTAGACCTCGGATACCCTAATACAGTCGGGATCAGAAAATAACAAGAGTTGACCAAGGGAGGTCTCACGTGGTAGCTCGACCTTATGCAGGGAACGTGGCAAAGCTTGATTGCGCACTTTGCCCCGTCACCCCTCTAAATACATGCACTGAGAGTCAGATACCCGCTATAATTTGCGCTGTTTTAGACCACTATTCGGATAGGCAGATGACCTTGATGTTCATTCCCTTAAGGGGCTCCAGGATGCTGAAACGCTTCAAGATTTTCAAAGTTTCATTTTCTACGATATTTTAAGCTAAGGACCCTTAACTTTGTAACAGTACATTTATTTTCTTCATGGCTCATTTTTAGTCTATTTTCATTTATGAAACAAGATGTTCAATGAAGAACATACAGCCTACTTTCTTCTAAATGCATGGGTATAGTTATAACTCTTTGTCCTTCTCAAGTAGTATAATTGAATGTTGGTTGTAGTAGCTTGTTGAATAACAACGTGCTATACGGATATTGTACGATTATTGATTGAATCATCGCCTCAATTTAGGTAAATACACACACTAATACAGGCATCACAATAACACAGGTTATCAGACAATATTCAACACTCACCCAAGTACACGGGGCTAAATGACCATGATGTCCAAGCATCTCAAATGAAACAACAACAGCTTCCTACCCAAATCCTTCCTCGTATAAAAGTGCACACACTAGTAACCTACAGACATCACAGTGACAGTGGTTATCAGACAACTTCTACACTCACTCAAGTACACGGGGCGACAAAACCATGATGCCGCAAATCCCCTAAAGAATCAACAACAAAAATAGACTCTACCGCGGATCAAGGACAACGAATTTTAATCGCTGTAGTGGTATAAGTAAAGTATATATTTAATATTTTCGATTGCAAATACACACTGAATATGCCACTCCGTATTTAAGTCTCGTCAACCTGCATGGAGAAACACTTTAAACCTGGCATCCGGTGTATTCGATCCTATGGCTACGTGGAAAGCAGAATGGACATCTTCACCCCAACGAAGCTTCCTACAAATTGACAACCCAACTCTAAAACCGGCGAGTTTCAACCTACCTCGCGCTACATGGTGCAAACTTAATCGTATACGTTGTAGGAAAGGAAGAACTGCCATAACGCTTTACAAATCGGGATGGCAAGATTCTCCTCATTGCGACTGCAGTGAAGTAGTTCAAACAATCCAGAATGTTGTCCAAGACTGTCTACTTCGTGCTTTCCTCAGGATCTCAGGAAGAGCTAAATGAAGCCAGCCAGCCCCGTAGCAGTTGTGTGGTTGGAAAACTTAAATATTGAAATTTAGTATCATTTGTACTACATATATGATATTTTCTTATTGATTGTCTGTATAACACCATACGCTAAATAAATAACTATATATGCATAACACCATAACGTGTGAGTAGTTGTAAATCAATAAATACAAAAACAACACACACACACGCACACAGACAGACTGGCAACTTTTGGTCCGTTTAGATCTCATATACTTTCATTTATTTGCAAAATTCAAATTAGGCTAAAAATAGGTTTAAGAAATCACCTTTGGTCCGCGTGTGTGTTTGTATGTGTGTGTGTGTGCGTATGTGTGTGTCCCTAATAAAATCTAAACAGCTGAAAGTATTTCAATGAAACTCAGTAAGGGCACAGTATTATTTGTTCATCCCTGGCCGTGGCCTTTAATTTAATTACGTCTAACCAATCAAATATAGCTGAAGATTGAAGTTTGAGATACTAGAATCATGCGTCTTTCCAACACTATTATATGGAAGTCAAACGTGGTCAGCTACGTGCAGATAGATAAACACACTTCAAGTAAGTCAAAGAAAGATGATACATACGACACTTGGAGTAACAAGGTCAGACAGGATATCAAATGAGAAACCGGTACAAATGTCAACAACGACGGGTATCGCAGAAAAATCCATGAGACAAAAATGGAAATGGGGAGGCCACATCGTGAGGATGCGACACGACAGGTGGACATACAAATCTACAATGTGGGGCACATGGATGGGTAAACGACAGAGAGGAAGGCCGAGCGCAGGCAAGCCCACAGTGGACGAGAGAAGCAAGAAGTAGAACTGAGTGGAGGACTATAGGGGAAGTGAAAGTAATTGAAGTGCATCGCTAGGAAAACTGGGAGAAGAGTCAAAGTGTAACAGTACAAAATAAGACAAAACAAACCATACTGTTGTGGGATGGGATAAACAGGGTAGCGTAGATGTATTAATTTGGGGGTAGTTCCCGAAAGGGTGTGGTTTCCCGTAATCGGGGGAGACTACTAGTGTAAGTGTTGGTGATCTGTTGGGGTGCGATCCTACGGGGTGCCTCTACCTGTTAAGGGATGAATGTCTAAGACGGAGCTATTAACTTAGCTTACAAATTAGCGTGAGCTAGTGAAAACGAGCTCACGTGCGGAGTCGGCACTTGGCTGCTGCCTGTCTGTTATGCTAACACAATGGGTTTCCTGACGATGCAGTTCTCAGCATTCACGGTCAGGGGCAATTAGGAATAAGTGCGGGTGGGGCGTAAGGATGTAAAGATGTGTGAAATGATTACAAGAAGTAAGTGTTTACTGACCAAGTATTTATTGGTCAGTGGCGATAATGTGCTGTCCCTTTAAGTAGTGGACGAGTATGAAACAAAGTGTACAAATACAAATGTGTTCTGGGTGAGGTGTTACAAGTAATTAGGAGATCTGAGCACACTGCTAATTCTCACCGGGTGACGTCGTGATGGAGCTGGAACGGACCTGGAGATGCAGAGCCGCTGGCCGCGAATAGACAATTGGGCTCTCCTGGGTCTACCTTTTAAGGCTTCCCCGAGCTGCTTACTTAGCGTTTCATCACTGTTGCTGTTCCAGATAGTGTGTTTGTTTGTAAGTTGTGTAAGCGTGGCTGGCAGCAATACCGCTGTGCCTGCTTGAGGCAAGGAAGTGTGTGAGGCTTATGGCATACCTGTGAGGGTAGTTTATGGTGAAAGATGAAGGGGTGGGTTAGGTCCTAGGGGTACTGCCCCTGGGCTGTACAAGACCTCCTCGGCCTTTGTTCGTGGCCTCGCGAACGGAAAATTAAGTAGGTGTGTCGGTGTAGTGGTTCTTCTTCTTCTTCTTCTTGTGTGGTGTCGTGTAGATGTATAGATGTCGTGTCGTCCTGGTTAGTGATGTGAGTTTAGAGTGTGCTCAGAGAGGGTGGGTTTCGGGTATATACATATACATAGTTTATTATTATTATTATGCTCTTGATGCTATTGCTGTTAATGAAAAAAGAGAAAAAAAACATAGATATGTGCTTATTGGTGTGCCATGCAGGAAGGAAATAAAACATGGTTGGACGGGTGGTTGTGCCGTCCTTCGTTGCGTGGGAAAAAAATTGCTCCCTGCATGTACATTGTGTTTATAAAGTATAGGCAAAGTGTTATTGTATGAAAGATGGAAGAAAATAGGAAAACAGGTGCCCCAGGGTGTAAGTTAAAGGTATATATCAAATAGTTTATTTTGTCCGGGTGAAACAGGGCACCTTCACAAATGTTATCGTTAGTAGGATAGAAAGGAAGAGACAAAAGTGTATTACGGTGTGAATGGTGTTAGAATGTTGCAGTATTTTATGTGTATTCTTTATGTTACGTGCATTGCCCGTACCAACGTTTTCAAATATGTATCTTCCTTGGATGTGACTTCACGACCTTTGAAACGACCGCCTGGATGGCTTGGTTCCGCAAGTGAACACGAGATGGCAGCTGCTATCGGACTTCGGCGCAGCTAGCCGTAGTTCCTTCTTCTTCACCACTAGAGTGTGTTGATGGTGCCTTATAAACTAATCCTATTCGTGTCATATTTGAAGGCTATTTATTATATTCTACGTCATGAAACAAAGGACTGTGTATACATGATACCGCCAAATTAATTACTTAATAATCACATTGTTGCTTGATGTATCAAGCTGTGATTGGACAATTAAATTAACATGAATGCAATGCTGTTTTTGACTGGAGATTCACCGCCATGTTGTTATACGGCTGTCGTCAAGAAATCAACAAGGGAGTTGGTCGAAAAAGTTGTTGCCGTGCCCGGGGGCTTGACCCCCTGGCCTCCTCGAAATATGGATATACGATGGAAGGGAATTGCCTGTGATCTTCAGGCTATTATTTCATCGTTTCGCAGTGAAGAAGAAATTCGGATTGTAATCGCATCTCGATGCAGACCAGTGCTTGTGACCCAAACGAAGCATGTGCTGGGTGGGCCATTTTCAGGCAATATAGTGCCGTATAACGTTATTTGGTTTGTGTGTGAATTATTTTACTTTTATTGTGTCTCCACTGAGAAGTTTTTAAGGTACGTAATGTTATTCTAAATTTTTATATATTTTGTTATGGGAGCTCCAATATTGGCCTTGTATAGATGTTTGATCTTGTGTTTTGTTTCGCCTGGTAGGCCTAATTTATTTCTGTTTTAATAATGTTACCAGATATATATTCATTTTGTTATTTTATTCTTCGTACCTTCTGGAGACACATTTCTAGTTTATTTTACGTTTTAAGTTATTATTTATTTTCTTTTGGCAATCTTGGGATTGGCATATTATTAATCTGATGTAATATCCGATGCTCCAGCCTCATGTTAATAGTATCTAGATGTAATTGTTTTCCTCATTTTATTTCTCTCCGGTGATTTTAAAATTAATTTAATGCTAATTATTTGCCGTAATTTCGATTTGACATGTGGTCATCTGCTCCGGTGGCCATGTTTGTTTTGTTTTTGTTTGGCTCGAGTGCATTCTGGTCTTGAGGGCAGTCTCTTGGCGTCAAGCGGTAAACTCAAACGTGTTGTAGTGTTAGCTTAATTTGTTTTTTATTTAATCTTGTTGGTTTAACCTTGTGTTTTTGGTGAATGTTCTTGTGTTTTTCTTAGTCACGAATATCGGGAATTTCTTAATTGATCATATTTTATTTTATTAATTTAATTTTAAGTTTTTTGGTTTTATGACGTGGCCTGGACCTCTGCATGTCGGATCGGTATTGCAGTCCCTTGTAAATTATCAAGCCCGTTCTCATTTAATTGTGCCTGTATTTTCTTTTTTTTTATCTTTGGGCTTTAACATTTTAATTTTAATTTAATTCTTTTCTTTTTGTTTGCTTTGCAAGCAAGCATGTTAAGCCGTCACTTGCCTTCTTTGTAAATTATGCTGGTTGATGCATGTTCTGTTTTCTGGTGGAGGTGTTCTTTAAATTTTAACAATTATATTTTTATTTTAAATTTTTAAGTAACTGTTGTGGCATTATTTCGTCGGCGACAATTCCATTAGTTATTGGGGGGTGTCTGTAGAATAGCCTGTGCGTTGTCCCCTTCACCTTCCTTCCACCCCCTTTGGTCCTCTTCTGTTGGGGCATGTCTTCTGGAGGTGATTTTGCTGTTGAAGCGAGGTGGACCTCTAAATACAGGTGAGTAGGCCCATCCACGCTGGCCGACCACGTGTCACTTTATATTTCTCGTGCTTTGACGGTTTTACAATTTCTTACAATTTTTGATTACAATGCATTATTGCTAGCCTTAATTGTATTACTATTACTACTAAACCTTTTCTGCTCATGAGTACCTTTCTCGTATGCGTATGGCCCTAGCGCTTTTCTTTCTTCGCCACCTTTACCTTGTGCCATTCATCTGTGGCTTTTGACCTGCCTCTGTGGTTTAGTGGTTAAACCGCTCAACCACTCTCGTGAATTTCCCTCCGTGGGTGGAAGAATTCACCTTGATGGCTAGGACAGACGTTCACAAAGCTACGTCTTTCCTGGCTATCGCATCCGCTCCTTATTCAAGCGTCTGTCGTGTGTTGCGTCAGCGCCGCTCGTTGCCCCACGGTCACCTCGCGTAACCGCCACCTGTTGTCATCACTTTATTAGTGTGACGGGAAATCGATGAATATTTTGTGTGTGTGTGTCATAGTAGAGAGTGTGTACAAGCTGGTGTTGGAAATATATTTACAAAAGACATGTGTATGGTGCTGATGATCTGAAAAATAATAATTTATTAGTTAGTTCCCCTTTCCGGTGGAACGAGCGTAGAGAGCGCCTCCTAGTGTGCCTGAAATAGAGTGTGATATAATATCCACATGCATTTTGGTTATATCTCGTACACATACTTATGTCTACTGTGCACCTTTTAATTCTAGCTTAACCTAAGCCTGCTACAGCCTTACTGTTATACTTATAAATGTACTCCTGTCTTCCTGTGTAGTTGTCATGTCTCCTCCGTGTATACAAGTGTATGAGTGTATTTGTGTGTCGTGACGTCACCTTTACCTGATAATGATCATTGTTGCAAGCGTTCCCACGATGCTGCAGTGGAGGAGCTCTTTACTGAAATACAGAGGCATGTGGTGAATATACCCTTGGACAAATAGTACTGTTATGCGCCTATGTCGCGCAGCGCTGTTTAAGGGTCGGCTTGGATGGTGCCACCACCCTTGAGACCTCTTCGGACGTCTCGTGTACTACTGCGGTTCGTCAGCCTAGGTTGCTGCACCGTTTATCGTTGACTTGTTATCGGTCTTACCCTGATAATGTCTTTACTTGCCAGGTGCCGAATGCTCTGTGTCGCGTTCGCATAGCAATACCAATTAAACCTATGTGGTGTCGGTCTTACCCTATACGGTGCCGAACGCCCTTTGTTGCGTTCGCATATCATTTCTTATTAAAACTATGTCATGTCGGTCTTACTCTAGACGGTGCCGAACGCCCTATGTCGCTTTCGCATAGCATTTCCAATGAAACCTATGTGGTGTCGGTCTTATCCTAGACGGTGCCTAACTATTATCAATATGTAGAGTGTACTTAATCTAGATTATACAAA
This sequence comes from Meconema thalassinum, assembly GCA_946902985.2. Taxonomy (NCBI): domain Eukaryota; kingdom Metazoa; phylum Arthropoda; class Insecta; order Orthoptera; family Tettigoniidae; genus Meconema; species Meconema thalassinum. The sequence continues at coordinate 588,919,566 of OX336388.2, forward strand.
TTAATGCTATGAGAAAAAATAATTTGTATATACATGCCGAAATAGTCCTTAACCTAATGCCGAAATATGCTGTAGCTACTGTTTTACAACAGTGCTTGTTAAATTTGCGTAAGTCTAAGTTGCCTTCCAAATGCAACTGCCTTACATACTAGAATTTTGATCGAAGCGATCGCCTGAGGCATGTCGCCACCCTCAGGGCACCACCCATGTGTATTTTGGAAACGCCGGTCATTTCCAAAACCACCAGGCCGTAAGGCCCTTTTAGATTCCGCTTCCTTAAGGCTAACTGTCGACTTCCCCCCTTAATAAATAATGTGTAGTGTGTGTAGGCCTGTGTGAATGCGTTGCTAGGTGCAAACGCTGCGCGCGGATATCCATTTCGTTTATATTTATACAGCTTATAATCGCTTTATTCGCCATTTTATATTTATTAATGGGTTATCCACAAACCCCTCTGGGAGCTCGCTGCATTCCCCATGTACATCTCTGGCCGCTCGTTGCGTTACCATTTAAGCTCTGGAGACTCGGTGTCATCCGTTTATGTGGGCACGGACCCGAATGATCGCATTCATTCCATACGCATTATTTATCATTCATTATTTATTATATATCATTTATTAAATCATCTTCACCCCATTTTCCGGAATGAGGACTTGGCGTGCTCAAGGGCTGGTCCCGCTGAACTCTGAGGCACTTCTTCACTTCACACGAATGGAAGGCTATCCTCTACGCCTCCGAGGATTGACCTAACTTACATCTAGCTATTAGTCTAGTCCAAGTGGTCGTCTCTAGGTTTGTCCCCTGAGTCTAATACTGAGCTGGCTAATTCTCCTACTAGACGTCAAAAGTCTCCCTGCAGGTCTGGCTCCGACGACCGCAGTGAATAATGGGTGTAACGTTTCTTTGTCCCGGAGACAGGCTAGGTACACCCAGGATTTCGAAGTTTGCCCGCACTGAGTCATCGGCGCTTCGACCTTACGTCAATCTGTCATTAAGCTGGGTCAGGATCCATCGCCACCTTCTCCGGCTCTGCCTTTGTGTGGCGATCCTGCTCCCATCAATATACCTGTTTGTCACCACCTAGTGTGACCTCAGATTCCTTTGAATTATTAATACATAAGTGTAATACTGTATGCTGTAGTGTTAAGTGTAATTTTTAGGCATATTTTCGTGTACTGTGTAATTAGGTAAAATTCTTAGTGTTTTGGGGTTGTAGAATCTTCGAAATGCAGTGACTACTTTAGGCCTCTTATTGCCGTATCGGATCTCCAGCGCCGATGCCTTGTTACGTTTCTGGAGATATTAGTAGGTTTATGGGGTGTCTGGTCCATTATTATTAGGATCGGAGAGGGTGTTATTTGCTGAGTAGGGTTAAAGCGTGGTGGGAGAGGGTAATGCATCGTTGGACTCCATGTGTATGGTGGCCAGGAGCAGGTGATGCTACTAGGACGTATTTACTGCGAGTGGATGGGGTGGGTTTTTCCCAGATGTCCAAAATTGAAAATATCATGCGGAGTGATAGTAATACAACCCTTGGTGTGTGGGCGGGATATCTCATGCAGTGAGATGGACATGAGCGCATGTATGCTCTCATTTGAGGAGAAGGCATGTGTTAAGGTATAATAAGTCTATGTCCCCTGCATGCGGGATTGATTAATAAAATATTTGTTAGTATCTAGTATGGCCTCATCTCTCTATAAGGAGTTGTTCATCGGCACTTAATATTGGTTTCCGAATCACCTCTAATATTCAGGTGTAGGCATTCTGATCCAAGGTGTAGTAGACCTTAATTTGTGAAGAGCATGAAGTCTGCCAACCCCTATGTATAATTCTCAATGTAGTGTATGTGTTTTTATGTGTCTGTATGTCTGTGCAGGATAGTGTTTTAGGTATTGGGGTGTATAGGAGGTAGGGTATGGGGATGATAGCCCGTAGCTTGTACTATGGCCATTCTGCTGGCATTATCCACCTCTACTCCTGTTGAGGTGTGTCAGCCTCTCTTGGCTGTTATGTGTTTTCTTCCGCTCTTTGGGATTTACGCTCGCTGAGTTGAGATGCCATATAGCACCTAGTGTCTACCAAAATACTAATCCGTGTAATGCCCGTGGGCCTATCATCCCTACGTCGTGTAAAATATCTATGTCTCTGGGCACCGCCCTCTGGCTGTCCCTATGATCTCTAAGTGTGGTGACGCTTTGCCGTTCACGGTCTTATCTGGTCCCCTCTTTATAATGTGGGTGGGGGTAGCTATGCCTTAGGCCTATATGTCTGGTTTTAAATGTAGCCGTACCATTACGTGACTACTGTATACCACCCTCTATGTCTGTGTTCATATGAAAAAAATGTTTGCCCTATGGCGGGAGTTCGCCTGTCCGTCTGTGCGTGGGCTGAGTAGTTCTGCAATACCTGTTGTATGCTAGGCCTTCTAATAAAAATTGGGGTGTGTTTTATCTGTATTTGCCTCTGTGTCGCAATAATAAGCATGTGGCTTGCGAGTATAAACCGGTATAGTGTAATTGCCTGTAGTAGTTTTAGGGTAAAAGAGCAAAAAAAAAGAAATTATTAGGGGGGGGATGAACGGTTCCTCTCTGTCTTCTGAGTTATCCGCCCTTAAGTAGTCTGTGTGTTTGACTGCAGTTGCGTCGCTACCCAAAAGTGTTGGGTGCATGTAGGAGGGAAGCACCCGTGTGTCCAGTCTGCAGCGCGGTGTGTTCAGTAGACCGCCTGCCGCTGGACTGCGGCCTACGCGTGCCTTGTTATCTGAGCGGGTTTATCAGTTGTCGCGTGGCCACCGCCACACGCTGTGTGGTGTCTGTTATCACCTCTGTCTACATGTTCCAGTTCTATTTCTGGTAGGCCTAAGATAGTGTGTTTTTCCAGATCAATCTGGTCTGCAATATTTGTGTAATATTTTAGGCAAAACTTAATTTAATGCCGTCCTCACTTCCTGTGTAATATCCGCGTTGCCAATGTATGGCATCCTGTTATTGTTTTGTATTAGTGTCATCATGTCTGTGTATTATTGTCACGTTCCGCTGTTGCAAAAATATTCCCGGATACAGTGGGTGGCGACACGTTGGAATTCGCTTATTTGCAGCGCATTATTTCCTGTATATTTGTTTATCGCCCTTGTGTACTGAATGTCTTCAGCGACATGCAGGAAGAATAACAAAACGTGACGTTTGCCACTATCCGTGTGTCGACATGCGTTTGTGTTCTAGAAAGGACAATATGTTATCCTGTCATATTTTCGCTGTCAAGCTTGTTTGGACTTTGCTTCCGCAATACCTCTGGTTTATATAATTATCTATGATTTGTGTCTAGCAAGTCTAATGCCTATGTTCGGGGTAATCGACCGCCCCTTGTACTGAATTCCTATGATTTTTCGCCGTCGACATGTGGTGTTACCTTACTTTGTGTGATCGTGTACCTGGTCCCATAATATTCCCCGTGTTCGTGGAATATGTCTGCCTTTGTGTGTTTTTGTGTGATAGAGTGTGATTTTGATTAGTGCTCTAGGGTGTATTTTCGGACTGTACTGCCTGTCCTTCCTAATTTGCTCACTCTCTATCACTGTGCCTATTGTCTCCCTTTTCGGAGTGTATCCTGGCCTATTTCCGGGGCATTTTTAAATGTCCCGCACTAATTTTTTTATACCGTCCAGTGTTGACATGTGGTTTTCCCCCTAGTGTGTTTAATGTCTGTTGGGCTCGCTTGTCCTTATCTATGATGCGGACCCTAAATTGCGTATCTCTGCTGTGTGTGCCTGGGTGGCTTCTGGTATTGTAATACGAAACTAAGTGTCATTGGGTAACTGGTATTAGTCCCGTGTATTCCACCAGAGTTTGTAGATTGTCTACTGTGTCTGTGTTCACCTAGTGTGGGTGTTCCGTGTACTCTTGGACGTCCCTCGTATTTAGATTTCGGGCGTTATGGTCCGAAAGAGTATTTTGTGGTCTCCGTAGAGGCCTGGTGTTTCCGGTACGTCCCCTTTTGGTAGTCCCGGGGTCGCTAATGCCCTAATTAGGTCATTATAGCGAATACCATGGAACGGGCCTACGCACGTGTAAGTATGACCCGTGTATGTCATCTGTGTGAGTTTTGGTTGGCCCTGTCCTTAATATGTGGGTGTAGTGTGGTTATGAATCCCTAGTGAATGATTCTCTGCCGACCGTAATTTCAATAAGGCTGTAGAATGGCTCTGGCCGCCCAGTGCGTCACGTATTCGCTCTGAGTCTGCAAAGTATTAGGTTACCTCATGCGATAACGCCTGCTGTTGTTACAGTGTTTCTTGTCCGCCTGTTCACATTTGAAGTGTACAGCACTCATGTCGTAACCTTGCTACAAATGGTGTGAGCATGTTAAAATATGTTTTCCACAAGGCCCTCTGTTTCTTTATAATTATCGTGCCTTATCTTTTGGCCTCCCTATTATGATGACGCTACATGTGTCAGATTTGTGTAGTGTAGCCTTTATGTCATATGTGCCCGCTGTCTGTCCGTGTGGCATCTAGTGTTATGTCTCGCAGCTACGTGTCAGTGTCTCTGTCTGTGTAATTTATGTGTTTGTGTCCTCGTAGTTTTGTGTTTCAGGGCTTTCCATTCTCTCCCTCTGCGTGTTCTCGTGTTAGTACATGTGTTCCCTGTATGTAAAAGAACCTCCCCGTGTTTATGTTTGTGTTGTAAATGGCATCAGTGTAATTCATATGTCATCCCTAGTGTCTATTTAAGACGTGTACACAATGATGCCATGCAAGTCATATACATACAATGTAAACCCTCTTATGCATACATTAATTCTTAACCATAACTTTATGGGACACAGTGCCTATATGAGATCCTATGTTTTTTTTTCTTTATGTGACTGTGTCTTTAAGTTGTTTGTGATATGTCGTCCGTGTAATTGTCTGTCCCCGTGTGTATGTTCATGGCTTTAATTCTACTGTGCCATGTGAGTTGCCTTATTTCAGGCTAGTTTTCTTCTATCTTGGGAGTGGATTTTCCCCTGTGAATGTTTTTATCCTCGCCCGAGCGCTGTTGCCCGACGGGGTGACTGTGCTCGTCCTGAAATGACGGCATAGGCTTCCGCCCTCCATTGGGGTGGGTCCCCACTGCTTTCCTGCGGGTTTTGCAGTGGGGTGAGCCTGTCCTATGTTCACCATGGCGCCTGTTCGTGTGGATGGGCTAATGTCCTACCAGCTGTGTGTGGTTATGTATGTGGGACGGATGTGGACCTCTGTATGTGTCAACGTCTGCCCTTGCACCCATGGTCCTGGCTTCGAATTTGCCATTGCGTGCGTAGTCAGGCCCGTATGCCTGGTGGACATGTATGCTCTATTGTCGTATCGTACTGTGGATGTCCAGATGTCATGAGGGTTTTGCCCTCGCTCATCCGTTCGCCCCTTCATGTCGTTTTCCGTCGAACTCGGGTCTCATCCCTCGTCATGGCGTGTGCCCCTGCTGTCGTTCTAGTTGGGCCTCTATAGTCCTGGTAGTGTGACCGCCTATTGTCCCTCTCCCGCTCTTCCCTAATGTATCTTTCCCTGTCCCCCCTAAGTGTTTGCTTGGATGCCCCTTTACGTAACGTCGGGGTGGGTAGCCCCGTTCGTCCCTGTGTTTGTATTGGAGGGATATATCCCTGGTTTCACATACGCTCTGCCCTAGTGGTCTTCCTGGCTGGTTCTGAAAATTGTGTATGTGTGCGCGACTGCCCCTGCAGCGTTTTGGAGCTTACCCTGGCTGATTTCTGACCTGTGGCCACGGCAGACTCCTTCCTTTGTGTCTGTCTATGTGTGTGGGTCTGTATGGGTTTACTGTGCTGTGGCACGTTCTCTGTATCATCTGCTCATGATGTAGGTTCCTCCAGGTTCCTCTTTGTGTAATCGTGTGTGTCTGAGAGCCCTGGCGTCAACTCCCTCTCGTTCATTATTTCTGAGGGGTTGGTGTAGGTTTTGTCCCTCGGTCTGGCAAAATTGCCTCCTGGACCGGAGTTGCGGGACGCGTACTTGTGTGTGGGTGTAACTGCAGTGTATTGGAGGCTAGCCTGACCGTTTTCTGGCCTATGGCCACGGCAGACTCCTTCCCTTGTGTTGTGGTATGTGTTGAGATGGACATCTTCGCGAATTGCTGTGATAGCGTATCTACGAGTATGTCCTCTCTTGGTTTCGTTGGTGGCCCTGCCGTGAACTCGAAGATGGCATTATTGGCCTGGAGTTCTCTATAATCTTCCCAAATATGGGCATACTGCCGATTAAGGCATATGGCCTGTTCAGCGACTTTGGTACCGCTAGTCCCTACGTGTTTATGTTGTATGTTAAGTACCTCATATTGTTGGAACATTACGTCATGTAGACAGTGTAGCCTCCAATTGGAGCGATTCAACTGTCTACGCAGAGTGGGCACTTTGCCTCTAATTTTTCTGTTTTGCGCCATGCTCCTTGGCCGGACTAGCGACTTAATCACGCGTATATATTGTGCGTGGAGGAGCTGTTGATACTTTTGGAGGTAACCCTGCCTGGTCGCAAAGACCTTATGCCAGGCAATTAAATCTTGGTATTCCCCAATATTCTTTAGCATGGCTAAACGGTATAGGGAGGCCATCTTAAACTGTGTGTGTTTAAGAAATGTGTGTGCCTATGGACATGTGAAGCGTGATGGTACTTCCTTAGGGAGGGTGGGTGGGCTAAAATTCCCCCCTTATATTCGCAGAGAAAAAAAAATGCTATCTCTTATTTTATTATATTTTTCAAATTTCACTTGGCTGCTTCTAGTACCGTGCGATCTACCATGAGGGCTCGTTGTTTGAGTCCCTAAATTTTCGTGGTATCCCGCCTCCACCAATCTGTTTTATCCCGGTGTTGGGGGATGGGATAAACAGGGTAGCGTAGATGTATTAATTTGGGGGTAGTTCCCGAAAGGGTGTGGTTTCCCATAATCGGGGGAGACTACTAGTGTAAGTGTTGGTGAAAGGATTCACGTGCGGAGTCGGCACTTGGCTGCTGCCTGTCTGTTATGCTAACACAATGGGTTTCCTGACGATGCAGTTCTCAGCATTCACGGTCAGGGGCAATTAGGAATAAGTGCGGGTGGGGCGTAAGGATGTAAAGATGTGTGAAATGATTACAAGAAGTAAGTGTTTACTGACCAAGTATTTATTGGTCAGTGGCGATAATGTGCTGTCCCTTTAAGTAGTGGACGAGTATGAAACAAAGTGTACAAATACAAATGTGTTCTGGGTGAGGTGTTACAAGTAATTAGGAGATCTGAGCACACTGCTAATTCTCACCGGGTGACGTCGTGATGGAGCTGGAACGGACCTGGAGATGCAGAGCCGCTGGCCGCGAATAGACAATTGGGCTCTCCTGGGTCTACCTTTTAAGGCTTCCGCGAGCTGCTTACTTAGCGTTTCATTACTGTTGCTGTTCCAGATAGTGTGTTTGTTTGTAAGTTGTGTAAGCGTGGCTGGCAGCAATACCGCTGTGCCTGCTTGAGTCAAGGAAGTGGGTGAGGCTTATGGCATGCCTGTGAGGTTAGTTTATGGTGAAAGATGAAGGGGTGGGTTAGGTCCTAGGTCTACTGCCCCTGGGCTGTACAATACAATTACCATGCACAATCCTATTGTGACTAGCTGCTCACCACATTAGTGAAAAAGAGCTACCCTTTTATAGGAGGCCTTTGCCATTTATGGTACATTCGAGGCTGTTCTATATTCTTTATTCTTTAATCAAATATAGCCGCTGTGCGTAATATTTCAACGGCATTCTATATCTCCGAAACTATTACCGATATCACCCTGAGATTTTGTACGGTCATAAAACGCACTAATAGACATTTACCTATGTAACTCTCTAACACCAGTCCAGTACAAGACGAACATTGCGGCCAAGTGAAGTTGAAAGATATCAATAGATTTTTCTCGCGATTTAACCACCTGAGCGCGGAGAAACATGGTACAGCAAATGTCTATACACATTGCAATGCACTGACATCTAATTTATTTCAATTGTTTACGTAACCTCAAGATTGCGGCCGTGCAAAATTTTAAAATTGAGTTTTTATTTCTTGTGTCCTAATCATGTGATCGAATTCAATGTTTAAATAATAAAACTACGCAATAATTGTCATCTAATAGTACACAAGTCTATGGCCTATAAAAAATATACAAATTCAACAAGGCGACCATCCGACCTATTTAGACGGTTCTCAACATCTACTAGTCTATGACAGCAATCAAACTGATATTTTGTATGTTGATGAAGGCTATTAACACAATTTCACCAATGGGACTTTCAGTAACCTGGTGAGCACAAATCCAGCATACCGGTGACGCGAAATGTAAATATTTAAATGGACGTTTCTTGCGATTTAACAATCCGATCGCAATGAAACATGGTATGGCAAATTAGTATACAAATTTTAATCCCCTGGCACCTAATTTATTTCAATTGTTTTCATAACCATAAGATGGCGACTGTGCGAAATTTGAAAATCTCGTTTTTAGCCTATTTTCATTTTATGAAACAAGTAATTCCGTGAAGAACTATACAGCCTATTTTCATATATCCTAGTTATGTTAATTGCCTCTATCATTGATTAATAGATATTGAGAGCCGTCTAAATATTTCGGTTGGTCGCCATTTTTGATTTTTACATATGTAGGCCATAGAGTTATGTACTATTAGATGACGATTGTGGCGTAGGTTCATTATTCAAACGTTCATTTCGATCTAATGATTAATACACGAGAAATAATTTGAAATTTTTAAAATTGCGCTCAGCCGCCATTTTGAGGTTATGTGAACAATTGAACTAAATTAGATGCCAGTGCATTACAATGTGTATAAGCATTTACTGTACTATATTTCACTGCGTTCAGATGGTTAAATCGCGAGAAAAGTCGATTAAAATGTTTCACCTTCGCTTGGCCGTCATGTTCGTTTTTTTATTTTACAGGTTTTTGAAAGGCCCGTAGCTAAACGGCTATTAGTGCTCTTTATCACCGTACAAAATTTCAGGGTGATTTGATTAATCGTTTCGGAGATATGGAAAACTGGTGAAATATTTCGCACAGCCGCCATATTTAGGTTATGTAGAAAATTGAACTAAATTAGATGCCAATGCATTACAATGTAAACAAGAGTTTAGTGCTTTTCAGTCGGTCAAGACGAATGTACCCCAAAGAGCTGGTTTATGCCCTAATCCTGAAATAAATTACATGAGATTAATAATAAATAAATAATAAATAATTTATTTCAGGATTAGGGCATAACCCAGCTCTTTTGAGTACATTCGTGTTGACCGACTGAAAATCACTTAACTCTTGATTACTAAGGCAACACTGAAAAATGGCTTTATATCCCACAATGCATTACAATGTGTTTAAACATTTGCTGTACCAAGTTTCATTGCGTTTGGATGGTTAAATCGCGAGAAAAGGCTATTTAAACCTTTTAAGTTTGCTTGGTCGCCATGTCCGTTTTGTAGTTGACAGGTTTTTAAAAGTCCCATAGGCGAACTTCTAGTGGTGCCCTTTATCTTCATACAAAATTTTAGGGTAATATCAGTAATAGTTTCGGAGATATGGAATGCTGGTGAAATACTTCACACAGATACCATGTTGGATTGCTGATACGTAATCAAATTTGAAGGGGAATGACGATATCAGCAGTCACCACGTCATCGGTTAATATAAGTTTGAGTATGATCTGCAAACCAAGGTTTCTTCGTAAGTCAGAAAGATCCATACACTCGGTTAAAATGTGGGACACGTTGAGGGGGTCTTCCCTTCCAGCGGAGAAGGAAGCCAAAACAGCATCGTTACACGGAAGCGCTTGAAAGGAGTTTGTTGGGTGATCAGGATTATTTGCGTTACACCAAACAAAACTGTCGGATCAATTCTGTACGTAATGGGAATGCTACTGTTTTCAAATTATGCCTGACATAATGTTTAAATAATATTGCGCATCACACAGATACATATACTGGATCGTTAAAACGTAACTGACGAGTGTTCAGGCGTGTGAAGGGAAGTCAGAATAAAGGGAAGTACATTGTTTTTGTTGTTGTTATAAGTTATTACTTTGATATCACGCTGGTTATTGTCGCGCGTGCTACTGTCTAAAGTTTGAGTCGCCGCTCGTTAACGAGGAAAGTGAGAGAATTGTACATGTGAGTTTACTCCACGGCATATAGAGCCGGTATGAAGGGTTTTCCGTAGACATCACAGCCAACTGTATTTCGGTTTCACTTCCTCTCTTAACGCGGTAGAAAAAATAAATTTGTGCTGAAACAGTAACATTAACATAGGTTATTAGACGAACACCATTTATACTCAAGTATGCGGGGCTGATGTCCACGATGTAAAAAAAAACAAATGAAACAACTATCACCTTGTAATTACGATAATTAGAAGACACTATATTGTGGCTTACATAAAAGAACAGTGGTATTTAAATCACGATAAAGGATCACAAAACCCGTACAAGCCTTCATCAGGCAAGTTCGGCCGGCCTGCTGCACACAGCCAGCCTAGCCAGCCCAGCCTGCTGCCTGCTGACAAGCCTCTCATTTCCGACATGACCTCGTGGCGTCACCAGCCAAGCTTCGCTGTGGACGCGATAGGGAGCTGTAAGTCTCCTGCTTGATTACCGAGTACAACCCAGCCTAGGCTAGCGTTCGTTCACCTCTGACTATGAGTTAATGCGCAGGTGAGTTCCAGACCAGAGACTTACAACGACCGTCCAACCTTTGCCTTCCAATGTGCTTTTAGCTTAATTATATTTATGAAAAAAAAAAAAAGGGGGAGGGGGGGCTTAAGTGATCACCTTTTGTCCGTGTATGTGTGTGTGTGTGTGTGTGTCCCTCTAATAAAATCTAAATGGCTAGAGCGATGTAGATGAAACTTGGTAAGATCAAAGTACTATTTTGTCCAACCCAGACCGTGCCCTTCAAATTTTAATACGTCTCACCAATCCAACATGGTGGCTGTGCGAAATATTTCACCGGCATTCTATATCTCCGAAACTATTACTGATATCACCCTGAAAATTTGTACTGTGATACAAGCACTAGTAGAAATTTATCTATGCAATTTTCAAAATCCTGTTAATTACAAAACGAACATGGCGGCCAAGCGAAGTTGAAACATTTAAATTGACTTTTCTCGCGATATAACCATATGAGCGCAGTGAAACATATTACAGTAAATGCTTATATAAATTTGAATCCACTGGCATTAATTTTATTTCTTTCAATTGTTTTATAACCACAAGATGGTGGCTGGGCGAAATTGTTATAACCTGTATTTTTATTTGTTCCTACCTAAACATGCGATTAAAGTTTGAACAATTCACCTACGCAATAATCTCCTTGTAATAGTACATAACTCTATGCCCTACATATATAAAAATCCAACATGGCGATCATCCGAAATATTTAGATGGTTCTCAATATCTACGAATGCATTACTGCTATCTAACTGAAATTTTGTATGTTGATAAAGGCTAGTAACATAAGATGTAGGATATATGAAGATAGTCTATTTAGTTCTTCATGGAACTACTTTTTACTTCTGAGCACATCATTCAACGCTCGCCAGTTACTTTTGAATAACTCTGTATCTAGTAGCCCTACACACATATGTCATTACAACCACAGAATTCTAATTATTGAAATTCAGTCCAGCATGCGAGGAATATTAATCAATCAGTATGACAGGAGTTTGATGAGTCGAGCAGTTGGCTGTGCGATACTGTTTCTATTTTAGTTCCTCTCTCATGATGAAGCAGACTATTCTCAAGGGGATGAATGGTGCTCACCCCAAGTGCTCTCTATCACAGAGTAGTGTGTGGTGGCAGTTGCATATCAAGTGCATTCAAACCATGCACCAAATGAAGGAGTATTCAACTGGATGTTGGGAGATGGCATTGTTTGTAGCGTTTAGTGGCTACTCTCGAGTATACAGGGTGTTAGAAAGTATCCATTATTTAGCATGTGAAATTGTGCACCAAACCAAGATTGATAGGTTAGTTGGTTGGTTCCTCAGTTTAGGGGCTGCGACATCGTGGTCATGTATCCCCGTGCACTTTGGGTGTGTGTAGAATTTGTCTGATAACCGGTGTTAATTGTGATGACTGTATTAGTGTGTGTTATCTGTGATTCAGGTAGAAGGACTGCAGACGATTAATTTTTTCAAGTAGTTCCTACTTTCACTACCAGCCACCTACCTGCGGACGTTGCTACTAAATGACATTGCAGTCAGCACTGGGCGGCGAATATTGGGACTAATAAAGCGTTATCAAACTAACCTACAAAATTTTAGCTTCCGCAAGTGTAGTTAGTGGAAGGTTCTTTTCATGCCATAAATCTATGACATGGGACCGCCAGTTGTACCTACCCTCCAAAAGAATGTATACTGAGGGATTTTTGACACTCTTAAAAAATCCGACGACTTCCCGCCAGTTGTGCCTACCCTCCAAAAGAAGGTATACTGAGGGATTTTTAACACTCTTAAAAAATCCGACGAATTCGGCCAGGTTTGAACCCACGATCTTGGGCATAGAATTTCAGGATGCTACCAACTACGCCACCGAAGGCGCTTAAACGAACCAAAAGTGGAATGTCTAGTAAATAAGGGTCCTACAGCACCTATTTTCTGTGATCATACTAAGTGCAGATCACCAGAAAATCATAGTTGACACCCCTAACATGGAATACTAATACGTCACAAGGAACAAAGATAAACTGAAAACTTTTCAAGACATAACTGATGTTATAGAAAAATGAAAATCCACAACCTGCTTCCAGTCTCCGACCGGGTCAGGAATGGGAGCTGTTATAGAAGCTCCTCAAATTCAAAGCATTCAGAGTAACAGTTCATTACATAGTAATAGTTTATGTTCGACGATGTCGAAATGTAAATATTATATGTCAGAAAACTGTATCATAATGAGGGTCGTTATAAAACGATGTTTCATTATGAAACAGTTTCTCCCACCAATCAGAGCTCAAGAAACAGTTGTTTGACCAATTAGAAACGGATAGCATAGCTCCTGCGCTGAGTTCCACGGCCTTTTAATTTAAATTTCACTGTGTGGCGTAGTGTCATAGTAGGGTAACCGAGGAGGTCATGGTCAAATACAAGGCATAGTCCGCGTCCCATGCGCTCTGTTCAGTACATAAAACTGGCGAAATCTCGACAGATATTTAGGAATATTTATGTTCGAACATAAAATAGTTATAATAATTATCGTCGAACATAAACAGTCGTATGCAACTCGCCTACACTGGTAAGACACTCGTATGGAAATTATAAAACTCGCATACGCTCGTTTTATAAACATACTCGTGTCTTAATTATTGCCATTATTGGCTCGTTGCATAATGTACTATAGTTACACAACAAGTGGTTGTCTGAGCAGCCTGTAGACCAGGCTGTTCCAGCCGAGCAACTCGCTCGTGAGCAGCGAGTACTCGCCGCCTTAAGTGAGTATACCTGCAACATGCAATACAGCTCTGCTGGGGGGGGGGGGGGGGGCTGCCGTCACTTCGCGGTGGATACATCAAGACAGGCTGGAAGTGCATGGACTTGTACTATGACCTTCGTCCAGTGACGCATTGGCTATCACCCCCAGTCCCTCTCCAACTGTGCTCCGAGCATTACTGCTGAGTACTCGCGTGTACTCATGTACCGACAGTAGTGGCTACGCTGGCTAAAGCGCAGCATTAGGTCATGGGGCCAAGCTCTCTGCTGACTCGGTAGACGCGTGGGTTCGAGCCCCACCGTCGGCCATCCTTGAAATGGTTTTCCGTGGTTTCCCATTTTCAACACCAGGCAAATGCTGGGATGGTACCTTCTGACAGGCCACGGCCACTTCCTTCCTCATCCCTGCCCAGTTTCATTAACCATCATTCATTTCATCTCTCATTAACTCCTCTCATGATGTTGGCGTCAGGAAGGGCATCCGGCCGTAAAAACCATCGCCACAAATACTTCCATCACATCTCATCCCCGACCCCGTTCGAAAACGGGAATAATAAGGGGTAGACATACATTACTCGCGTGTACTCATACTCAAACTCGTGGATTTGGAACAGCCTGCTGAAGACAATCCACAATTAAGATAAGTCTCCACATCAGATCATTCCACACATTAATAGTAGACAAACACTGTCTCGTATGTTGTAATTATAGCTTTTCACCATCATCACAGTAGAGTACTTGAAGGTCATTTTCGTATATTAGTTTATAATTCTGTAGTGGTTTAGGGCTTATTGCTTAAGTGTATCACAGCTACACCTTCATTGATTAGTTGGGGGAGGGAGACTGTTTTGTTGATGGGATCGTCATTTCTAAGTTTTGCAACATTAAAATAAATAGTTCCTTTTTGGGTGATTAATACCTTAATATTTTTCAGTAATAGTTGCCACACTTACTAAGTTTTCTGAAAGGTAGTGTGTAGTAAAAATCAAAGTCTCCAATTCTTGGATGTAACGGGTAATCTCGAGAACCATTGGATAGATTTTGATGCGGTTTTCACCATTATGTAAATAATTTCTCGAGGAAGGTTTATGTAGAAGAAACAATAACTTTTGGCTAAAGGAGCCGAGCAGTAATTATTCTAGTGAATCAAGTCGAAGAAAAACCTGTCGTCCGTGCGAATATTAATCTTACGCTGGGTAAACCATTAAAAATATCTATACAGTATACTATGAGTGCAAGAATTGTTCAGCATGAAAAGTTCTACAAAAAAGTCCACGACAGCATATTGCGCCCGTTGACGCATGTTTGCACAGGTAATAAAGACCAAGATCCGTGCTGAAGAGTAACTGAAGATAACCTGCGAGAGGCGGGAAGAATCCGAAGCAATATCAATTATTACAATATTTTTATACATCTTAGACACTCCATAAATCATTAATAATTTAATGAATGTAATTCTACATCGCTGGAACGCGAAACCGTGAATTAACGCGGCTAACTCATGTCTTGAGTGAACGCCATGCTTAGACAGTACCAGTACTTACTTGTCGTTTGTCGAGGCAAGATCTATGTGCAAGTGACGCACGAGTGAAGACACGTTCCGTGTACGGAAACCAAGTGGTATGGAAAAATCCATGAATATTTGGAGCATGGATAGCCATCAGGGTAAAATATACCAGTAAAGTGATTGTGGACAATATTTAATGTCTAAATAGTGTAATATTTTGGATCTCGAAGTAACCAACTATGGAGGCGTGGTACGCAAACCACAAGAGCACATGGTCGCATGCAAAGTGCATCATAAAACTGTTAAACAGATAAAACTGTGTTAATCAAGAAGTATTTTATGTTTCGCCGAAGGGCAGATATTTTGATTTATTTTATTAGTGTAAATAATTAGTGCAAAGTTGCGAGTGAGTATCGCAGAAGCGATGATTAACGCATGAGGCGGTGTGAAAAATGGGTAATTTTATTTACCGCACACTAGAATCAGTGTAATTTACTTTAAAATGTGCTATTATTTAACCAACTGCAACACCATGGAACTACTTAATCATCTACTTTTGGAATATAACCACGACCACGTGATGGAAATGGATCACTAAACCATGCGTGGGGAATTAATAACTGAAGGTGACCGAAACAATGAGGAGATGATCTGAGACCATTAAGGAAACCGCTAATAACATCTCATGGTGGGTCTCGAACGAGTGTCGCTGCAATCTGTAAGTCAGATCATGTTTAAGTAGCGTCATGTAATGAGTTGGAACAGTAGATTAGTTTTAGTATGGTTTCATTTAAAGTGCACAACGCAGGTTGCTAATATAATCTCACGTGTGGAATGTTACAGTTTCGTTTTAAATTTATAGACGCCAAGAAGGCAATATTATCAATGTCCATTTCGTATCTTTTCAAAACAGTTATAATCAACTTTTATTTTGTCAAGCCCATGACAAAGAAACTAGTTTGCCAGATGTTAAATCAAGGCCAAGGTTGCATGTGTAACTTATAAGCCAGACTGCTACACAGCACACTAGATTTTAGGCAGTGCATTATTCAATCGAGAAGGCTGTGAAATTCCTAGTATTATATAATCGGAATGCGGAGTTCCGTTATTCACATCTTTTGACAGATGGACATTTGAAAACAGGCTTATTTTATTACGAGAAGCCAGACAGGCAATGAAAGAAACAGTATTTTGTAACCAGAGAACATAGGTTCGACCTTATTCAGGGAAGAGGCAATTTAATAAATGCACAATCTCACACTTTAGTTGTATCAGAAGTCTTCATGTTAATACAGAGCGTTTTAGTATATGTTTTCTACACACTTAACCTTTATGATCATTTTATGAAATGTGTATAATTCAGGGATCCCCACTAATTGTAACTAACGTTATTATTGTATTATTGAAATAAATCGTAGAAGGTGGAGTGGTACCTCCGACGTGTTATTGTGATTATTCCTGTGGTAACGAGCCACTGCAGTCGTAACACACCGATGGCGCCAGGATTGATGAATCCATAATTGAAAGAGTGAGATACAGGGTGTCTAATAATGAAAATAATGGTGGAGACACAGGGTGTCTATTAAACTATTAAATTATTATGCATTAGTTGGATACACACATTACCTGAGTACACGCTATTTAAAGGTCCATAAACTGAACAACTATACTGTGAGGAGTAAATAATTGTGTAAAGCTTTAATAATCAAAGACAGGATTTTGTGAAACTAAACAAATCTCATAATTCCCCCTGAGCGTAAATAAAAATGAATGAATACTAAAAATAAAATATTTTCAGGACCAAATGTTCGACACTTATTGTTAATTTACCTTAGATACATTTTGTTACATGTTTACACGATTAGTCGACAACCAATTGATGATGTGACAACTGGAGCACAAACATCAGATTGGCAGCAATATGAGTCGATGTAATTGTTTAATTACCATCGCATTTGCAGGCTTTCCTATTTTTTTCTAACTTCCCTTACACTTTCAAACTATGACCATTTGTTACAAACGGTAACAAATTGAGTACGCAGGCAATGCTAATTGCACAACCATAGGAGTGCTGAATTGTTGTATGCATTCGTGTTGTATTAGAATAATTCTTTTTTTTTAATTCAGCAACGTTGTGCACAAAGCTTGAGTTTTCTTTGTAATAAACGCATCTCGTTTATTAATTAATGATAGTTAGGACTAGATAAACACGTAAATTTAAAGATAAATGTTGAAGATGGCACCATCATAGCATAGGACAAATTTTCCCCTTGCTATTGTGACCTTTATGCATATCTGATAGCATAAAGTCTACATATTATTCCAACAAGATTAATTCATGTCTCAAAGCCGATGTGAGAATAGAAGTTGCTTCTGAAACTGGCTTGACAAAAGGATGGTTCGTACGTGACTTGAAGCAGCTTTCACTCAGTGCAGACAAAGGCGGTAGAAGAGAGAAAATCCACATCTGGACACCAAATGCGCCCAGAGACCACGCGAAGGTCGTTCAACTACGCGGGTAAATGCGAAAACCTCAACGATCACCTACCAAATAAACCCCGCCCATTTGAAAGGAATTAGAGCAGTAATTAGAATACAGAAACAGGAATTATACCATCGTATAGGGGACTATCCCAGCCTCTCAGAGATATCGTCAAAATTTAAATTGGATCATTCTGTGATTTTTGCCAGAATTAAAATGAAATCAGGGGGTGGATTTGAAACGACCAATGGCAGCGAGAGACGCTAGACGCGACCAAATCCCGCCGAAATTAAGGGACAATGAAGCAAATTACGGAGCTCATTATATAAGGATCCAACGATCGGATTTGGATAAAAAGGAGTCATTGAGACATTGGAAATGAGGACGTTCTAAGGAGCTAGTTTGCATATTCATGTGAGTGTTATTTTGGAAATAAATTCTGAAACTCCCCTACTCCACGTCCCTCTAAGAGAAATCGTATAAATAATGGATTGAAACACAGCGAAGTCAGTCTACTTTGGGGCATCACGGGAGGCGGAAGCCTTGGTCCTGAGCGATCAGAAAGTACAGTGATTTTTACAAGTTCTATAAGTCTACTTTGGGGCATAGTTGGAGGCGGAAGCCTTGGCCCCGAGCGATAAGAAAGTACCGTGATTTTTACAAGTTTTTATAAGTTCTAAACACGCGATGTAGAGGCGGAAGCCGAACCCAGTAGCCATCAGAAAAGTAACATTCTTTACGAGTTTATAAGTAGGAGCAAGTATACCTCTGAAATTTGAATATCGCTAAGTATTCGCGAGTGCGAATTAGAACAGTGCATATAATAACAGTACGACGCAGTTATAATGATAGGTATAGCCACCTGAGCTATTAACAGATAAACCAGCAATCTAGGAAGCTATTGAACTGTCAGCCGAACTAAATAAGTTGATGATAGATACAGGAGATAGGAGCTTCTTGTGCGAGAACCGTGCATTGTGCTAATAATAATAATTCACAGTGGACCTTTGCTTTGGTGAAATTTTGAAAACCGTGTGTAAATTATCCTCCTATCAAGATGAACCAACTAATGAAGAAGACTGATATCATGGACCAGAACCGCATCAGGAAATATGAGAGATAAGTAAAAAAATGTATGGGGCATGTTGGCCATAATGTTTCCCATCAAGGGGGTCGGATAAGTTTATCTCGATCATAAGCAATTATGATAAAAATAGTTATTTTAGGCATAGCAGGCATGTTTTGTGTAGATTTGTGTGTTTATCAGTAATGAGTATTTTTGTGTGTTTTATAACGTAATAAGTATATGAGCATCAAAGTTCTTATTTAAATATGGTTTTGTTTGGGATGTCACTAATCTTGCTGAATGCACAGTTAAGGGAATAATTGGTTTGATAGTGCTTATGCACGATGTGAACGTAAAAACTAATATGGGGAAGACCGCTCGATAATGTGACGAGACCAGTAAGTGACACTGAAATTATGTGAATAATAAGTATGGTAAGTGATTATCACACGAAGGTAAAAAGAGGTAAGACAAGAATGGCTGGAGGGTAATGTGATATATTCAGATAAGGCTGAGAGTCGATTCTGGGTCGAGCAGAATTAATAGCGGAGGTGATATTCCCGCGTTCTACGATGAGATAATGGTAAGTGAAATTAATAGCGGAGGTGATATTCCCGCGTTCTACGATGAGATAATGGTAAGTGAAATTAATAGCGGAGGTGATATTCCCGCGTTCTACGATGAAATAATGGTAAGTGAAATCATTGAGTTCATTGTCTGGTGAGAGTCCACTTTAGCTCCGTCGGAAAGGTATTGTACTGCTCGAGCCCAGGTAGTTAAAAGGGAGTCCTTAAGGGGCAGGTAGAAGTGTGGTAAGCCGTCTGAATTCTAAAAGCAGCCATGAAGGTTATTGCTAGCCAGCTGGTTAGGGCGATGAAAGTGTCTGTCACAACGTCGAGGGTGTCATTGTATTCTATGAAGGGAGGTAGCCCGACTTCCCGGGGTTTCTTCTTGTGTGCCGCTTTAGTAAGCGACGCATTCTATTGTCATTATTTTTGAGTGCATTCATTATAATTGTTTGTTTATTAATAATCACGGGGCACCGGCTGCCGAAGTATTTATTTTATGCTTCATGTATGATGACTTGTTTATTTTACCATAATTAACGGAGTCATGACTCTGAGAGAAGTAATTGTTTTTACGTTATAAATACACACATGCCCGTAGCCTAGAATAAATCTATTGCCTTCATTATCTGACTCTTGTGAGGAAAGATGATGATGGTACGAGAAAAACATGTCCGAGTTCCCAAAAACCAATTTTGCAAGTTATAAACATGAGTGCGCATAATTTGTTGTGATAGAATGGCTAGGTTATTTAAGCCATAGTTATTTGAACTAAGTCTGTTGACGTAAGTTCTTGAACTTGAAGCAGTGGACTGCAGTAAAATAGACTATTTTTCTTTTCCTGGTTTCAGCCAGTGTGATAACATTTATTTTGCATTTTTGATGTTGTTGATTAGAGTTATTTAAGGGAGTTTATTTTGTTTTTATTTGTCGATGGATGGGAGAAAAGGGAGATGATGTTTTTGTGAAATAAATTATTTTATATTAGGAGTTCTCTGACATACTGATTTTAAGTTAAGCCTCCTGTGATCCTGTGACTATATTCCTGGGATGTTTAGAATAAGTTAGAGCCACCCCGAACAGATCACTACCCGAGCAAGAGTCGGCATCCTAGAAGAACACGGAAGGGTACATATGGCTTGGATAATAACATAGTAGTTATTCATGTCCATATTAGTTTTCTTTTATTAATTAGTGGATCACAGTGATGGAGATTGTCAGAGAGTAGCTAGTCGGAGCCTACTGAAGTGTACGTGCCGCCTTGAGGTCATGTAAACAGATGTAGAGCATCCCCTTACATCATGGCGAGGCCCAAGTGTGGCAGACGACAGTACAACCGAGTCCCTGGATGGTTACTGACCCCATATAACGTTACCCTTAGTGGGAGTACTAGCATGATCAGCTAGAGACATCATGGCGCCTAACGGTGTGGCCAATTAACAAGTAATTCAGGGGAAAGTAAAGCCAGGAGTTTGTTTAAAATAAATAATCGAAAATGCTGAGATTATTTTGCATAAGTTAGGTAGAAGCAGCGTTTTCGTGGCGCCCTTTTATTTGAATAATTAGTAGCAAAGTCCAAATGTATGTTGTAGGACGGCATGAACCGTAAGAGTGATGTCAGTAGTTTATTGACAGAACTGGGAAGTTAAAATTAACGCAGAAGGGTAAACTGAAAATTTATTCACAAAAGCAAACATCAAATAGGCAGCTCTTCAAGCATATTAAAGTAATTAATGGGATTAACGTAGATTGGGATCAAGCGACTCATTTTATGATTGCAGAAGGTGGGGACGTGAGGCTGCATGCCCCAGTCTTCTCAAATAAGTATTATATTGTGTGATATGGCGTCAGTGGAGGAAATTCGATCTATTATTGAGAGTTCAGTAGCTAGAACAATGGAGCAGTTCGAACACTTTAAGAGGGAATGTAGGGAGCAGAGCGAAATCAACAATTCGCGTATCACAGAGCGGATTGCGGAACAAATTGCAGAACAGAGTGAATTAAACAATACGCGTATCACGGAACAGTTAGCGGAGCAGATTGCGGAACAAATTGCAGAACAGAGTGAATTAAACAATGCACGTATAGCGGAGCAGAACGAAATCAACAATGCACGTATAGCGGAGCAAATAGCGGAACACAGTAGGACAAATAATGCACTACTCGCGGAACAAAGCACAATTACTAATACACAGTTAATGGAACGAATTGCAGAACAGGGTAAGCGGAATAATGAGGTATTAAAAGAGGAACTGACAGATAAATTTGCAGAGCAGATAGCTAAAATCACGCTTGAGACTACCACACAGTTAGGTCAGATGGAGACGAACTTAAGGCAATCAATAGCGTTCAGTGAAGAAAAGACGGCAGCGAAACTAATACAACTGGAAGAAATATGTAACGCTAATACAGAAGGGATAAAGATAGAACAGTTAGCAATCCAAGCTACCATAAAAGGAGTAGACAACGAGGTTAAGTCTGCGGCAAAACAATTGCACAGCTTAGAAGGAGAGATGATAGAGATTAGAACGGAAATAGACAAGGCAGCTTTGACTTCAGCAGAACGATGGAGCATTCAAGAGAACGAGAATGATGCACTTAAAGAGAGTATACGTGAAAGTAATGAACTGATAGGAGGCAGGCTCGATCAGCTGGAAAGTGATAAGGAAGAGGGAAAGAGAAAAGAGGAAAATAGATATGAGGCAATAAGAGTAGAAATAAACAAGACATGCCAACAAATTGGAATTGACGGGAAAGAGGATAGAAAGAAACTCTTAGAACAAATGGAAGAAAACCAGAAGAGAATAAAGGAGGTCGAACAGCAGTTACTTGGGAAAATGGAGGAACAAGAACGAAAGATTATTAAGACAGAAATACAGTCTTTGCAACAGCAGGAAATGCTTCTGGAACTAAAAGCCCACAATAGCAGCAAAGGGACGAGCAGTGTGGCTAATCATTTCAACACAAGCCAGACTCAGGTAGAAGGAATGAATGGACTTAGTCCGGGCCGTACGACCACAGGTAGCGAGAATAATGAAGGGTTTCAAACATTTAGAGGACTTGCCTCAACACCTCAACAGCCGACTGGCAATAATAATAACAATAACCCAACTACACAGTATGTCCAAATAATTAGAATGCAGGAGGACCGCCCACGCAAATTCAACAATGATGGTTCACAAACGCCGAGAGCTTTTTTAAAAGACTTAGAACACTACCTTACAGACAATAACATTCCTGAGAATAAGAAACTCAGAATAACAGAGAAATTACTTGCGGATAGCGTTCTGACGTGGTTCAGAAGTTTTCGCTATACTTTTGAAGACATGGATACCTTCAAGCATGCATTTTTACGCCGTTACTGGAGCATGTCCATACAACATAGTTTAAGGATGGAATTATATAGTAGGAAGTATCATGCTTCACAGCCTACACGTTATTCAGAATATTTTTCGGCTCAGTTACTCAGATTAAAAGACATGGATATTTTACCACCGGAGTCAGAACTGGTGATGACGATTGGTAAACAGCTTCCGTTACCAGTACAACAGTTTTTAATTGCGGCAAACGTCTCGAGCGCACTGCAAGCAGAGGAGGTGTTACGTCAGTTGGATGAGACGTCATTAAATAATCAAAATAGGCACGTCAGAGCGAGTGACAGCACAGCGCTGGTACACCAAGCCGAGCTAGTCAAAACTAGAGAGCAAAGCACCAACACGAATGTTAGCCATAAGAGCGGAAATAATAACGGAAGGTCAGACTTGCCAAAAGAGGAGCAAAGGAGATACGAACCAAGGAACGAAAGGAACTGGCAGCCACAACAGTACAGGAGAGATGAATGGAAAGGGCGTGGTCGCGAAGGTCCATATCATCATCGCAGATATGATAGAAGAGATAATAGAACGTGGAACCGAGGACGAGATGAGAACCGAGGATACACGGAAGACAGTCGACGGGAATTGCAGAACAGGCATGAGGCATCACAACGATACCTAGATGAGTTGCATCGCAGCCAAGAGACGGAAAAGGATCGCTGGCGAAGGACGATGGAAAATCGCGAGAACCCAGATATGGAGATCACTGGAGCAGAAAGTGAATTAGCGCAACAGCATCGCGAAAGTCAGAATGAGAAGAGGCACACGGGGGCTATTAAAAACAAGATGTTCAGTAAAGAACATATAGCCTACTTTCTCTTAAATGTATGAGTATAGTTATAACTCGTTGCTATTATCAAAGAGTATAATAGAACTATTCTTTGTTGAAGGCCATAGAAACGATTTACCTCTACCAAATGCCACAATCCAGATAAAAACTGCTACCATCATTGAAGAAAGGAAGAAAGAAAGAAAGAAAGAAAGAAAGAAAGAAAGATAAGAAGTATCTCAAGAATGTTATGGATCTGGAGACATAATCGACCGGACTGGCTGCGTGGCTCGGCGGTAACGTTCTCGCTTGCTGGGCCCTAGGTTGCAGGTTCGTATCCTGGCGCAGTCAGCTGGCATTTGAGGGTGCACAAATGCGAGGGAGCCGTGTCAGTACATTTACTGGCACGTTAAAGATCCCCTTCGGGCCAAAATTCCGGCACCCCGGTGTCTCTAAAAGCAGCAGTAGTTAAAAGGGATGTAAAACCAATAACATTATTATTATTATTATTATTGTTTTGATGTGCTAAACGGTTCCAGGCTAGTGTTCAGAAGTAAAGGGGGAGTTTTAGTCGGTAGTCTGCTACTCAGCAGCAGGAGCCCGACACTCTGTGCGTAAATGCATTTCTTCCCCTAAAAAAAAAAAAAAAAAAAAATATTATTATTATTATTATTATTGGCCCGATTAAAGACAACGGTGAATATAGACGACGGCATAACTATGAGCTGTATATTCATGTCCAGAAGATCTCTGATGTAATGAGGAAAAGGAGGATTGCATTTTATGGCCACTTGCTTAGAATGAAACCCACACGATTGACGAACCGGATCTTTAACTATTTTAAAAATAAGAAGACCAAGCCAGCCTGGTTCGAAGAGGTAGAAAGTGACCTGCAAGAGATGGAAATTACCTGTGAGGATATTCAAGAACGCAATCCCCTCAGGAAGAAACTACACGACCACCAGGGTTTTCAAGAAAAACCGAAGTTGAAGACGGGAAAGATGTGGACGGAAGAAAGAAAAGAGCAACACCGGCAACGTATGAAGGAACACTGGGCAAACATCAAAGCCCAGAGAAGCCAGTTGAAATAACGTGGTCCTTAGTTGGCCGATACGATTAAAGAAGATTATTACATATGAGCCTCCGTGGCTTAGGCGGCAGCACGCCGGCCTCTCACCGCTGAGTCCGTGGTTCAAATCCCGGTCACTCCATGTGAGATCTGTGCTGGACAGAACGGAGGCAGACAGGTTTTTCTCCGGGTACTCCGGTTTTCCCTGTCACAATTTCATTCCAGCAACACTCTCCACTATCATTTCATTTCATCTGTCATTCATTTAATCATTGCCCCAGAGGAGTGCGTCAGGCCTCGGCAGCCGGCACAGTTCATATCCTCGCCGCTAGATAGGGGCTTCATTCATTCCATTCCTGACCCGGTCGGAGACTGGAAGCAGGCTGTGGATTTTCATTTCATTATTATTACATATACGACCTGCCGTGGGCAACATCCAACTTTGAGTTGAGGCATGTATTTACACGTCTGGTTGTGCAGGGCTTTCACAACCCTAATTGAAAAAAAAGGAAGGAAGATTGTAGTTTTACGTGGCCTTGAATCTTGTGATTATGAGCCACGGGACCTCCCTTTTACATGGAATCCGAACCACAGGATATGGCATTTCACTTCAAAAATCTCACATGCATTGACCGGGAATCGAAAACCCTAATTGAATTAACAAATCTTTCCATGACCCTACAGAGACGTGTGTATACAAACTATGTGGATATTTTCGATTGCTATTTGCCTGAAATAAAAGTATTAATTAATACCTGAACTAACACCAACGGCTTGAACTCACTTACTATGTGAAATCGTTTTGTTCTTTACTTCAAATAACATTTTCAAGTAACGCAAAATAGGCTGTTACAAACCCTTTAAAATAAAAAGTAAAAATGTATCGTAGTATCATCTTGTCATTCTTCAAATTCGATGCGCATAGAATGCCAATGGTATATTAATCAATGGAGCCCCACGTAGACTAGTCGTGACTTCTAGTGGTGAAATATCGAACAATATAATCCTAACAGAGCGAGTGCATTCTAGCGGCCAGAAGAAGAAACTTTTCAATAAAATCTGGAAGTTAATAAGTATGTCGGCGTGCAGTTACCTTTTTGGCAGCTAGATGTCTCGAGTAAATCTGCTGGCGAATTATGTTTTAATTAAATATATATTTTACACCATAATATGCACAATATAACGCTTAATATTAAAACATCTGAGTCATTACAAAACAATAAACATATAACATTTCAAGCAAAAAATCTAGCTCTGATCGGGTTTGAACCATAGGCATTTGAGCGATAGGCTAACGCTCTACCACTGAGCTAATTGTGTCAACGAATATCGTTCTATATAAAATGACTTACATAGAACTTGTTAGCAAATAATGATTTATACTAAACGATTTCATCACTGGAGTATATTATTTATATATAAAGCATTTCATACAAAGTTTATTTATTTTGTATCAGTACGCTATATTGCATTCAATACTCAAATTAGTGAAATATAAGTCAGGCACACGATATCCGCTGCCATCTTGTCTTATTACTGAATCAGCTCAGCTTTTTAAAATCACGTCTGCACTATAGTATTACAAAATAAACTTTTAATTTCGAACGTGCCTCTTCCTTTAGAACAGTTAAAGCGATTCTCGGCTCGATAATCGGAACTGGTGGGTCCCATGATATGGATTATAAAGTTTGCATAATTCGCACGGCCGCCATCCTGAAATGGTATGGCGGACGACCTTGTAGTTTGGTCACAAGACGCACCCTATACGAAGGTATGTTGTTACCAAATTTGGTAGAGATCGGATGATTGGTTAGTCGTTATTTGATTTTACGTTTTGAACGTTTGAGTGGCCGCCATTCAGTTTTAGTAAAGATGGCGGCGATATAAAACATGACACTGAGGTGTCCTTTGCAAGTGCTACCTTTGTACCAAATTTTGTTCAATTCGCATTCACCGTATTCGAATTGATAGGGGGGGACAGACATTCAGAGTACACACACTCACACACACACAGACACACACACACACACAGACTCACACACACACATACACACACACACACACAGACTCACACACACACATACACACACACAGACAGACACACTTTTTTCGCCCTGTGTTGATCTCATAAGTCTACTTTCATTTTTTGCAAAAATCGAAAGTAGGCTAAACAAGATGTTCAGTAAAGAACATATAGCCTACTTTCTCCTAAATACATGGGTATTGTTATAACTCTTTGTCCTTTTCAAGGAGTATGATTGAATGTTGGTGGTAGTAGCTTGTTGAAATACAACGTGCTATAGGAATATTAAACATGAATATGAGGTGCCCTTTGCTAGTGCTACCTCTGTACCAAATTTCGTTCAATTCGGTTTCACCGTGTTTGAATTGATAGGGGGAATCGATTTGCACACATACTTGTCCACCATCTGTAAACTATTGGGCTGATGTTCTTGCAGTTTGGTCTGAATATGTTTCCCACATAAAGATATGGTGTTGAAAAATATGGTAGAGACTAGATTATTAGGTTGGTTTTAATTACATTTTAGCTTTTAACATTTGGATGGCCGCGATTACGTTTCCGTCAAGATAGCGGTGATATAAAACATGACACTGAGGTGCCCTTTGCTAGTGCTACCACTGTACCAAATTTCGTTCCATTCGGTTTCACCGTGTTCGAATTGATAAGGGGAATCGATTTTCACACAAAGATGGCCGCCATACGCAAAATATTAGGCTGATGACCTATTAGTTTGGTCAAAGGATGCTCCCTCCATAAAGGTATGTTGTTGCTAAATTTGCTAGATATCGGATGACTAGGCTAATCGTAATTTGATTTAAGCTTTGAACATTTGTGTGGCCGCCATTACGTTTCCGTCAAGATGGCGGCGATATAAAACACGACACTGAGGTGCCCTTTGCTAGTGCTACCTCTGTACCAAATTTCGTTCATTCGGTTCCACCGTGTTCGAATTAATAGGGGGAATCAATTTTGACATAAAGATGGCCGCCATCCGCAAACTATTAGGCTAATGGCCTATTAGATTGGTCAAAGGATGCTCCCTCCATAAAGGTATGTTGTTGCAAAGATTGGTAGAGATCGGATGGTTATGTTAGTCGTAATTTGATTTAAGCTTTAAACATTTGTGTGGCCGCCATTACGTTTCTGTCAATATGGCGGCGATATAAATCATAACACAGAGATGCCCTTTGCTAGTGCTATCTCTGTACCAAATTTCGTTCCATTCGGATTCACCGTGTTTGAATTAATAGGGGGAATCGATTTTGACTCAAAGATGGCCGCCATCCGCAAACTATTATGCGAATGACCAATTAGATTGGTCAAAGGTTGCTGCCTCCATAAGGGTATGTAGTTGAAAAATTTGGTAGAGATCGGATGATTAGGTTAATCGTAATTTGATTTAAGCTTTGAACATTCGTGTGGCCGCCATTACGTTTCAGTCAAGATGGCGGCGATATAAAACATGACACTGAGGTGCCCTTTGCTAGTGCTACCTCTGTACCAAATTTCGTTCCATTCGGTTCCACCGTGTTCGAATTAATAGGGGGAATCAATTTTGACATAAAGATGGCCGCCAACCGAAAACTATTGGGTTAATAACCTATTAGATTGGTCAAAGGATGCTCCGTCCTTAAAGGAATGTTGTTGCAAAGTTTGGTAGAGATCGGATGGTTATGTTAGTCGTAATTTAACTTAAGCTTTGAGCATTTGTGTGGTCGCCATTACGTTTCTGTCAAGATGGCGGCGATATAAAACATGACACTGAGGTGCCCTTTGCTAGTGCTACCTCTGTACAAAATTTCGTACATTCGGTTCCACCGTGTTCGAATTAATATGGGGAATCAATTTTGACATAAAGATGGCCGCCATCCGCAAACTATAAAACTAGTAGTAACCTATTAGATTGGTCAAAGGATGCTCCCTCCATAAAGGAATTTTGTTGCAAAGTTTGGTAGAGATCGGATGGTTATGTTAGTCGTAATTTAACTTAAGCTTTGAACATTTGTGTGGCCGCCATTACGTTTCTGTCAATATGGCGGCGATATAAAACATGACACTGAAATGCACTTTGCTAGTGCTACTTCTGTACCAAATTTCGTTCCATTCGCTTTCACCGTGTTTGAATTAATAGGGGGAATTGATTTTCACACAAAGATGGCCGCCATCCGCAAACTATTAGGCTAATGACCTAGTCATTTGGTCAAAGGATGCTTCCTCTATAAAGGTATGTTGTTGCGAAATTTGGTAGAGATCGGATGATTAGGTTAATCGTAATTTGATTTAAGCTTTGAACATTTGTGTGGCCGCCATTACGTTTCCGTCAAGATGGCGGCGATATATAGAACATGACACTGAGGTGTCTTTTGTTAGTACTACCTCTGTACCAAATTTCGTTCCATTCGGTTGCACCGTGTTCGAATTAATAGGGGGAATCGATTTTTACATAAAGATGGCCGCCATCCGCAAAATATTACGCTGATGACCTATTAGTTTGGTCAAAGGATGTTCCCCCATAAAGGTATGTTGTTGCAAAATTTGGTAGAGATCGGATGATTAGGTTAGTCGTAATTTGGTTTAAGCTTTGAACATTTGTGTGGCCGCCATTACGTTTCCTTCAAGATGGCGGCGATATAAAACATGACACTGAGGTGCCTTTTGTTAGTACTACCTCTGTACCAAATTTCGTTCCATTCGGTTGCACCGTGTTCGAATTAATAGGGGGAATCGATTTTCACACAAAGATGGCCGCCATCCGCAAACTGTTACGCTGATGGCCTATTGGTTTGGTCAAAGGATGCTCCCCCCATAAAGGTATGTTGTTGCAAAATTTGGTAGAGATCGGATGATTAGGTTAGTCGTAATTTGATTTAAGCTTTGAACATTTGTGTGGCCGCCATTACGTTTCCGTCAAGATGGCGGCGATATAAAACATGACACTGAGGTGTCCTTTGCTAGTGCTACCTTTGTACCAAATTTCGTTCAATTCGCATTCACCGTGTTCGAATTGATAGGGGGGGACAGACATTCAGAATACACACACTCTCACACACACACAGACACACACACACACATAGACTCACACACACACATACACACACACACACAGACTCACACACACACATACACACACACAGACAGACACACTTTTTTCGCCCTGTGTTGATCTTATAAGTCTACTTTCATTTTTTGCAAAAATCGAAAGTAGGCTAAAACAAGATGTTCAGTAAAGAACATATAGCCTACTTTCTCCTAAATGCATGGGTATTGTTATAACTCTTTGTTATTATCAAAGAGTATAATAGAACTATTCTTTGTTGAAGGCCATAGAAACGATTTACCTCTACCAAACGCCACAATCTAGATAAAAACTGCTACCATCATTGAAGAAAGAAAGAAAGAAAGATAAGAAGTATCTCAAGAATGTTATGGATCTGGAGACATAATCGACCGGACTTGCTGCGTGGCTCGGCGGTAACGTTCTCGCTTGCTGGGCCCTAGGTTTCAGGTTCGTATCCTGGCGCAGTCAGCTGGCATTTGAGGGTGCACAAATGCGAGGGAGCCGTGTCAGTACATTTACTGGCACGTTAAAGATCCCCTTCGGGCCAAAATTCCGGCACCCCGGTGTCTCTAAAAGCAGCAGTAGTTAAAAGGGATGTAAAACCAATAACATTATTATTATTATTATTGTTTTAATGTGCTAAACGGTTCCAGGCTAGTGTTTAGAAGTAAAGGGGGAGTTATAGTCGGTAGTCTGCTACTTAGCAGCAAGAGCCCGACACTATGTGCGTAAATGCATTTCTTCCCCTAAAAAAAAAAAAAAAAAAAAAAAATATATATATATATATATTATTATTATTATTATTATTATTATCATTATTATTATTATTATTATTATTACATATACGACCTGCCGTGGGCAACATCCAACTTTGAGTTGAGGCATGTCTTTACACGTCTGGTTGCGCAGGGCTTTCACAACCCTAATTGAAAAAAAGGGAAGGAAGATTGTAGTTTTACGTGGCCTTGAATCTTGTGATTATGAGCCACGGGACCTCCTTTTTACGTGGAATCCGAACCACAGGACATGGCATTTCACTTCAAAAATCTCACATGCATTGACCGGGAATCGAAAACCTTAATTGAATTAACAAATCTTTCCATGACCCTACAGAGACGTGTGTATACAAACTATGTGGATATTTTCGATTGCTATTTGCCTGAAATAAAAGTAGTAATTAATACCTGAACTAACACCAATGGCTTGAACTCAGTTACTATGTGAAATCGTTTTGTTCTTTACTTCAAATAACATTTTCAAGTAACGCAAAATAGGCTGTTACAAACCCTTTAAAATAAAAAGTAAAAATGTATCGTAGTATCATCTTGTCACGATGCGCATAGAATGCCAACGGTATATTAATCAATGGAGCCCCACGTAGACTAGTCGTGACTTCTAGTGGTGAAATATCGAACAATATAATCCTAACAGAGCGAGTGCATTCTAGCGGCCAGAAGAAGAAACTTTTCAATAAAATCACGGCCGACTGAATAGGAGCTGCGCCGCATTCAGTCGGCCGTGATAAAATCTGGAAGTTAATAAGTATGTCGGCGTGCAGTTACCTTTTTGGCAGCTAGATGTCTCGAGTAAATCTGCTGGCGAATTATGTTTTAATTAAATATATATTTTACACCATAATATGCACAATATAACGCTTAATTTTAAAACATCTGAGTCATTACAAAACAATAAACATATAACATTTCAAGCAAAAAACCTAGCTCAGATCGGGTTTGAACCATAGGCATTTGAGCGATAGGCTAACGCTCTACCACTGAGCTAATTGTGTCAACGAATATCGTTCTATATAAAATGACTTACATAGAACTTGTTAGCAAATAATGATTAATACTAAACGATTTCATCACTGGAGTATATTATTTATATATAAAGCATTTCATACAAAGTTTATTTATTTTGTATCAGTACGCTATATTGCATTCAATACTCAAATTAGTGAAATATAAGTCAGGCACAAGATATCCGCTGCCATCTTGTCTTATTACTGAATCAGCTCAGCTTTTTAAAATCACGTCTGCACTATAGTATTACAAAATAAACTTTTAATTTCGAACGTGCCTCTTCCTTTAGAACAGTTAAAACGATTCTCGGCTCGATAATCGGAACTGGTGGGTCCCATGATATGGATTATAAAGTTTGCATAATTCGCACGGCCGCCATCCTGAAATGGTATGGCGGACGACCTTGTAGTTTGGTCACAAGACGCATCCTATACTAAGGTATGTTGTTACCAAATTTGGTAGAGATCGGATGATTTGGTTAGTCGTTATTTGATTTTACGTTTTGAACGTTTGAGTGGCCGCCATTCAGTTTTAGTAAAGATGGTGGGGATATAAAACATGACACTGAGGTGTCCTTTGCTAGTGCTACCTTTGTACCAAATTTCGTTCAATTCGCATTCACCGTGTTCGAATTGATAGGGGGGGGGACAGACATTCAGAGTACACACACTCACACACACACAGACACACACACACACACAGACTCACACACACACATACACACACACACACAGACTCACACACACACATACACACACACAGACAGACACACTTATTTCGCCCTGTGTTGATCTCATAAGTCTACTTTCATTTTTTGCAAAAATCGAAAGTAGGCTAAAAATGTACTAGAGGGTGAAGGAGATAGGCTAATTTTCACGCCAGATAAGACACAGTGGTTGATAGCGAACATTGAGGAATGGGTCGCAACTCCTGAGGATTTTACACGTGAAATTATTCTACCGGAACAACATTGTTTGAGGAAATTACCAGTCATCATTACGAGGATAGAAGGACTAAGAGTAAAAGGATTAGTGGATACAGGGGCACAGCTATGTCTAGTATCAGAGGCATTAATTAAAGCTCTAAGCGAGAAACAGAGAATACCTACAATTCCAGTACCACAGGTCAACATTAGAGGAGTAATTCCCGAAAAATCAGCTGTATGCAAATTTCAAGTGCAATTGGATCTAGAAATATTAGGACACATTTTCTCACACGTATTCATGGTGATGAACAAGATGAATATAAATTTGATCCTGGGGGCGGATTTCCTATATGAGCACCAAGCAGTGATTGACCTGCGTAACAACGTAATTAAATTCAGAAATATGGAAGGATTATCAGCAGTGGAATTAAACATGAATAACCACGGCTTAGATAGAGATGCTGACATTTGGACGCTGGAGACCATTCCTGAGGAAGAAGAAGAGAGAAGTCAAGCAGATGAAGAGGACTCGAACACAGGACTCCTGGAGGGAAAGCAAGAATTGGAAGATGAAATGTGGTCCATGGCAGTAGAAGAAGATGGCAACAAAGACAGTTTTGAGGCACTTTTGAAAGAAAAATTAAAAGAAGCAAAGCTAAATGAGGATGAAAGAAATTGCTTGGCACAAATGCTATGTAAACACTCAGCAGCATTTAATACACTACCGGGAAAAATATTAAATTTCAAGTACGCTATGCAGGTAGATGACTGGACACCATTTAAGAGCCGACTCTACCCAATTCCAGAAAAGCAGCGTGCAGCAGTTAGAAAAATTATAGACGAGATGCTTAGAGGGGGCATAATTAAGAAAGCTTCAACCCCATATTTGAACGCCATATTAGCGGTGGCGAAGCCCAATGGTTCTGTGAGGTTGTGTCTCGATGCTCGCACCCTCAATTCCAGATTAATAGATGAAACCGACCGTGCACCACTAATTAAGGATGTACTCAAGAAGTTCCATAAGAAGAAAATATATTCGTCTGTCGATTTGCGAATAGCTATTGGCACATCGAGTTAGAAGAGAAATCACAGCTGTTAACTGGATTTCTATTCGATAATCAGAGTTTCACCTGGTGTCGTTTACCATTTGGAGTTAAGACAGCCGGATCTGCACTAATCCGAGCATTGGATCGAAATTTAACAGAAGAGGTGAAAGACATGACTGTCAGATATGTCGACGATATCTTACTAGCATCAGAAAGCAATGAGGAACACATGCAAAATTTAAGCAAGTTGTTAGAGAACCTAGAAAGGGCAAATTTCAAGATCAATCTAAAAAAATCACACTTCTTTCAGCACGAAATTTTATATTTAGGACATATTGTTGATGGAGAAGGGATCAGACCCAATCCAGTAAAAATTGAAGCCATTAAAAATTTTCCTCGACCAACCAGAGTCAAGCACATAAGGATGTTCTTGGGAGCCACCAATTTCTTTCGTGAAAACTGTCCAGGATACACCGAA
Organism: Meconema thalassinum; assembly: GCA_946902985.2. NCBI lineage: Eukaryota > Metazoa > Arthropoda > Insecta > Orthoptera > Tettigoniidae > Meconema > Meconema thalassinum. Next base: position 588,953,210 of record OX336388.2, read on the forward strand.
GTAGTAGCACCATTACAAGAGATGCTAAAAAAGAATAACCGTTGGTTTTGGAACGAAGAGTGTGAGAGGTCATTCGTAGCCACGAAGGAATTACTGTCGAATAACATCAAACTGGGTTACCCAGATTTTTCGAAGAGGTTTATAATTCAAGCAGATGCATCTTTAGTGGGCATCGGAGCAATGCTTTTCCAAGAAGACGCAGAGAGAACAGCAAGCCGTTCATACCTAGCATTCATCAGCAGGAAGTTAAGAAAACATGAGAAAAGTTATACCATCTCAGAGCTGGAGCTTTTGGCGATCATATACGCGTTACAACAATGGCGTCGTATTATCTATGGTTTCTCCATAACAATCCGCACTGATCACAAGGCGCTGACTTTCTTATTTAAGACCACCATGGTAAGCGAACGCATCAACAGATGGGCCATCTATGCGCAGCAGTTTGATATACAAATTGAGCATATATCAGGAAAATTGAATGTAATCCCGGATATTTTGAGCCGAAATCCAGAAGAGGAGGCACAGAAGGAGGAAATGTTAGTGCAACACATTGAGCTGACAAACGAAGATCAAGACTTCTTACAAGAACTGAAGAGGTTACCGCAGGAACAGGAAAAGGAGCCATGGATGATGCAGATGATTAAATTCCTCAAGAGAGAGATAACACCTGATATCCCAGCATATCGAGAGATTGAAGCTCAAGCGAGAAGTTATTCATACTTCAATAATATGCTCCATAAATTTATAGATGAGGATCATGTCAAGTTACGAATATTGTTACCAGCTTCGTTACAGAGGAAATTAGTGTGGCATACTAACTATACGCTTGGTCACATTGGGTTAGACAAGACACAAGCAACAATAGGTGAAGCTTTCACTTGGCCACGGATGAGGATCACTATACGCGATGTACTGAAGACAGGCGATATTTGCCAGCGTGCAAAACCCAATAACTTCCTCATGAGACAATACCCAAAGCCAATATTGCCACAGAAACCGTTAGAGCTCATTGCTACGGACTGTCTTGGTCCATTGCCGAAAGGACGTAGAGGAGTGCGACATGTCCTTGTATGTGTGGACGTCTTTTCTAAATTTGTTGTTTTATGTGCTATCCAGAAAACAACATCGAAACAGGTCCTAAGCCGCATCAAGAATCGAGTTATACCTATAATGGGAAAGCCTGAATTTATCCTTTCCGATCATGGAAGTTATTACACATCAGCAGAATTTAAGCGCGGATTAAATGAGCTAGACATCAAACATGTTCTATCTAGCATACGCCATCCACAGGGAAATCCGAGCGAAAGAGTCTTACGTGAGGTCTCGAAGCACATACGGATGTTCATTCCTACAGAACACCACCGTTGGGCCGATACATTGAAAAATATTGAGATTTGCATCAACATGACACGTCATGAGTCAACTGGACAAGTTCCATATACGTTACATTTGAACCAGCAACCACCGAGATCTTGGACAACAGTACTAGATTGCCCAAGAGATCCGCAGCCAGCACCACAGCTGAGAGTCGAACGGACGGTCACCTACATGAGAGAACAAGCTGACAGGAGACTAAGAAGACTAAGAGAAAAACGCTTTCACAGGGAATTGAACGTCAATGAATTAGTTTTATTGAAGAGGCCACCTATCTCTGATCCAGCAAACAAAGTATTTCATAAATGGTGTTTCCCATACATAGGACCTTATCGAATCATAAGAAATTTGGGGAATAATGCATATAACATACAGGACGTAAATGGCGGAAGCACATCAGTTGTAAATTGCTCAAACCTCAAAATATATCATAAAAGGGAACCGTTTGATCAACCACGGAATACCGCGGGTATCAACATTATGGAAATCGAATAAAGATGAGCCAAATGCACGTGGAACGAGGAAGTAGTCAGTCATAAACAAACCTGGTGTTTACAGTGGAAGGCCGTGAAGTAAGAGGACTGGGCGAGACAGGCGGACAATAGCTAGCTACCTGCACCAGACAGCCGAGACACTAATCTGAGCAAGAATGTGGAGAGGGAGACAAGAATCGTACCAAGGGAATCCCTGCGCGCGACAGCAGTGGCGAACCAAATAAACAATATAAGGAGTGACGAAGGAACCTTACAGCATCCGTGAGACGGATCGAGATAGAGAAAAAAATCATACGTTCCATATCGATTTTTTCCTTTGCAGAAGGGTAATGTGACCTTTATGCATATCTGATAGCATAAAGTCTACATATTATTCCAAGATTAATTCATGTCTCAAAGCCGATGTGAGAATAGAAGTTGCTTGTGAAACTGGCTTGACAAAAGGATGGTTCGTACGTGACTTGAAGCAGCTTTCACTCAGTGCAGACAAAGGCGGTAGAAGAGAGAAAATCCACATCTGGACACCAAATGCGCCCAGAGACCACGCGAAGGTCGTTCAACTACGCGGGTAAATGCGAAAACCTCAACGATCACCTACCAAATAAACCCCGCCCATTTGAAAGGAATTAGAGCAGTAATTAGAATACAGAAACAGGAATTATACCATCGTATAGGGGACTATCCCAGCCTCTCAGAGATATCGTCAAAATTTAAATTGGATCATTCTGTGATTTTTGCCAGAATTAAAATGAAATCAGGGGGTGGATTTGAAATGACCAATGGCAGCGAGAGACGCTAGACGCGACCAAATCCCGCCGAAATTAAGGGACAATGAAGCAAATTACGGAGCTCATTATATAAGGATCCAACGATCGGATTTGGATAAAAAGGAGTCATTGAGACATTGGAAATGAGGACGTTCTAAGGAGCTAGTTTGCATATTCATGTGAGTGTTATTTTGGAAATAAATTCTGAAACTCCCCTACTCCATGTCCCTCTAAGAGAAATCGTATAAATAATGGATTGAAACACAGCGAAGTCAGTCTAATTTGGGGCATCACGGGAGGCGGAAGCCTTGGTCCTGAGCGATCAGAAAGTACAGTGATTTTTACAAGTTCTATAAGTCTACTTAGGGGCATAGTTGGAGGCGGAAGCCTTGGCCCCGAGCGATAAGAAAGTACCGTGATTTTTACAAGTTTTTATAAGTTCTAAACACGCGATGTAGAGGCGGAAGCCGAACCCAGTAGCCATCAGAAAAGTAACATTCTTTACGAGTTTATAAGTAGGAGCAAGTATACCTCTGAAATTTGAATATCGCTAAGTATTCGCGAGTGCGAATTAGAACAGTGCATATAATAACAGTACGACGCAGTTATAATGATAGGTATAGCCACCTGAGCTATTAACAGTTAAACCAGCAATCTAGGAAGCTATTGAACTGTCAGCCGAACTAAATAAGTTGATGATAGATACAGGAGATAGGAGCTTCTTGTGCGAGAACCGTGCATTGTGCTAATAATAATAATTCACAGTGGACCTTTGCTTTGGTGAAATTTTGAAAACCGTGTGTAAATTATCCTCCTATCAAGATGAACCAACTAATGAAGAAGACTGATATCATGGACCAGAACCGCATCAGGAAATATGAGAGATAAGTAAAAAAATGTATGGGGCATGTTGGCCATAATGTTTCCCATCAAGGGGGTCGGATAAGTTTATCTCGATCATATGCAATTATGATAAAAATAGTTATTTTAGGCATAGCAGGCATGTTTTGTGTAGATTTGTGTGTTTATCAGTAATGAGTATTTTTGTGTGTTTTATAACGTAATAAGTATATGAGCATCAAAGTTCTAATTTAAATATGGTTTTGTTTGGGATGTCACTAATCTTGCTGAATGCACAGTTAAGGGAATAATTGGTTTGATAGTGCTTATGCACGATGTGAACGTAAAAACTAATATGGGGAAGACCGCTCGATAATGTGACGAGACCAGTAAGTGACACTGAAATTATGTGAATAATAAGTATGGTAAGTGATTATCACACGAAGGTAAAAAGAGGTAAGACAAGAATGGCTGGAGGGTAATGTGATATATTCAGATAAGGCTGAGAGTCGATTCTGGGTCGAGCAGAATTAATAGCGGAGGTGATATTCCCGCGTTCTACGATGAGATAATGGTAAGTGAAATTAATAGCGGAGGTGATATTCCCGCGTTCTACGATGAGATAATGGTAAGTGAAATTAATAGCGGAGGTGATATTCCCGCGTTCTACGATGAAATAATGGTAAGTGAAATCATTGAGTTCATTGTCTGGTGAGAGTCCACTTTAGCTCCGTCGGAAAGGTATTGTACTGCTCGAGCCCAGGTAGTTAAAAGGGAGTCCTTAAGGGGCAGGTAGAAGTGTGGTAAGCCGTCTGAATTCTAAAAGCAGCCATGAAGGTTATTGCTAACCAGCTGGTTAGGGCGATGAAAGTGTCTGTCACAACGTCGAGGGTGTCATTGTATTCTATGAAGGGAGGTAGCCCGACTTCCCGGGGTTTCTTCTTGTGTGCCGCTTTAGGAAGCGACACATTCTATTGTCATTATTTTTGAGTGCATTCATTATAATTGTTTGTTTATTAATAATCACGGGGCACCGGCTGCCGAGGTATTTATTTTATGCTTCATGTATGATGACTTGTTTATTTTACCATAATTAACGGAGTCATGACTCTGAGAGAAGTAATTGTTTTTAAGTTATAAATACACACATGCCCGTAGCCTAGAATAAATCTATTGCCTTCATTATCTGACTCTTGTGAGGAAAGATGATGATTGTACGAGAAAAACATGTCCGAGTTCCCAAAAAACAATTTTGCAAGTTATAAACATGAGTGCGCATAATTTGTTGTGATAGAATGGCTAGGTTATTTAAGCCATAGTTATTTGAACTAAGTCTGTTGACGTAAGTTCTTGAACTTGAAGCAGTGGACTGCAGAAAAATAGACTATTTTTCTTTTCCTGGTTTCAGCCAGTGTGATAACATTTATTTTGCATTTTTGATGTTGTTGATTAGAGTAATTTAAGGGAGTTTATTTTGTTTTTATTTGTCTATGGATGGGAGAAAAGGGAGATGATGTTTTTGTGAAATAAATTATTTTATATTAGGAGTTCTCTGACATACTGATTTTAAGTTAAGCCTCCTGTGATCCTGTGACTATATTCCTAGGATGTTTAGAATAAGTTAGAGCCACCCCGAACAGATCACTACCCGAGCAAGAGTCGGCATCCTAGAAGAACACGGAAGGGTACACTATTAAATGTAAATATTCCTAGTAATTGTAAACAAGTAAATGTCTTGCGTTGCAGTAAATTATTTTGATGTTTGATCACCCCGTAGTCATTTTCCATGTACTTGCTTAGGGAAGATCTTAAGTGCCATACTCTTAGCTTGTTCGTTCTTATTTAAATTTTGTATTAGGACCATGGGAGTAACTTAGATCTTGATTAGGACTTTTTTATATTTTCTTTCAGGGCAGAATAGTATCGGACTAGCCGTTTGTAACTCTCATGCTAGGCTAGGGATCTATTCTGAATAAAATTTATTCGTGATTTTAACATAAGACTGACCTCTCTTTTCTTGCTTAGTTTTGTTATCGATGCATTCCTCTGAGCTGGTTTAGAATCGAACCTCACCAATTCCCTATACCCCCGAGTGCAGACTTTAGTGCAACACCAGCCCATGAATGTGTCGTCCCCTATACTTGTGTGTTAACTGGAAGAGGGTCTCGGAAGGGTCATTTGAAACCGGTGGCTCCCCGAAACCTTCGGCTAGCGGGCACAATATCTCTATCTTTAATAAATCGCCCACTGTAAGAGTTTTTACGTTATAATTTTTTCGAAAAATCTCCATTCTGTGGAAATTTAATTTACTTGCTTCGGAGCGAGTTTACGAGCTAGTGAGCGAGCCTAACACCCCAGTTTCGGCCAACATCAAACTGCCGAATCGTGTTGAGTTAAGTCGTCTGAGAAGTGTATATGTGTTTGGAGTTTCTCTGTTCTGTTCAAAACATTTTTGCGAATGTTCACGTCCTCGTATCTCAGTACCTGTTCTGAATTTGCCAACAAGTTACTGACAACACTTGCAGTAAATTTAACTCTCTTACAATTGGTAATTACAACATTTTGCCTAAACTGTATTGGAAGTGAGTTATTGAGGAAAAACTGTAAAATGAGTTTCTCTTAGCGATATTTTCAAGATGACAAACAACGCAAAAAGAGGATGAGGTCAAAAACGTGGATTTTTCATGAGAGGGGCAATTCATACAATATACCTGAAAATAAAAATTACTCCACCTTTTGAAAATCAAAATGATATCTCAACTGGCCTATTATTCGAAAGAATTTCTATGAATTAGTAGCCTATTCTCATTTGAGGTGTGAAGTAAAGGTCTAGCTTCCGCTGGAAAGCGTTTTCAAATTGCATCTGATTTGTTAGCACTTCACGTCACCTTGTAGCCGTGTACAAGTCTGTGAATTGCAGCATATTCATTTGATTTGCAGTGGAGTGGAAGTGGAGTCGATACGACAGCAGATCGCCCCTGGAGGCGTTCCATCTTCTCGGTCTCCATTTCCTATTAGCCTTGCCACGTGGTGTCGGGCACGTGATTCGAGTTGTTGTTGTTGCTGCTTATTTTAGGAACTTTGCGACATTGTGGTCATGTAGCCCCATATGCTTGGATGTGTGTGATAACATGTGTTATTGTAATGGCTGTGCTAGTGTGTATATTTATAATTTGGGATAGGATTGGGAAGGAGGCGGCCATAGCCTTAGGTTAGGAACCATCCTAGCAATTGCCAGGAAACTACAGAAAACCACTTCCAGGTTAACTGAGGTTCTCTTTTATTTTCAAATTGACATTTACTGAAAATAATAATTTGTTACATTTACATTACTTCTTCTGCCTCTGAAGTTTAAATTCTTGTAAATGTCTTAATAGAGTGGTATTACTTCATAACTAGCATATTAAACATATGAGTTTTATTAAGCTAAATAATTTTAGAAGTGTGCAATAGCAGAGAATAAAACAAAATCTGTCTTCGCATGTCATGCAGTTGATGGAGAGGAATCTTGTTCAAGACGTGGTTGACGATATTCTTTCAGAGTTTAGAGAAGACCCTGTCAAGTGGTGAAGGTGTCTCGTTCCGGATTATTTTTCAGTTTACATTCAGGTGGGAGTCAAACCCTCCTCTTTTCAGTTTTGTCCCATGAGGCTGAGTGTACCCCTTTCCAGCCCGCATACCAGAATTACAATTTCTTGGCATTGCCGGGAATCAAACCTGAACTTCCAGGGCAACAGCCAAGAATGCCAGCCGATGCAGCATGAGATGGTCACGTGATTAGAGGTGACTTATCTGTAGCTTCATCATTGGCTTGACTTCCACACCACAGCATAGTGGTGCTTGTGAAAGTTCACGCCACATTTTTGGTAGGTCAGCCCCGGTTGCGCATTTGTACATAGGACAGTCGGTGAACATCAGGCATGTGCAATTAATACGTGAGTTGCTTTCCAAGCAACTGACAAATCACGTATCAATTGCACATGCCTGAGCCTCGCCGACCGTCCTCTGTACGACTGCGCAACCGGGGCTCACCGACCAAAAACTGTGGCGTTAACTATAAGCGTAGTGTCCTGTTAGCTAACATGTGGACACGTGGAAGCCTGGGGAGGATGATCTGGTTTTGACACTTGTGAAAGAGTCCAGTTCGCGAACAATTCGGGTGGTGTTAGAATTAAATATTTTGAGTTTAGACATGGAACAATGTTGAATAGAGCTTACCTAAGACAATCCTATTGGGTTAAACTTCTGCCTGGGCAAACTATTAACATACAGTATTCAAAAGCAAACTCTCCGACAACCATAATTACGCCAAAGGTGTTCTAAACTATTTTTGACGGATATCAATTTGAATCAGTCAAAACATAGCAACATACCTCAGCCTCTCAAATGCAATTTAATCTTCACTGATAACCTTCCCCAATAGTTACGAGGTTTCGGTACAGACATTTCCACTCATCATATTTACTCCAAGGCAAAAGGAACTAAAATTATACTTCCTTCGATATACAGTATATAAATCCTTCAAGAGTTTGGACTAGATTATCAAAGACATCAATACTAAATGATTTTCTCTACAATGGATGGAAACGCTTTACGTACACATTAATGATGTAAAACAATAAGTAAAATCTGTTTAGATAATACAATTTTAGAAACAATAAATGAATTCAATTATTTGGGATAGAATAGAAATTATCCTTCCAAGGGGATGCGGATATACTGCATCTGCTACACTACAACGATAGGAATTATAAATCACATCACGAAACCATCTCTTGTGCAAAACAGACTCGCTTACGTCTTGTTATGGCACTTTGGCCAGACCAACCATTTGCTACGGCAGCGAGGCATGGATATTAAGATCTCAAGACATCCCTCGACTTACAGCTTGTGAAATGAAATACATGCGAAGAACAGCAGGCTATCCAAAATGGGATCATAAGCGAAATGAAGATGTGCTGAAGAAATTGAAGGTGAAACTAGTCATCAATTACATCTATGATTACCAGGAAAACTGGAAACGTCACGAGCAAAGGATGGATTCTGGAAGACTACCAATGGAGATAGTACGCTACCAAACCAGAGGAACAAGATCTGTAAGACGTCCAATGAATCGATGGAAGGAAAATTCAAGACCGTAACGGGACACTACGTCCAATGCTTGGAAAGTAGATGATGATGATGAAAACAAAAGGAGAAAACATGCTTCATCAAAATAGAGCTGCTGTGAAATTTGTCATTCAACAGACATCCTTGAGTGTCGGATTAACACTTATAAGGGAGCTTGCCACGGTGGGTGAGTGGTTATCGTGCTGGATTACTAACTCCAAACTTGCCATGGTTAGTGATCTTCGAAAGGCGACTAAAATCACGGTTCGCCTGTCTTACGATGTTGGCATGTTAAAGAACCCATTTGATTTCAGTAGGTCGTGTTCATAATGTCAAAATTAATCTCGGGATTTTCCGGTCGCACAACGTTCCTCCGTTCTCTACCAGAAAGTGCTATAGTGTCAAGGAGCTCAGATATAGACCTATAACCTCCTCGACTTTCATAGCACTTCAAGGAACTACAAAATTTGACATGCAAGCTGCCCTCTGGGTATCAAATAACAAAGCTTGCACCTGTCACCCGAGCCCATACGATATTATCATTATACTTATAAGGGGGAACGTTCGGTATATGGGAATGGACGTGCCAAACTATTGGCAGAATTTTGCGAACACGCCTTAGAACAACCGTGAAGGAAACTCTATTCGTTATAGATTGGACCTGCAATCCAAAATCTTTGCACGCACCTGTCATTTATCTATCGTTATCAATTATCCAATATGCATTGGAGAAAAGACCTGACTATAAACAATGCATACGGAGAGAACGTTGGACGTATATCCCCCCACCAAAAAAAAAGAAAAGTAAATGAATCTGATTGTTTAAATTTCCTATTCAAGCTTTAAAACTGACTTTCTAAGAATATGTTTTTCGTTATGAGAAACTTTTGAAACCAAATCAGTCTTCTCTCATTTATTAAAAGGAACACTGGAAAATAGCAAAGGTTAGTGTTACACATTAATATTATGATTTTATTTTCGTTTTCATCAGCTATGTTACAATATGGACTTAACAGGAAAAAATATAATAAGTATGTAACCATCATCATGAATGAGCTCTCGCGGTGAGGCGTCGTGGCGCAGCGTCAAGCTATTTGCCTCTCACCGAAGCGAACCGGGTTCGATTCACGGTGAATGCATGCGAAATTTTCGAAGTGAAATGCTATGTCCTGTGGTTCGAAGTCCGTGTAAAAAGGAGGTACCGTACCGTGTCTCGTGATCGCGAGATTGACGGTCACGTTAAACTACAAGCTTCCTTGCTTCCTTCTTAAAATGCGCTATAGTCAGTGTTGTATTTCTTCAGTATTAGTCATGTAAGTTAATTAAAGCTTGGAAAATTCAATGGGTCTACTGGGATAGATCATCAAGGATACTACATTTACAAGAAGCAATTGTATCTGGGGCGTAAGGCAAGGTTTGTTATTGCATGTAAGACCCTATTATCATAAATGAACACCAATGAGATTTAAATTTACTTGTTTGCGATCTGGATACAGAATATTTAGGAGGCCATAACAATTTTGGTGCTTTCTCAATCAAAAATGCAGGGAGTATGGTATGAAAATCAGCATTTCAAAAAACGAAGGTTATGTCGGTAGGGAAGAAAATCAAGAAAATAGAATCTAGTAGGAACTAAATTGGAGCAAGTGGAACAGTTTAAGTTATTATACTGTGTGTTCTCTCAGCATGGTAGTATGGGGAAAGAAATAGAGTCGAGGTGTAGAAAAGCAAATTCGATCAGTTACGATCTACAGTATTCTGCAAGAAAAATATTAGTGTAGTCATGAAACTCTCTCTACATCGCTCAGTATATAGACCACACTTCCTGTATGGAAGTGAGAGCTGGGTAGATTTAGGATATCTGATACATAAGCTAGAGCAGGCTGTTCCAGCCGAGTTGCTTGCCCGTGAGCACCTGAGTACTCGCCACCTTGTGTGAGTAAACCTGCAATATGCAATACAGCTCTACTGTAGGGGTGGCCGTAACTAAGTGGTGGATACAACAAGACTGGCAGGAAGCGCATGGACTTGTACTATGACCTTCGCCCAGTGACGTATTGGCTATCACCCCCAGTCCCTCTCCAACATTGCTCCGAGCATTACTGCTGAGTACTCACGTGTACGCATACTCAAACTCGTGGATTTGGAACAGCCTGAGCTAAAGTTAACTTATATGAGGGTAGCACGAATGATTTCTAGGTCAAATAGATGGGAGCAATGGCAGGGAGGTACTCGTAATGAAGAGATAAAGGCTAAGTTAGATATGAACTCGTCATGTGAGGCTGTTCGTATGAGTTTACTCAATCATGTGATAAGGATGCAGAAGTAGAGATCACCTAAGAGGTCCTTATAGGGTAAGAGAAGCAGAGGTAGACCTAGGAGGCGATGGTTACATTGAGTGATTAATGATTTCATGGTGAAACTTGTAGAAACAGAGGAGACCGCAGTGCAAACTGCAAATGAGGGATTATGGAGGCGACTTGTTCGCAACTACAGGCTTGCATACTAGACTGAACGTTGAAAGGCAATGTATGTATGTGGATGTCTTAATCAAGAAGGACAGTTAAAAGATGAACATTTCTCATGAAAGGTCTCTTTTGCGTTCCATGCAGATTAATACAATTACAGCAGTCATCAGTGGCATAAATAGGGATTGCTTCAGGAGGAGGATGAGCTGAGTCAGTAATTAGTTTGTTATTGTTGTTTTAAGGGGCGGAAAAGCGAGGTCATCTGCCCGAAGCTGAGTCAAAATTACTTGACTGGGGGGTGAGGGATCGGGCATAGTGAGACATTAACAATAAAGGCAAATATACGATCCCGAGGTTTCAAAGCTTCCTATCTATTGTAGCTTTTGATACGTTCAATTTGCACTTTGATATTATATTATTAAGTCTAGAATTCTTTCCGAAATCATCTGGCCCTTTCTATTATCCGGCATTGTATTAATATGAATAAACTACAGTTTACAACTAAAGTTTAACTTACAATAACAATACAAGTAAACACTAATATTATTCACTTTTCAAAATGACACTTACTCTTGGATACTAACAGAATGGTGACTGGCAAGGGATGCGGAAAGATAGTGACACAGTCATCTCACTGCTACCCCTCTGGCTAACTGAAGAGCTGACCATTTTGCTTATTCAATAAGTGTAAAGTTAGGATAACACTAAAACATTAACCGGGTGAGTTAGCAGTGGTCGTTACGGCGTAGCTGCAGGCAGTCGCTCACATCCGGGAGGCGAGGAGGTTCTAATCCCCCGCCGGCGACCTTGAAGATGGTCTTCTGTGGTTTCCCATCTTCCTTCCAGGCAAATGCCGGGGTTTTTCCCTAACTATAGACCACAGCCGCTACCTTCCAATTCCTCGTCCTTACATTCACACTTTCCTCCCCAGACAACACTCCACACGCAACGGTACCTGTAGCTCACCCCATGGGTGTCCGCATAGGAGCAGCTACAAACTCTGGCGAGCCGAACATGTCCTCGGACACTCCAGGCACTAAAAGCCATATTATAAAAATAAAATAAAAATAAACATTTAAACGAGTGAAAAAAATGCTTTCAAATTAGTAAGTATAAAATTAAATAATTGTATTATTTGTTATCAATGCGAAGATTGGTTTTACTCAAAATTAAAACCTTCAACACATTTTATAATTTAATTATTTCGCTTTAGGGGGACTGATTCCGTTGATGAACCCCCACCCCTTAGTTGCGCCAATGGCAGTCACCATACGCTTGAACAAATACAACGCTGTAGGGACTGGACAGACCAGTATTTGAAGTGTTATCTCTCATGGCGGCAAAAGTGCCAGCAGTGCTTCAGGGAGAGCGAGTAACTAACAAGGGAACTGATTGCGGTGTAAAATTCTAATCTGGTTGAAATTTAGAATATTCCCACAAAGGTGTACAATGACGTATTGGAAACCACACGGGCCACTTTCATTTTTTTTATTAATGCAGCCAATGGCCATGTACTTTTCTTTTCAGGACGGGTCAGGGAAGGGATATTGGAAGGAAATCGGCCGTGGACCTATTGAAAGGAACCGTCCCGGCATTTGCCTGGTGGTGAAAATGGGAAACCACGAAAACCATTTTCAGGACGGCCGAGGTGGGATTCGAACCCACGCTCTCCCGATACCAGCGAGGCACGAGGTAGCGCGTTAGCACTCTCGGCCATCGCGGCCGGGCACTATCAATTTGAACGCCAATATTGGACGCCGAAAACCTGCCAGGCGACGGCATGAGCAAGGATGTGGGAAGAGGTACAGCTGACCTTGAATCCTACCAGCACGCGATGGCTCCCGGCCACCAGGCAGCGACCTGCCGTGCTGCGTTGCATTCCCCACCTTCTTCCCCACTTTCCACCTTCCCCTCATCCCGTCACTACCTTATCAGTTCAGTAGGACTATGCAAAACAAAAGTGATGTTTTGCATAAACAGGTCCCAAATCGTTCCGTCATCAAGTTTGACACTTGTATTTCGTCTGTTTTCAATTTACTGGCACATACAACAATTTATGTTGAAAGTTACTTTACAGTCAGAATATTGACAAATGTCAGAAAGTGATGTTCAATTGGAACACCTTCCAAATTTTAATCCTTGGAATATGGTAGTTTGTCTACAAAACTGCTTTGCTGAAAGTGATCGCTCTGAAGGCTGGTGGTCGCGAGTCATCGCGTGCTGCTTGGATTGAAGGCCAGCTTTACCTCTTCCCACCTCCTCGCTCATGCCGTCACCCGGCAGGTTTTCGGCGTTCAATATAGGCGTTCAAAATTGAAAGTGGCCCATGCGGTTTTCACTACGTCATTGTAAAATTTTGTGAGAATATTATGTACTAATTTTCAACCAGATTAGAATTTTACACCGCAATCCGTCCCCTTGTAAGTCCTGTACAAATGAGCATGTTTGAGTCAAGTCGGCTATGTTAGATGAGAGCAGCACTGGACTTACACAATGCAGGTCAATGTTTTTTCCATTAGTGGCCAAGCCCATGAAGTACGTAGGAACAGTGTAGGCTATATCTTCAAATGATTGACTGCGTGGCGCAGAGGTAACGTTCTCGCTTGCTGTGGCCCAGGTGACAGGATCCAATCTTGGCGCAGTCAGTTGGCATGTAGGGGTGCACGAATGCGAGGTTACCATGTCAGTAGATTTAATGGCACGTTAATGATCCGCGTCAGGACAAAATTCCGGTAGCCCGTGTTTCAAAAGGCCGCAGTAGTTAAATGGTTGTTGTTCTTGATACTTAAGGGGTTTGCAACATCGTGGTCATGAAGCCCTATGTACTTGAGTGTGTGCCCGGAATTTGTCTGATAACCTGTGATATTGTAATGGTTGTGTTAGTGTGTGTATTTGTAATTCAGGTGAGAAATGGGAAGGAGGTTACCGTGGCCTCACGTTACGAACCATCGTGGCATTGGCCAGGAGTAAAAGTGGGATGCTACGGAAAAGCACTTCCAGGATGGCTGAGGTAGGAATCGAACCCGCTTCTACTCAGTTTTGCCCCACGAGGTTGAGTGTACCTCGTTCCAACCCTCAGAACAGAATTAAATTTCTTGGCAGAGCTGGGAATCAAACCTATACCTTCACGGTGACAGTCAATAGTGCTAGCCATTACGCAACGAGGTGGACAGAAAAGATTTTTAAGATTCTTTATATTGTCTGTTTTACTTAGGTTTATGTTTTATGTATTTTTGTTATATCGTATTTACATATTATAAATTCAATATGGAGTTGGTATTTTTCAATGCTGTTAAAGCATCCGCTGAAGAAAGATCAACATGAGCCGCACCCCCGGTTCAACATTGTCAAAAGAACATGAATTTTGAAGTGTATGTGGTACTTATAAATTCCTATGATCAAGTCCGTGTCCTGTAAAACAGATCCTATAAATATAAATTTTACGGCACTGAATAGAAAACATGCCGTAACTCAAATTTATAATTATTTTTGATTAAAACACATAATTATAATTCATGAAAGAATATTTTATGTTATTGTATAGTACTAGACAATGTTATAAGTTAGTAATACGTTAGTTACTTTTACTTTAATTATGTAAATATTTTTATTTTTAGCCTATTTTCAATTTTGAAAAAATAGGCTTATGAGATCACCTTTTGTCCGTGTGTGTGTGTGTGTGTGTGATTCGTGTGTGTGTCCCCCCCTAATAAAATCTAAACGGCAGGAGCGATTTCAATGAAACTCAGAAAGTTCATAGCACTATTCCCGGCGACCTCGACCGTGCCCTTCAAATTTTGTTACGACTCACCAATCCAACATGGCGGCTATGCGAAATATTTCACCAGCATTCAATATCTCCGAAACTATTACCGATATTACCCTGGCATTTTCTATGGTGATAGAGGGAACTACTATAAGCTCACTTATGTGACTTTTGAAAACCTGGTAACTACAAAACGAACATGGCGGCCAAGCGAATTTGCGACTTTTAAATAGACGTTTCTCGCGATTTGACCAACCAAACGCAATGAAACTTGGTACAGTATATGTTTATATACATTGTAATGCACCGACATCTAACTTCGTTCAATTGTTTACATAATCACAAGATGGCGGATGTGCGAAATATTTCACCGGCATTCTATATCTCTGAAACTATTAGCGGTATCTCCCTAAAATTTTGTACTGAGATAAAGGGCACTACTGGAAGTCCATCTATAAGATTTTCAAAAACCGGTTAACTACAAAACGAACATGGCGGCCAAGCGAATTTGAACATTTTAAATAGACCTTTCTCGCGATTTAATGTTCCAAGCGCACTGAAACCTGGTACAGGAAATATTTGTACACATTGTAATCCACTGGTATCTAATTTAGTTCAATTGTTTACATAACCTCAAGATGGCGGCAGTGCGAATTTTAAAATTAAGTTTTTATTTCTTGTGATGTAGTCATGCGATCGAAGTGAAAGTTTGAATAATGAACCTACGCAATAATTTTCCTTTAATGGTACATGACTCTATGGCCTATACATTTAACAATCCAACATGGCGACCATCCGAAATATTTAGACGATACTGAATATCTACGAATCTATTTTAGCAATCAAACTGCATTTTTTAATGTTCATAGAGGCTATGAACTTAAGTTCACCTATAGGATTTTAAATAACCTGGTGATCACAAATCCAACATGGCGGTGACGCGAATTATAAATATTCACATGGACGTTTCTCGCAATTTAACCATCCGCGTGCAGTGAAACTTGGTACAGTAAATCTTTATCCGAATGTTAATCCACTGGCATCTAATTTATTTCAATTGTTTCCATAACCTCAAGATGGCAGCTGTGAAAAATTTTTAAATCTCCTTTTTTTGTTGTTGTTGTGTCCTAATTATGCGATTGAAGTTTGAATACTACACGTTCACAATAATCTGCATGTAACAGTACATAACTCTAGGACCTACATATATAAAATCCAACATGGCGACCATCCGAAATATTTAGTCGGTTCTCAATATCTACGAATCTATTACAGCAATCAAACTGAAATTGTGTATGTTAAATAGTGGCAATTAACATACGTAGGATATATGAAAATAGGCTGTATAGTTCTTCACGGAACTACTTGTTTCCTATTAGCTCAAAATCTTTAAATGCTTCTCCTGAAAAAGTGTTCTTTTTGACATGTGGCAGTCTTGCTCCGGGGCTGCGAGTGTACGGATAATACTTATTTTTCTTAGAAGTACTTTCAGTAGTTTCTATACGCTGCAGCACCACTGTTGAAAGGATCGGTTACTACTGACGCGTCATTTCCCTACTTTAGTTACAGATCCGAAGGAGAGTTTATCGTACAGTAAGTTGGAATATTGGCAACAGCACCGACCTCAACCATTATTCGATCACACTGCTAACTACGCGCTTATGGTTGATACACAGACTGCAGAATGCGTGGTCATAGGATCATATTCACACAGACGTGACTTTTCGTGATGCATACCTCAAATGCAGTGGCCGGGGTTGAAATACAGAGCACATACATATATGGCCGCAAATATGAGCCTTACCCTACGGAAATATTCCATCAGGCTAACATAATGCTGTGGTCGGCTGAGTTGCAATCTCACTTTCTGAGTCCAAAGTTGTACTGTCGCACATAGGCACAGCCAGTTGGCATTTGAGGTGATATCATGTGCGAGACCCGTGTTATATTCTAATTTACGAAAGGTGAACGGTGAAGGCTTATCATCCGCTTGAATGGTGAGGTGAGGAGTGAAGACGAGAGGGGAAACAATCTGTATGGCAACAGCGAGCAGTGTTGCAATGTATGCAGATACAGCAGTGAGCACATGGTTTGACGCAGTGTTCTACTGTGCCTGGACTGGCCACTGTCATTAGACCGCCAGCCATGGGG
This sequence comes from Meconema thalassinum, assembly GCA_946902985.2. Classification (NCBI taxonomy): domain Eukaryota; kingdom Metazoa; phylum Arthropoda; class Insecta; order Orthoptera; family Tettigoniidae; genus Meconema; species Meconema thalassinum. The sequence continues at coordinate 588,970,179 of OX336388.2, forward strand.
GCTAACTTCCCCAGTATTTGTTTCTTAATGCAAGTCTCTTGGAATGTTATGAGTCATAACCTGTCTCAGTGGCAAGTCAGAATTTCCCCACGTGCTAGCTTTGACAGACGTCAGCGTTCATTATTGGTAATGCAGAGCTTAGTAAGTGTACTGGCAAGATAAGGAATCCCACCTTCACATTTTTTAAATGCACAGGAATTATAAGTGACGAAATAAATTAATAATACCAAGTAGTTCCGTGAAGAAGTATACAGCCTATTTTCATATATCCTACTCATGTTAATTGCCACTATCAACATACAAAATTTCAGTTTGAAGGTTGTGATAGAATCGTAGATATTGAGAACCGTCTAAATATTTCAGATGGTCGCCAGGTTGGATTTTTATTTATGTACTATTACATGAAGATTATTGCGTACGTGTGGTTTTCAAATTTCAATCGCATGATTAGGACACAAGAAGTATAAACGAGATTTTAAAATTTCGTACAGCTGCCATCTTGTGGTTATGAAAACAATTGAAATAAATTAGATGCCAGTGGATTAACATTTGTATAAGCATTTAACGTGCAAAGTTTCACTGCAGTCGGATGGTTAAATCGCGAGAAAAGTCTATTTAAATATTTATACTTCTCATCGACGCCATGTTGGATTTGTGCTCACCAGTTCACTGAAAGTCCTATAGGTGAACTTATGTTCATAGCCTCTATGAACATAAAAAAAATCCGTTTGATTGCTGTAAAACATTCCTAGATATTGAGACTCGCCTAAATATTTCGGATGCTCGCCATTTTGGATTGTTATATGAATAGGCCATAGAGTTATGTACCATTAAAGTAAAATTATTGCGTAGCTTCATTATTCAAACTTCACTTCGGTCGCATGATTACGACACAAGAAATAAAAACTTAATTTTACAATTTCGCACAGCCGCCATCTTGAGGTTATGTAAACAATTGAACTAAATTAGACGCCAGTGCATTAAAATATGTATAATCATTTACTGAACCACATTTCACTAGGCTCAGATAGTTTCATCACGAGAAAAATCTATTAAAATGTTCAACTTCGCTTGGCCGTCATGTTCGTTTTGTACTTTAGAGGTTTTGAGAGTTACATAGATAAACTTGTAGCAGTGTCTTTTATCACCGTACAAAATTTCAGGGTGATATCATAAATAGTTTCGGAGATATTGAATGCCAGTGAAATATTTCGCACAGCTGCCATTTTGAATTAATGTAAACAATTGAACTAAATTATACGCCGGTGCATTACGATGTGCATAGACATTTGCTGTACCAAGTTGCATTACGTTTGGATCGTTAAATCACGAGAAAAGTCTATTGAAAAGTCCCAACTTCGCTTGGCCGCCATGTAGGTTTTGTAGTTACCAGATTTTTGAAAGTCTCATAGGTGAACTTCTAGTAGTGCCCTGTATCACCGTACAAGAGTTTAGGGTGATATCGGTAATAGTTTCGGAGATACTGAATGCTGGTGAAATATTTCGCACAGACACCATGATGGATAGGTGAGACACAATTCAATTTTAAGGGCACGGTCGGGGTCGGCCTGAATGATGCTATGATCTTACTGAGTTTCATCGAAATAGCTCTAGCCGTTTAGAAGTTATTAGGAGGGGTGTATACACACGAATCACACACGCACACACAGACACACGGACAAAAGGTGATCTCATAAGCCTATTTTTAGCCTACTTTCGATTTTTGCAAAAAATGAAAGTAGACTTATGAGATCAACACAGGGCGAAAAAAGTGTGTCTGTCTGTGTGTGTGTATGTGTGTGTGTGAGTCTGTGTGTGTGTGTGTATGTGTGTGTGTGAGTCTGTGTGTGTGTGTGTGTCTGTGTGTGTGTGAGTGTGTGGACTCTGAATGTCTGTCCCCCCCTATCAATTCGAACACGGTGAATGCGAATTGAACGAAATTTGGTACAAAGGTAGCACTAGCAAAGGACACCTCAGTGTCATGTTTTATATCGCCGCCATCTTGACGGAAACGTAATGGTGGCCACACAAATGTTCAAAGCATAAATCAAATTACGACTAACCTAATCATCCGATCTCTACCAAATTTTGCAACAACATACCTTTATGGGGGGAGCATCCTTTGACCAAACCAATAGGCCATCCGCGTAATAGTTTGCGGATGGCGGCCATCTTTGTGTGAAAATCGATTCCCCCAATTAATTCGAACACGGTGCAACCGAATGGAATGAAATTTGGTACAGAGGTAGTACTAACAAAAGGCACCTCAGTGTCATGTTTTATATTGCCGCCATCTTGACGGAAACGTAATGGCGGCCACACAAAAGTTCAAAGTTTAAATCAAATTACGATTAACCTAATCATCCGATCTCTACCAATTTTTGCAACAACGCACCTTTATAGAGGAAGCATCCTTTGACCAAAGGACTAGGTCATTAGCCTAATAGTTTGCGGATGGCGGCCATCTTTGTGTGAAAATCAATTCCCCCTATTAATTCAAACACGGTGAAACCGAATGGAACAAAGTTTGGTACAGAGGTAGCACTGGCAAAGGGCATCTCAGTGTCATGTTTTATATCGCCGCCATATTGACAGAAACGTAATGGCGGCCACACAAATGTTCAAAGCTTAAGTTAAATTACGACTAACATAACCATCCGATCTCTACCAAACTTTGCAACAACATTCCTTTATGGAGGGAGCATCCTTTGACCCATCTAATAGGTTATTAGCCTAATAGTTTGCGGATGGCGGCCATCTTTATGTCAAAATTGATTCCCCTATTAATTCGAACACGGTGGATCCGAATGAACGAAATTTTGTACAGAGGTAGCACTAGCAAAGGGCACCTCAGTGTCATGTTTTATTTCGCCACCATCTTGACAAAAACGTAATGGCGGCCACACAAATGTTCAAAGCTTAAGTTATATTACGACTAACATAACCATCCGATCTCTACCAAACTTTGCAACAACATTCCATTATGGAGGGGGCATCCTTTGACCAATCTAATAGGTTATTAGCCTAATAGTTTGCGGATGGCGGCCATCTTTATGTCAAAATTGATTCCCCCTATTAATTCGAACACGGTGGAACCGAATGGAACAAAATTTGGTACAGAGGTAGCACTAGCAAAGGGCACCTCAGTGTCATGTTTTATATCGCCGCCATATTGACTGAAACGTAATGGCGGCCACACGAATGTTCAAAGCTTAAATCAAATTACGATAACCTAATCATCCGATCTCTACCAAATTTTGCAACTACATACCTTTATGGAGGGAGCATCCTTTGACCAATCTAATAGGTCATTCGCCTAATAGTTTGCGGATGGCGGCCATCTTTGTGTCGAAATCGATTCCCCCTATTAATTCAAACACGGTGCAACCCAATGGAACGAAATTTTGTACAGAGATAGCAATAGCAAAGGGCATCTCAGTGTCATGATTTATATCGCCGCCATATTGACAGAAACGTAATGGCGGCCACACAAATGTTTAAAGCTTAAATCAAATTACGACTAACATAACCATCCGATCTCTACCAAACTTTGCAACAACATACCTTTATGGAGGGAGCATCCTTTGACCAATCTAATAGGCCATTAGCCTAATAGTTTGCGGATGGCGGCCATCTTTATGTCAAAATTGATTCCCCCTATTAATTCGAACACGGTGGAACCGAATGAACGAAATTTGGTACAGAGGTAGCACTAGCAAAGGGCACCTCAGTGTCATGTTTTATATCGCCGCCATCTTGACGGAAACGTAATGGCGGCCACACAGATGTTCAAAGCTTAAATCAAATTACGATTAGCCTAATCATCCGATCTCTAGCAAATTTAGCAACAACATACCTTTATGGAGGGAGCATCTTTCGACCAAACTAATAGGTCATCAGCCTAATATTTTGCGGATGGCGGCCATCTTTGTGTGAAAATCGATTCCCCTTATCAATTCGAACACGGTGAAACCGAATGGAACGAAATTTGGTACAGAGGTAGCACTAGCAAAGGGCACCTCAGTGTCATGTTTTATATCACCGCTATCTTGACGGAAACGTAATCGCGGCCACCCAAATGTTAAAAGCTAAAATGTAATTACGACCAACCTAATAATCTAGTCTCTACCAAATTTTGCAACTCCATATCTTCATGTGGGAAACATATTCAGACCAAACTGCAAGAACATCAGCCCAATAGTTTGCAGATGGTGGCCAAGTATGTGTGCAAATCGATTCCCCCTATCAATTCAAACACGGTGAAACCGAATTGAACGAAATTTGGTACAGAGGTAGCACTAGCAAAGGGCACCTCATATTCATGCTTAATATCCCTATAGCACGTTGTATTTCAACAAGCTACTACTACCAACATTCAATCATACTCCTTAAAAATGACAAAGAGTTATAACAATACCCATGCATTTAGGAGAAAGTAGGCTATATGTTCTTTACTGAACATCTTGTTTTTTCATAAAATGAAAATAGGCTAATAATAATAATAATAATAATTTTAAATTCGAATTGAGTCACTATGGATTACGAGTTATCAATCAACACCATTTTCAGTATTAAGCTACTGTTTCTCATGTGCTGCCAGTATCTCTTGAGTCCATCAATTATTGTCTTCTTCCGATCTTCTGAATGTTCTTCCCAAACCTTAAAACACCGGTAGTTTTTGATCAACTGTCTCAATTCATTCCTGCCCATAATGTATTATTATTTATTAATTACCGGGTGAGTTAGTCGTGGTCGTTACGGCATGACTGCTGGCAGTCGCTCACATCCGGGAGGCGAGGAGGTTCGAATCCCCCCGCCGGCAACCTTGAAGATGGTCTTTTGTGGTTTCCCATCTTCCTTCCAGGCAAATGCCGGGGTTGATCCCTACCTATAGACCACAGCCGCTACCTTCCAACTCCTCGACCTTCCATTCCAACTTTCCTCCCAAATGCTACTTGTAGCTCATCCATCGGGTGTCCGTCTCGAAGCAGCTACAAAACTGGCGAGCCGAACATGTCCTCGGACACTCCCGGCACAAAAAAAACATACGCTAAAAATAAAAAATAAAAAAAATACAAATCAGAGTGATGAAGAACGTCCCTCACCTTGGCACTGGCTTTGCTGTACATCATAGTATCGTTGATAACATAATAGAGTTCATTTCGCCTAATGGTAGGACTTCTTCAATATCTTTAAGGGTCCGCAATAGGGCATATACCATAATGAACTTTCATGCACCCACAAACGACACAAACAGAAAAGATCTAGAATCAGTTGAGCAATATTGGAGTGTTCTAGAAGAAACCCTTGACAAGATTCCACAACATCATACCACAATACTCATGGGTGATTTTAACGCACAAATTGGCAAGGAGAAAACATATCGTCGGATAGTGGGCCTCTATCCAGCCCATAAGAGGACCAATAAGAATGAAGAACGCCTCATAGAACCTTGCGATAAGTATGACCTGGTCCTAAAATCAACTGCCTTCAAACGCCTGCCTCGGAAGACCAAGACTTGGAAGAGCCCAAATCCAATGCTAGGAGAGTTCCAGTTGAATCATGTGGCTATGGACAGAAAGTATCACAAAGAGATACAAAATGTCAAAGTGCTAAGGGCAGCTAACTTAGACTCAGACCATTACTTATCTCTGGTGAAAACTAACCTGCAGCCAATTAGGAGACCACCAAATACCTCCAAAGTTGGTAAAATACCAAAGTTCAACGTCCTCAAACTGAGTGATGAAGACTGTGGTTTCCAAGCCACCCTGAATGAAAACACAGAGAAGCAAGTTTGGTCCAACCTACATAAGGCTCTACTGGATGCCGCTCAAAAAACCATGCCTGCCTCATCCAACAAAGCCAAGCATCCCTGGTGGACGACTACATGTGACCAGGCTATAGAACAAAGGCGTAGAGCCTGGGTCACTTGGAACCAGTGCAGGAATGAAGCTAACTACCAGGCCTTTCTTACACAAAGAAAAATAACTTCCAATATAGTGCGACAAACCAAGAGGAACCATAAAAAGGCTCTAATAAAACAGGCAGAAGAGGACTTCAAAAGACATAACTTGAGGGATTTCTACAGAGAACTCAGAAAACAGTCGACACAATACAAAGCTCCTACCCTTCATCTTCGTGGACCTGATGGAAAACTTCAGTACAACAACAAGGATTGCACCAGTACCCTTGCAGGGTATTTCAAGAAGCTCCTCAATGCAGAGGAACCTGAAGAGAGGCTCACCTTCCATGACCCTCCTTCCAGAAATCCAGACTCCTTACCGCCAACCATAGAAGAAATAAGGGAGATTATCAAGAGCCTAAAGAACAACAAGGCCTCAGGTGAAGACGGTATAGTTGCAGAAATGTGGAAACATGCTGATGAACAATCAATACAAAACCTCCATCAAATCATACAGGACATATGTGCAACGGAGACCTTACCTGAGGGATGGACCTCAGCTGTGATCCATCGTCTACACAAGAAAGGTAGTAGGATTGACCTTGATAACTACAGAGGCATATCTCTAATATCTGTCACATACAAGATAATATCTAAAGCCTTGCTAACCAGAGTTACTAGTCAACTAGATTCCCAACTAGGTGAATATCAGGCCGGTTTTCGTGCAAATAGATCATGCATAGAGCAAATACAGAACCTCAAGACAATCTTAAGGTACAAGAATTGTGGCGGACATCGATGGGTAGTCATACTAGTGGATTTCCAGAAGGCGTATGATTCAATAGACAGACAGACCCTCTTCTCCACTCTATGGGAATTAGGACTGGATGCGAAGACCACCAGACTAATCCAGGCTACACTGAAGACTACGACCTCCAAAGTCAAGTTCAGAGGTGAACTCTCAGACAGCTTCTCTATCCAAACAGGAGTTAGACAAGGTGATGGCATTTCTTGTATTCTCTTCAATTGTGTACTTGAGAAGATTATCAGGGAATGGACTACCACGTTACATCAGGAACAGGACTGCAAATTGGGTACAAGAAAGACAATCTCAATGTACCTTGCCTGGCCTTTGCCGACGACCTTACCTTGTTAGCGAACAACATAGAAGAAGCTACTCACCAACTACAGAGCCTCTATAACATAGCAGCTAAAACTGGCTTGAAGGTCAATATACAAAAAACAGTGTTCATGACAAATATAAAGGGAGCCCCATCTACTATTCTTGTGAAAGACACCGCAATTCAAAAAGTTCCTGCAGTGAAGTACCTAGGGGAGTGGATTCCAGCAAACGAGAGTGAGGCCTTAGCAATAGACACTAGATACACGAAACTGGAAAGGGTCTACCACTCCTGTAAGAGCATCTACACATCCAAATGCCTCTCTAAGAACCTTAAACTTCTACATTACAACTCAGTAGTAAGACCTTCCGTTCTATATGCCTCTGAGTGTCTCCTGATGAACCGGAAAGGCCCACTGAGGAAACTAGAACTCAAGGAACGGAAAATACTTAGAAGGATTTTAGGACCAATAAGGGAAGAGGGTGGTACTTACAGGATCAGGCACAACAATGAGCTCTATGATCATCAAGAAGATATCGTCACATGCATGAGGAAGAGACGATTAGCTTTCTACGGACATCTGACACGCATGGGTCCAGAAAGACTTACCAGCCAGTTCTTCACCACGACAGGAAGAGGAAAAGCGTCCAAAAACAAATGGATCACCACAGTGAAGTCAGACCTACAGCAACTTGGAATTTCATCAAAAACATACAGGATCGATCACAATTCCGACAGATGATTCAACATGATGTCTTTCCAGTGTCTCTCACCAGCAGGAAGAGTAAAGGGACTACCAGACCGAAATGGACACAGGAAAGAAAGCAGACACACAGCCAGAAGATGAAAGCTGCCTGGGCTAAGAAGAAACATAAATTCCTTACAAGAAGTCAAAACGAGCCCCGTGGTCCTCATTAGGCCCAAACGAAAAGAAGAAAATACATATATACAGTCTGGTCCACCCGCCCCTTATTATTTAGTTTTATGAAACCCAACTAACACGACATTTCTCCCGATGGTCGATATTGCTCTGCGCTCTGACTGTGCGACTGCAATGTAATTGGGCCATGGGTCTAGCAAACAAAAACCGACCTTTAACTTTTCCCCGCCAAATACTATGGCCCATTCTACTAACATATGACTCACTGCTCCTTGAAATAACACACATACACGCAATTCGATCGAATTAATAGCTTACGCCACGTGATCTGTAATAGTAGAAAGTTAAATCAACACCATAAATCGTGATTGAAGACTTTGAGATGGACTTAAACGTTTGAGGTGGGACGGCTACTGTAACTAAACCACGTTCAGCGAGCTGCATCTACCATGTGTTGGTGGCTGAGAGGTTTAAAGCCTGACCGTACATGATGGGCGCGAGCGGATTGAATTCTGCTTCGAATCCAGTAGTAGGCATACTTTTTTTGAACGAAAGCCCACATTCCATTTTAGTGGGGATGTAACTACATTGCCACATTTATTGCCTTACGACGTATTTTTGTGACGAATACGTTGAATTTTGCTGATTTATTTACGAGAATACGATCGAACTGATACGTTATGCCACGTGACCTGTAATGGCAGCAAATTTAAAAACTGGCATGAATATTAATATAACATATCGAAGTGTCGCTCCGGAGGTCCGAGTTCGATTCCCAGCTTTGCCAAGAAATGCAATATTTGTCTGAGGGCTGAAATTGGGTACACGTAGCCTCGTGAAGCATATATGAGAAGAAGTGGGTTCGATTCCCATCTCAGCAACCCTGGAAATGGTTTTCCGTGGTTTCCCACTTCTACTCCGGCCAAATTCCGGGACGGATTCTATCTTAAGGCCACGGCCGCCTCCTACCCAATCCTTAATTGCAAATACACACATCATTATAAGCCCGCAATAACTCAGGTTATCAGACAAATTCTACACACACTCCCAAGTAAACGGGGCTAAATGACCGCGATGTTCTATCCCCTCACATGAAACAAAACAACAACATATCGAAGGATATTCTGATCGCCAGTGTTTGCATCGAAGTATACGTATTCCTTAGAATTTCCCATGGTATTATTAGCATACTTTCGATTTTTGCAAAAAATGAAAGAAGACTTATGAGATCTACACAGGGCCAAAAATTGTGTGTCTGTGTGTGAGTGTGTGTGTGTGTGAGACTGTGTGTCTGTGTGTGTGTGTGAGTGTATGTACTCTGAATGTCTGCCCCCCACCCTATCAATTCGAACACGGTGAAACCTAATTGAATGAAATTTGGTACAGAGGTAGAACTAGCAAAGGGCACCTCAGTGTCATGTTTTATATCGCCGCCATCTTGACGGAAACGTAATGGCGGCCACCCAAATGTTCAAAGCTTAAATCAAATTACGAATAACCTAATCATCCGATCTCTACCAAATTTTGCAACAACATATATTTATATGGCGAGCGTCTTTTGACTAAATTACAAGGTAATCAGCCCAATAGTTTGCAGATGGCGGCCATGTATGTGTGCAAATCGATTCCCCCTATCAATTCAAACACGGTGAAACCGAATTGAACGATATTTGGTACAGGGGTAGCACTAGCGAAGGACACCTCAGTGTTTTGTTTTATATCGCCGCCATCTTGACGAAAACGTAATGGCGGCCTCCAAAATGTTCAAAGCTTAAATCAAATTACGACTAACCTAATCATCCGATCTCCACCAAATTTTGCATCAACATATACTTATATGGCGAGCGTCGTTTGTTTGAACTACAAGGTCATCATCCAATTAGTGTGCAGATGGCGGCCATGTATGTGTGCAAATCGATTCCCCCAATCAATTCAAACACGGTGAAACAGAATTGAACGAAATTTGGTACAGAGCCATGTTTTATATTGCCGCCATCTTGACGAAAACGTAATGGCGGCCATCCTAATGTTAGAAGCTTGAATCAAATTACGACCAACCTAATAATCTGATCTCTACCAAATTTTGCAACAACATACCTTTATGTATAGAAAATCTTTTGACCACATTACAAGGTCATCAGGCCAATAATGTGCGGATGGCGGCCATGTATGTGTGCAAATCGATTCCCCCTATCTTTTCAAACACGGTGAAACCGAATGGAACGAAGTTTGGTACAGAGGTAGCACTAGCAAAGGCCACCTCAGTGTCATGTTGTATATCGCCGCCATCTTGACCAAAACGGAATGGCGGCCACCGAAATGTTAAAAGCTTAAATCAAATTACGACCAACCTAATCATTTGATCTGTACCAAATTTGTCAACAACATACTTTTTTGTGGGAAGCATCTCTTGACTGAACTACGAGGTCATCAACCCAATAGTTCGCAGATAGCGGCCATGTTTGTGTGCAAATCGATTCCCCATATCAATTCAAACACGGTGAAACCGAATTGAATGATTTTTTTTACAGAGGTAGCACTAGCAAAGGGCAGATCATATTCATGTATAATATCCGTATAGCACGTTGTATTTCAAGAAGCTACTACAACTAACATTCAATTATACACCTTGAAAAGGACAACGAATTATAACAATACCCATTCATTTAGGAGAAAGTAGGCTATACGTTCTTTACCGAACATCTTGTTTTGTTATTACATATTTACAAATTGTCTTAGCATATCTTTAGGCCCGTATCACACGACACTCGCTGACAAGGAAGCTGCTGTGATCGCTGGTACAAAATCCTGTATGATTCTGTTCTCTTCGTCAGTATACCCGCTTGTATTACCGAAGTGTATCACACGCTAGCATTTTGTACGCTAAGTTGTATGAAATAAAACCGAAGGGCTGTCGTTGAGGGCATTATTTGCAGTTAATTCGCCTTAATAACGCAAAACGGTCGCGAAACTTGCTTTAAGTAAATTAGAAAACATGCTTGGTACTGAATGCATTCCAATCAATATTTAAGATCTAACTGTAATAATTTAATATTTTACCATATGCGTTAATATGAAGCGCAACAAAAACCTCCAGAGTGTGTTGAAAATGTGTGCAAGTGTTATTGCGCCCGCTCGCTCTTTCGAAGATCCCGGGTTCAAGACTATCCAACGGCAGACTTTTAAAATTCTTTTTAACTCTTTTATTATACCCTCCCTACCTCGTACAGCAAGATTTCAACTTGGTTTTGTTCACATTATTTACGAAGACGATAGGGAAAGTTATTTTCTTGTCCCATTTAAATAGCTATTTTCCCTAAATACTGTTCAAAACCATGGATGGATAGTATTCGTTATAATTATTATATTTTTAGTCGATTTTACCCTCCATGTTAGGTTTTCCCACGGACTCGGCGAGGGATCCCATCATTACCGCCTCTACGGGCAGTGCCCTGGAGCTTGAAACATCTCGTCTGGGGGATACAACTGGGGAGGTGGGATCAGCACCTCGCCCAGGTGGCCTCACCTGCAAAGCGAACAGGGTCCTCTTGACGGATGGGAAGGGAGGGGAAGATCGAGAGGGACAGGCAAGGAAGAGGGAAGGAGGCGGCCGTGGCCGTACGGTAGGTAACATCCCGGTATTTGCCCGAAGGCGAAGTGGGAAACCACGGAAAACCACTTTGAGGATGGGTGAGGTGGGAATCGAACCCCTCTACTTATTTGGACCACCCGAGGCTGAGCAGACCCCGTCCCAGTCCTCATACCACTTTTCAAATTACGTGGCAGAGCCGGGAATCGAACCCAGGACGTCCTGGGTGGCAGCTAATCACGCTGACCACTACGCAACGGAGGCGACTCTATTCGTGATAATTAGAATTTTAATAGTTCAATATTTATTCCAGAATAATAATATGACACGTTCTGTAATTACTGCCTTGCTGCGAGGCTGAACGGTAACGTTCTCGCTTGCTGTGCCCAAGGTTGCAGGTTCGTATCCTGGCGCAGTCAGCTGGCTTTTGAGGGTGCACAAATGCGAGGGAGCCGTGTCAGTAGATTTACTGGCACGTTGAAGATACCCTTCGGAGCAAAATTCCGGCACCCCGACGTCTCTAAAAGCCAGAGTAGTTAAAAGGGACGTAAAACCAATAACATAATTATCTGTATTTACTGTATGTTTGGGGCAGGTGACCTCGTAGTTCCACCCCTTAAAACCTCACTAACTAACTAACTAACTAACTATTACTGTAAGTGTATAGCAATCGCTTTTCGCACAGAAGCCGTTGAAAGAAATTATACACACATCAATAAAAGTTTTGCATCACCTCGGTTCCAAGAGTTCCGGAACCGTTAAATACAAAGGGAATAGAGATCAACACAAACAACATTTCAGCTCGTTTTATTGCTCATGAGACCCACACATTGCATGTTGTACCATCATACAGCTAGACTTTCAGCATTTGTGGTCCAGATTGCAGTACACACCACTACCTCTAATACCCAGTAGCACGTCCTCTTGCATTGATGCATGCCTGTATTCGCCGTGGCATACTATCCACAAGTTCATCAAGACACTGTTGGTCCAAATTGTCCCACTCCTCAACGACAATTCGGCGTAAATCTCTCAGAGTGGTTGGTGGGTCAAGACGTCCATAAACAGCCCTTTTCAACATATCCCAGGCATGTTCGATAGGGTTCATGTCTGGCGAACATGCTGGCCACTGTAGTCGAGCGATGTCGTTATCTTGAAGGAACGCATTCACAAGATGTGCACGATGAGGTCGAGAATTGTCGTCCATGAAGACAAATGCCTCTCCAATATTCTGCCGATATGGTTGCACTATGGGTCGGAGGATGTCATTCAGGTATCGTAAAGCCGTTTCGGAGCCTTCCATGACCACCAGTGGCGTACGTCGGCCCCACATAATGCCACCCCAAAACATCAGGGAACCACCACCTTGCTGCACTCGCTGGACAGTGTGTCTAAGACGTTCAGCCTGACCAGGGTGCCTCCAAACACGTCTCCGACGATTGTCTGGTTGAAGGCATATGCGACACTCATCGGTGAAGAGAACGTGATGCCAATTCCGTGGGGTCCATTCAGCATGTTGTTGGGCCCATCTGTACCGCGCTGCATGGTGTCGGGGTTGCAAAGCTGGACCTCGCCATGGACGTCGGGAGTGAAGTTGCGCATCATGCAGCCTATTGCGCACAGTTTGAGTTGAAACACGACGTCCTGTGGCTGAACGAAACGCATTATTCAACATGGTGGCATTGCTGTCAGGGTTCCTCCGAGCGGCAATCCGTAAGTAGCGGTCATCCACTACAGTAGTAGCCCTTGGGCGGCCTGAGCGAGGCCTGTCATCGACAGTTCCTGTATCTCTGTACCTCCTCCATGTCCGAACAACATCGCTTTGGTTCACTCTGAGACGCCTGGAAACTTCCCTTGTTGAGAGCCCTTCTTGACACAAAGTAACAATGCGGACGCGATCGAACTGCGGTATTGACCTTCTAGGCATGGTAGAACTACAGACAACATGAGCAGCGTACCTTCGTCCTGGTGGAATGACTGGAACTGATCGGCTGTCGTACCCCCTCCGTCTAATAGGCCCTGCTCATGCATGGTTGTTTACATCTTTGAGCAGTTTTAGTGACATCTATGAACAGTCAAAGGGACTGTATCTTGGATACAATATACACAGTCAACGTCTATATGCCGGAGATCTGGGAACCGAGGTGATGCAAAACTTTTTTTGATGTGTGTAGTTTCGGTCTGATGTATTTATTCGTGAGCCTACCCACATAACAAATCTATTTGTTATGTGGGTCGTCTGATTTAGTCGGAGTTTTCATTTAAATAAAGGTGGTCAAAATTTCGAACACTTGCTACCTTGAATATACAGGATACCTTGCTTTCGTTCTACAGATCGTTATGTCGTCGTCCAATCTGGCTGCGTACCATCGGAAAAGAACGGTCCTTTTGAGGACCAAATAAAAATCACTCGTTGGAACAGATAGATATGCGTCCATAATACATCCACAATAAACGACATTAAGCAAAAATATGTACTAGTTCAAGGTTCGAACCTACTACAATGCGACTTCGTTGACGCTATTCTAGTAATTCTTGATTTAGCCACCATAGCTACCGAGAACCATAGTGTATTGCTGGCATGTATTGAATCTATTCGTAGACACTTCCTGTCCAAACGTAAGAAGGTGTTATTCGGAGCTCTGATCGTTTCAATCATGCATTATATTTGAGGTCATTGAAAGAACACTGCCACTATTGATTTCTACTATATTCGCGAGGATGTACTCAACAGTAAAGTTGTACAATGGACGTACTAATGTTTTTAGGATGACTGTGATATACGCGTTAGTTGGGTTGCTTTCCTCCAAAAAAAATAAGGGGCGAGTGGACCACACTGTATATATTATTAGTCTATTATTATTATATGCGGCTTCGGTGGCGTAGTCGGTTGAATGATGAACTGTTATGCCCATGATCGTGGGTTCAAACCCAGCCGTAGTCGTCGGTTTTTTAAGTGCGTTAAACTCCTTCAGTATGCCTTCCTTCGGAGGGGAAGTAAACCCGGCGGGCCCATGTCATAGAATTATTGCATGTGAAAGAACCTACCACTGTGTAGCAAAATGTGTAGGTTATATTTGCCTAGTTAGAAATGCTCTATCATGTTCCAACGTTCGCCGCTAGGTGTCAGTGACAGTAGCATCTGTTAGCCAAAGTTGGAACTACTTGAAATTGAACTTGTTTGGAGCTCTCGGGCGTTCAATCAAAAATACCCAGCTATGGCCATTGCCTACAATTCATATACATAAGATTAATTATTATTATTATTTCTATTATTATGGGGAAAGAAATATTATCGAGGTGTAGTTTCGATCTACAGTATTCTGCAAGAAAGAAGTTAGTGTAGGGACAAAACTCTCCCTACATCGCTCAGTATTTAGACCGACCTTGCTGTATGGAAGTGAGAGCTGGGTAGATTCAGGATGTCTGATACATAAGCTACAGGTAGGAAAGTATTCGAGATGAAGATATAAAGATATAAAGCCAGAAATGAACACCCTAGATGAAGCAGTTCGTATGAACCGACTCAGATGTTGAGGAGAGAGGGCGAGGAGAGATAACCTAAGAGGTTAATGAGTTCGGCTGTAGAGAGTAAGAGGTAGACCTAGGAGGCGATGGTCACGTTCAGTTTTGAACGATCTCAAAGTGAGAGGTGAAGAAGCAGAGGAGGCCCCAGTGCTAACTGCTGATAGGGGATCACGGAGGCTACTTGTTCGAAATTGAAGTTTGCAGACCAGACTGGACGCTGGAAGGCAAAACAGTCTCTAATGAAAATATATTTATTGTTTTCATTATTATTAATATTATTATTATTATTATCCTCATTATAAAACGACAGTAATAAGCTTTACTTGGAGTGCTAGGGGAATTGATAACTGAAATCTCCTCCAGGACATCATAAGACACTTCTTGTAATCTCTCTTACTTTTCACTAACGGAAGAAACATGGAAAACTTGATAATCTTACAAATAGAGGAAATGGAAGCTCCTTCGGCGCAAGAATCACTCCAGAACTCAGAGCAACTTCCTGTCATAAACAAAAAGACTTACCTTCCCGACACAATTTCTCCAGGGCAGGGATTTGTCAGCTAAAGGAGATAAAATGCAAGACTTGACTGTGCCAGACCGGCAACAGATGGCTAAAGAGGTCATCACTTTTACAGCAAGGTATTCTGAGAAGATAAGCTCCAAGCGTCCGTTGCCTGAAATCGCTTAAGTTGAATGCGTTAGGACGAAATCTAGGACATAGTCTTACATACACCAGTTCTGGGACGAACAATTACTGCAATATGTAACGCGTAGTTCTGAGAAGTTCAGAATAGCCTACTTTCATATTTTCATAATTCCATTAAAACTATCCTGCCGATTAAAAGGATTTTCCATTTCAACGCGAAGTTATGCGAGAGAACATATAGGTTTCAATATCAGTGATTAAGACTCATCCCGCGACATGACATATTTCTGTAACGAATCACGGGAATTAATTTTTAGAAAAGTCAAATGCACGACTTCTATTATTTACCAAAGTAAATTCGATAATGATTGTTATCATAGCCCATCATACGAATAATCTTTTTGATTTCCTGAATAAGATACGAGAAATAAAATAAGGTTTCAAAATTTGAAACTGATGTGTCTTTAATTTTTGAAAACAAGAGATCATCTTTAGATATCTCTACACTAAGCTCTGAATAGAGATTCATTGTGGCAAGTTTATTTGCACTCGGGTGAATAAATCGCGAGAAAATTTATTTTAAATACTTGAAAGTCACTTGGCCGCCATGATTTTTTTAGTTTCTCAAGATTTAGAAAGGCACATATCTGTTCTAACTTAGCAGTTCCTAAACACCATACAAAATGTCAGTTTGATTGCTTAAATAGTTTATATAGCAGATATTGAGAACCGGTGAAATGTATCGTGTCGACGCCATGCTGGATTGATATACAAAGGCCAAATGCTATAGATTTATATGCCAGCAGATGAATATTATAATCTTGGATCTTTATACCAACCAGAAAGTCTATCGCTTGTTTAGGACACGATAAATACAAACATGATTTAAAAATGTTAGCACAGCCACTATTTTTAAGTTCTCATAGCATTTGATTTAAAATAGGCACCAATATATTACTGTAAGCTCTAAACATTTATTGTGCCCGTTTGGACCGAGATCCAAAGACTACATTTTGTAAAATACCGAAATCAGATTAGCACGAGAAAATCTATCTCAGGGTCTATCTAGGATGAATATTAGGTCTATATCTGGCACCCCTGATCTCGGTAATTCACAAGTAAGGTAAGGAAAGAAATTATTTTGAAAATTACACACTTCTAAAAATCTCAATTTATTTATAATTAAAATGTTAAATTGACTGGCAATAACCTCAAAAACACAAAAACAATCATGCATAAAAAATCAACAGTCCCTAAAAATACCCTTGAACTTCGCAGAACTGATATTCAGAAAATTAGTAGTCCATTCTGATATCAACAAAAACGAAAACTCCTAATTATATACATTTGGGTAATCACTATTCAATGAAGAGTTCGAGTGATCCCTCTATTTACATATTCGTAGTTTCCTGAAGATTTGCATTGATTGTTCAAGTACACGTTGAATTGATATTTTGAAAAATTATCGCTTGGTTAATTCGATGATGTTTCAAAAAAAAAAAAATATCGGAAAAAATTATTTCACTGTTTCATTGAAGTACAATAACAACTTCAGATCAATATTCGGCTAACATTAAGTCGAATGTCAATATTTTTGTGTTTGTAAAATTTTTGTTTCCAAGAACAAAAATTGTTTATAAATTTTTCATTATCATAATTATTTGAAAAATAAATATTTTTTCTTTCTCATATTCATTTGTTTCAGTATAAACAAAATTTAAATTTAATCATTCCAAAATTTGTTATAAACATTACCATAAATTGTTGTTAACAATATACATTGTTGTTATCCACTATCAGTGGATTAAATCATTATCTCTTTCATCAAAACTTTTCTCATTCCGAAAATTTACATAATATGTCACACAAAATAAACGTTAATCATAGAATTTATTATCATTATTATTATTATTATTATTAATTTCAAAATTTCTTAGAAATTTATTTACTACAGGTTTTCTCAACCTCACATATTGTGAATATTTAATGCTTATTTCCACTGTTATTATTATTATTATTATTATTATTCCAAGCACAAAATAAAAATATCTTCATTTATTTATTTTATTTTTGCATTTGCAACTATTCATTTTCTTGATATTTTTTTTCTCGGTCAGGTTCATCAAATCTAAACTCATGTTCTTCAATTATTTAGGCATACTGTTGGAAATTCAAGTTGATCCAGAAAAAAAATTAAATATGCGGTTTGACAGATCAATTGAATTTGACTAGAATATGGGGCCGTCTACTTGCCTAACCCTTCTTTTACAACTGAGAGCCCACATGATCTTCTAATGACACACGCACAACCATGTGTGTCCACAACTACGGGAACAAATGCCCTCTTGGATGACCCCTTGGCCTCCACACAACATTAAGTGTCGACAATTCACACACTAAAATCATCATATTACTTGACTTCAAATATTCCTCTCTTCAAAACATTATTTTTTATTATATTTTTTCTGTTTGTAATATTCTTTCTTACCACTGTACCATGACGAATAGAAGGACCTAGTGTGAGGACTCCGCCATTTTAGCACGGTAGTTTCTGGTCCCGCCGCTACAAGCACTGTAAGCGATTATGTCCAACACGTGCTGTGTTTCCGTCGAGCCGGGTCGTAAAAAGTGCGCGAGAAGTTACTGTGTGAGATATTTGTGTGAATTAAATTGAATTTTCTTTGCTTTCAGTTCTTAAATTCAGTTCATTGTGTCTTGTGTACATCAGCGTTTTGTGTTTTGTGTACTTCAAACATATTTCTTATGTGGCTTGGTTCATTTAATAGTTCAACATGCCTTATTGTTTTGTACCTGGCTGTAAGTCAGGGTATGGTCGAGTAGTTGACGATATACGATTTTTTTCACCACCGAAGGATACAAATCAATTTGAAAAATGGGCCAGAGCTATTCCACGAAAGGATACGAAGTTAACGCGTAGTAGTAGAATTTGTCAAATTCATTTCTCTGCTGATTTGATAGTAAAATCAGATAATTTTATAGTGAATGGTGAAGAAGTGGAAATCTCTCGTGTGTGGTGGAAGTTACGTCCTGGAGCAGTGCCTCATTTTCCCCCTAATTTACCGAAGCAGTAAGAATAAGTCCCGTAAAGCTCCCAACAGGAAAAAGAATCTCGACACCACCAGAAAAAGAAGATTGAAGATGGGAGTGGAGCAACGAATGAGGCATTAAAAGGTCAGTCCAATGTTGATAAGAATTTGGGTCATTCTAGTGTACTTACTGATGCTGAAAAGACTATAATATTGCTCAAAAGGCGCCTAAAGAATGCTAACCGTAATTTAATTCGCGTTAGATCCCGCCTCAACTCAGCAAAATCGAGAATTAATTTGCTGGAGAAGCAGGTTCGAATTTCATAGGCATTTAATTACAAAGATAACGATTACAGTGGCGGATCCAGGCCTTGCGATGCCCTGGGCGATATGATAAACTGGGGCCCACAACAATAGAAAAAAAAATTATCGAGTAAAATGGAAAATAGTTTGGTAATAATAATAAAATAAAGAATAGTTACAATATTTTGAATACACTACAGTACATTATTTTAATAATATGAAAGAAACCTTTAAGTCCCCTTGAATAAGATTATGTAAACAATGAAATATTAAAATATTACTTTGCGACTATTTTCCCGGCTGAAGACTTGTATTATTTCACTGAAATCTTAACTTGCTAACGGTCTCGAGAGGTCATAGCTGCACTGAAGAAAGGAAGATGAATTATAAATTAGTTTGAAAAGTATACTTAATTAATTAATTAATTAATTAATTAAATGTAGAAAAATCCATGGCGCGGGGCTCCTAGGACCGCGGAGCCCTCCTCGCCCTCCCCTGGATCCGCCCCTGATAACGAACACCTTAGCAAGAAATGCCAGGAAAAATCTCCCAATGGAATGAGGTACAGCAATGAATTCATTTTAGAGTGTTCATTGTTGAGAATAAAATCACCGAAAGGATCCCGTCATTGTCGGCGACATAATCTCTTGCCTGTGCCTTCAGAAAGTCACTTGAGAAAACTTTGTAAAGGACTTAAGTGCCCTTATGGAGTTAATACGCATCGTATAAATGCTATTTAAGACTATTTTAAGGAAGAAAAGAATGATAATTAACGTTACGGTGTTGTAATTTTCGAAGAAGAGAAGCTAAGAGAAGAAATCGAGTTAAATAGCTTTTCTGATAAAGGAGATGGATTAGTTGATTTAGGTGGACACACACCTGACCTCCAGAAGAACGTACTTGCAAATCACGCTCTAGTGTTCAAGTTCGTACCTTTCGTGCATAATTGGGTGCAGCCAGTTGTTGTTTATGCAAGCAAAAATGCTACTCCAGGGGTTTTTCTCGCAAAAATTCTAATATAGTCTAGGTGATTTTGCAGTTAGAAGAGGCTGGGGCGAGGGTGGCTGGCTTTACTTGTGATGGTAGTCAATCAAATACAAAGGCCAGGAATTCGTTAGGAGTCAGTGGCAAAACAAGCTCTCTACAATCTCACATCCTTAATCCTGCAGATGTTACGAGAAAGATATGGGCTTTCTCCGACTGTATACTCCAGGAATCTGTGCGTTCCGTAACATGCAATGAAGACCGTAGTTCTTATTTCCGTGAATTATATTTTCCATTGTGCCCTGCCGTGCTATTTTAATTGTAACCGCTAATTACTTTTTAAAAGAGTATTAGTTACAAAGTAATTCGTTTCCCTTAGCACCATCCCTAAGACCAGCTGACCCCGGCAGTGTGGAACTTGCCCACTCTAGCGCTGCCTGGCGAGGCGCGCTTGAACTTCAGGAGTCTCCTCACTTTCTCCTTCTATTCGTCATGACTGTACTGTGTGTTCTTCAATTCCATTTTTCCAATGAAATGATGTATTTAATTCTGGTCAATTTCTCCTTGCCTCCCATTTACATAATCTCTCCCTAAATTTATACATTTAATACCTGCCGGTTTAATTTTCCTTCATTTAATATTTTTAGTGCTTTTGGAAAATTTTACTGAGCTCAAATTCTTACTATTTCACTTCATTCATAAACTCATTTAAATTTATTTATAAATCCAAACTTCAATTCCACAAATAAACAAAGTTATTTTATTAAACTCTTCCAATTGTTTAATTTCTTCCACGAAATTATTATTATTATTATTATTATTATTATTACTGGAAAAATATTATTATTTAGGCATCGTTGATTCACTACAACATCATAATGATTATTATTGCCCAATTTCATCCATAAATAAATAAATGTTTAAATCCTCTTTGCAAATAATTATTAATAACAT
Source organism: Meconema thalassinum (assembly GCA_946902985.2). Classification (NCBI taxonomy): domain Eukaryota; kingdom Metazoa; phylum Arthropoda; class Insecta; order Orthoptera; family Tettigoniidae; genus Meconema; species Meconema thalassinum. Next base: position 588,991,133 of record OX336388.2, read on the forward strand.
CTCACTTTCTGATTATTAATGGAGTAATTATTCAATCACTATTAACAATTAAATTAAATTTATAAATTGGTGCTATCACCTCCCTAAATTAATTATTTATAACTTTTAAATGGTGTCTTCATATTTTTAATTATTATTAACTTATTTGTTTCACAGTCATTTATTATTATTAATAAATCAAATTATTTAAATAATCCAAGTCATAATCAAGCCTCTTCTCTAAATATGAGTTAAAGGAAAAAATATTCCAATCCCTTGGAAATAACTTAAACATTTCATGTCGAAACACATGAACTTGACTGTCGTCCTGACAAAGTAGTAAAATAGACTAATAAATTGTCGGACTACAATATCGCTCCGTTTGTCATTCTGGACAAATATAATAGACGTTCTCATAACGATGATAATTATGTTGATTTCTTATAGTGACAGTATAAAATGGAATTCTCAAATACTACTATAGGCTAGTGGATAGTACAAGTATAGTTGGCTTACTTCATTCTTGATGCGATGGTAATGCGTGTCCTTCGGTGTTCACTATTCCCATAGCGTCCTCCCATGGCCATCTGCAGTTCCATATCACTTCGTTCGCTTCCATATCATACCTACCCTCGAGTAGTTTTAATGGCACATGTCGGTGTTTAACATAACTCGTTCAAAAACACTCCCGTTGTTCTCGGTACAATCTAACATGAACTGTTGTATAATCTTATACTGTTGTAATATTCTTGAAAAGTTCGACTTAAGAACAAGTCCCATAACCGGAAAATGCGGTTTCATTCGCCTGCTATCACAGGAACACCTGTCAGCAGCGTAAAATGAACTATAAGTATCAAGTCTTCCTGGTATTATTGAAGTGCCTGATATACAGTTTCACCACAAGAAACATGCTGTTATTTGTAGGCTAACTTCTGTGAATGGTATTACAAAAATCACCATCACTTGACCAGTTAGAATAGTTGACCATAAAGTCATCCTATATCCTAAGTCTTTCGATGATACTGTAAATGTTCGTTCACCTGACATAAAATAAGTCCACCGACAAATCGTCCAGCGAATAAGTTCCTTTCGGCGGTCAGAATTACGGCGTAATCACTCGTTCCCGATGTATCGTAGATGCACTCTCGAGAAAGTGCTCTGATGGAATACATAACTGTCTCGATTCTCTGGCTCTTTATATAGTCCTAGCGGTATACCTTCTAGAAAGTTCCATTCCGTATCTCGGCTTCTACTGAACGGATTTTCATGCTCGATAGCTCTAATTTCTTCTCATTCAATTGCCAGTAAACTGTGCTACTTTTCTAGGTTCCATTCTAGAAAACTTATTTTCATTACCTAGGCAAGCTCTCGCGTCACTGTCCCGTGGCTCATAATCACAAGATTCACGGTCACGTAAAACTACAATCTTCCTTCCTTCCTTTCACGTCACTGTTCCACGTCACTCGCTCCTACGTTGCATACTTCCCTCAACACTCGGATTCTCCTAGCTCACTCTTCAAATATCAGCCGCTTCATCTCTCAAATAAACCAACGTCTCTGCTTCATAATAATGACGTCAACATGTCACGGACGTGTGAACGATCCGGGTACATTATCGTGCTAAGTTTCACTGCACTTGGATAATTAATTTGCGAGAAAAATACATATAAAATTGACATTTCGCGTCGCCACCAGGTTGGATTTGTGTTCACCAAGTTATTAAAAGGCCCATAGATGAACTTTTTATAGCCTCTATCAACATACAAACTTTCAGCTTGAGTGCTGTAATAGATTAGTAGATATTGAGAACCGTCTAAATATATCGGATGGTCGCCATGTTGTTCTATATACGTGGTTCAGAGCAAAAGCGGACCAAGTCCACATTTTACACTTCTGAGAAAACATGATGCAAAGTTAAAGTTATATATGTAATTAAGCATTAAGCTTTAAGAAACTTCTGCAATCTAGAGGATTGGAATTGAAATTCGGACTTGTTCACTACTACACCGAATAAGTACTAACATTTACTATCCTAGAAGGGAAAACAAAAATAAGTTACTTTTGACTTGGTCCACTTTTGCACGGAACCACGCATATGTAGGCCGTATAGTTAAGTAGCATTATATGAAGATTATTGCGTAGGTTCATTATTCTAACGTTCACTTCAATCGTATGATTAGAACACAAAGAATAGAAACATAATTTTAAAATTTCGAACAGCCACCATCTTCTTCTTATGAAAACAATTGAGTTGAATTAGACGTCAGTGGATTACATCCTGTATAGATATGTCAGAATTCACTGCATTCGGTAGATTAAATCTCGAGAAAATGCCATTTATATAGTTTTACTTCGCTTTGGAAGCCATCTTGGTATTGTCATGTTTTAAGCGTCTCATAACTGAACGTATCTTAGTATTCTCCTTCACCATACAAAATTTCATGGTGATATCTGTAATAGTTTCAGAGATATAGAATACCAGATAAATATTTCTCGCGGCTGCCATGTTGAATTGGCGAAATGGATTTAAATTTACGCCGTTTCGATTTTATTAGGGGAAATACACACACACGGACAAAAGGTGATCACATAAGCCTATTTTTTCAAATCATGAAAATAGACTATAAATACTGGCTGAAAAACAATAGAAATATGTAACCGAGGAAATCTGACTTAAGGAGTGATCTTGAAGTGATATGCCTTTTATGCTTCGAAGCACGAGGGACAAGTTCGGCTTTAATGCATTAATAATCGTTTTCTCATACTCGTTACTTGTACTCATTTTGTCTGAGAGAGTGACGAAGCTACCGTTATTGTTCTCACCAGCCTTCTTCCCTTGATTCAGCTTCAAACTAGCCCAAACTACTTGGCTTGCTTGGCAAACGCCAGTCCCTACTAAATTCACCGCCTCTGTCCAGTTCTCATATTCGTCAGCTGCACCCACGTCTTCTGGCTTCAAAGTGATATAATAGTACATTATTCAACACGCCTATATTGGCCATAATTGGAAATTATAAAACGAGCGAAGTGAGTCTTAATTACCATTATAGGCAAGTTGCATACGACTGTTTATGTTCGACGATAATTTAATAACTTTATTTTATGTTCGACCATAAATATTCATAAATATGTGTCGGGATTCCACCAGTTGCATTTACTGAGCAGAGGACATGCAACGCAGAGAATACTTTGTATTCGACCACGGCCTCCTCGAATGCCCCGCTATGACACCAGCCACGCAGTTAATTTTTAATTAGGAGACCGTGGAAGTCAGCGGCAGATTGATTTTGCGCAGGTGCGACCCAATCCTTACTTAATTGGTCAAACGGCTGTATCGTAATGAAAATCTTTAGCTGCGAATGATGGAGAACCTGTATCATCATGAAACTTGAACTATAATGAACCTCATTAAGGTGCAGTTTTCTGGCATAATAATATTTTATATTTCGACATGGTTGAAAATAAATACCATTATGGTCTTGACCAGCCCTCTTCTCCTGATTCAGCTCGGAGCTGTTAAGTGAACTACTCTCCTGTGCAAGCCAGCTGCGTACCGTTTTTTTTATTCCAAACGAAAGGTCTATTTACACTTAGCAGTGGCTTAACCGTGACGTGACCGACACATGCTTCTACTGACGAGCCTGAAAATATTCTTCCAGGATATTGAGTGGTGTTGTTCACACTCGACCGGCACCTGGCCGAGACAGTGCAGTCAGTGCTCTAACCGTCGCCGTACCGTGACAGTCAGATTAGTCCCCAACGATATTTTTCTTATTTCACTGGCTCATTTGAAAAAGAAAATCCACAGCCTGCTTCCAGTCTCCGACCGGGTCAGGAATGGAATGAATGAAGCCCCCATCTAGCGGCGAGGATATAGACTGTCCCGTCTGCCGAGGCCTGACGCACACCTCTGGGGGCAATGATTAAATGAATGTCAGATTAAATGAAATGAGAGTGGAGAGTGTTGCTGGAATGAAATTTTGACAGGAAAAACCGGAGTACCCGGAGAAAAACCTGTCTGCCTCCGTTTTGTCCAGCAGAGATCTCACATGGAGTGTCTGGGATTTGAACCACGGACCCAGCGGTGAGAGGCCGGCGTGCTGCCACCTAAGCCACGGAGGCTTACTGGCTCATTTCAAAGTTTAATATAGATGAATGATGAAAAACGTATTGGACAATTGCACAATTATCCTGTGCTGTACCATCTGTGCAACCCTAAGTACATGGACATCGATTTTAAGAATAACACATGGAGTATAAATACTGTATAAAGAGTTGAAAGAATTCTCCCTCTATTCTTCTATTTTTCCAGGCAAGGTGAACCCAATTCCGTTTTCTCACTTGTTGCTCCTCATCTTTATCCAAAATAAGAGCAATCTTCTACAAATCAGCTCCTGCGAGTTTCACCATTTTCCGTGGTATAAAAAACACTGCCTGATGCCGATCATGACACGTTTAAGTATGAATAGACATCCCTGTGAGTTCACGGCCGGCGGGATCACGTGCCGGTAACGTCATGGATACGTCACTGCTGGAGTAAATAGACCTTAAGAGGGATTCCATTATCTGTGTGTTCACGTCACCGCACTTTTCCTGTGTTTTGACTGTCTGCCTGCTGTCTCTGCTGCACTGCAGCCGGGAGGGACGTGTCTATCATCGGTTATTGTTAGCTAGCTCTAGTATCTGCTGCTGTGTTGTCATAGCGACGGCAGGTTTGTGAATCGCTTGCGGCAAGTGAAAGCCTTTCCAAACACTCACCAGATAATTATTGACTCACATTACCTAATTAAACTTGGCATCACAAGGCAATTAGGACGAGCCTACTTATCACAGAGAGACTAAATGGAATTACATGTATTAGTAGGCTACATGCATGCACATAAATTACAAATACCATAGTATTACAACCTTATGTTTTTTAGTGCATCTTCAATTAATTGCCAGTTAGGTACCATGTTGGCTGTCACTTATGACTTGACTGCGTGCTATTCTATCTTTTGTTGTCATTTTTTGGTTTTGATAAGTAATAAAACGTAGCTACGAAATATGTAATCAAGTGTATTTCCATTTAGTATTGGTGGATTATCTGTATTATTAATCTACAGCGTCACACCTTTGGATTATATCCTTTATTATTTTCAAATTACATGTTTGTATTATAAAACGCTGAGAAATGGCAGAACACAAATAGTGAAAGAAACCAGTGGTTTTTAGTACGTTGATGTTTGGTACAGAAATAATACGAGTATAAGCAGCAAAAAGTCTATCACTATCTTGGTCTGGTGTACCCTGTAGCAGAATACTGCGCCGCAGTCTGGATCAACAGCTCTTACACGAGACTTGTTGATGTTCAACTTAACCAAACCATGCGCATTATAACAGGCACTTTAAAGAATACGCCTACATTTTGGCTTCCAATCCTGAGCCATATTGAGCCTCCTTCCCTGCGACGAGAATGTTCACTTGTGCGTGAATTCACGAAAATAACTGCTAGTCCCGAGCTCCCTATTCATGAAGACATTCCTGCCATCAACACTAAGGGTGGAATTCAGAGACATTTCTTGAGGACACCTTGAGGAGACCTTGGGCTTGAGTAAGCCTTAAGGAAGCCATTTGCATTCAGAGAGCTTCCTTGAGGCTTCCTTGAGGAAGCCATTTGAAGGCTCCCTTGAGCCTTCCTTAAGGAGACCTCAAGCCTTCCTTAAGGAGACCTCAAGGCTTCCTTGAGCAGAAATACTATTCAGAGACATTTCTTGAGGAAGCCTTGGGCTGAAGGACTCCTTCGCGACTGCGCACGACAAGCTACCTTAAGGAATCCTTATCACAAGAAAAATGGCGTATTCTTGGCGGACGACGACTATCTTGATTATACTAAAGCATTATTTGAAGACGATATATAAGAGATTTCTAGAATCCATAGAAAATATTTTCTGAGCTGCCATTTTTCAAAACATGTTGTGACAAATGTGATTTTGCCTTTAGTTCAGTTTTAAAGCAGAAGCTGACTTCCACTTTCTCCAATATTACAGATTTTAGTTATTAGTCTACGGTTTTATGCCACGATAAACTTTCAGGTATCGGTAATAGGAACATTCGAAATAAAACCAAATAGCGGTACGATAAGAACGGTACCTAATTAAGGTACGGTAAAAGTCCCCATACTTTTGTTGGTTAGGTACGGTACTACAGTGTAGGTTAGTTTTTTTAGTGTAGCCTATTATTTGTTTATTTAAAGATATTCTGACTGTATTGCATTAATATTTATCACCCACAATAATTTGGCTCCCGTCCGTTTGTATTTTCTACAGGAAAAGAGCCGTAATTTATATCATAGGCCTACAGGCACCGTATCGTATCAGACTGATATGTAGGCCTACGTGTTTATTATTAATTAGGTTATACATAAGTTACATGATTAGCCTGTTAGCTTATTTTGATGCAAGACGTTCATACCTCCAGTACTGATACACGGCCCTAAATAACCTACAATACCGGTAATGTAAAGTAGCCTATTAGCCCTTAGGAATGCGTACGCAAGAAACACGCATTAGATGACATCTCGTAATAATCCGGTTTCCTGGCCTCATTATTGGGTTAAAAGTGATTTAGATACATACATGCACACTACTGATAGGTCTATAATACGCAATCTACTACACAAGGCTGATTACCAAGACCCTACAATGAATTAACAACAACAATATAACACGCAAAATAGTGATCTCTGTAGGGAAAACCAATTTGCTTCTGACTGCATTAATTGGAGACACATCCCAGTCAATAAATGGAGAGTGCCGGTCTTTGAATTTCCTGTGAAAAATGAGTGTCTTAATAGCCTAGGTGAAAGTCATGAAACAGGCTGTTGCTATTTCATTCAGGGCTTTGAACATCATGGTCATCAACCCTATGTACTTACCGGTAGGCTATGGGGATAATCTGTTTGATATCGAATGGGTTATTGTGTGTCTGTGTATTTGTAATTGATGATAAGAGTTAAGGAGAAGGTGGCTATGGTCTTATAGGAACCATGCCAGTATTTCCATGGAATTGAATTGGAGAATCGCAGAAAACCAATTCTAAGATGGCCTACATGGGGATCGAACCCATCTCTTCTGTTCTTCCTCATAAGGCGCGAGTGCCCTTGTTTCAACCCACAGTCGAGAATTAGAAAGCCTTAGAAACTAGGTTCTGACCAAGAACATACCCCAAGATGTTCCAATTCATCTATACATTAAAATAGTATAACAGATGTTTTAGGCTAATCCCAAGGCCATGTTTCATATACTATAGGTCAATGGATCAATAACCTGCTCGGGTCCAAGCTCTGTGAACTTGTGGGGTGAGGGGAAAGAGCAGGGAAGGGTCAGGCGAGAAGAGAAGAGTCTGTCAACAGCCCGCCGTGATATCTGGTATTCCCTTCTATTCCAAGACTGCTGACATAGGGCCGTAGCTCAAACCACTGTGGTATTACGAATGAGTGAGTGAGTCACCGACCAATGTATTTGGTACTGTACTATCCACAGACCGAGAAACCTCATCACTCGTCAACACCACATCTCATAGTCCGCGATGCACATTCCTCTCAGGTTCACGCAGCGTAGACCCGAGCAGTAGTTCAATGGGATATTTTTCTGGGGAAGATGACTTCAGTGCTCCACCAAAAAGCTAGCCTATTATACAGACTAGTTACATAAAACTTCCAGTTGATAATATACATTATCTGAGAAAATGAATGGGGACTCATCTTCCTTACCACAAAAATATAACTTTCTGATTGATGACACAATAAAATTTTATTGACCATGTGAAGGCTATGCATACCAAAATGAAACCGTGTCATTAAACTCTGAATCGTACAAAAACAATACTGTAACTAGACTCTCATCCTCTTTCTTTTTTGACTGTATGTGGTGACCTTCAGGGAGTAAGCCTATCTAGCGCATGAAAGGCTGTCTTATATCCGAGCATTTGGCAAAGCAACTTCGAACGTACAGTATGTAAGAATCCTGAACTCTCAGGAAAAATATGATAGGAGGCAGAGGAAATTCTAACAAATGGGGGTATTCAACAAATCAGAACGTGCAATGACTGTACCCACATACCTATCAATAGCCATGGTGGACCAATGGCAGAAGTCTATAGAAACAATAAAGGTTCCTTTTCTCTAAACATTGAGCTCATGATTCGAGAATATTCAAAACAGCTTCATCAAGTTAAGATTCAATGAATGTGCACGTAGGTCTTTGGATTCTGGGGAGCATACACCAATTAGATGCTTAGGGGAAATGATCCTTTTAGAAATTATATGTCTAAACGTACAAAACTCAGGACGAAGCAAAAATAATACTTTGGGATACTAAACTTTAACTCACTACTCAAGTTTGGTGAGCACAAAGAACTGACGACGATGATGCATGAACATAACATATCAATACTGGCATTGCAAGAAACACAATATCAGGACTACGATGTAATGGACACAAAAGAATATAGAATCTATAATGGAGTTAGGTAAAAATATGCCGGGTTTAGCATGGCGTTTGCTGTAAATAAGAATGTTATCAGCTCAGTGGTTAACTTCGGTAGTGCTTCAGAGATTACCTCTTCTAACCGCAGCAGAATCAAAGGGTATAGCCTACTCTTATCAACGCACATGCACCCAGCAATGAGGACAACAGGCCCAATCCCGAGTAAGTGTCGTTGTGTTGGCAGAATTTCCAGAATGCAACATAACCTGAGGTGGCCCCGTCTCTAGGAACGTTTTTATACAAGAGTGACCGATTGAACTAATAATTTCATGATCCTTGGTCAGGACAGTCGCTGCCAGAGCCAGGATCCGATCCTGGATTTAACACTTATGGATACGCCTTAATGTTACTACAGTGAAGCCTCTCTAAAAGACCACCCCTCTTAAAGACCGATTTTTCTTGGAACCGATTTAAAACCACATAAGGTCTATGTATTTGTTACCTCTATTTAAGGACCAGCCCTCTCCCCGACCAAAGACCAGGCATTTTCTCAGTCTGACCTCTTTCAAAAGACCACTTCTCGTCCGCCTTCCCATTGGAGATGGTGATGATGTAAACAATAGTTCTGTTGGCACAGAACTGCATCAGCATAGAATATCAATAGAGGAAGTGTTATGTTGTTTGAGTCTTCAGTCTTTTGACTGGTTTGAGCAGCTATCCATGCCTTCCTGTCCTGAGCTAATCGTTTCATCTCTCCATAGCTACCACACCCTACATCCGAGGCAATCTGTTTAACATATTCTAACCTTGGTCTATCCCTACAGTTCTTGTCCTCAACCCTTCCTTCCATAACTAAGCTTGCTATTCCTGGGTGTCTTAGTATGTGTCCTACTAACCTATCGCCAGAAACATCTCTCCCCTCCCACTCATCTTAATACCTCTTCGTTTGTAACCCTATCTACCCATCTGATCTTCATCATTCTCCTGTAACACCACATTTCAAATGCTTCAATTCTCCTCTTTTCTGCTGCACCAATAGTCCAAGTTTCACTTCCATTGAGTGTTATGTAACGTATAAAAAATACAAAACACGGCTCTCCTAGAAGATTTTTCAAACCCAGAACAAATTAATGGACTTTCAAACTCACTCGGAGATATTCTAGAAAGTGAAATTGTTAAAAAAGATGTGCTAATCTGAAACAGAGATCATTTGGTGACTTTTTTATAAGACAGAGCTCAGAAAATAACTAATTGTAATTAATTTGTACCGTACTAAATGTGAACCAATGCAGATAAATTGTAATCAAGTATGTGTTCCAACTGTACTTTATTAATGAAAATGAAAATCCACAGCCTGCTTCCAGTCTCCGACCGGGTCAGGAATGGAATGAATGGAGCCCCCATCTAGCGGCGAGGATATGAACTGTGCCGGCTGCCGAGGCCTGACGCACTCCTCTGGGGCAATGATTAAATGAATGACAGATGAAATGAAAGTGGAGAGTGTTGCTGGAATGAAATTTTGACAGGGAAAACCGGAGTACCCGGAGAAAAACCTGTCTGCCTCCGTTTTGTCCAGCACAGATCTCACTTGGAGTGACCGGGATTTGAACCGCGGACCCAGCGGTGAGAGGCCAGCGTGCTGCCGCCTAAGCCACGGAGGCTTACTTACTTTATTAATATGCAGTATAATATTATTTTTAATGCATATTAAGAGACCTCCCCTCTAAAAGACCAGTTTTCCATGGAACCGTCACTGGTCTCTTAATAGAGGTTTCACTGTATTATCTTATTGTTAGTTTCATTTATAGTAAGTTGTTTTCTTAATTAGGCATCTGTCTCAACATTTTTAAATAATCAAAATTTAAATTTAACTTGTTTCAATGAGCAGTTTTACTCAATGTTCTGCCTCCTAACCAATAACCATCTGTATGTTACATGAATAAAAAAATCTCTGTCTCAATCTCGTTTTTCTATCAACATGCTACAAAAAGGCTAGGGCCTTAATCAGTCACAGTGCAACAATGGCAAATCATCTTGGGATAAAAAATTAACTATTTTTGAGTAATCATCTTCCTATTCTGATTACTATTATTGTTTAAAGAGGTGGGACAGCAACGGGATGTGCCCCTATCTTCTTATTTTACCGTCTAAGTTACATCGACAACAATAGCCTACAAGTTCAGCAGCTGTTTGCAATGTTCCATAGTTTACTTTTTATTTTAAATACATGATGCAAGGGTTCATTTTCATAGGTATTTATTTACATACTGTACTGTACAATTAATAAATACATTTCATTTGGGACAGGAAGTCTGCTGTTTCAGAATTAATTCCTGCTCCTTTAACTTGATATTATTTCCCTGACTTCCTTAACATGTAATTCTTTTTCTTGCGCCAACAGGGTTTGTATCCGAAGACACCTTTCTTGTATGCTAGTTTTATCTTTAGAGCCACTGCATGAGGCTCTCAACTTTTCTTCATTGGAAATGGCTCTGAAACACATAAAACCTACATGTAACTCATTATGAACAAGGTCTGGAATTCCTTTGATAGTTCATGTAAACTATATAGATTATATTAAATGGGCATTGTTATAAAGAAAACATTTTACTGTGATATAATTATAATTAATTTCATGGATATGTGGTGAAATCTTTATAGGAATGTGGTGTGATGAGTCTCCTTACTGTTGAAAGAGTTTGACCTCTTCACCGCCCTTACAAAAGTAATTTAAAGGTTGCACTCTATTTAAGTTTCTGGCAAGTACAATTTATGAGAATACTCTCAAGAGGTTCATTGAATAGTTTTTTTTTTTTGAAAATTCTCATTTCTCTAAAATACAAATCAGATAATATAATGCACAACACAGACTGCTTTGTGTGGAATTAAGCCATGAAAGGTAAAATTGTAATTACTTAATTTACAGGTAGAAAATGAAAAGAAAATCCACAGCCTGCTTCCAGTCTCCGACCGGGTCAGGATTGGAATGGGGGCTTCATTCATTCCATTCCTGACCCGGTCGGAGACTGGAAGCAGGCTGTGGATTTTCAATTTACAGGTAGAACTCAAATCGATTTCACTGGACGGGGAGTGGCCGTGGCATATCAGGAAAAAAGGAAGCTTGTTGTTTTACGAGTCCACTAATTTTGTGATCATAAGCCACGTGACGTCCTTGTTATGTGGAATACAAGCCACCTCATTTCACCTCATCAGCCCCAATTTTGAGGATGGTAACATCCCTTACCACTACCAACTACAGCATGATTCATGTAAAACGATTTTATTTGCATAGGAATACACCGAAATATTTCATTTACGTACTTATTTATTTTTATTTATCTTATGGCTTTTAGTGCCGGGAGTGTCCGAGGACATGTTTGGCTCGCCTGAGTCTGTACCTGCTTCCAGGGGACACCCTTATTAGGGTGAGCTACAAGTTCCGTTCAAATTCAAGTAGTTCCAACTTTCGCTACCAGATATCAATGATACCTAGTGGCGAGCGTTGGAACTTTGATAGAGCATTCCGATGAAATCTAACCTAACAGTTTAGCTTTATACAAGTTTAGTCTGTCAAAGGATCTTTTACATGTCATAAATCTATGACATGGGACCGCCGGCTTTACTTCCCCTCTGAAGGTAGGCATACTGAAGGATTTTTAACGCTCTTAAAAAATCCGACGACTTCGGCCGGGTTTGAACCCGCTATCTTGGGCACAGCAGTTCAGCATGCTACCAACTACGCCACTGAAGCCGCTATTTACGTACTGACAACCTTCAACGACACAGTCATCTGCCAGATATTCTGGACATTTAGGAGGCTATAGCATGATACAAGCATCCTCCATGTCAAAATAAACATGATCCCTCAGTATGCCTTCCTTCGTAGGGGAAGTAAAGCCTGCGGTCTCATATCATAGATTTATGGCATGAAAAGAACCTTCCACTAACTACACTTGAGGGGGCTGCGTGGCGCAGTCGGTCGAGTCGCTGAGCTTCTAACTGAAAGGGAGTAGGTTCGATCCCCACCCAGGTAGTGGATTTTAGAAACAAAACTACCACCAGAAACGCAAATAGCCCTGGGGTTCACTCAGCCTACACCAGAAATGAGTACCTGGGTAATTCCTGGGAGCAAAGACAGCCGGGCATGGAGCTGATACACCCTCCCTCTGAGCCTTGACTGCAGGTGAAAGTTACCATACACATGAAAAGTAGCATTTTGACAGCTAGTAGCGATGGTTCGTCCAAACTTCACCTGCATTCACGTGTGAGTGTTCAGATACTTATGTTCACATAATGTATAACCTACTGATATCTCGACAGGAGATGGCAGTTGGGTTTGAACAGCAGTTGTCTTCCCTCTCACTGCGTATCGCGCATTAAAAAAACATTAAGTTGGTCACAGTTTCTATTACTGTACCTGATACTGCTACATTATTAAAAGTAAACACAAAGACTTAAAAGAATAGCCTATTGAAAGTAAGAAGGTAACAAATTATCATGCAGGAAGTAGCAGCAACTGACTGCCAACCGATATATTTAGGTTTGGAATAGTTGGGCTGCGCATGCGTACTGCAAGACTCCCCTTACCCCGTCACAGCGTGTTGAACTGCCATCTCCTGGCGTGATGACATTAGGCTACATGGCTCTCTGTTTTACAAATCCCAGACTCCATAGAAATGAGAATAATATCGTGTAGGAGAACATTGTTCTGCAAACTGTCTTAAAACTATCTCTCTGACTAACCTGTTGGGCTTTCATCATTCGATGTAGTGGTGCCAGCCTTATCTGGTTCTATGACCAGCTCGATGATAGGCTCTTCTTATATTGATGCTGCCTCTTCAACCTGCCTATCTTATGTGAACGTATCACTGTCCAGGGCAAACGGTATTTCGATATACACCTGCCCCAAGAGAGCATGCACCGCTGGGTCATGTTCTGTTTTTTCGTCACACAAATGCTTTTCTCGCTGTCCCAATTTTTTGTTTATTTGTTCAACCATTTTCTGAAGAAAAAAAATCATTATGTTAAGGTAACACTCAAGAAAAAAAAACACAAATTAAAAATATCAGAAAGAAAGGATAAATATTATAACCATTAACATTAACTAGTAAAAGTAGAGTCAAGTTTATGGCACTGCTTTCATAAAGCAGTAATTTCATTACAAGAAACTGGCATGGTTCTATTTTTAATCAGAATTAGAAGTCCATTACAACTTTATTTACAATTTAGTTCCCTCTCCTTTAATGTTCATTATAATAAATAACTACGGTATCGTTATTATTCTTTGAATGTTATAGTTATGTTTTTTTGTGCAATTCATGAGCTGAGAAGCTATAAAGTCTACTACAATTTGTACAGTCTCATCACAATATTATGTGCATCTAGCAAATATTGTGAGTAAGCCAAGTACCCTTGGTTTTCCGATGTCTGACAGTGTGCCTACCATCGTATGTACACTTATGCAGTACAATCTGCAATCTATCCGAGTAGGAAACATTTTAATTCAGAATCCCCCTTGCAAAATGGGTCTATTTTGTCCTAACCATGCTCATGCTCCACAAGTGGATAGGACTATGTAGTGGTTTTCTCTCCACAGTGATCCCCAATACTTTCCTCTGTAGTGTACTCCTGTGTTGGCTACCCCATAGTGGCAAATTAAGTAGCTCATTACTGCCACTGTCCTTCGATGGCATAAATAGTGCATAGAATACCATGTTATACAATTGGGAGGCTGTCGATATGCCAGCATTCCTATCTCGGTACACTTATTACACACCTAAATAAGACCGAAAATATCCAATGGAACATCGAACAATATGCTGGCACCATTATGATATAGGCAGGGGGAACATAGGAGTCACTGTGACAGTAATTTTCAGTGGATCTTCAGTCCTCACCTAACCTGTCACTTATCAGTAATTTTTGGACAATAGTTATTTCGGCACCAATTTCAAATATGTGGGGGGTAATAGTAAGATTACCTATCATGTTATGATTTTAGTATCCACCAGACCTAACCAATCAACATTATTTAAACATTCTAAAACAATATATATTCCATAGACCTATACATGTAAAACACCTGATCTACTGTATGACGACATCAAACCCATATAAACAAAATGAGTGGCAACTTGCCTGGCATGTCTTTGAACTATGCAGCTTTCAAGCGTGAATGGAGATAATCATACAATGAAACAAGATTTTCATAAAAAGTAACATACTTTCAAAGTCTGTGTGCATTTCATTATATGATTTAAAACTTTGTGCATACCTCCAGATTTTGGTTGCTTATTGCGCGTAGGCCCTAATAGGTTATGGTACGGTAAGCTTAAAAGTAGGCTACTACTTAACGTTTTTGCTACTCTTTAATTTATGTTCCTTTTAGTCAGTAGGCCCATTGGACGTATTGATGCTTTAAAATAATGAACAGATGCGTCTTACTACAGAAATAATACGAAAATTGAGGATATCTTACCTTGTGCTCAGGCACGCAATTGAACGCCTCCGTTATATTTTGACATGTTCTCTTCTTTTGTCCATGGTAACTTCGTCCGTCTTCTTATTTTCAAGTATATTTTTATACTGGAGGACGATTTGCACAACAAAATGTATACCCTTTACACACCACAATTTCTGTATTACTCCACTCTACACTCCATGAGGCCGGGGCGCGAAGATTGCTTCATAGCTTGTCTGGAAACAAAAGCTACACTGACCGTCGCCAAAAGTCTCAAAAAGTAACATTGAAATAAGTACGCGCTAATCACACATGCATCATATGTGACTAGCTGACAATCAATTATAATGTTTAAAATATCAACGTTAATATCATGGAACATCAGATTATATTGTAAGACACGTCAGCTTTAATTCTTATTCGAATAACACTAGTGAAACTTTTCGTATGTGATTGGTACCAGTGAATCTTACTTTCGAGGAAGCCTTGAGCATCCCTTGAGTAAGGAGACCTTAAGGAAATGACTCTGACGGCAAAATCAATCTCAAGGAGACCTTCAGATTGGAGGGAGCCTCAAGGCCTCCTTAGTCAAGGTCTCCTCAAGGTGTCCTCAAGAAATGTCTCTGAATTCCACCCTAAGAGACTGTCCCCGTCATCCTCCATTACAAAATTGCCAAGTCAATAACAATAAATATAATATAAGTGGTCGATGGATTAAATTATGGCAAACCAATGCTATAAAGGAACAACTAAAGATGCCCTGTATCAAAACGAGGCCACTAGGATTTGATAAACGCAGGAAGATTTGGACCACTCTGAATATAATACGAACTAATTGTGGTAGATGTGCCGATTCCCTACATAAATGGGGGATGACATCTTCCACGCGCTGTGATTGTGGTGCTGAACGTCAAACGGTTCAGCAAAATGTACAAGTGTGCCCCTTACAAGCATTCCATGATGACCCGAAGGTGTTCCTCTTCGCAACAAATAAGGCTATTGAATACATCACAAATCTGGATATCAGTTTGTGACTCAGTGTATAGATTATTATGTAAATTCTAGCTGAAGTACCCGTGCTTCGCTAAGCGTCATAAATAAATTAAAATGTGAGGGTGACAGTTAAAACAGGGGATAGGCGAGGTGCTGCGCAGAGGGAGATTAGGGATGGAACATTTTGTCCAACTACACCGTTCGGCGTTGACCGTGTTTTATAGCACAAATTTAGGTTTTACTCGCTAACCGTTGGAGATACCTTTCGGATAGAAAATGTAATTTTAAACCTCGTATATGCCATCAAAAGTTTGCTATTTCTTAGCGTTCACTTTTTATTTCAAATGGAAATATGAAAGTTTGAAGCCAAAGGGTGTAGTGACGTCACTAAAATGGTCGCCATCTTTAAATAGTGCAAAGCATTAAAATCAAAAGTAGCCTATATGTTAACCAGGTAAATCAGCTACTTCCATGTAAAATTCATGTAAGTCGGACCAGTGGTTCTTGCGTGATTGAGTAATACACAGACACACACCATCTCATTTTTAGCCTCGCTTCGCTCGCGTCATAGTCGTGTTATATTGTTATTCAATGACATGCAGGTTTAACCCCGTTAACACCCCTTTAGAGCCTGAATATCCAAAATCCCTCCTTAGTCGACTTTTTCGACACACAACAAACATATCCCCTTCTTCTAACTTTAATAGTTTTGATTGGTCGATGAGAGTGAACATCAAAAATCCTTCCTTAGTGGACGTTTTTCTTCCTGAATTTCACCCCTCCCCATAGGCCCCTTAAATTGGATTTATAAAAAAAACGGTCGAACACCTACTTATTTTAATTATTTACTAGTTGAAACCCGTCAAAACATGACGGCCAATGGGAAAATATTTGCTGAGGAATTCATTGTACGATTACTTTTAGGCACAGTTGAAACTTTAAAGGCGTCAAAAGATTGCACTCTCGACGTTGCAACATACTGCTGGCCATGACTGAAAACGTGATGAAGTAAATATTGAGACCTATACGTTCCAGAGTTTCGCCTTGAGTATTGATTGTGATAAAGTATGCCAAGAGAATTGGAAAATGTTGCTTCTTAAAAGAAAATGGTAGTGTTTTTTCGGATGGTGTTAAATCAAGTCGAAGGATTAGGCCTCTCTGCCTAATTTTAACTGCACTTATTATTTCCAAATCCAAACAATATGGTTGCATTTAGAAGCCCTTGGAAAACGTTCAGATTTCTTAAGGAGCATAACTATGAGTCAAGCGTTTGGACTATGTGGAGGCATATAATTTAATTCCAAGAAATTCAAGAACTACGCAGGAAACTGAAATAAACGTATAGGTCTCAATTTTCCTCATCACGTTTTCAGTCATGGCCAGCAGTATGTTGCAGTGTCGAGAGTGCAATCTTTCATCTTCAGTATGTAATCAGTTAATGTTCGTGTATTTTTTTGAACTAAGCTACTGGATAGAAGGTCAATGACTTATAAGTTGATTTCATTACATTGTTCATTTTCTTGGTGTAAGAAACCCTCAGTATGCCTTCCTTCGGAGGGGAAGTAAATCCGGCGGTCCTATGCCTTAGATTTATGACATGAAAAAAATCTTCCACTAACTACAGTACATTTGTGTGAAGCCAAAATTTGTAGGTTAGATTATTTGATAACGCTATATTAGTTCCAAAGTTCGTCGCCAGGTGCTGGCTGCGATGGCATCTAGTAGCCAAGTCCGCAGCTAGGTGTCGTGGACGGTAGCATTTGGTAGCAAAAGTAGGAACTACTGTACTTGAAAATTAGATCGTCTTCAGTCCTTACCTGAATCGCAGATAACACACTAATACAGCCATCACATTATTAACACCGGTTATCAGACAGATTCTACGCATACACCCAAAGTACACGGGGCTACATGACCGCATTTTAGCAGCCCCTAAACTAAGGAACCAACCATTCGTGTAAGAATGCGAACTTTTGAGAAATTTATTATATCCTTCGCAGAAGTAAATGTTTCAGGCACGGTATCCTCATGCGTTGCAAGTTTGGCTGGCAATTCAGTAACACTTGATTATCACCAACCATAGAGAAGTTGAGCCGTTAACATGTAGCATATAATCAGAAAATTCCATTTCACCTTGTTTCAATCGCGTGTTTTTATGTAAGTGGCGTATTTTGGAGAAGGGCCAGAGAGAAGAGTATTTAATATGAATAACTGTTTGGCGAGAAGTGTGCGACAGACCTGAAGTCTCCATGAAGAATAACTTTCCCACAAAAAGGAATAATGTCGTTACGTATCTCTTAGAAGTAGATTCACACACATTAATGAATGAATGTTTGCCATTGGGGCTCCATTCCAAACTGTGGGCCGAGCTAATCGAATATCGTCAGCTGGATTTTGAATGTTAAATGTAGGGGTTTTGCAAGAATTCACTTGATTTGTAGATCTGACTCGATTAGCTTCTGGAGAATCTAATATATACAACTGGTCACAAGAACCGTCGCTTATAATTTTGGAATATAACGAAGAAATGCGATGATGTGCAAATCCATGCATTTTAAAACAATATGGACCGTATGCATGTGGCATAGTAACATTGGTACCGGTACCAAAGGAAACGAAGTTCATGGCATTGTTGTACTGCCGATTATTATCTCCGAAATTCCTTGAGATATTATCTCCAGTGAAAAATTGTTGCAGCCTGTCGAATATTTTATATTTAGTCAGATCAATTTTACCATTTCAACAGCAAAGATCAAAGTAACCAAGCGTAGATTTCTCGCAAGAGAAATACAGTGCAGAACAATGTTTACATTTGTTCGTTAAGGATCCTACACTGTATAGCATATACTCTGGAATTGCTTCTGAAATGGCATATTTATATTGGATTTTAAAAGTGGCTTCGTATTTTCTTTGATTTCCCATTTTATTGCGGCTAATGTTCTTTTTCATCAAATGGGTTTATTTATAGCAGCATTTCTCCCCAAATTAACGTCATATTCAATAACACTATAGTGGCCTGCATCAACGCAGCCGCCAAATATTAAATGGCAAATGATTCTTCTATTGAAAAAAATCCACAGCATGGTTAGATTCATTGTTATGTACTCTAAACAAATAATGAATAAACAAAAATATTCATTGATACAATGAAGTTCAGAGACTTTCATTCTCAAGTTGGTTGCTGATGCGAATGCGATGAGACTGATCGCCAAAATAAAATCCTTATAATTATCCCTGCTTGCAACAATTTTTGCAATTTGCTTGCAAACGCAGCTCAGGATGAAGTTCTTCATATTGAAATAAACAGCACGAAACTGCTCTAAATAATCAATTTCCATCACCTGTTGTAGGTACAATCCTTTGCATTTCCGTGACAGTAAATTATGTAAGGGAGCATAGAATCATTTCGTCGACTACTGGAATGAGCATAGACTCACTTCGCCAGCCACCGTAATGGAGGGAATTTCAGAATTATATGTTCAGTGCATGTCAAAAATCATATTAACGCAAGGAAGCCCACTCTTAAGACCACATTCTGAGCTATCACCCCGACTTACGGGTTAAATCCCTGCTCTGCCAAGAAATTAAATTCTGGTCTGAGGGCTGGAACGGGGCGCACTCTTATGGCAAAATTAAGAATAGCAAGGTTCGATTCCCATCTCAGTAATCTTGGATGTGGTTTTCCGTGGTTTCCCATTTCCACTCCAGGCAAATACCGGGATAGTTCCTAACTTAAAGTCTCGGTCGTCAACTCCCCATTCCCCACCTTAATTACAAATGCACACTTCAATATAGCCATCACAATGACAGGTTATCAGAGAACATTTTACACATACACACCAAAGTAGACGGGGCTGAGTAACCACGATGTCCGAGTCCATCAAATGAATTATGTTCGCCACTTCTCTCATGGCGGAAGCGATAGCGGCCATTTAAATTTAATAATTTAAAAGTATATGGCAACGTAAATCGTGGGGAATTCCTTACTTAATGGGAATAATAAAAGTAAAATATGTTTAGACAATGCGACACCAACAGCAAGAAAGAATAATTGGGAAATAACAATTCATGTCGGAGGTGGGATTCGAACTCTCTAGATAAATCATAATGAGATTCGCAGACTCTTAACGCTGGCCCTGAGCCCAGGATTACGGGCTCAATCCCTGCTCTGCCAAGAAATTTAATTCTGGTCTGAGGGCTGGAACGGAGCGCACTCTTGTGGCAAAATTAAGAATAGCAAGGTTCGATTCCCATCTCAGTAATCTTGGATGTGGTTTTCCGTGGTTTCCCATTTCCACTCCAGGCAAATACCGGGATAGTTCCTAACTTAAAGTCTCGGTCGTCAACTCCCCATTCCCCACCTCAATTTCAAATGCACACATCAATATAGCCATCACAATAACACAGGTTATCAGAGAACATTTTACACACACACACCAAAGTAGACGGGGCTGAGTAACCACGATGTCCGAGTCCATCAAATGAATTATGTTCGCCAATTCTCTCATGGCGGAAGCGATTACGGCCATTTTAATTTAATAATTTAAAAGTATATGGCAACGTAAATCGTGGGGAATTCCTTACTTAACGGGAATAATAAAAGTAGAATATTGTTACGGCTGTGAGTTTGTGTCATCGCTCGCCGCATGAGTCACAACTGCCCCAGGGCTGGGCTGTGCCCTGCCTCATGTATTGCGTGTGCCTTATGCAACAGGGCTACTAGGGCAAAGGGATAGTCCAGAATATTCGTGACTGGACCAGCGATGGAAACCTCGAGAAGCCGTGAACCCTGGATGGATCTAGAAGCATTTATTGAGTCACCGGCCTGCTATATAAGCGGCTTCAACAGTGAGGGGACGGAGTTTTCTGTGGGTGTGTGTTTTTGAGCAAGTGCGACAGAAGTGTGGTGACGAAGTGCTGTGCGAGTTACGAAATCCAGTGACATTGTTTCTCCAGCTTGTGGACAGCGAAATAGCCTGCAGCAAGTGATCGTAAGTAATTGTGGTCGGCGAACATAAGGGAGAGGAGCAGGTAGTTTCTGTCAAGGCCACCGTACTCATTAGGAAGGATTAACTTCTGTGGTCTGTTGACAAGTGGAAGGGCCAAGAGCGCTCAAGGAAGAGACTTGAGGAAACTGGAGTAAGGCTCCTAATTGCTTGTATTTGCTGATTAGTGTAATTCTCTGGTCACAATAAAGTTAATTATTTCTTTAAGCAGTAATTGGTGTTGTGCTTTGTACCCCACCGTAATCCAGTTAACAAAAGTGCCACTAGGGGGGTGGCACGTAACAACTGGTGTCAGAAGCCGGATTACGAACTCAAGCACAACACCTGACGGTCCTGGTTTCAAAACCCGAGCAGGAAAACAACTAAAATGGAGGCGCAATTGGCAGCATTGCTAGAAAAGTTAAATGGCATAGAAGACGGCCAGAAGAATTTAACCAAGGACCTAACTGCCAAATTAGAAGACGGCCAGAAGAAGCTAGAAGACGGCCAGAAGAAGATGGAGGATGGCCAGAAGAAGATAGAGGATGGCCAGAAGAAGTTAGCAGAGGACCTGAAGGACGGCCAAAATAAGTTAGCAGAGGACCTAACCGCCAAATTTCTGGATGGCCAGAAAAATCTGGAAGATTGTCTGCTGACGAAATTAGAGGAGAGCCAAAGGAAATTAGAACAGGGCCTACGTGAGGAAGTCGCAGCAGTGGAAAAAAAAGTTCGACGCCTTACAAGTGGAAGTTGCCGAGCTGCGCCAACGCCCGCTGATGGGGGTGGAGGAGAAATTCAACGCCTTACAAGTGGAAGTTGCCGAGCTGTGCCAACGCCCGCTGATGGGGCTGGAGGAGAAATTCAACGCCTTACGAAAGGAAGTTGCCGAGCTGCGCCAACGCCCACTGACGGGGGTGAAAGAGGAATTCAACGCTCTACGAGAGGAAGTTGCCGAGCTGCGCCAACGCCCGCCCACCGTTACACCGGGAATATCAGGAACGGGACATAGCAGATTGACGCCCCCAACCTTCGACGAAAAGGTCCCGTGGAGCACCTACTTACGTCAGTTCGAGGCAGCCTGTTCCATAAATAACTGGAACAACACAGAAAAGGCTACAGCTCTCATTGTAGCGCTGAGAGGCGACGCCCTTAACGTCCTTCAGGCCATCCCGACTGGATCCCAGGACTACGCTGCACTGATCGCCCATATGGAGTCCCGATATGGAGATAGCCATCTTCAGCAGGCCTACCAGATGCAGCTCCAGACCCGGGTACAGAAGAACGTGGAAACCCTGCAGGAGTTCGAGATGGACATCGCACGCCTCGTGAGGCTCGCCTACCCAACAGCGCCGGCCGACTTTCTGGAGCAGATAGCGACGCAGACTTTCACCAACGGGCTACGGGACTCGGACACTCAACAGGCGCTGCGACTCGCGCGCAATAAGACCCTGGCAGATGCGCTGAGCCACGCGCTTGAATTCGAGACGGCAAAACAGGCATCTAGAATGCACGCGCGGGTGCGTCAAGTGGACGTCGACGAACCAGCAAAAACCAACGAGACCAAGCCCCTGGCCGACGAATTGATGGAGAAGCTAAGCCGTTTTTTGGATAGTCGCGGCACCACCAACAAAAACGTAGCCGAAGGACATCCGGAGAGGCGGCCCGGAAGAGGACTACCGACCTGCTGGACCTGCCGTAAGAGAGGCCACCTGAGCAAGGACTGCGGTGATCGCCGCCGCCAAAGGTTTCCGTCGGGACAGTCAGTCGTAGGGAAAACGCGCGGCCCAGGAAAGCAAGTATCAGCCAGCCTAGTGGGGCAAAGGTTGGCTTGTGACAGTCGTCAAGCCCCGGCAGTCCAAGTCCGTGTGACACAGTTACGGAGGGATAATAGCAGCCTGATGGTCGATGGAGTCGTCAACGGAGAGAGCTGGCCCATGCTAATCGACACGGGAGCATCGAGGACCATCGTCAGTCCCACCGTGATCCCGAAGTGGAGAGTTCAACCCAAACAAAGGAACCTCCAGCTAATAACCGCGACCGGAGAGACCGCACCGGTACATTGCGAAGCATCACTGGAGTTCGTCATTGGTCGACGGGTGATAAAGCATCCAGTGCTTGTGGCTGACGTATCAAACGAAGTGATCATCGGACTGGACTTCCTGGACCAGAACAACATCATCTTGGACCTGAGTACCAACACTCTGCACTTCGGAGGTGAGGAACTTGCTTTGCAACCAGCACACGAGGCCGTCACCGCACGACGAGTAAGGCTGAGAGAGGACGTCATCGTTCCTGCCAGGACGGAGGTCAGCGCCGCCGTAATTGTCGACGGAACTGCTGAGGGAGTGGCGGCTGTCATCGAGCCAAAATATGAGGACATCCAGACAAAAGGATTGCTAGTTGCCAAGCCTCATCAACACGACGTCTCGGCCGTACGTCCGCCTGTCCAACCTGAAGGACTACGATATTACGGTTCACCGGGACACCAACCTAGGAGTCTGCGAGCCCGTTACCTGGATTGCCCGCATCACAGAAACGACGGACGGACACCTGCAGACGGACAACCGAAGAAGACGCGCCCTGCCAGAAGAACTACAGAAGCTGTACCAAGGATCCCAGGACCATTTAGACGAAGAGCAATCACGCCAACTTCAGGACCTGCTACGCGAATTCCAGGATGTCTTCTCCGTGGGGAGTAATGACTTCGGCAGGACAAGCTTGGTCCAGCACAGAATCGACGTTGGGGACAGCGCACCGATTAGGGCCCCATTCCGACGTGTCCCGCTCGCCAAGCAAGCCGAAGTCGACCGGATGGTAGAAGAGATGAAGGAGCAAGGGGTGATCGAGCCATCACATAGTCCTTGGAGTTCTCCGGTCGTGCTTGTGAAGAAGAAGGACGGTTCCACCAGGTTCTGCGTGGACTACAGGCGGGTGAACGACGTCACGAAGAAGGACAGCTACCCTCTACCCCGGATCGACGACACGCTGGACACCATATCAGGGTCAAGATGGTTCTCCACCTTGGATTTGAAGAGTGGCTACTGGCAGGTGGAGGTCCACCCTAAGGACCGCGAGAAAACGGCGTTCTCTGTGGGCAGCGGGCTCTGGCAGTTCACCGTCATGCCATTCGGTCTGTGCAACGCCCCTGCGACCTTCGAAAGGCTAATGGAGTCCATTCTGAGGGGACTACACTGGAAGACCTGCCTGGTATACCTAGACGACGTCATCGTTCTGGGGAGGAGCTTCGAGGAGCACTACAGCAACCTGAAGGAGATCTTGTTGAAGCTACGGGCTGCCCAGCTGAAGTTGAGCCCCAAGAAGTGTCAGCTCTTCCAGAAGCGGGTCCAGTACCTTGGGCATATCATCTCCGAGGAAGGGGTG
The DNA here is from genome assembly GCA_946902985.2 of Meconema thalassinum. Lineage (NCBI taxonomy): Eukaryota > Metazoa > Arthropoda > Insecta > Orthoptera > Tettigoniidae > Meconema > Meconema thalassinum. Next base: position 589,015,399 of record OX336388.2, read on the forward strand.
CGCACCGACCCAGAGAAGACCGCAGCTGTGAGGGAGTGGCCAGTTCCGAAGGACAAGTCCCAACTACGAAGCTTCCTGGGACTCTGCACTTATTACCGTCGCTTCGTGAGAGGATTCGCCGACATCGCCAAACCTTTACATCGACTGACTGAGAAGGACCAACTCTTCACGTGGACAGCAGAATGCCACAGTGCCTTCGAACAACTCAAGCAGGCTCTGTGCACCGCGCCTATTTTGGCCTACCCCAGACCTGGAACAAGGTTCATCGTCGATACCGATGCCAGCGACTTTGGCATAGGGGGAATCCTGTCGCAAGTAGTGGACGGCGAGGAAAGAGTAGTGGCCTACTTCAGCAAGGCCTTGTCAAAGCCAGAAAGGAACTACTGCGTCACCAGGAAGGAGCTGCTCGCCATCGTGAAGACCATTGAACACTTCCACAAGTACCTGTACGGGCAAGAATTTCTCATCAGGACCGACCATGCATCCCTGCGGTGGCTCCTGAACTTCAAGCAGCCCGAGGGTCAACTCGCGCGGTGGCTAGAGAGGCTTCAACAGTACAACTTTGAGATTCAGCACAGGAAAGGCCAACTGCATTCTAACGCCGACGCCCTGTCACGAAGACCGTGCCCCGAAGACTGCACCTTCTGTACTTGGAGGGAGGAGAACACCGGGATACAGTGCCGAAGGACTACCGTGGAACTTCAAGGGAGCTGGAGCCGCGAATCTATCACGCGGGCACAAGCAGAAGATAATGACCTGGGACTGATAGCCGAATGGAAGAGGGCCTGTGTCCCCAGACCCGGGTGGAACATTGTGAGTGACTGCAGCCCAAAGTTTAAGTCCTACTGGGCGCAGTGGGACTCGCTGATTGTAAGGGATGGCCTCATCTGCCGTACCTGGGAGAGCACCGACGGGAAGACATCTCGGGAACAAGTCGTCGTTCCAAAGGCTATGACGGAGGAAGTCCTGAAGGAAGTTCATAGAGGATCATCTTGTGGACACCTAGGGATAAAGAAGACCCTGGAGAAGCTGAGAGAGCGGTTCTACTGGATCGGATGCCGAACAGACGTGGAGAACCACTGTGCGAGGTGCCACGATTGCGCAGCCAGCAAGGGCCCAGGACGAAGACGACGGGGTCCACTGAAGACCTACAACGTGGGCGGCCCCATGGAGAGAGTGGCCATCGATGTTGCTGGGCCATTCCCGTTAAGCGAGGCAGGGAACCGCTACATATTAGTCGTCAGCGACTACTTTACCAAATGGCTGGAGGCGTATGCGCTCCCTAACCAAGAAGCCGCGACGATTGCAGAGACCCTGGTGAAGGAATTCGTCAGCCGGTACGGAGTACCCCTGGAGCTGCACTCCGACCAAGGGAGGAACTTCGAGTCGCAGGTGTTCCAGAACCTATGCCAGCTGCTGGGAATCCGGAAGACAAGGACAACGCCGCTACACCCTCAGTCCGACGGGATGGTAGAGCGATTCAATCGTACCATCGAGAACCATCTCCGAATAGTCTTCAGCGAGCACCAGAGGGATTGGGACAAACATCTTCCACTATTTCTTCTGGCCTACCGCGCCGCCGTGCATGAAGCCACCGGGTGCACACCAGCCCGGGCCATGTTTGGGAGGGAGCTCCGTCTTCCTGTCGATCTTGCCTTCGGCCGACCTGGGAATGATCCGATCCCAGTAAGCCAGTATTGTCAAGAACTGGTCGACCAACTGGAGGACGTGCACGCGTTAGCGAGGAGGAAACTGCGGATCGAGACCGACCGAATGAAGACCCGATACGACCAGCAGACGGATGCCGGCGGATTCCACGAGGACGACCTGGTCTGGCTCTTCAACCCATTACGGAAGAAAGGCCTGTCACCCAAACTGCAGAAGTCCTGGGAGGGCCCATACCGAGTCGTGAAACGGATCAACGATGTCGTCTACAGGATCCAGCGGAGCCCGAGGGCGAAGATGAAGATCGTGCATCGAGATCGCCTGGCAGCCTACGGAGGGACACAGACGGACCAATGATTGATCGGGACGATCAGCATTTTTAGGAAGGGGGTGGTGTTACGGCTGTGAGTTTGTGTCATCGCTCGCCGCATGAGTCACTACTGCCCCAGGGCTGGGCTGTGCCCTGCCTCATGTATTGCGTGTGCCTTATGCAACAGGGCTACTAGGACAAAGGGATAGTCCAGAATATTCGTGACTGGACCAGCGATGGAAACCTCGAGAAGCCGTGAATCCTGGATGGATCTAGAAGCATTTATTGAGTCACCGGCCTGCTATATAAGCGGCTTCAACAGTGAGGGGACGGAGTTTTCTGTGGGTGTGTGTTTTTGAGCAAGTGCGACAGAAGTGTGGTGACGAAGTGCTGTGCGAGTTACGAAATCCAGTGACATTGTTTCTCCAGCTTGTGGACAGCGAAATAGCCTGCAGCAAGTGATCGTAAGTAATTGTGGTCGGCGAATATAAGGGAGTGGAGCAGGTAGTTTCTGTCAAGGCCACCGTACTCATTAGGACGGATTAACTTCTGTGGTCTGTTGACAAGTGGAAGGGCCAAGAGCGCTCAAGGAAGAGACTTGAGGAAACTGGAGTAAGGCTCCTAATTGCTTGTATTTGCTGATTAGTGTAATTCTCTGGTCACAATAAAGTTAATTATTTCTTTAAGCAGTAATTGGTGTTGTGCTTTGTACCCCACCGTAATCCAGTTAACAAAAGTGCCACTAGGGGGGTGGCACGTAACAATATGTTTAGACAATGCGACACCAAGAGCAAGATAGAATAATTGGGAAATAAAAATACAACTCTGAGGCGGGATTCGAACTCTCTAGATAATGCATAATGAAATTCCCAGACTCAGAACGCTGGCCGTGAGCCACCTATACAATGAGAATTGCGAGCAATATTACGATACTTAAGAGCCGGCCGGAGTTGGGACAGCCGGCCGCCAGCCCAGCTCTTGCTGTAACATGGATCAAAAGTTTGTGAAACGATTTATAAAGAAACGGGAGAAGGTAAAATGATTTTGTTTCTACAGCGCGCTGTAGTATTTTATACACTTTTCATCAGTGCAAAAGCATATCGAACAGGAATACAAAGATAGTTATAAAAATTGTAGTTAAAATCACAATTATCCATATAAAATAGAGTTCTGAACTGCGATTTTCCTAAACTCTTCTGTGCCTTCAGATGATGTTGAAAACTGAAACAAACTCCACTGCAAGACAGCTTATAGTTTTCTCTAGTATGCTACTGAATCATATTTTAAAATTAAGAACTCTGTATATGTTTAATCGTGATTTTAGAAAATGTTTGCATATTGAGTTGCTAATGCTAGCCAGTGTCGAGGTGCTGGTAGTTCAGGCAGTTACCGTCAGATACCACATCGTTGCAAAGTCATGTCCTTGAAACAGGGTGAAGGAAGACAGAGCCGGGCTTCTGAGAGATGGTAATCTCATGCCAGGAAGTGATGAAATCAGCTCATGTCCAGGTGCTGTCAGTCGCTTCATTACAATCAGCAGTGGACACGGTGAAGGAGATTTGGGTCATGGTGGTCATGTAGCCGCGTGCACTTGGGTGTGTGTATAATGTGTCTAATAACCTGTGTTATTGTGATGGTTGTATTAGGGTTTGTATTTGTATTTGGGACGGGTATTGTATATGCGGCGGCCGTGGCCTTAAGTTAGATACCATCCCAGCATTTGCCTGAAGCATAAGTGAGGAAACAACTTCCAGGATGGCTGAAGTAAGAATGTAACCCTTCTCTTCCCAGTTCTGCCTCACAAGCCTCAGTGTATCCCGTTCCAGCCCCAAGCTCCCAAACCTGCACCTCTGGGTTGACAGCTAAGTAGGCTTGCCACTACGCCACGAGGTGGATTGTAAATAAGATGTTGCTTTGTCAGTCTAAATATGATGTAGCGACTACTGACCTTTTGAAGTTACAGTTATTATTATATGAGTAGCAAGCGGACAAAACGGAGGCAGACAGGTTTTTCTCCGGGTACTCCGGTTTTCCCTGTCAAAATTTCATTCCAGCAACACTCTCCACTATCATTTCATTTCATCTGTCATTCATTTAATCATTGCCCCAGAGGGGTGCGTCAGGCCTCGGCAGCCGGCACAGTTCATATCCTCGCCGCTAGATGGGGGCTTAATTCATTCCATTCCTGACCCGGTCGGAGACTGGAAGCAGGCAGTGGATTTTCATTTCATTATATGAGTAGCAAGCAATCACTAGTTAGTAACCATCACTAAAGTGGGCCTGAATTTCATTAAACTAATTTGCTTATTTATTTATAATTATTTGTTTGTTTATTTATAGTTCTTCTAACAGGTTACAACCTAATTACGAGAAATAACCATATGAATTACTCTTAATATTTTTAATATTTTTCTTACACTAATATAAAATGATACTTATAATACGTATGACTAAATATTTTTCTAGTAAGTATCGTACTTGAAATTATGTTAAAAATCACTGATAAGGAGTGTATGATATTAAGTGATTTCTCTACAATACAAATGGACAAAAGGTTCTGTCTGATATATGGAAATGTGTGCATGTTTTTTTGTTGTTGTAGATATTGAATGTGTTCGATACAGGCGAATGTTTATGTTACTCTGTATTGGTTCTTGGACAGTGATATTATACGTTTCGGTCTTATTGACCGCGAAGGAACATATAGTTCAAATTCAGATGACAAATAAGGTCTATCAAAGATGTTATCAAATTATTTAAATGTAATAACCTGCCTACTTTTCTCTAAAGTCTTTAAAGAAAAAGTTCCAGTAAGAAATTATGCTTAGCATTTTTAAAGGAAATGTGTAGTTTATGTTATCGTCAATCTCACGATCAATAGCCACGGGACCTCCTTTTTACGTGGAATCCGAACCACTGGACATGACGTTTCACTTTGAATATCTCACATGCATTGACCGGGAACCGAACCCGGTCCGCTGTGGTGAGAGGCCAACAGCTTGACCACACCACTGGGCCACCACATTCCCGCTTAGCATATTTAGGATATACATTTGTCCTTTTGTATTCCAAGAATATAGGGAATTTATTTTTTTATCGATTCAACTCTATAGTTAGCATTCGCACATCTTGGGTTCCAAACTATTGAGCCAAATTCAAGTCTACTTCATACGAATGCATTATACAGTACAATCTTTAGCAATGTACAGGTTCCTAAAATAAAATGTGCATCTTCTTACATATCCCAGCATTTTGAATATATCTCAAAAATTCGATCAATACGGTGAGAAAAGGATAACTTTTTATTAACAAAGTATAGCCTACCATAAACCTAGATGACTTGAGATGGGAACTACATAGGAAATGGTGGTGTTTTTAGCAAAGTTTTCGTGTAAATGCAATCGGATGACACTTATAAATCGAAACAATTTGTTTTGTTCCAATTTATTTTTTCTTCATCTTTTGGAGCAGCATACAATCCCATAACGAATAAATGTATTTAAACGATTACACGTCATTTGCAAATAATAAAAATAATAATGATATATTGGCATCCTGGAGATGGTTAATTAAGATAAAGATTACAGAGGCACGAGATTCGATCCCAGGGGAACACCAGAGGGTGAATGGAGCTTTCCTCTATGATACAAAGTGTTGCCTCTTACATACTGTAAGTATGATCCGTAATAGGACATTTTCGTAAGTTGTAGGCTACTCTACCAATAATCTGTATAACTTATATTACATCGACTCGTTATCCTTTAATCTAAACCAGATGACTCCTGATTCGTGAAAATTGGTTATTGTTGATCATCGAGGGATGAATCCGTGTTATGAATCATGAATAAAATGGCATGTATGCCTGAATAATACATTATGTGTTCATGAAGTGTTTGCTCGTAAAGTTTGTTTGGGGCAAACATAGTAGCTACCGGTACTGTTCGGTAGTTAAGAATTAGTGAGATCTTACCCGACTTGTGAATATGACTGACTTTAGTAAGTTTCCATTTCTCTGGAAATATCAAAGACTTGATCGATAAATTAAATTTATTATCAAGAGGATAAGCTATTTTTTCCCGGATAGTTTTTTAATCAAATATGGAAGAATAACGTCAGGATCTGCTACCCTCTTGTGTCCCATATATTCATCGTAAATATCGGAGTGAGAATGTCACTACGGGTTACCTCATAATAATTAAGATGACAATTTCGAGATGACTTTCTAGGTTATCATGCGTTAAAATGTCATAGTTGGATCCATTTTGGCAATATACTGATGAGTAAGGCTAGGATTTTAATGCAATATCTATCATCATCATAGCAAACACTCGTATCGAGTAGATTGGCCTTTCAATCTGGAATGTCTCTCATTGGTGAGTTCGGAGGTGACTATACAGCTCAATGCGGGAGGCACACAATTTGCCGCAGTGATGACAGATTGTTCCACGTGGGGCATCTGCGTTCCTTCCATTACTTCTATGTAATATTACATTAAAAATTTGAAATATGTAATATTGATTTAATTTTTATATAAATCATATACATTACACATGATATTGCTTGTAGATTCTTCATTTCATTCATTATATTTTTTGCAAAATAAAGGGTGGTACACTAATTAATTAATTAAGCATGTTCATATTATAACAAATTTAAATAAATTCCATGATTATGTATGCGTACGGAAAAGTACCAAGAGAAAAGAAACTGAGGATTCTGAAGTGCAGTATTATGGTATCCAGGGAAGGCTGCTACAGGCAATCAAAAGTACCGTATTTGTGTTTATAATGAAGCTGCGGTAAGAGTTGATGCTAGGATGAGTTCCTGGTCTAAGTTGTTACAGGAATAGGCTGAAATCTTTCACCACTACTACTGATTTTTATATAGGCTATAATATTGTCTTTTGTAGCTTTTCAGTCGGTCAACACGACTGTGCCCAATGAATGGGCGGGGTACATGTTATAAATATGTAACCACACTCCTGGAAAAAGTTACATGTATTAGTTAACTACCACAATTGCCCCATATAATTGCGCCATATTTGTTCATGAATAGTGATGTGATAATCGTGGGAAACGGATCTTAGTTTTCTTTCCCTTGAGCAACTGAATTTGTAGTTTCTGGACATTTCTTGGTTGTTGATGAGGAAAAGGCAATGCGAAAGGAAGAGCTGAAGCAACTCAGTCCTGATAATAATATGCTATAGCTTATCGTTGAAGTTAATCCTGTGTGATGAGAAATGTAATTTCAAAAAAGGTATTCTACATTTTTTAAATATCTCCTTTGTTAAGAATAAAAGAAAAAATAACTTGTCATGGTTACTTACAAAAACACGTAAATATAATTCTAGGAAATAAACAGCAGTTTTTCACCATACTACTAAGTTACAGGTATACTAGGGAGTAGGCTTCCTTACGTATCTTTTCGATGTTATCGTAAACACGATGAGTTATATTTTGAAATATTCAAACAAAAGTGTTGAAAATTTACTTTTCAACTCTTTTCAGGAATTAATTTAGTCTGAACGATTCTTTATCACAATTAAGGTTATTATGAAGATAAAACAAAAGTTTGGTGCTTTTCAGTCGGTCAACACGAATGTACCCAAAAGAGTTGTAATTTTTTCAGGATTAGGGTATAACCCAACTCTTTTGGGTACATTCGTGTTGACCGACCGAAAAGCACCAAACCTTTGTTTACTAAGGGAACATTGAAAAATGTCTTCAAACCCCATAATGTCAGTATGAAGATGTTTATGAAAGTAAATGATTGAATATACACAATCTAATGGAGCATGAGCAACAACAACGACGGCGTGATATCTTATTGTGGTTCGGTTTAGAACTTCGCAACATAGGCAGTTTTATGTAAAGAAGGTCTGTAAGGAAACGGTAGAATTTGAAGAATAACATTTTATTTCTTTCTGCGTTATCACATTATGCATAACATACTGTTTTAAAGACCATCTCGTGGTGTAGCGTTCTTGTGTGTCACCCCCGGATGCAAGGCGTTAGTGAATGGTGATGGGCCCTGGGGCTGGAGAATCCTGCACTCCCTCACCTCTATTGCCAAATTATGTAATATTAATTTATAATCCTCCTAAATTTGCAGAAACTGATAATAATTTTAGAAATATTATTGTTATTATTAATAATATTTTTTTTTTTTTTTTTTTTTAGGGGAAGAAATGCATTTACGCACAGAGTGTCGGGCTCCTGCTCCTGAGTAGCAGACTACCGACTAAAACTCCCAATAATAATAATAATAATAATAGTAATAGAAGCCGCCAGTGGTAGAGGGTTGAACAGGCGCTCCTCCCCCCCCCCCTCCCCCCTCCCCCCAACATGCAAGATCCGGAAAATATTTTAATTATTATTATTATTAATAATAATAATAATAATAGTAATAGAAGCCGCCGGTGGTAGAGGGTTGAACAGGCGCTCCTCCCCCCCCCCTCCCCCCTCCCCCCTCCCCCAAACATGCAAGATCCGGAAAATATTTTAATTATTATTATTAATAATAATAATAATAATAGTAATAAGACGGCCGAGGTGGGATTCAAACCCACGCCCTCTCGATACCAGCGTGGCACGAGGTAGTGCGTTAGTGTGTATATTTGTGATTCAGATGAGGATTGTGAAGGAGTCAGCTGCATTTGCCTGGAGTAGAAGTGATAATAATAATAATAATAATAATAATAATAATAATAATAATAATAATAATAATAATAATAGTAATAATAATGTTATTGCTTTACGTCACTTTAAACATCTGCGGCTTTAGGAGACGCCGGGGTGTTGGAAGTTTGCCCCAAATTGGCTCTTTAACCTGCCAGTAAATTCACTGACACGGCTCCCTCGCATTTGCGCACTCTCAAATGCCAGCTGGCTGCGCCAGGATTCGATCCTGCAATCTTGGGAACAGCAAGCAAGAACGTTACCCCTGAGCCACGCAGCCAGAGTAGAAGTGAGAAACCACGGAAAACCACTTCCAAGATGGCTAAGATGGGAATCGAAACCACATATTTTCAGTTTTGCCTCACGGGGCATTCCAGCCCTCAGACAAGAATGAATCGAATTTCTTATCGGCGCCGGGAATCGAACCCGAACCTCTGGGGCGACAGCCAAGAATACTAGCCGCTACATCACGAGGAAGGCCAAGGATATTTCAGTCACTTGTGAATTCCGTAATCCGTAGTTTAACTATTAGCTTATCTATAGCAACATATTTCGGCCATTCAATTGGAAGTAGCCTATACAGACTATCACTTGGAACTTTCTGGTCGCGATATTCTTGAAGCGCATTGCCACGAGATTGCATTTCCCCAGTGTTGGGACCCCGGAGCAATTTGAACTTTCTCGCACGCGCGACCTTGAACCATCCTCACAGTAGAGGGTAAACCGTGCTGATACCTATGTACGGGCCATGTAACTACTAGTGGACGACAGCAACTACAACGAAACTAGTGGCAACGGTTTGAAACGAAAGGTGAAATAGGATTTGACTCCGGCCGGCTCTTAAACGTACACACTCAAATGACTGTTTAAGTTCTTCAATACCTTCCTTATTTTATAATTCTACTTCAATGTATTTTGTGGAAACATCATAAACAGTATTCCGGGTCCTTGTTAATTCTCATAAACAAAGATCTCAGTAAGAAGCGGTGGGATGCACCATTTCGCTAGTATAAATAGAGCCATTGTGCGCAAGCGCGGGAACTACAATTTTTAGCCTATTTTCAATTTTGAAAAAAAAAATAGGCTTATGAGATCACCTTTTGTCCGTGTGTGTGTGCGTGTGTGTGTGTGTGTGTGAGATGTGTGTGTGTGTCCCCCTAATAAAATCTAAACGGCTGGAGCGATTTCAATGAAACTCGGTAAGTTCATAGCACTATTCCCGGCGACCTCGACCGTGCCCTTCAAATTTTGTTACGTCTCACCGATCCAAAATGGCGGCTGTGCGAAATATTTCACTAGCATTCAATATCTCCGAAGCTATTACCGATATCGCCCTGAAATTGTGTATGGTGATAAAGGGCACTACTAGAAGTTCACCTATGAGACTTTCAAAAACCTTGTGACTTCAAAACCAACATGGCGGCCAAGCGAATTTGAGACTTTTAAATAGACTTTTCTCGCGATTTAACTATCCAAATGTAATGAAACTTGGTACAGCAAATGTTTATACACATTGTAATGCACTGAAGTCTAATTTAATTAAATTGTTTACATAACCTCAAAATGGCGGCTGTGCGAAATATTTCACTGAAATTCTATATCTCCGAAACTATTACAGATATCACCCTGCAATTTTGTACGGTGATAAAGGGTACTGATACAAGTTTACCTATGCATATTTCATAAACCTGTAAAGTACAAAACGATCATGGCGACCAAGCGAATTTAAAATATTTTAATAGACTTTTCTCGTGATTTAACTCTCTGAGCGCAGTGAAATGTGGTACAGTAAATGATTTTGCAGATTGTAATGTACTGCCATCTAATTTAATTCAATTTTTTACATAACCTCAAGATGGCGGCTGTGCGAAATTTTAAAATCAAGTTTTAATTTATTGTGTCGTAATCATGCGATCGAAGTGAAAGTTTGAATAATGAACATAGGCAATAATTGTCCTTGAATGGTACATAACTCTATGGCCTATACATATAACAATCCTAAATGGCGAGCTTCCGAAATATTTAGACGGTTCTCAATATCTATGAATCTTTTACAGCAACCAAACAGAATTTTTTTATGTTCATAGAGACTATGAACATATGTCCACCTATAGGAATTTCAGTAACCTGGAGAGCACAAATCCAACATGGCGGTGACGCGAAATATAAATATTTAAATGGACATTTCTCGCGAATTAACTATCCGAGTGCCTTGAAACGTTGCACGTTAAATGCTTTTACAAATGTTGATCCACTGGCATCTAATTTATTTCAATTGTTTGCATAATCACAAGATGGCTGCTGTGCGTAATTTTAAAATCTCGTTTTTACTTCTTGTTGTCTAATCATGCGATTGAATTTTGAATACCACACGTACACAATAATCTTAATGTAATAGTACAAAAATAAAAATCCAACCTGGCGACCATCTGAAATATTTAGACGGTTCTCAATATCTACGAATCTGTTATAGCAATTAAACTGAAATTTTGTATGTTGATAGAGGCAATTAACATGAGCACGATATATGAAAATAGGCTGTATAGTTCTTCACGGAACTACTTGTTTCTTTATGAAGGAGAATCCGTTATATTAGGGGAATTTTAAAAGTTAAGTATGATTTGGCTACGTAATACCAATTGCAAGAAATAAGATTACGGAAATAAAAAAAAATTGACGGAGGTGGGAATCGATCCGTCTCCATTTCACGATGCATAAATTTCATCTCAGGATAGCTGTCACTGAGCCACCGAAGCACTAAAGAGGTTACGCAATATTATGTTATGTAAACAATTATACACACTCAACAGTCAGTGTAAGTTCTCCTACATTTCCCGTCTATTATAATTCCTTTGTACTATATATCGTGGAAACATCATAATCAATATTCCCCTCCCTTATATTTATTATAATAATATCTATTACATTAAAACGCGGTGGGCATCCGCCATGTCTGTCATTAACCAAGGTGATTCTGCGCATGCGCTTGAGCCAATAATTTTGCAGTTTTGTTTATAAATTTAAAAATATATGGTTACATATTTGTTTATTTTAAAGACACTCTTCAAAATTACAGGCCAAGAGCTTTCGTCATAGTGCATTACCAAGTCAATCGGTTCAGCCGTAACAAAAATCAGCTTACTGTTTTAAATATATAGATTCATTTATTTATTTTTAAGCTGATTGAAACTCAGAGAAAATCAAACTCCTCGCGTATGTCGTTTAAGAGATACACGCTCCGTTAGGAATCTTTCAACCCCCACTTTTCATCCCTTTCACCTCATAATATACACCACATCGAAAAACCATTGGGCATGTGTCAGCTTATATTTAATGATTAGTATATATGCCAATTATCACATCCCCAAATGAAACCACTCATGAGATATTGTTATTCAATGAAATGCACGTTTACCCCCTTAACACCTCTTTAGAACCTGAATATCCAAAACTCTTTCCTTAGTGGACGTTTTCGACATACAACGAACTTATCCCCAAAATTTCATGTTTCAAACTTCAATAATTTTGGCTGGGCGATGATGAGTGAGTGAGTCATTCAGGACATTTTCTTTCATTAATTTTTGAGAATTTCACCCCTCCCCATGAACCCCTTAAATTGGATTTATGGAAAAAAAAAAACGGTCCAACACCTATTTACTTATTTAAAGCTGTTTTCCCCCTGAGTTTGATGAGTGAGTAAGTTAGTCAATCAGTTAGGACACTTTCTTTCCTGTTTCCCCCCCCCTGAATTTCACTTCTCCCCATGGGCCCCCCAAATTGGATTTATGAAGAAATGGTCGAACACCTATTTACTTATTTTTAAGCTGCTTCTTCCGCTGAATTTCATACTTATCGCCTATGTTGAATAAGAGATACAGTACACGCTCAGTTAAGAATCCTTCAACCCCCAATTTTTCCCCTTTCACCTCATAATATACACCATATCGATAAACCCTTAGACATATGTCTGCTTATTTTGAATGCTAGTTTATATGCCGAATATCACATCCCCAAATGAAACAACTCGTGAGATATTGTTATTCAATGAAATGCAAGTTTAACCCCCTTAACACCCCTTCAGAACATGAATATCCAAAAATCCATCCTTAGTGGACTTTTTCGACGTACAACGAACATATCCCGAAAATCTCAAGTTTCTAACTGCAATAGGTTTGCTGGGGGATGATGAGTGAATATCCAAAAATCCTTCCTTGGACTTCTATCCCCAGAAATTCATACCTCCCCATGAGCCCCTTAAATTGGATTTATGAAAAAAAGATCGAACAACTATTTACTACTTTTTCAATCTGATTTTTCTCCCTGAGATTCTTAATTTTTGCCTCTGTCTTTTAAGAGATACTTGCTCCGTTAAGAATCCTTCAACACTCACTTTTCACACATACACCTCATAATATACACCACATCGAAAAACCTTCAGACATGTGTCTTCTTATTCTTAATTATGAGTTTGTATGCCTAGCATCCCATCCCAAAGGAAACCAATCGAGATATATTGTTATTCAATTAAATGCAAGTCTACCCCCTTAACACCCGTTTAGAACATGAATATCCAAAATTCCTTCCTTAGTGGACGTTTTCGACACACAACGAACATTGCCCCTTAATGTCATGTTTCTAACTTCAATAATGTTGGCTGGGGGATGATGAGTGAGTAAGTCAGGATATTTTCTTTCAATTATTTTTCAGAACTTCACCCCTCTCATGGACCCCTTAAATTGGATTTATGAAAAAAAACGGTCGAACACCTATTTACTTATTTTTGAGCTGTTCTTCCCCCCTGAGTTTGATGAGTCAGTGAGTTAGGGCACTTTCTTTCCTGTTTTTTTTTTCCCAGAATTTCACCCCTCCCCAAGGGCCCCTTAAATTGGATTTATGAAAATCGGTCGAACACCTATTTACTTATATTTTAAGCTGTTTTTTCCCGCCGAATTTCAAACTTCTCGCCTACGTCGTTTAAGAGATACACGCTCCGTTAAGAATCCCTGAACCCCCAATTTTCACCCCTTTCACCTCATAATATGCACCACATCGATAAACCCTTAGACATATGTCTGATTATTTTAATGATTAGCTTATATACCGAATATCACATCCCCAAAGAAACAACTCATGAGATATCGTTATTCAATGAAAGGCACGTTTAACCCCTTTACCTCTTTAAAACCCGAATAACAAAAATCATTCATTAGTTGACGTTTTCGACATACAGCGAACATATTCCCAAAATTCCATGTTTCTAACTTTAATAGTATTCGCTAGGCGTGATGAGTGAGTGAGTTCGACAGGACATTTTCGTTCAATTATTTTTACCAGAATCTCACCCCTCCCCATGGGCCCCTTAAATTGGATTGATGAAAAAACGCATGAACACCTATTAAATTATTTTTAAGCTGTCTTTTTCCCCTGAGTTTGATGAGTGAGTGAGTTAGTAAGTCAGTTAGGACACTTTCTCTCCTCTTACCCCCAGAATTTCACCCCACCCCATTGGCTCCTTAAATTAATTTATGAAAAAAACGGTGGAACACCGATTTACTTATTTTTAAGCTGATTTCTTTCGCTGAGGTTCAAATTTCTCGCCTATGTCGTTTAGGAGATAGGCCTACACGCTTCGTTAGGAATCCTTCAACCCCCAATTTTCACCCCTTTCACCTCATAATAATACACCACATCGAAAAACCCTTAGACACATTTCTGCTTATATTTAATGAGTAGTTTATATGCCGAGTATCACATCCACAAATGAAACCACTCGTGAGATATTGTTGTTCAATGAAATGCAGGTTTAACCCCCGTAAGACCCCTTTAGAACCTGAATATTCAAAAATTCTCCCTTAGTGTATGGTTTTGACATACAACGAACATATCCCGAGAATGACATGTTTCCAACTTCAATATTTTTGGCTGGGCGATGATGAGTGAGTGAGTGAGTCAGGACATTTTCTTTCAATTTGTTTCTTCAGAATTTCACCCCTCCCGATGAACCCCTCAAATTTGATTTATCAAAAAAACTGTCGAACACATATATACTTATTTTTAAGCAGTTTTCCCCCTGTGTTTGAAGAGCAAGTGATTCAATCGGTTAGGACACTTTCTTTCCCGTTTTTTTTTTTACCCAGAATTTCACCCCTCCCCATGGGCCACTTAAATTGGATTTATGAAAAAGCGGTCAAACACCTATTTACTTATTTTTATGCTGATTTTTTTCCGCTGAGTTTCAAACTCCTCGCCTATATCGTTTAAGAGATACAGGCTCCGTTAGGAATCTTTCAACCCCCACTTTTTACCCCTTTCACCTCATAATATGCACCACATCGAAAAACCCTCAGACACATGTCTTCTTACTTTTAATGGTGAGTTTATATGCCGAGTATCACATCCCCCTATGAAACCAATCGGGAGATATTGCTATTCAATGAAATGCTGGTCTACCCCTTTAACACCCCTTTAGAACCTGAATATCCAAAAATCTTTTCTTGGTGGGCGTTTGCGGCCCTTGAGGAAGCTGCATACCAAATTTTATTCCAATCCGTTGGGTCGTTTCTGAGATTTCGTGATGAATGTGTGAGTGAGTGAGTGAGTGGTATTTGACAAATATCTAGTAGATAGTGTCAAGTCTTTGTTATGCTATACTCGGTTGACAGTGCTGTGTGAACAGTTGAGTAACTAACGGGATTTCAAGTAAAGATCCTCATTTTCTATACCGGTAGTGCAGAGCACAACTCGAATCCAGTCGGCCATGTCTCGACTTGAGCTATGTTGCCATGGAAACTATCTGCCTTGCCATTCCTTCATGAGTATATTTTATGATTTGATTAGCCTGTGCTTGAGTGCAAAAGGGCCGAAATCAGAAGAATGAGAAAGTCTATCGAAAATTCATGTAGCCAGCGGTTCCTTCTGGGTCCTAAACTATGTGTATGCAAAATTTGGTTGAGATTGGTGAAACGGTGTAGATTTGTATATGGAACCAACCCACCCACATACATACAGACTTTCACTTTTATATATAAGATGTATATAGACTATAATTATCTTTGTGCAATGTGTTTCCAAAAGCTAAATAAATAGTCTATCTCTATACACAAGTTTCCTACCGATCCTGCTAGGTAAAGTTTGATACACAACGTGCAGTTGGCAGTTTGTAAATTATACTTTTTTTCTTTTCCGCATTTTTTTTACATTGATTTATTCATTCTTGTGTAAAAAAAACAGCTACAAACACGGATCACTAAATACAATTCCCACCTCAAGGTAATGTTCTAAGTTCATAGTAGTCTTTGAGAAAAAACAAAATATAAAACACACAAAACACAACAACAAAACACCAAGCATCATAAAACTGTAGCACAATGATGACCACACGTATGTTGTTAGAATTTATATAAAATATTTCCAAAAGCACTGTTGAGACACTTCCGCTGTACGAGTTTCCATCGTTCTTTCCGGAGGTGATCCAGAAAACCAGGCAGGGTAGTCACCACGGGTGTCCGGTAACCAGTAAGGTTGTAGTGGATTGCTGCAGCTGCAAGCCATAAAATGGCATTCTTTTTCGGCTCACCAAATACATCCCGTAATTCGAAGTTCAAGATCTCCTCGTCCCTGTTGCGTGTTAGCCCGGTTATGCTGTGGATAGCATTCATCGTCCATCGCCACACGCCGTTCGCACTCCCACATGTAGTGATGCGGTGGATGAGGGTGTCAGTCCTGTTGCACACAGGACTGGCATCATCAGCTACTTGTTCGTGCCGCTTCATTTTTTCACCAGTGGGGATGATTTCATTAATGCAAGCATATACAGACAGTCGCCATTCTAAGGGAAGCCATTTGTTGCGCACATTGTCCCAGATATGCTTCCAGTCTTTGTTGGGGTATTTTAAATGCACCAGGGGTGTGAAATTACGGAGTTGAAATAAAAAAAAGCATAAATGTGTTTAGCTTCATTAAAGGAACCATCGGAGGTGTGGGCAGTGGGAAGTTTTAGCAAAAGGGCCAGGGCTTTCCTGAACAAAGTTTGGAACGGATGGGGTTGGCGTAAAGGAATAGTTTCAATGACTTTCAGAGCAGCACAAACGAACGGATCACCTGTAGACTGTCTCGCCTTGATAATATGTTTCGAGAAGAGTGAAGAGCATTTCAGTTCAACTGCAAAAAGTCGCAGCCCACCACACTGTTCTGGTAACTGCAGTTGTTCCCGTCGAATTCTATAGCGATAGCCTTTCCAAGGATAGAATCCAATCGCCATTTCAATGCGCTGGCTGATTATATGTGGAGGGGGGAAGTACTTGCGCCATATACCACAGTTTCAACAGAGCAAACATATTAATGTGGCAGGTTTTTTGCAGAATATTGAGCCGTCTTGAAAGTTCCTCTTTCAGTTGGAACCTCAGAACATTCAATCGGGCAGCCCAGTTGTTCTGTATGGTCTTCGCAATATCTCGACTGAAAGTTATACCCAATATTTTGCATGCGGTGACTGTAGGAATATCGGTAGTATTGGAGTAGTGCCTATTGTCACCATGGCCTAAGAGCAATAAGGATGACTTTCTATAGTTTACTTGTGCTCCACTGGCCTGACAAAATGACTCAAGGGTCTGTTGGACGAGTATCGCGTCACCTTCATTTGTGAGTAGTATCGTGACGTCATCGGCATAGGCTCGCAGTGTGAAACGCTCTCCGTTAATCGTGAGGCCAGGCGGTACGTTGTTCATCATCCTGACCATGGGTTCCAACGCCAAGACGAATAGAGCCATTGATAGGGGGCATCCTTGTCTGACAGACTTCTTGACTGGAATTTTCGATGACAGAAACCCATTGACCATCACCCGAGAAGAAGCCGTTTGGTAAAGTCGTTGGAAAGTTGCTATGATGGTGTTGGGAAAATGAAAGCGTTCTAATACCTTCCATAAATACTTGTGGGCTATTCTGTCAAAGGCCTTATTAAGGTCAATGCTTGCAAGTGCAGCTGCGGGGTTATCAGCGACAGAGTAGTGTATGATAATATCACGAATGCCTAGAAGGTTGTGCACGATATTTCTTCCTGGAATGGTACAAGTTTGCCCAGTGCCAATTAAAGCGGGAAGAATGCGTCTGATTCTGTTTGCTAACACCTTGGCCAGAAGTTTATAATCGGTATTTAAGATAGTAATGGGTCTGTAGTCAGTGATATAGACACATTTCGATGTTTTCGGAATCAGAAGAATAACCCCGTCTGTGAAGGTATTCGGAATGTCACCGGTCAATGCGTGATTGAGCACACGTGTCAGGTCATCTCCGACCATGGTCCAAAAGTGTCGGTACCACTCGTACGGGATGCCATCAACGCCGGGTGTCTTATTAGCTGCAGTCTGGTCTAGAGCATGTTTCACCTCTTCCTTGGTGATAGACGTCTCAAGAAAATGGATGTCATCGTCCTCGAGGTATCTGCCAACAGATCGCAAGATGTTATTTACATGCAAATCACTAACGCTGTCTTCTCCCAACATGTCACGTAAGTAGCGCTCACTTTTGGCGAGTATGTGTTCGTTAGTTCTGATGACCATACCTTGTTCATTAATCCATTCATGCACAAATTGTCGGTTTACTGATCTTCGCATTTTGGCTAAATGAAAGAGCGACATTCGTTCATCTGCTAAGATGGAGGTTCCTTTAAAGTGAGGGAGCAAGTCCTGGAGACTCTGCTCTTTAATCCCTATAATAGTCTTCTTGATGGAACTGAGGTGTGTTGAAACATTTTCTCCTAGCCGTTCCTTCCGATGCAGGTCATGCATGACTATGGTATAAAAGTCGAGTTTCCTGTTTAGGTCGTGGTACCGTTCATAGGTGAAAGTTTTGGCTGTAGATCTAATGGTAGGTTTTAACTTCTTTATCCACCAGTCTAGAATATTATGGTATCGATCTTTTGTTGTAGTACATTGTTGATAAACGGTGGCAAAGCGTCGGTCATTGTCGTGAGTTTGAAAAGCATTCTTGTTCATTTTCCATGTACCCCGACCAATGAAGCATCTATCTGCCCGTTGCGCTTTAAGAGTAAATATGACACTGTGGTGGTCACTGCAGGCTACGGGAACGACTTTACAGCTATCAAGAAGATGTGCTTGAAGCTGGGAGATATAAGCGCGATCTATTCTAGATCTGGAATCCCCACGACAGAAGGTAAATTCCACGTGCGAACCATGCAATCGTTGTCAGGCATCCACCAGCTGCATACTATGGGTAAGTGTCTGCAGCCCTGGACAGAAGTTGAATGTGCCGGTTTGATCACGAGGATGCAGTGGGCAATTGAAATCACCAGCTAATATCACCGGACCGGACGTCGCTACATGTGTCAAGATGTCATGGCTGAATAGTGCGTTCCGGTCATGCTTATAGTTCGTCCCGGACTGGCCGTATACATTGATCAGTCTGATGTTATTATAAGAAGCTGACAAAATTCTACCTGAGGGGTCCATGATGACATCGGTAATTTCGAAACCCTTTCTATACACGATGGCGGTGCCCCGGACGTTATCCCCCACATTCACAACATGGTCATAATTGTACAAGCAGCCAAAATTGTTTTCATTGACCTCCTGCAGAAACAATATATCAATATCATACTCTTTCAAGAACCTACACAGCAGGGCCGGTGTGGTGACATTCTTCACGCCATTGACATTGAGAGTAGCAAACGTCGTGAGAATATTGGCCATGCTCTGGAAAACGAGCACGAAATGTAGAAACAAAGGAGAGAAATACATGTTCTATATGCGATAGTGGCCTGTAAAACTGATGTTATTGATGAAAAACAAAGGAACAGCAGCAAATATTGTAGATCAACGTTTAGAATTGCCCAGGGATTTTTCAGTACTCTTCAGTCTCGGAGGTAATCGTGGGTCTCGATGACTAAGCGTGGCGGGTTTCACAGGAGTGATTTCCTTGTGCGTTGTAGCAGCTGATGGGGATAAGAACGTAGTCTTCCCAGTGTCCGGAGCTGTCACGTGGCGGTGAGCAGTACTAGCTGTTCCACTCCCAGCAACCTCAATTTCCATATCGTCATCTGTGGCAAGGCTGTTTGCAGTGTCAGTTAGATTGGGCAGTGGGGCCGTCGGGGGCAGATCTGGAACGTGTGGTGAGAGGTTATCCTCCAGCAGATCAGAGCTTGTAGGCGCAATTACTTCAGCTGTTGTGTACGTGCCGGAAATCCCGTCATGGGTTCCTGGGGGTGGTGGGACTGTTAAATCGGTACCTTCACTGTCCGGGTTCCGACGTTTGTGTGTGCTTTCATCTAGTGTAGGGAAGTCCGAGTGATCAACAGCGTGCTTTGGTGCTGGAGCTGATGGCGGGACAACGTGTTCCGTGGCCCATGCTGGGGTTGGGTGACTCGAGGTTGATGGGTCGCCACTAACCGGCAGGGCGGTATTTTCTGGTTCAACATTGTCAGGCCCTACCGTACGCTGGTCGAATGCGCGTGCTCGTCGCAGGGGACACTGGGGTCGTAAATGGTTTGTCGAATTACATGCAAGGCAAGTTCGCATTTGACCATCATAAACAATCTGTGCACGATAGCCTTCAATGGAAATGAACGAGGGGATGGCTTCCTTCAAGTCCATGCGCACTGCGCGTATGCCATTCTGCACCCGAAATGGGTATTGCGCAGATCATTCTTCATTTCGTTGCTCATTCACTTTACCATATTTGCTAAGAGTACTTATTATTGAACCGATGGGAACCTCCGGGGGGACATACGAACTGTTTTGAGGACATTGTCGGCAGCAGTAATTTGCACAGTCCCTATTCGACCATCTGACAAAGTAATTTTCTGTTGGCCCGCATGTAGACTTAACAACCTCTCAAACAGTACTTAGGAAATTACCTTTAAATATACGGCGTTGTCCAAATTGTCGAGTTGAATCATCTCGATCTGGTCAGCAGTGATTTTCAAACAAGTGGAGATCCAATTGTGCACCTCCCATGCACTGGGCCTGTTGTCGCGTTCAAAAACACATTTTAAAGTGAGCTTGCACACAAATTTTGCAACCATGGTGATTTTCGTTTACTAGTACAAGAGGAGAGTTATGCGAATATGAACCGCTCACAGAACACGGTATTCAGTGGTTCGAGAGCAGATATACGCACAGAAATAGCCAAGCACAGGACCGGTACCGCACGTGAGTCAGACGCGACCTCGCTCGACGAAGGCTGTCGAGCAACACACTCGTACTTGCTTGCATTAACAAGAATAATTGTAATGATATATTTCCATTTTATTTGTTTAATTCCTTTAAATGACCACACTCATACTGTTACGTTATCATCTCGTGTTAAATGACTTTCAAAGTAACAAACTGTCGTTACGCCCTGTTGGTTCCAAAAGTGTCAGGGTAACGATCCTTCGTTATTTTTGCACTTCATAGCAGCAATTTTAAGGGAATGGCAATTTTAACTCACGTTTATATTCTGCGGGAACCTCTGACAATCTGTATTTATAGTAATTCTTAGAGTCTGAAACATGTGCTCACAGAGTTTCGTGTCTTGTATATGTTGTGGTTGGTGGCAAACTTGCGTGTAGGCTATTTATTTCTCAGTTTTCGTTGGTAATTTTGGAATCTTACCACGCTATCAAATTGAGTTTCTTTTAACATGAATAGTAGACTTTAGATTTAAAAAAAATACGTTCACCAAAATTACTTCCAAAACTTCAAATATGAAATTTCTAATTTATTTCGATTCTTTTTTATACTGAAATCATATGGCTCAGAGACATCGCTCATTTTCAGTAATAACAAGTGATTTATACACTCTATGTTTGCAATATTTTATTTTAATATCTTTATTGGTTTATCTTCCATCTCATTTTAAAAGAAGTTCTGTGCATAGCTTGGTAAATATGGCTGTCACTTTTCACACATCCATCAGTAAGAGCTATAAAATGAAAGGGTTAAGGCAGATAAGTGATATAATAATTGGGATGAGACTTGTACTACTATTTGTACATTGTGTTACATTAGTTTTGTTAGATTACTGAATTGTCCTAGATATCTAGTGTGCCTAGGGGTGTGATGGTAGGTAGTGCAGGAAAGATGGTTGATCGCTTGAAGCTTTGTAAATTTGGGTCTCACAAATTTCCCACAGAGAAAAGAAAATATTAATTTACTCACAACGTTGGCAATTCTAAACTTGGGAAGCCATTATCTTAAATACGTGCGAAAGTAACTGCCTTACCACAAACTTTAGCACACATAAATATTTTTATGCCGCGCCATTTTCCCATGATATTGCGCTGCCCTACTCGCCAAAGTGCAGTCAGGGGTGACAGCTGAAGATCGAAATTAGAAAGTGATCCAGGGCCTGGATTCTAATGACATGTCATCTTTGAAATGGTTCACCACATACATTGCTAACTTATATACAAATCCTTTTCCTGGCCCCCACATAACATAAATGCATGTTTATTGTCATTATTTCGTCATTGTATTATGTACTTCATCTTTAGGTCATTTTCTCGCCTTTTGCGTCATTATTATATCATTTTATGGAATGTATTAGAATATTTTATACGTTTTGTACGTTTTATACGTTTTTCTAACATTTTTAATGGTTTTTGATGCATTTTCTTACGTATGGTACTGTATATTAACGGAAGTGGAAGTGAGGATGAGTACGAAGACATGAGAATCATCACAACTTTGTTCAATCCTTATTTCTTGGAATACCCACATTCCAGGAGACACACTGCGCTTGTAACTAATTCAGAAGCGATGTTTAAATCAAGTGGGTAGGAAGACAGACAACAGTAGGTCCAGTAATGCCAGTCTGGTAAGCACCTTAATGCAACCATACGTGTGCTAAGTGGATTTGTGTTATCGGCCGCGATTGTTATTTTGAGTGTATGTGTTACTCTCAAAGACCGAATTCGCTCAATGACCGAAATTTTTACCCACGACGCGACGTGGGTACGACAAAATACTCACACCGCGACGTGGGTACCGAAATTCGGTCATTGGCCGAAACGGAATGCCCACGTCGCGTTGTGGGTAATCCTGTTTGCTCAAAGACCGATGTAAACTTCACTTCGGAGATTGAGCAATGCAAAAATACCCATGTCGCGTTGTGGACAACGTGGCTTGCCCACAACGCGTTGTGGGTATTTTTCTTTTGCGCAAAGACCGAAATGACATCATATAGTCGCGAGCGTGTACAGACTTGTCTGCGAGTCCGCCACCCTCCCCTCCACTCCTAGCTGTTACTGCCACTAGTCAACACGAAGCACGCCCAGTGTCAACCCGCTTTGTAGCTGTGCATTTTAGTGAGTTTTTTAGTTAGTGTTTGTGTTTACTAGTTGAGTGAGATGGAAGAAGCATTCTATATCAAGCTGCAGGAGCTATTATGCACGAAGGACCTTGAGTCGGGTCGCACGTTCATCATGGACAGAGCTCGTTACGACGAGATTATCAATCAAGTGAAGGAGGCGAAAGAAAAGAAGAAGTGTGGAGAAACTCTGAGCTCAAAAGAGTATCGTCGCATAAATCGTTTCGACGTTATTCAGATCGGAAGTGTTCAAATGTTGATAGAGAAATCTGTGGGTGACTTGACTGACATAAAATACTTTTGCCGATACGAAGAAATTTTCGGAGCAATACATTTAGCCCACTTGAATACAGGACATAAAAAAGAAAAAGCCATGGAAGCTGAACTAAAGAAGAAATTCTGCAATATCACCAGAGAAGTTATAAAAATATATTTAGATATGTGTGAGGCCTGGGCTTTGAAGAAAAGATCAATTAAGAAGGGACTTGTTGTTAAACCAATGGTTATGTCTGCTATGAATTCTCGATGTCAAGTAAGTTTGCATTTTACAAATCTGCATTATTTACACACCTGCCTGATATAGTACCATGAACTGTATGTAAAATCACGTAACCTACAATATTTAGGTAGTTTACACCTACTATCGGCTGTTTTCATAATAATTGATTCATAAATGCGGCGTACATAATAATAATCGTTGCTGCATTCTTAATACCTTAAAATTATCCTTTAGAAAACTAACTAAATAACTATTTTAATGTGTTTTTTAAAACATAGACAGCGTTTCTGTCGACTAGAGTTCGTTTGGCTAAAATTCGAAGTAGTTTCCGAAGTACTCAAGTGTGAGAAACAAATTAATAACAGGTAAAAGTATACAATTACCTTGTCACCCTTAAAAAATTTACTATTAAGATATGTCAATGAATATGGCAATGAACTGAAAATTGTAGATAAACATGATTTAAAGGTCGGAAAATGAAAAAGGGGAGTAAAATGGTGTTTTTTCGTTTTTTTGCAATTTTATGCAACTTTTGCGTTTTTAAGCTGATTTTAACGACCTTTTTTTCTTTCCCATGTTTTACGACGTTGCCAATACGATGGGATACACAAAAAAACTGCCGTGGAACGAACATTGATTTTTATTGAAGATTTTTTAAGCTTTTTGCGATGTTTGGCTAATTTTTGCGTTTTCAATCCGATTTTGATAACAAAAAAATACCGTGTTTTTTCAACATTTTTGATAAAATGAGACACTAAAACACTTAACAACGCCACAAACACCGCAATTTGTTATTGTTCTATTTTTTTATGATAACCTAACTTAACCTAACCTACCACATAACATCGGAGGCCACTCTTCTAAGGCTGTTGGCAAGTTATATGCGAGTTATTCAGCTTTAAAAACCATACTTTTATGACTTACAAGCACTATTCGCCAACAGATTTAGAAGAGTGGCCGCCGACATGACGTGGTGAGAAAGGTTAGGTTAGGTTATAATATAAAAAAACTTATTAGTCCGTCCGTGTTTTGATTTTAAAAAAATATATTTGTTCCACAGCAGCGTTTTGTTGCATATTACATTGTTTTTTATTATAACCTAATCTAACCGACCTAACTGAAACGTCGGCGGCCATTCTTCTAAGTCAGTCGGCAAGTTCTTTGCAAGTTAGACAGCTTGAAAAACCACACTTTTATGATTTACATGCACTATTTGCCGACAAATTTAGAAGAGTGGCCGCCGACAAGACGTGGTCGAAAAGGTTAGGTTATAATATTAAAAGCGTTAATAGTCAGTCCGTGTTTTGATTAAAAAAAACATGTTCGTTCCATGGCAGCGTTTTTTGTGTATCCCATTGTATCAAAAATGTCAAAAAACATGGGAAATAAAAAAGTTAAAGTTGGCTTGAAATGCAAAAGTTATGTAAAATCGCAAAAAACGAAAAAAACGCCGTTTTACCCCTTTTTTCACTTTCCGACCTTTAAAACATGTTTATCAATCATTTTCAGTTCATTGCCTATAACATATCTCAATAGTAATTTTTTTAAGGGTGACAAGGTAATTGTATTCTTTTACCTAATAACATTGAAATGTAATATCAATTTTAAAAACAAATAAAACTGTTCCTAACAAGCCAAATAATGCCTGCATCAGAAATATTTTTAGAATTATTATTGTCAAAGTTACAACTACTTATGTACAAGGTTTTGTCAAATACCTCGGAAAATCAATGTTTTTAAATACAATAATCGTTTTCAAAACATGAAAAATTTTTAAAACAATAATCCGTTCTAAATTTCTTCATTAATCTAGTATTAACCTGTGGTCATGTTTGTAAAAACTGAAACATTTTAAACGTATTTATAACGGAGTTATGACTGGGCATAGTGACTATAATAACAAATCTAAAAATAGTCGGGCCGCTAATAATTTTTTATGAAAACTACGCTACTTACTTATTATATTTCCTTAGGTTGATCTTATCGACATGCAGTCTGAAGCCGATGGAGAATACAAGTTCATACTCAACTATCAAGATCACCTGACAACGTTTGTGATTCTTCGACCACTGAAAAGAAAAACAGCTGATGAAGTGGCAGATGTCCTCCTGGACATATTTTGCATATTTGGTGCACCGAACATTCTCCACAGTGATCATGGAAGGGAGTTTTGTAATAAGGTAAATTTTTATAATCAAATCTACTTTAAAATACTTATAAACTCAACCAAGGAATGGTAATATGGTGTAATCAATCATTTTGGTGTAACTTTCAGATAATCGAGACTTTGGCGACAAAATGGAGTGCTATCAAGCTCGTCCACGGGAAACCACGGCACTCGCAAAGCCAAGGATCTGTCGAACGGGCCAACCAAGACGTAAGGGACAGTTTGGTAGCTTGGATGGCTGATAACGACACTTCTAATTGGGCGAACGGTCTAAGAATTGTCCAGAATACCAAAAATAATAGTTACCACTCGGGAATAAAAATGACACCTTATGAAGCTATGTTCGGCGCCCCACAGAAGAATGGCCTACGTAGCTCCATCTTGACTGAGGAGGTTTGCAATCGGATTGTCAGTGAAGAAGAGCTGGAGCAGGAACTCACGTTTGTTAAAAATAGCATAAACGAAAACGATATGACAAAAGATAATGATGAACTCGTGGACAATGCTATGCTAGATCAAAATGAAGCTGAATTCAATGAAAGAAATATGTTGGTGTGCTCTGTATGCGATCAGACTATTGGTGACGATGAGTGTGCTTTGGCAACTGAGAAATGCTTTGAATGTGGGCAAAAATTTCATCTAGGATGCTTTACAACAACTGAATTCGGTTCTGAATTGCCCCTTTGCTCTCTTTGCTCAAAGAAATCTGCAGTTGAAACCGCCAGGGGAAAGTGAAAATTGGGACTTGGGTCACAGGCTGAGAAAATGTTGAAAATGTCGGGTAAAAATTTACCTTCTGTGTCTGTTGGTGACAATGTAGTTGTTCAGATTCCTGAAGTAGACCGTGGCCGGCTGGCCCCGCGAAATATCATGGCTGTTGTCATGAACGTTGACGAGGATCACCACACACTTGGAACAAAACATGGGACCCTCGTCGAACAATTCTCTAGGAACCAATTCCAACCAATAAAAAACAAATTCCTGAAAACTGATGAAGTGCCTGAACCTTTCATCAACGTCAGGCAAGAAGCGGTGGTGTCGTCAGGGTCTAAACAAGGGTTTGTTAAATGTGGATGTAAACAAAGGTGCACAGGAAAATCCTGTAAGTGTTTAAAATCAAATGTAAAATGTAACTCAAAGTGCCATAGCAGAACCACATGCGCAAATAAATAAACAGTTCTTACAATGAATGTATCGTGATAAACATAACTTTAAATACGTTTTTCTTACATTATAGTATTTAATTTAAAGTTTTCTTTTGAGTCATATATTTTTAGCCTACTTTTCACATTTTGCAAAAATGAGGAAAAAGTAGACTTATGAGATCGATCCGGGAAAATGTGTGTCTGTCTGTCTGTCTGTCTGTCCTTCTGTCTGTCAGTCTGTCTGTCCTCTGTCTGTCTGGCTGTGTGTGTGTGTCCCCCTATCAACTCCTAAACGGCTGCAGCAATCAAAACCAAATTTAGTATGAGTAAAGATGTGCACCGGAATAGCTCACGTCCATATTTTAAAATGATGTCAGTGCTACCAACTGCTGAAAAAACGCACTAGAAATTTGAGCTCCATGTTGGATATCTTGCAAGGTATGCATGGGAGCTATCCCAAAATTGGCACACATGTAGATAATACTACTTAAGTTTAATTTCCAGGAGGCCAACCATAACAGAGTTGCCAAAATAATTTTAAGCCTTCTGATAAGTCCAATGTTTAAATGCATATAACTTCTAAACTATCAATTGGATTTCAACCAAATTTTGTATGTAATATCTGTACATAAACAGATATGACTGAGCGTATTCTTAAGAGCCACCGGGGATGCCAACTGTTAATAGATGCACTCTCTATTTTTTTAAATCCAAATACCAATATATCAGAAAGTATGCAAGCCAATAGCTGTAAACTATGCACACGTATATTCTGACATCTTAGATTAATTTGGAGTAACTTATATACGTCAGTTCTACCAACATGATTATAAGCCTGCTGATAGTACCAATTTTTAAATACATGTAACTTCTATACTATCATTTGGATTTCAACCAAATTTCGTATGTGCTATGTGTACCATAACAGATATGACTATAGGTATTGTTAGGAGCAATCAGGGCTGCCAACTGTTAATAAATGCTGTCTATATTTTTTACCCTAATATCAATATATCAGAAAGTATGCAAGCCAACAGCTCTATACTTTCCACACGTATAGCACCCGACATTCTAGATTAATTTGGAGTAATTAATACTAGGCAGTGCTGCCAACATGATTCTATGCCTGCTGATATGTCCAATTTTAAAATACATGTAACTTCTATACTAACAAATGGATTTCATCCAAAATTGGCACAACAAGATATCATAATATTTCAGATTATTTCTGACCAGCACACGCATGAAATTGTTGGCAAAATTGCTTTTACGCGTGCTGATAGATCCAGTGTCTAACTGCATGTAACGTCCATTGGACTTCAACCAAATTTTGTATTCTGTACCATAAGAGATGGAACTAAGAATATATTCAGTCACCAAGGCTGCCAACTGTACTGCTCTATTAGGCTACAATATACCAGGTATAGTTTGAACTAATTAGATTTTTCGATATTACCAACTTTATTTCGTCATTATTCTAGATAGGTTCATATTCTGTAGAATAATCATTGGCATGAAAAGTAGGCTGTATAGTTCTTAACGGAACTTCTTGTTAAGGTTTACAATGTCAAATGTGTTATAAAGCAATACATTTCTTTATAATATGTAACATACTGAACCCTTATCATTGTGTCCAATAATAATGTTTCATATTATTAAAAAATGCTGGAAATGCTAAATACATGATATGCTGGATATTTGAGTAAAATTGATGTAGCAAGTAATCTGGACTTGGTAAGACGGGCTACGTGCTGACTGGAAACTACCGACAGTTTCACAACCAATGCTATTCTTATATTTCTGAGAAAATCAGATATGACGCTGTGGCGTACGTGACCATCGACAGGCCAAAATGCTGGGTACAAGGCAAGGAGTGAGAGAGAGGACAAGTGTCGTGACGTGAAAATAAGGGCGGGATTTGTAAGGTCAGAACTCCGACGCCAACTTATCTGACCAATAAGAAAACATGACGCCAGAACATAGCGTCAGTGTGTTTTGCGCGCCAATCGGTTATAAAAAGATCTAGCGATCGGTTTGCATGTTCGGCGGCAGATTCGTGACCTGTGAGAAAATACAAGATTTTTGAGAGGTCACACATAATTATAGGCCCATTATTTAAAATATTGAGGAGCTATTTTCTCCCACCATTGAAACTTTAGGCTTTCTGTATATATACAAATGTCTGAGAGGAACCGGGGCACTCCTAATTATTCTTCGACAGTCATTTTAAGACGTCCTTAAGACGGTATGGTTTTAAAATTCTAGTTGTGTGTCGACAACGAAGTTATAAATTTCATAAATTGTGAGATGGCAATTAGCCATAGAATAGGGAAAGTCTACGATTCTGCATAGGACTATATGAGGAAATAAAATACTCATAACGCAGATAGAACAGTTTTAAAACTTTAATTTAATTGTGTTTTAACAGCAGCAAGATGACGACCATGGAGAGAAGACAACAAGTTTCATCCTCCATTACCATGAGTTTTATGGGCTAAAAGGCCTAATGATGGGAGATGACGAGGCGGAAGGCCTCTGGAAAGCAGTTTAAGTGATGAGTATTAAAAAATTGATTTATTGATTTTGGACGAGGGGAATCGCGAGAGATGTGTGGAACTTTGTACAGATTTTATTTGTGTGGTTTAATTTAAATTTTAGGGTTTGATTTCTTAACTGACATGCGTGTAGTAAATTTTGGCATTGCGTGACAATTATGTTGTACAGTAAATTTTGTAACTTAATGTTGTCCTTATGTATACGTAATTCTTATAGCGAAATGGCCGCATATGATTAACGTATCAATAAAAAGTGTAGCCATGAATGAGAACCTAGGAACGACAATGATAAATGGACTGAATTAATGATATGTTAAACTAATTACTACGTGGGGGGAAAATTAGTGTTTTGTTGCTTTGATAACTCGGGCTAAGTCTGATTCCAGTTATTAATTCTTTATTGTCATTTGGACATGTTGTGTGTCATTTATCTGAGGGGTGTGCTGATTCATGCTACGACGAGATCTTCGAAAATGTGCCACGTGTGTTTGGGTGTAAGTGATGATGATGAGGAGAGGTAAAGCCTGTCCTTGACTGCGACATCATTCCGGCAAACTAGTTACCCTTGGGGGTAAGTTTGACCTGGAGATGTGTTCTTAAAAATCCCTGAGAGGATGTTTTGAGATAATGTGATATTTTGTTTGTACGCGTTTAACAGGTGGCGATTAGCAAAGGTGCTGGACGCTGGCTATGGGCTAGAATCTATGTTTAGCGTGGCACTAATTACTACGTGGGGGAAGAAATCAGCCACTCACTCGGAGATGCGATAACAGGCCCGGCTGTCTCCAGCTCGGTTATGACACGTTATGTTTGCTTTAAAGCCTAATGAGTTAAGGTTATTGTATTTGGTTTAATTTGGGGAGTTGCCATGTTGTCGATCCAAGTTTCTTTTATCATTACTACGACTTATTTGTTCATTGTTTTAAAACGCCAAATTTTCTGGCGTGAAAATTATCATTTGTATTTTGTTGTTGTTGGCTCTTATTTTCAAGGCCATTGTATTTATTATAAATATAATTTGGCAACCGGCCAAACTTGTTCATGTCATGTTATGCTTTCCTAGTGTTTAAGGTATAAGACGGTAATTCCGCAGCCCTTATTTTAAATAATACACACGTGTATTTGGTTGTGGTAATCTAAGGTTAGAGCATGTCAGTAGGGTATATAAATATGTAATTGTTGTTCCCACATTTCCGTAATTCGTCCTTCGCAGTACGGAGTTCGTTCCCGAACCGACTGTTTTGGTCGGAAACGAGCGCCCGTCAAAATGCTCAATACTTAAACTAGTCTTAAAACGCGTGTCGCTCATAAATATTAAATTCTTGTACTATTTTATTTGTTTGTTATTTTTGGATCTTGTGATCCGTTTTCTTTTATTACTTTGAATTAAGTGACATTGCAGTCACAACACTTGTTTGACAGCTGTCATGCCGTGTTATCATGGTACGTCAGGCTGGTCAGTGTCAGATCTGTTCACGTGCGAGTGAACAATATAAGGGTGGTTTATTGTTACGTGTCTTATGTTTGATTCAGTTATAAAATTTCATTTGTTAGTAGATCCTGTTGTTTTCTTGGCTTTGTAATAATAAGTTAACCTTATGAACCCTGGAAGTTATGTTGATAGCAAAACCTCTAAATCACATTCACAAGAATCCATTACGACCCCGAAATTTTGAATCTTGTCTACATGCTATTTTCCAAGGGTATATAAGAGTTACTTTGGCTTCCGAACGTGTGGCATTTGTGTTTTAGAGTTAAAAAAATTGATCACCGGCATGTGATAAGTTTATTAACGTAAGTTAGGCGAAGATAGTACCGCCAAATGTTTGAAAATATAAAGTCATGGAGTTTGCAATAAAGTAAATGTGGAACAAGTTAAGTGTTTGAACTTTGATTAAAATTAGAACAAACTGTTCCAGGCGCCCAATCAAATTAAATTAGCTTTGTGTAGAAAAGCCAAACTCAGAGAATTATTTGACAGGAAGGTTAGACCTTAAAAACTAATTAATACTCTATTAATTGGTTAATATTTGTAAGTGAAGTAAGGTCAGGAAGATTATAACTGAATCAAAGGGTTAAAAATTAAATGGAATAATAAGTAAATTATACTCAGTGATGCTATAGTTTGTGGGAGTAATTTAAAGTAAATGAACTGAGTATGTAAAGGGTTAATGTGTGTATATTTAATATGTGTGAGCGCGCGTATCCAGGGCTCCGCCCTTATGTCATTTCCCTATGTCTCAAATATATTATTGTTGTGATGGCAACTCTTGGAGAAATCCGCGAAGTGATTGAATTAGCATCCGCTCGTACGCGAGAACAGCTTAGTGAGATGAGAAAGGACATAACCAATGAAATGCAGACACAGTTAGCGGCGAACAGTGAAGAAACGCAGACACAGTTAGCGGCAAATAGTGTAGAAATGCAGACACAGTTCGCGGCAAATAGTGAAGAAACGAAGACACAGTTAACGGCCATAAATAAACAATCGGCAGAAACGCACAGTTAACGGCAATAAATAAACAATCGGCAGAAACGCAGACACAGTTAACGGCCATAAATAAACAATCGGCAGAAACGCAGACACAGTTAGCTGCTATAAATAAACAATCGGAAGAAATACAGACACAGTTAAACACAAAACTATCCGAAGTTAACGAGAATATAAATCAGAAAATCGCTACACAAAACATTCTGGTTAGTGAACAATTACATAGGCAGTCTGAGAAAAACAATGAAATGTTAAACGCACAAGACGAAAGAAACACTCAAAATCTAGCTGCGCTAACGGTAGAAATCAAAGAGCACACAAAAGAACAGCTAATCCAATTAGCAAAGGACGTTAGCACTAACAATACCAAACAATTAGGAATAATAAAAGGTAGCAAAGATTCGTTTAAAAAGGAAATAAAAGGAATGGATGAGACTGTTATGGCAAAACTAGCACAAATCGAGCAAGCGTGTTTGACCAACTCATCTGAGATTAAAGAAGCACATACAAACTTAGAAAAAAGGTTTGAGAAGATCGAACGAGGGACACAGGGTATGCAAGATCAGATAATTACAGTAGATAACAATATCACGGGCTTAGTGACGGAACTCAACAAATTAGAAATACAATCAATTGAGAAATGGAAAAAGTTAGAAATTGACCAGGAAGAAATTAAACAAACATTAGACCAGAACAACATTTCTCTGGGAGAAAGGATAGATAAACTCGAAGATAATCAGGAGGCTAATCAACAGGAAGTCGAAAAACTCATTGTTAAATTGAAGGATACTATTAGAAAAGATTGGACCAAGATGAGCGCTGATTCGAAAGATGAACGGCTCGCAGTAAGCAAGAAGCTAGGGGAAAATAACGCGAAAATACAGGCGTTAGAAGAAAATATGAAGTTAAGATTTCAAATTCAAGAGGACCGCATGATAAAATCGGAGTTGCAGTCACTTGTACATAATACGATGTTTGCGACACTAATGGAAAAGGGGAAAGGGGAGAATGCGGAAAGAGAGCACACAGTAGACAGCCACGAGCTTGGGCAAAGTCCAAGAACGATAGACACGCAAGCATTCCAGAATTATGAGGGTCGTAGCTCGACACCTCAAAACACACAACTTCCCACGCAAGTTATACAAGTCATCCGTGGAAACGAATTTAAACCGAATAAGTTTTTACCAGAGAGCGGAGGGACACCTAAAGCTTTCTTAAGAGAACTGACAGAATATTTTTCGGACCAAAATGTTAGCTCAACGCGACAATTAAGAATGGTTGAAAAAATTTTGGCGGGCTCAGCACTTACCTGGTATCTTGGATTTAAGAACACATTTAAATCAATGGAAGGGTTCCACAAGGCCTTCCTAAGCAAATACTGGAGTGGGTCATATCAACAAAGCTTGCGAATGGACTTATACTCGCGCAAATACCATTCCACGCATCAGACGAAATATGCAGATTTTTTCGCCATGCAACTTGTCAAATTGGAAGATCTTGATAATCCCCCGAGCGAAATGGAGCTAATAACTACTATAGGAAAACAGATGCCTATTAGCGTTCAACAAATCTTGGTGGCGGCAAATATTACGACCGTGGTCCAGGCAGAAGAGGTATTAAGGAGGATAGATGAAACCACTAATTACATCAACCCGAGAGAGAAGAGACAGATAGAGTTAGTTAATGCAGTCGAAGTAGTCAAGACACCGAACAAAAACACGAGGTCGCAAGCTACAAACACTGGGGATAATCAAAGACGGCAGAGCACCGAAGAATATGAGCCGAGATCTCAACCGAGATACGAAAATAGGGACAGAAACCATAACAATCAGGAAGAAACTAACCGCTACCGGAACACAAACAATCAGCAGTGGCGAGATAATAGGAGATACCAAACGTCATACAATAGGAATAATAATAATAACGCACCTTATAATCGGGGATGGCGTGGAGGACACTATAATCAACAATATAGGCCCAGGGACAATAGGCGTTACAATCAACAATATAACGCACAGGATAACCAGCGGTTTAACGAGCAATCGGATCCAAGGGAGGACCGGAGAAATTGGAACGAGAGACACGCTGACCCGCAACAGTACCTAGAAGAGCCACGTAACATGGAAGGAAATAATAAGGATAAATGGGAAAGAGCAATAGATCGGCGGAAGAATCCCGACAACCACGAGGAGGAAAACGGAACGCATCAAATGTTGGAGGCCATGTATGTAGAAACCCAGAGATATTTGGAGGAGCTGCATGGAGAAGAAGAACATAGAGCAGCTGACAATAGGAAACAGAAGAATAGCAGGAGAGATTCGCAGGCCGTGTCAGGCAAGGGTCTCGAAATATGGTTAAAAAAAATTATTGTACGGGAATCGGAGAAGAGGAAGGGAGAAGGAAGAAGATGGCAACGCGTGGGAGAAGAAGGAGATGACATCACGGTAAAATGGAGAAAAGACAGGAGCGGCTTAAGGAAGTTCAACTAGGGGTTACGAACTTGGGTAACAACGCCTACAGAGTCCGGGAGGTGAGCACAGGAAACATGGCAGTGTATAATATTTAAAATTTAAAATTGTATCATCAGAGAGAGCCATACGAACCGAGAAATAATGTAACTGCAGCAAATTAAACATTCGCGTGATAACATACAACAAAATATACGGGGGTACTCTAGTGGTGAATGCGCTCGAAAGACGGCTCTGACGTGTTTACAAATTCAGGCGAAAGTTGTAAATCAGCAATGTTGATGTTTTGAAAGAGTGAGAGGGGAGACGAGTAGCGAGGAAAGAGGCCGGAGGGCATAAGTATACAGGAATTCCCTAATGAGTTTGGAGCGAGACGGCTACTGAAACAGACAGAGGCGGACAGTCAAAATATTTTGAGGGTGACCAGCAACTTCAAATTTGAGCCAGAAAAGTAGGGGATGTGAAATTCGACTTCATTTGAGTTCGAATTTCATCAACTAGGGGTCAGATGAACCCTTATCATTGTGTCCAATAATAATGTTTCATATTATTAAAAAATGCTGGAAATGCTAAATACATGATATGCTGGATATTTGAGTAAAATTGATGTAGCAAGTAATCTGGACTTGGTAAGACGGGCTACGTGCTGACTGGAAACTACCGACAGTTTCACAACCAATGCTATTCTTATATTTCTGAGAAAATCAGATATGACGCTGTGGCGTACGTGACCATCGACAGGCCAAAATGCTGGGTACAAGGCAAGGAGTGAGAGAGAGGACAAGTGTCGTGACGTGAAAATAAGGGCGGGATTTGTAAGGTCAGAACTCCGACGCCAACTTATCTGACCAATAAGAAAACATGACGCCAGAACATAGCGTCAGTGTGTTTTGCGCGCCAATCGGTTATAAAAAGATCTAGCGATCGGTTTGCATGTTCGGCGGCAGATTCGTGACCTGTGAGAAAATACAAGATTTTTGAGAGGTCACACATAATTATAGGCCCATTATTTAAAATATTGAGGAGCTATTTTCTCCCACCATTGAAACTTTAGGCTTTCTGTATATATACAAATGTCTGAGAGGAACCGGGGCACTCCTAATTATTCTTCGACAGTCATTTTAAGACGTCCTTAAGACGGTATGGTTTTAAAATTCTAGTTGTGTGTCGACAACGAAGTTATAAATTTCATAAATTGTGAGATGGCAATTAGCCATAGAATAGGGAAAGTCTACGATTCTGCATAGGACTATATGAGGAAATAAAATACTCATAACGCAGATAGAACAGTTTTAAAACTTTAATTTAATTGTGTTTTAACAGCAGCAAGATGACGACCATGGAGAGAAGACAACAAGTTTCATCCTCCATTACCATGAGTTTTATGGGCTAAAAGGCCTAATGATGGGAGATGACGAGGCGGAAGGCCTCTGGAAAGCAGTTTAAGTGATGAGTATTAAAAAATTGATTTATTGATTTTGGACGAGGGGAATCGCGAGAGATGTGTGGAACTTTGTACAGATTTTATTTGTGTGGTTTAATTTAAATTTTAGGGTTTGATTTCTTAACTGACATGCGTGTAGTAAATTTTGGCATTGCGTGACAATTATGTTGTACAGTAAATTTTGTAACTTAATGTTGTCCTTATGTATACGTAATTCTTATAGCGAAATGGCCGCATATGATTAACGTATCAATAAAAAGTGTAGCCATGAATGAGAACCTAGGAACGACAATGATAAATGGACTGAATTAATGATATGTTAAACTAATTACTACGTGGGGGGAAAATTAGTGTTTTGTTGCTTTGATAACTCGGGCTAAGTCTGATTCCAGTTATTAATTCTTTATTGTCATTTGGACATGTTGTGTGTCATTTATCTGAGGGGTGTGCTGATTCATGCTACGACGAGATCTTCGAAAATGTGCCACGTGTGTTTGGGTGTAAGTGATGATGATGAGGAGAGGTAAAGCCTGTCCTTGACTGCGACATCATTCCGGCAAACTAGTTACCCTTGGGGGTAAGTTTGACCTGGAGATGTGTTCTTAAAAATCCCTGAGAGGATGTTTTGAGATAATGTGATATTTTGTTTGTACGCGTTTAACAGGTGGCGATTAGCAAAGGTGCTGGACGCTGGCTATGGGCCAGAATCTATGTTTAGCGTGGCGCTAATTACTACGTGGGGGAAGAAATCAGCCACTCACTCGGAGATGCGATAACAGGCCCGGCTGTCTCCAGCTCGGTTATGACACGTTATGTTTGCTTTAAAGCCTAATGAGTTAAGGTTATTTTATTTGGTTTAATTTGGGGAGTTGCCAAGTTGTCGATCCAAGTTTCTTTTATCATTACTACGACTTATTTGTTCATTGTTTTAAAACGCCAAATTTTCTGGCGTGAAAATTAACATTTGTATTTTGATGTTGTTGGCTCTTATTTTCAAGGCCATTGTATTTATTATAAATATAATTTGGCAACCGGCCAAACTTGTTCATGTCATGTTATGCTTTCCTAGTGTTTAAGGTATAAGACGGTAATTCCGCAGCCCTTATTTTAAATAATACACACGTGTATTTGGTTGTGGTAATCTAAGGTTAGAGCATGTCAGTAGTGTATATAAATATGTAATTGTTGTTCCCACATTTTCGTAATTCGTCCTTCGCAGTACGGAGTTCGTTCCCGAACCGACTGTTTTGGTCGGAAACGAGCGCCCGTCAAAATGCTCATTACTTAAACTAGTCTTAAAACGCGTGTCGCTCATAAATATTAAATTCTTGTACTATTTTATTTGTTTGTTATTTTTGGATCTTGTGATCCGTTTTCTTTTATTACTTTGAATTAAGTGACATTGCAGTCACAACACTTGTTTGACAGCTGTCATGCCGTGTTATCATGGTACGTCAGGCTGGTCAGTGTCAGATCTGTTCACGTGCGAGTGAACAATATAAGGGTGGTTTATTGTTACGTGTCTTATGTTTGATTCAGTTATAAAATTTCATTTGTTAGTAGATCCTGTTGTTTTCTTGGCTTTGTAATAATAAGTTAACCTTATGAACCCTGGAAGTTATGTTGATAGCAAAACCTCTAAATCACATTCACAAGAATCCATTACGACCCCGAAATTTTGAATTTTGTCTATATGCTATTTTCCAAGGGTATAATACTTTATAACATTAATTATAACATTTTCATTAAATCATTAATAAATGTTCATTATGTTGAAAGAATGTTTATTTCCAAACCAACTTCTTTTTTACTATAGTTTGCCGATAAGGTATCAAACAACTTAACTACTGACGTTGGGTCATTTCGGACTTTGCGCAAAAGCAAAATACCCACAACGCGTTGTGGGCAAGCCACGTTGTCCACAACGCGACGTGGGTATTTTTGCATTGCTCAATCTCCGAAGTGAAGTAAAAATGTAGACTTTCACGACCAGCGTTGAAATAGGAATCTCTGTTTCGCGGGCTTATAGGTCGTGTTCCAAGGACATTTTGTCGTCCTGACGTTTCGCTGAATACTGCGTTCAGCATGTTCACAGGTTACATAAAGCGAGGTAAAACAAGTAAACAGAAGATATATAAATAGTCAACAACCCACACATAGAGGCTACCATAGCAACGGCTTACCACATAAAAGTAATGCATCAAGGACAGGGCTGCTCGTCTGTTGCATCTTCTCGTCGCAGACCACTTCCTCTACCAAACGACTGCTCCCGAGCCGCCCGACCCCGCTCCTTATATATACAATACCTGGCAGGCAAGTACAAAGGGCGGAGCCGGGACGCACGGGCGCAGCCGCCTGGCGAGGAGCGGTCGGGCTGAGGCCCCCATGCTTTATTAATAATGTGCAGCCTACATACAATCATGACATACAATACAAAAACAAAAAAAAGGAAAGAGAAGCACAAAGAAACCTGAATTAGAGTACAAGGAGACATATATATCTAAGATTAAATCCTTCACTGTCCGAGCCGTCCCTATGACGGAACAAATTTCAGAAAAGTTCCAAATCAGGTATATCACTTCATACACATACACATACAACACTTAGTTCCGTTCACCTGTCTTCATGGTCCCATGGAAGTTGAACCCAGCGCTCAGCTGCCTGGTGAGAATTCCGGTGAATAGCCAGGGCAAGTTCATAATCCAGAAGTGAGCGCCAAGACCCCGTCCTTGGGAGAACACGGTTAACAGAGCTAGTCCAACTGTTGGGGTGCCTGGAGATTCCGACCCGCCGGGAGGGCCGGTCCCGCAGGTTCATTTGGCTGCTGTCGCCCCTCGTCCGCCCCCGCGTGGTCCGCGTCCTCGGCCGGTTCCCTGTTGAAACCCTCCGCGGGTGACCGCGGGCTGACGAACTGGCTGTTGAAAGGTGAAATTCGGAGGGAGCTCTAGGATCTCGTCTCCCCCAGCGCCGTCGAGTTGGATGGCGTAAGCCCATCCCTTGGTGAGAGCGGCGTATAGGAGATTCGCCCGATTGAAAACATACTTCCTCTGACCCCGATCCAGGAGACGCCAATTGGACAGGAGATAAAGTGTCGTCTGGGCATCGTGATGGTCCCTGCCAGTGGGGACAAATAGAAGCTGTTGCTTGAGGGCTGCTGCCAGGTTCCAAACGCGTTGATCCGTAGGGACTGGAAGGCCCCTGGGGTAATCGGCTGGTACCAGGGTCCTCCAAGGGTAGGCGTGCGGTCTCTGCTGTTGATCGTCTGGATCGTCGTCCTCCTCGGCCTCGTCCGGGTCTGGTGGTTCGGTTTGCTGTTGAACCTCTAAAAAAACCAAGCGTGCGTTTATTTGTTGAAGAGCTTCAAGAATCTGCTCGTTCGTCGCTGCCATTTGAGTTTCGGTGGATACTGAGACGGTGTCGGTCGTGGTGGAGCCAGACGGACACTCCGAAGTAGTTGCTAGTCGCTTGGCCGGCGACGGTGTCCTTGAGCGCGGTGCGTGCTGCGTCTTGTTGTCAGTAGTCACTTTCTTAACTGGTGTGTTAGCTTTCTTTTCTTTGAAGTGTTGAGCTACGTTAGTTGCTAGTCGTGGAGTCGTACCAGGCTTAGCCGTAGAGATCTTCTTCTTCTGCGGTGATGCTTTCGGTGGCATGCTCCGACACACTCCCGGTAGGCCACTACGGGTGGCAAGAGGACGGACACTCGGTGCAAGCTGCTGACCACTTCCTCTACCAAACGACTGCTCCCGAGCCGCCCGACCCCGCTCCTTATATATACAATACCGGGCTGCTGTGGTGTCCCCGTCACCTCCGGAACCAAACGACTGACGAGTCCTCCCAAGCGCGAGCTCCTTAAATAACTTAAGTGAGCGACGCATGTACTCTGTCGAGCACGGCTCGGGAGGGCCCGTCAGCCGGATTGTCCCTCGAGGCGACGGTTCGCCACGCGAGGCGGATGCCCCGCTGTGCTGCAATCTTTAATAACTTAATATACAGAGGTAACATGTACAGGTTTGAATACAATAACGGGCCTCGGCCCGACACAAGAGAATAACGTGCTACACTAGAGTCTGTAAAGATATTTACACTTTGGGTTGCGGGGTCGGCACAATCTTCGATGGCCCATATGGCCGCTGAGATGGCTGCTGCTGTTTCCGCTTGATTAATGGTGACCGGATGCCGAAAGGCCTGAGCCCAAGCCAAGTCCTGATGGGGCTGACGATACACTGCCGCGATGGACCAGGGCGTTGCGTCAGAATATACATTGATCTCATTTCGACGAGGCCCCGTATCGCGGGGAGTGTCCATAAAGTCTGAGGTTAGAAGACGCCTTGGCCAGAATGCTTCCCCTGATAAGACATGTCGAACGAGAAACATTGGCCAGCCCATTACCCAACAGGCCCAACTAAGGTAGCCTGCCGCCTGTTGGGCCTGGTGCTCTGAGTAATATGGGGTGTCCTTAATGATTTGTTTAATCCGTTTCTTCGTTGAAGGATGCAATAAAATACAACTCGCCACTATGTTGATTGTCACTCCTAAATAGTTTATAATGACCGTGGGGGTCAACATACACTTATCTCTGTTTAATGTCACGCCTACCACTACTTCGAGGAACAACG
Organism: Meconema thalassinum; assembly: GCA_946902985.2. NCBI lineage: Eukaryota > Metazoa > Arthropoda > Insecta > Orthoptera > Tettigoniidae > Meconema > Meconema thalassinum. The sequence continues at coordinate 589,055,740 of OX336388.2, forward strand.
TCACTTCCTCAACATCGATACGATCACCATGTATTAACCAATCATCGAGGTAAGGTATCATCTCGAGATGAGGGAACTGTTCATGTAACAACTCGGCGACTGCCACCGCCCAGCGCTGCATTACGCTGGGGGCCAGCGCGTGCCCCATGGGCAAGCGCTGCCAACAATAGTGTTTGTGTTCATAGTAAACCCCGTACGTAAAAATGTCTCGGTTTCGGAGCGGTATCTGGTAGAAACCGCTTTTCAAGTCCACCTTTATCGCGATATGGTCTGAAGGTATGGCCTGCAATGCCTGAGCTGCGGAACGCAAGGAGAACTTAGGGGTCTGTATATACGGTGTCCAAGCGGAGAGGTCATAGATGACCCTCGCCATCCCGTTGGCCTTCGGCACAAGGAACAACGGGAAGGCGAAGAATGGTTTGAATTCACACAGTATGTCATTCCGCACCAAATCACTGATCACTTCACTCATTAATGGCGAACTGGGGGTCTTACGGTAGACCGCTGGAGCGTTGGTGGGTCGAGGTAGAGCCACTCCTTCCGCCATGATGCGCTGCGCGTAGTTGCCACACGGAGTATCCAGGTAGGGTATAGGGTTTGCTGCTGCTACTGCTGTGGAGACGTATCTGGTCGGTGGTGGTGCCCTGGTGGGCTGTTGGATCTCTGGGAAGTCCTGTTGGTTTATCTGATGTCGCAATACTGGGGGTCGTCTGGGATAACGAGGATCATAGTCCCAGTATTCGTCTTCTTCGTCGTCTGGATGCCGTTCCTGGTCAGGATCCAAGATGACTAATTCCGGATGCTGTTGCTCCGCTGGGTTCTGCCCAGTCTCCGCCGGTGTGCCGGGGCCGTCTTCACCCTGGATGCTGCGATCGTTGCTGACTACATCCCATGGCGCACTGCGCCACCGTATCCAAAACAACTCTTGTACTTGGATCGGTATCAGGTTCTCCGGAACTTCAGGAATTTCTTCCGGGGATAGGTCTTCCCCTTCTGGATTATAAGATGTCCAGAATTGTTGAAGCGCCGTTTGGAGGTGCCCCGTCGTCGGATATCGGGTGAAGACTGCGGGCGGCGTGTATGACCGCTCTGCCCACTTGGTGGGGGAGGTGAGCTCCGATACTCTCCCCCTCCGACGGCGGTGTGTTGGCCTACACATGGATTACGAGAAACAAGCTGCTGCTGTGGTGTCCCCGTCACCTCCGGAACCAAACGACTGACGAGTCCTCCCAAGCGCGAGCTCCTTAAATAACTTAAGTGAGCGACGCATGTACTCTGTCGAGCACGGCTCGGGAGGGCCCGTCAGCCGGATTGTCCCTCGAGGCGACGGTTCGCCACGCGAGGCGGATGCCCCGCTGTGCTGCAATCTTTAATAACTTAATATACAGAGGTAACATGTACAGGTTTGAATACAATAACGGGCCTCGGCCCGACACAAGAGAATAACGTGCTACACTAGAGTCTGTAAAGATATTTACACTTTGGGTTGCGGGGTCGGCACAATCTTCGATGGCCCATATGGCCGCTGAGATGGCTGCTGCTGTTTCCGCTTGATTAATGGTGACCGGATGCCGAAAGGCCTGAGCCCAAGCCAAGTCCTGATGGGGCTGACGATACACTGCCGCGATGGACCAGGGCGTTGCGTCAGAATATACATTGGTCTCATTTCGACGAGGCCCCGTATCGCGGGGAGTGTCCATAAAGTCTGAGGTTAGAAGACGCCTTGGCCAGAATGCTTCCCCTGATAAGACATGTCGAACGAGAAACATTGGCCAGCCCATTACCCAACAGGCCCAACTAAGGTAGCCTGCCGCCTGTTGGGCCTGGTGCTCTGAGTAATATGGGGTGTCCTTAATGATTTGTTTAATCCGTTTCTTCGTTGAAGGATGCAATAAAATACAACTCGCCACTATGTTGATTGTCACTCCTAAATAGTTTATAATGACCGTGGGGGTCAACATACACTTATCTCTGTTTAATGTCACGCCTACCACTACTTCGAGGAACAACGTCACTTCCTCAACATCGATACGATCACCATGTATTAACCAATCATCGAGGTAGGGTATCATCTCGAGATGAGGGAACTGTTCATGTAACAACTCGGCGACTGCCACCGCCCAGCGCTGCATTACGCTGGGGGCCAGCGCGTGCCCCATGGGCAAGCGCTGCCAACAATAGTGTTTGTGTTCATAGTAAACCCCGTACGTAAAAATGTCTCGGTTTCGGAGCGGTATCTGGTAGAAACCGCTTTTCAAGTCCACCTTTATCGCGATATGGTCTGAAGGTATGGCCTGCAATGCCTGAGCTGCGGAACGCAAGGAGAACTTAGGGGTCTGTATATACGGTGTCCAAGCGGAGAGGTCATAGATGACCCTCGCCATCCCGTTGGCCTTTGGCACAAGGAACAACGGGAAGGCGAAGAATGGTTTGAATTCACACAGTATGTCATTCCGCACCAAATCACTGATCACTTCACTCATTAATGGCGAACTGGGGGTCTTACGGTAGACCGCTGGAGCGTTGGTGGGTCGAGGTAGTGCCACTCCTTCCGCCATGATGCGCTGCGCGTAGTTGCCACACGGAGTATCCAGGTAGGGTATAGGGTTTGCTGCTGCTACTGCTGTGGAGACGTATCTGGTCGGTGGTGGTGCCCTGGTGGGCTGTTGGATCTCTGGGAAGTCCTGTTGGTTTATCTGATGTCGCAATACTGGGGGTCGTCTGGGATAACGAGGATCATAGTCCCAGTATTCGTCTTCTTCGTCGTCTGGATGCCGTTCCTGGTCAGGATCCAAGATGACTAATTCCGGATGCTGTTGCTCCGCTGGGTTCTGCCCAGTCTCCGCCGGTGTGCCGGGGCCGTCTTCACCCTGGATGCTGCGATCGTTGCTGACTACATCCCATGGCGCACTGCGCCACCGTATCCAAAACAACTCTTGTACTTGGATCGGTATCAGGTTCTCCGGAACTTCAGGAATTTCTTCCGGGGATAGGTCTTCCCCTTCTGGATTATAAGATGTCCAGAATTGTTGAAGCGCCGTTTGGAGGTGCCCCGTCGTCGGATATCGGGTGAAGACTGCGGGCGGCGTGTATGACCGCTCTGCCCACTTGGTGGGGGAGGTGAGCTCCGATACTCTCCCCCTCCGACGGCGGTGTGTTGGCCTACACATGGATTACGAGAAACAAGCTGCTGCTGTGGTGTCCCCGTCACCTCCGGAACCAAACGACTGACGAGTCCTCCCAAGCGCGAGCTCCTTAAATAACTTAAGTGAGCGACGCATGTACTCTGTCGAGCACGGCTCGGGAGGGCCCGTCAGCCGGATTGTCCCTCGAGGCGACGGTTCGCCACGCGAGGCGGATGCCCCGCTGTGCTGCAATCTTTAATAACTTAATATACAGAGGTAACATGTACAGGTTTGAATACAATAACGGGCCTCGGCCCGACACAAGAGAATAACGTGCTACACTAGAGTCTGTAAAGATATTTACACTTTGGGTTGCGGGGTCGGCACAATCTTCGATGGCCCATATGGCCGCTGAGATGGCTGCTGCTGTTTCCGCTTGATTAATGGTGACCGGATGCCGAAAGGCCTGAGCCCAAGCCAAATCCTGATGGGGCTGACGATACACTGCCGCGATGGATCAGGGCGTTGCGTCAGAATATACATTGATCTCATTTCGACGAGGCCCCGTATCGCGGGGAGTGTCCATAAAGTCTGAGGTTAGAAGACGCCTTGGCCAGAATGCTTCCCCTGATAAGACATGTCGAACGAGAAACATTGGCCAGCCCATTACCCAACAGGCCCAACTAAGGTAGCCTGCCGCCTGTTGGGCCTGGTGCTCTGAGTAATATGGGGTGTCCTTAATGATTTGTTTAATCCGTTTCTTCGTTGAAGGATGCAATAAAATACAACTCGCCACTATGTTGATTGTCACTCCTAAATAGTTTATAATGACCGTGGGGGTCAACATAAACTTATCTCTGTTTAATGTCACGCCTACCACTACTTCGAGGAACAACGTCACTTCCTCAACATCGATACGATCACCATGTATTAACCAATCATCGAGGTAGGGTATCATCTCGAGATGAGGGAACTGTTCATGTAACAACTCGGCGACTGCCACCGCCCAGCGCTGCATTACGCTGGGGGCCAGCGCGTGCCCCATGGGCAAGCGCTGCCAACAATAGTGTTTGTGTTCATAGTAAACCCCGTACGTAAAAATGTCTCGGTTTCGGAGCGGTATCTGGTAGAAACCGCTTTTCAAGTCCACCTTTATCGCGATATGGTCTGAAGGTATGGCCTGCAATGCCTGAGCTGCGGAACGCAAGGAGAACTTAGGGGTCTGTATATACGGTGTCCAAGCGGAGAGGTCATAGATGACCCTCGCCATCCCGTTGGCCTTTGGCACAAGGAACAACGGGAAGGCGAAGAATGGTTTGAATTCACACAGTATGTCATTCCGCACCAAATCACTGATCACTTCACTCATTAATGGCGAACTGGGGGTCTTACGGTAGACCGCTGGAGCGTTGGTGGGTCGAGGTAGTGCCACTCCTTCCGCCATGATGCGCTGCGCGTAGTTGCCACACGGAGTATCCAGGTAGGGTATAGGGTTTGCTGCTGCTACTGCTGTGGAGACGTATCTGGTCGGTGGTGGTGTCCTGGTGGGCTGTTGGATCTCTGGGAAGTCCTGTTGGTTTATCTGATGCCGCAATACTGGGGGTCGTCTGGGATAACGAGGATCATAGTCCCAGTATTCGTCTTCTTCGTCGTCTGGATGCCGTTCCTGGTCAGGATCCAAGATGACTAATTCCGGATGCTGTTGCTCCGCTGGGTTCTGCCCAGTCTCCGCCGGTGTGCCGGGGCCGTCTTCACCCTGGATGCTGCGATCGTTGCTGACTACATCCCATGGCGCACTGCGCCACCGTATCCAAAACAACTCTTGTACTTGGATCGGTATCAGGTTCTCCGGAACTTCAGGAATTTCTTCCGGGGATAGGTCTTCCCCTTCTGGATTATAAGATGTCCAGAATTGTTGAAGCGCCGTTTGGAGGTGCCCCGTCGTCGGATATCGGGTGAAGACTGCGGGCGGCGTGTATGACCGCTCTGCCCACTTGGTGGGGGAGGTGAGCTCCGATACTCTCCCCCTCCGACGGCGGTGTGTTGGCCTACACATGGATTACGAGAAACAAGCTGCTGCTGTGGTGTCCCCGTCAACTCCGGAACCAAACGACTGACGAGTCCTCCCAAGCGCGAGCTCCTTAAATAACTTAAGTGAGCGACGCATGTCGTAGACGAGAAGATGCAACAGACGAGCAGCCCTGTCCTTGATGCATTACTTTTATGTGGTAAGCCGTTGCTATGGTAGCCTCTATGTGTGGGTTGTTGACTATTTATATATCTTCTGTTTACTTGTTTTACCTCGCTTTATGTAACCTGTGAACATGCTGAACGCAGTATTCAGCGAAACGTCAGGACGACAAAATGTCCTTGGAACACGACCTATAAGCCCGCGAAACAGAGATTCCTACTCCGAAGTGAAGTTTACATCGGTCTTTGAGCAAACAGGATTACCCACAACGCGACGTGGGCATTCCGTTTCGGCCAATGACCGAATTTCGGTACCCACGTCGCGTTGTGAGTATTTTGTCGTACCCACGTCGCGTCGTGGGTAAAAAATTCGGTCATTGAGCGAATTCGGCCTTTGAGCGTATCATATATAAAATGTCGAAGTTAAAGCCATCTAGGGCTGTTCATTTCAAACAAATAATTTCGGAATTCGGCGAGGATATTTTTTCCAACGATAATCGTCGTTCTTTTTCCTGTAAAAAACTACGAATGGTCACAGTCATCTACTGTAACGCGGACTGAGGGAACCCTGTATAGCCTGTCATGTATTTTAAGTACACATTTTTTTCTTATTACCTCTAATCCGATAATGATTTAAAGTACCTAACGGCGATTTTCTCTCTTATTTCTTCTTCAGATGTTGCAGACTTAAACTTCCATATACCATGAAGTGTAATTTTCATTGAAGAAAAAGAACCCACAACTTGGAGTGTTAAACAGACTGAATTAATAACCAGTATTTGTGTGCAAATAATTCGTATTTGTCAAATAATAATTACATTTTATTAGGTATCTGGTATAATCATTTCAACATACAATGACGTAGTCGATTTGCTTTCTAGGTGTGATGAAATTATGTCAGTTTAATTCAAATTTTTAGGTAATTTTTTAAAGTCTTCGGGTCATTTTATGGGATTTTTCAAGTCATTTATAGGTCACATTTTAACCCGCCATCGGTAGCGTTGTCCTCACTTACGCGAGAGGTAGCGTGTATAGGCGCTCCCTAACATCAGCTTGGTATTATGATTTAGTGCTTACATGGGCTCTTCTTAGCATTTAGAATAAATTATACTAGTTATCGGCTCTGTCAGGGATTTTAAAACTGACGTGAGGGTTGCAACGGGGTGCACTCAGCCTCGTGAGGACAATTGAGTAGCTGTCTGACAGTGAGACAGCGCCCCGATCACGAATACCAAGATTAACGGCCGAGGAGACCCGACGCACTGATCACGCGTCACCCCAATATCTGCAGGCCAAATGGCTGGGCAGCGGTCGCTTGGTCGGCCTTAGCCCGTTATGGGCTGGATAGTGCCAGGGGTTAAGTTTTTTTTAAGTCTTTGGTTATTTATTAATATATTAGGTAAGTATATACTTTTATATTTGTATATATCCACAATAGTTTATTACCTAAAAGTTAACTACTACAATTTTGACTCCTACATTATATTGTTTTTTTTAGTAGGTAATTATAATTTTGTTTTATTAGACTCGTTTTATGTTACCCCTTTATATACACATAAATCTACATACATATTACTAAATATTATGAAAAGGAACAAAAACCTTGGCATTACATTGCTTAACAACAAATTTGATCATGATTTGTAAACAACAATATTTTCTATCATTGTCCTATTCACTCATTTCACTATACCGGATGAGTTAGGCGTGGTTGTTACGGCGTGGCAGCAGGCAGTTGCTCACATCAGGGAGGCGAGGAGGTTCGAATCCCACCGCCGGCAACCTTGAAGATGGTTTTCAGTGGTTTCCCATCTTCCTTCCAGGCAAATGCTGGTGTTGATCCCTAACTCTAGGCCACAGCCGATACCTTCCAATTCCCAGTCCTTACATTCACACTTTCCTTCCCCAGAGAACACTCCACACGCGATGGTACTTGTAGCTCACCCCATGGGTGTCCGCTAGAAGCAGCTACTAACTCCGGCGAATCGAACACTCCCGGCACTAAAAGCCATATGCTAAAAAAAACTATCTGAATCGTTGGATTGCTCAGTATCAGTTTGATGCATGGAATGTTCTCTAGGAGCATCACTTAGACATTCAGAAGCACAGTCTTGGTCGTCAACATCTGTAAATACGTCGTCCTCTTCTTCAATCCAGCTCAAAAGAACAGATTCACTAAGCCTATCAGCCTTTAAAACTTCTCTTTGACACTTCTCAAAAAAATATTACACCAGCACGGAACGCGCAAAAAATGTAACGCCAAAGGTATCGAGGCTAGAAGCCACCTAACACTGCCTATGACACTGACTTCCCACCTTCCCACACGTGACACGTGTGCGTGAATCATCGCATAACAAAGCAAAACATGTGACTCATATACTCATTTGAGAATACCTGGTGTTTGAAAACGTTGAGTCTTAAAACAAAAAACTTTTCTTAATAAGGAATGTGTTTGTTACGAGCAACCTAACAACGATACCGATGGCGGTTAAACATTTTTAGGTCTTCAAAATACCGGTCCTGTAACCATTGATCTTATGGGAGCTTCACTTCCTAGTGTTGTTGCTCCATGGTAATGTGCGTGAAGGGGCAATATGTAGTTGGCTACATGGTCAATCTTCGTCTAAAGCCATAATAAATGGATTATAATGAAGTCCATTAATTTGTATAACTTGTAGACACCCACGCTGAACTAATACAGTGATAGGTACGCTTTATTGACTCGAGTCGCAAATTATAAAGCCGTACTTGTTGTCTGATGTTCAAATAGTATTGTTACCTTTGACATTTTGCAGCCGGCTCGAGGTGAACATTAATTGGTAACCACTAGCACTGTGGCCCCGCAAATTGGATCTTTTGTTATTCCCCTGACGTTGTGAAGAAAGAGTAACTCTCGCCTCATCAAATAAATGACATCCACTTGAAGCTTTACACAGCCACGGGATTTAATGAAGGTTCGTTCATTGATCGGGCATCCCGTCATTCCTTCACTCGCCTTGTTCCACCAGCGCCTTTTACTATCACACTCTCCAAGTTTTACGTTGGAACAGCTGGCGTCTCTTTTGTTGGCTTCTAAAACTTAACTGAGGTTTTAATATTAACATATCACATATCACTTCATTGCTGTTGTCTTGTATAAGTCAGTCTTTAGACTGGTTTGATGCAGTTACCATAGCTCACTGTCAGTAGCGTAGCCAAGATCAACCAATGGGAGGGGTTATAGTGACTGGGAGATAACCGTATTCAGGAAATTGAAGGCCATAGTAATATGAAGCAAATATTCTATGTCACACTCAGGAAGCTAACTTCCAAATTAGTGTTAATGTACCCACATACTTTTTAGGTCCTTATTATTATTATTATTATTATTATTATTATTATTATTATTATTATTATTATTATGAGTCTATTATTATAATTATTATATAATTTCAAACTAAAACTAGATTAATTTATACAGTCTACAACTTCCCTAGCGCTAAAAATATAAATAAATAAAACTAATTGCCCCATTAGGCGGGATTTAAATTTATCTAAGGCTAGGTTCAGTTTGAAAGCAAGCTATATTTAGCGAGGAAAAAGCTAGATTGCCTACCCTGGGAGGACGGAGTTATGCCTTGTCATGAAGACGTGTGTAGGCTCAATGGGGAGCTGGACCGAAAGGAAAAAATCACCGGCGTGGTGGTGATGCATACACAAATAAACACATCACAACCATACCGCTTTCTCACAAAGCACGAGTTACAGACTCATCTCCATGTGTCATTATTTAATTTAAGAAATGTTTATTATTTAACATCAGTTTCGTTTTTTTTAAATCCATAAGTGGAGTTTCTAACCCCCCCCCCCCCTAATGCCACTACTCCCTGTCATGTTTCATCTCTACGTAGATTCCACACCATGCATCAGAGGCAATCTGTTTAAGAAGGTCCACAATGTTCTAGACTGCCCATGTTATTTTCAACTTTTTATGTACCTTATTCTCAGAAAATTAATAAGAACTAATTGAATTTTGAATTTTCTTTAGGATTATTCTTTGAGGATTTTCCCTTACTGTAACACAGGTCTTTTGAAAAAAAAAAGCATAAATAAAGAAATAAATAAATATTTCACGTAAATATCAACGAGAGATCCAGAATGTGAGGGTTCTTAGAAGTGCCAATATCGATTCCGATCATACCTCTAAAATTAATGTTAAACTCATTACAATAAATACTAGAAAGGTCCAGGGAAGAAAGATGAATAGGTTTGACACGGGGAAGTTACAATACAATCACGAGTTCACTGAGAAGCTTGAAACATAGGATGCACAGAAATGGGAACAACAACGAGATCTGATGGTAACATTAACGAAACCCAGGAAACATGCCTGGCGGACCAGGGAATGTAATGTGGCAATAAGTATAAGGCAACTTGCATGGCAGAAATGGATTCGCAGAAGAATGAAGATAATTGGGAGAGTTTCCTATGTACGAGAAAACAGGCTGCAAAAACTATTCGAGGCGAAAAACGTGCATTTGACAAAAGTCAACTGGCACAATTTGAACATGACTTCAAAAAGAATGACACCCGAGATTACTATAGAACCTTTAAACTGAATATCAGTAAATACGCCCCACCTAGCCTACACTTCGGGGATCCCAGTGGAATAGCTGCCTATAATGACAAAGAAAACTGCCAAATACTAGAAATTTACTTTGAGTCTCTCTTTTACTGCGAGGCTCCAGATTCAGCGTTTCAGTTCGAAGACAATTTGAACATACTCCCGGATTCCACCCCATCCGCAAAAGAAGACGTCAAACAGATCATCTAGTCACTCAAACACAACAAAGCACCAGGTGAGGACTGGGTGCTCCCTCCCTCGACACTAGACTGACGCCCGCACTAACCCTGCTCCGCCTTTATATACAAAATGAGCGAGAGCATGTAAATGGGGCAGCACGGGCGCAGCCTGCGTCGAGCGAAGGAGCTGGTCCAAAGCCGAAGCTTTATTACATCAAAAGAAAATATTACAATACAGGTAATCAATATACAAAGATACAAAAAATAAAGAACCCTTCACAAGAAAGCCCTTCAAACTTCTCATGACCTTGTCCATGTCCGATCTCGTCAATTCACAGCACTAATAGTCAATCTGAATCACTGCTAGTCCGCTCCTATCTAACTGGGGGTTTGAGGAACTTTAACCTTCCGACCTCGCCGGGACGGCGCCCTCTTCTTCTTAGTTGGGGTGCTGTCCTCGGGTGGCTGCGGAGGAACCACTTTCTTGGAAGCTTTCTGGCGCCGTTTCTTCTGCTTTCTCGGTGGCACCTCGTCTTCTTCAAGGGATCGTGAAGATTGTACGTTTTGGGCAGGTTCCGGGCCAGGAAGAGGAGGAACCCGGTCTCTGCCGTGTTTGCTGATTACTGGGCCGGTGCTGCCGCTGTTGCGGCCGCCCCTCGACCCCTCGCCGCCCCGCGTGGTCCGCGTCCTCTTCTTCCTCTGCCGCGGGAGACCGCTGCCGGACGGGGAGTTGGCTGAAGATGGAAGCCCTCAGGAAGTGTAATGATCTCGTCCCCGGTGGCTTGATCTAGGTGCAGTGCTTGCCCCCAACCTCTGGTGAGGGCGATGTATAGAAGATTCGCCCGGTTGAAGACGTATTTGCGTTATATCAGATCCATCGCGGGCCACAGCCACAAGAGGCACAATGTTGTCACTGCGTCGTGGTGATCCCGCCCTGTGGGAATCGTCTGGAGTATCTGCTTCAATGCCTGCGCTAAATTGTACACCCGTTGCACTGGAGGAACCTCCAAACCCTTGTTCATTGTGTTGGGGTGTAGACTGCGCCATGGATTCCCTGGTGGCGCTGCCTCGGGCTGGATGTCGTCGTCGTGGTTGTCCTCTTGTTCCCCTGGATCGTATTCCCCTTGGTCGACCTCTAAAAAAGTCAACCTTTGTTGGATGGTGTCCAGGATGGCCTTAATGTCCGCGACATCTGGGCGGTCATGACCGCTACTGTAGATGCTTGTGAGATGTTTGATAACTCGGATTCGGAACGTGCTGGTTGTCTGGCGGTACTGCCGGTGGTTGTGGCTGTGCTAGACGTAACCGTGCTGGTGGTGGTGGTAGTGGCTGCCATTGTGACGGTTGTGGTCGCAGCTGCTTTCTTGAGATGTGCGTTGTAAGCTGCCCTAGTGATCTGGAAATGTCCTGTAAGTTTCTTTGACATAACCCCTCCGATGTGGGAAGAGAGAGTTCACTGCGGGTGAATGCGGAGTAACAGGCTGCTGGGTGATCCCTCCCTCGACACTAGACGGACGCCCGCACTACCCCAGCTCCGCCTTTATATACAAAATATATACTTTATTGCGCACAATGTGCATGAACGTGGTTCTTACGAACCATCATTAACACAAAATTTTGTCGTTGTCACTGTAAATGCCTTTTTCCGGGGGGTGTCCATATATTTCTAATTTTCACAGAATTTGGTCAGAGACACCTCTCTGCACTTGCACGTCCTCACGTGGTATCTGTCGCAAGGACCCTTACAAAACTTGCACACGCATAGTTCGTCTGGTTGGTGATAGACGTCTCTCATGCAGATCCGGTGGTGAAAACCATGGACCGCAAAGCGCGTCAAGATATGTCTCAGCTCGTAGGATCCTTGCATCCAGTCCTGTGTAGTCATAGCGTCCGTCGTATAAAATTCATGCCAAATGTCATTTCTCTTTGCTGTCATGAGACGCAAATACTCCCCAAATCCCGGTGTGTGGGGCAGAAGCATCTGTAATCTGACTTCTTCCATAAAGGGTAGTTCCCCTGTCATGACATACACAAGCCGCGAGGGCGTGAACTTGGATAGGCATAAGGCTCTTTTTAGATACATTGCCTTGATCCTTTCCAGCGTTGCCAGATGTCTGTGCCTAAGATGTTTCCAAATACTTTCCAGGCCATACATCGCGACTGGTGCTATTTTTAACCAAAAAAGTCGTATTGCCGTCTTCAGGGATAGGCTGCGTAGATGCTCGATGTCGCTCATAGCCGTCAGTGCAGCGTCTAGCCTCTCTCTCACGTGCATCGTGAAGACGTTCCCAGATGTCTGCATAGTCACCCCCAGGTACCGGAAATGGGAGACTGTAGTCAGGGGGGTGCCTTTGTAATGAAACGTCGCGGGCTTTCCTCCCATTCTGAAGGACATAGTGACTGTCTTCGTCTCGTTCAAACTCATTTCGTTATCTTCGGCCCATACTGCTACATTGTTCACGGCGGATTGTAGGTCTTCTGCACTTGTAGATGTCATTACCATATCGTCTGCGTACATATAAATTTTGACATTGGGTGGAACTATTGTAGTGACGTCAGCTGTTGCTATTGTAAACAATATCGGACTGAGAGGATCGCCTTGAAGGACTCCGTTCGTTTGCTCGATTGGTTCAGAAGTGATGATACCGTCAGTGATTTCTATTAGATTACTACTCAGCAGATTCCTAATGAATCTAGCTAAGTAGCTAAACTCGCCTACCAATTTCTCAAGTTTGTCGATGATAATTTGTCTGTTAAGGGTGTCAAAAGCTTTTTTGTAGTCAATGAATACAGCATGCAGTTTCCTCCGTGGAAATGTTAAAGCTTCCTCAATATCTAACTGTAAACATTGGATGGCTTGTGTGGCAGATCTACCCTTTCGAACCCCGAATTGTTCGTCAGGTATCCACCCTTCAATCGTGGACGTGAGGCGCTCGCAAATTAATTTTGTGAGGATTTTCAATAACGAACACCCAAGGGCAATCCCCCTGTTTGAGTTCGGGTCCCCGCTGTCGCCTTTCCCTTTGTACAACATTTTAACTGTCGATTTCCTCCAATTCGCGGGAATTGTACCTTTACGTAGGCTCGTTAAATAGAGAGGTTACACATCTTTTCAATTGTGTTGTGGATTCCTTCAGATGCTCATTGAAGATGTTGTCTGGTCCACAGGCTTTATTGTTCTTACTATTGGTAATGGCTTTCAACACCTCTTCCTCGGTAAAAAGTTCGGGTTCTTCTGCTACTGTAAGGTCTCCCTCTGGTCGCGGAGCGGGGCGAGTGTCCCGATCTTGAAGGACCAACGTTAAGTGATCTTTCCAGGTCTCTACCGATATATTTCGCTGAAATTTAGGTTGTCTAGAGTTTAGAGCCTTATAAGGGTGAGTTACTGCTTCTTGTATGAGTTTCTTTTCTTGTATGTTTTGGAACAATTCCTTTGCTTCTTTAAGGATGAGTTTGTACCGTCTCCTTATGTCATGGTAACTCCTCAGATTGCTTTCTAAAGGTGTCATTCGTACCTGATGAAGGGCTGCTAGAGCTTCTCTACGTGCGAAGTAACAACCTCTGTTAAACCACACCTGTGACTTCCTCTTTGAATGTACTCTGGGAAGTACTGCCTGCAAGATAAGTTTTTCCAAATTCACCGTTGCGTTGTCCAGGTCTCCGGATGCTATCACATCTAATACTGTATCAATATCCCTGTCTCTTAAACTTGTGGCGTCTATTACCATAGATAGCTTTATGAGAGATTTCTTCTCTGTTCTCCTTTCCTCGGACAGTTCGAAGTTGGTCTCTACTGGGATATGTTTCCTTAGCGTCTCCCCTGTCGTGGTTTGTGTGACAGACTTGATGTTTACGTTATTGGTTAGTACGATGTCTATAGCACTAGACCCGTTGTGACATAAGTACGTTAACATGTTATTATCATTCACCAAGTTTAGTCCTTCCCCTTCTAAGTATTCTAACACCGAGTTTGTTTTGAGCGAGGGCTTGTCAATACGGCAATTTAAATCTCCGGCTATTATAAGGGTATCATGTGGCTTCACTTTCTCCATGGCTAATGTGAGTTCTTCTATGATTTCACTTGATGTATTTTCTGGTTGTAAATACATTCCTAATATAGTACAGACACTTGTTTTTACCATTAGTGTATTGTCTGTTTTATACAAGACTGAGAAAGGTGAAAGTTGTGCCTTTAAGATGCATGTAATGCCTCCAGAGGGTCTTCCTCTGGCCCCTTGTTTGGCGGGAACATTAATGGTATAAGCCGTCTTATACGACCACTCTCTTGTCAGAAAAGTTTCTGTCAGTATTACTAAATCGTACTGGTCGATGATATCTGGGGCTAAACTGATAACCCCCATGAGTCCCTCAACGTTCCAAAGGAGGGTTTTCAGTCTTCTCGAAGGTTCTGTACTTCCTAGGTTCAAGTTACTGCAGGACGACTCCTTCGTTCCGTGGTCTTCTTGGTTATCGAAAGGGACGCACAAGAACTCTCTTAGGCCAAAAGTCCGCTTGTTCAACTTGCTCTAGGTGCTGCCAGGATATCCCCAGTTTGAAAGCCTTGTTAGTTCCTAGGGTGTCCAACTCTTCACACGACATAATACCGTCAATTCCTTTCGAAGACATGAATTCCTTTACCCTCTCGGTAGTCGCGTTTGAAGAGAGGTGACCCACATATAACCAGGCAATTCCTTCTCCGGCTTGAATGATGGAATTAGATTCATTTGTTCCTATGATGATGTGTCGGCTTTCTTTATATCTGTTCCTCCTCCTCCTGACTGTCTCCCAATCCTTCTCTTCCTCCTCACCTCTGTCATATGTCTTGTCATCTCTTTGGAAGCCATGGCCTACCTGATAGACATCCGCAGTACCATTAAATCCTTCGTCTTCTTTCGCGAGGTTTGTGTTCTTTTGAAAAGTATCTGACGCCTCACCTATCTTTCGTAATTCTGCATTCTTAATTGTAAGCTTGTTAGATGCAGCAATGTAGTTGTCCTTTTCCTCATTATCATTACTGCTTGATGAAGTCGCTTTTCCCTTCGTGTAATGCGTATTTCTCAGTTTAGTACCTGGCATCTCATTTGTCATCTTTAGTGCTCTATTCCATGGGGTCCGGTTTGCATTCTCGTTACTCTGAGATATCACTGGGCTCGGAGTTCCCTTTCGATTTTGATTGAACATTTGCCCGGCAGATATAGATTGGCACGGGTCGCCGTTACTCCCTGAAGCTTCTAAGAGTGAATCAGCAGATGGCACACATTGTGAATATGATGTTTGTTGCTGTATAGCTTTTATTTCTTCCGTTATAAGGCTTTTTATGCTATTTGTGAGTGCATCCATCATTTGATTCATCTTCTGCATGATGTTATCTGTGATTTTCTCTTGTAATGTCTTGTAGGCCATGAGTTGACTGTTGGGATTACTTGCAAGGCCACTAGATGACTGGACTTGTACGTTGAAGCACTGCCGACTAGATGTAATTTGTGCAGTAGAATGATCCACTTTGCAGTTATTGTCGTTCACGTTCTTCGCCTGTCCGGCAGAGGTCTTCACCGCTTGTCTCTGCTCCTGGCCTGTAACTTCAATGATGTTCTTTGATCTGGTAGGTGTCGTTTCTGTTTGTCTCTGGTCACGGCGTGTATCGTAAACGTTTTTCTTTTGTTCGGTAGGTGTCTCTACCATTTGTCTCTGTCCACGGCCTGTTGATACAACAAATTTCTTTGACCTGGTATATATCGTTTCAGATTGTCGCTGATCACGACCTGCTCCTCCATGCGTATTATCAATAGATGTCGCTGGTTGTCCTACAGGGTGGCCGTCTACCTCTTCACTCATCACATCTCCTTGGCTATTCATAACCTCTTCTAGAGGAGTCTTACTTTTACTAACAACTGTCTTACTTTCCCTTGCAAGTGAATCAAAACACTCTCTAATCTCCCTTACCGCTTCTTGTATGTCGTTCTTCACTTCCTTTTTCCTATAACCTCCTTCTTGTATCACTTTTTCGATGATTTTTAGAGCACTTTCTAGACGATGTCTTGTAGTGTCCGCCATTGTCAATAATATAATACAAAAGAGCGACAGAATGGATGTGAACAACTACCGTGGAAGCTCCCTCCTCACAATAACCTACAAGATCCTCTCGAGAGCCCTTCAAAAACAGGCAGAACAACAACCAGATCCGCAATTGGGAGAATATCAGGCAGTGTTCAGGAAAGGACGATCATATGCTGAACAGATCATGAATCTTAAATCTATCATGTCATATCTGAAGCTTAGATCGAAAGATTTTGTGGTGACCTTCGTTGATTTTAAGAAGGCTTATGACTCCATTGAACGATTCACCCCATTTCAAATCCAGAAGGAGCTGGGATTGGACAAGAAAACAAGAACAATCATCGAGAAGACCTTGACCAACTCCACTTCCACAGTGAAATTTCAGGGAGAAATTTCAGACACGTTTGAAATCAGGACCGGTGTAAGGCAGGGAGATGGATTATCGCCTCTGCTTTTCAATTGTGCACTCAAGAAAGTCATCCGACAGTGGTGCAAAGAAATTAACAAAAAACGGTGTTATAAATGGAGTCGGATTGGGTAACATAAATCTGAAAATGACAGTTGATTGCCTAGCCTTTGCAGACGACCTCGTGATTTTTTCAGATTCCCTTGACACAGCAGCAGTGCAGATCAACCAACTTGAGACTCAAGAAGCAAAAGCAGGCCTTAGGATCTCCTTTGAGAAAACAGTGATTATCACTAACATTAAACAAGCACCCAAAGAGCTAGACGTGGGTGAGGGACAGATTAAACGAACTAAATCGTTCAAATATCTAGGTGAGTGGATAGAGTCCAACACCGCAGAGAAGACAGCTTTTAAATCACGCATCAGAAAAATGGAAATGGTATATCATCTAACAAAGGGTGTTTTCAACAAGAAATTAATATCCCTAAATTCCAAGCTAAGACACTATCACACAGTCATCCGCCCGGAGGCATTATATGCTGCGGAATGCCTTGCAATGCATAGGAAAGGACTTATGGAGAAACTGGAATTAAAAGAAAGAAAGAAAGAAAGAAAGAAAGAAACAAACAAACAAACAAACAAAGAAAGAAAGAACGAAAGAAAGATCTTAAACAAAATCTTGGGCCCAGTAATGGAAAATGGTGAATACAGGAGACGGCACAACCACAAGCTCTACGTACTTGTGGAAAAAATAACTGATGTGATGAGGAAAAGAAGAATTTCATTTTATGGCCACTTGACATGAATAATCTCTGTGAGTTTGACAAACGGGATCTTTACCTATTTTCTCGAGAAGAAAACTAAGGGGGCTTAGCTCACTGAGGTAGGCAGAGATTTACAATAAATTGAGACTTCATGTGACGATGTAGAGGAGTGTGTGTCACTTAAGATGAAACTAACAACTCGCCGGGGTTCCTGGAAAAACCTAAGCTTAAAACAGGCATGAAGTGGACAGAAGAAAGGAAGCAACAACATCAAGAATTCATGCGACAGTACTGGGCGAATATTAAATCTCGACACAGAAACCAGTTGAAATGACGTGGTCTTTAGTTGGCCGAAACGAAACAAGGAGAAGAATAAAAATATAAATAAATAAATAAATAAATAATCAAATAGACTCACAGATATGATAAGAAAACGCAGACTAACATTTAACGCTCATACAGTGAATAAACAACAATAGACTTACAAGGAAGGTCTTTGATGTAGTAAACAGTTCAAGCACGAAAGCAAATTGGTTTCATGAAATAAAGGCAGGCAGGGATCACGAGGCAAATGAGAGGCGATAGAGGAGAAATCAGAAACAAAATTAAGAACACAATATCTATAGTACCTGAAAAGAAGAGGACGGGAACATTGCGGACAGAACAAGGTAAATAGGAACACAGTCAAAGGATGAAGAGATTTTTGGGATGAGAAGAGGAAGAAGGGAAAGAAGTGAAAATTGTGTCATCGTGAGATTTTCGCTCGTAAGGTTCACGCCCTCTATCCACAGAACGAGAACGAGGTTACTCGATAACTCGTTCGGGAGATATCGACTATTTTCGTAAATCTTGGATAGATGGCCTTGAAAAATAGTTGAAAGTATGGTATGACCCGGTTTTTAGCCTATTTTCAATTTTGAAAAAATAGGCTTATGAGATCACCTTTTGTCCGTGTGTGTGTGTGCGTGTGTGTGTGTGAGGTGTGTGTGTGTGTGTGTGTGTGTGTGTGTGTGTGTGTGTCCCTAATAAAATCTAAACGGCTGGAGCGATTTTAATGAAACTCGGTAAGTTCATAGCACTATTCCCAGCGACCTCGACCGTGCCCTTCAAATTTTGTTACGTCTCACCAATCCAACATGGCGGCTGTGCGAAATATTTCATTAGCATTCAATATCTCCTAAACTATTACCGATATCACCCTGAAATTGTGTACGGTGATAAAGGGCACTACTAGAAGTTCACCTATGAGACTTTCAAAAACCTGGTGACTACAAAACCAACATGGCGGTCAAGCGAAATTGAGACTTTTAAATAGACATTTCTCGCGATTTAACTATCCAAACGTAATGAAACTTGGTACAGCAAATGTTTATACACATTGTAATGCACTGGAGTCTAATTTAGTTCAATTGTTTACATAACCTCAAAATGGCGGCTGTGCGAAATATTTCACTGACATTCTATATCTCCGAAACTATTACAGATATCACCCTGCAATTTTGTAGGGTTATAAAGGGTACTGATAAACGTTTACCTATGCATATTTCATAAACTTGTAAAGTACAAAACGAACATGGCGACCAAGCGAATTTGAAATGTTTCAATAGACCTTTCTCGTGATTTAACTCTCTGAGCGCAGTGAAATGAGGTACAGTAAATGATTTTGCAGATTGTAATGCACTGCCATCTAATTTAATGCAATTGTTTACATAACCTCAAGATGGCG
Organism: Meconema thalassinum; assembly: GCA_946902985.2. Lineage (NCBI taxonomy): Eukaryota > Metazoa > Arthropoda > Insecta > Orthoptera > Tettigoniidae > Meconema > Meconema thalassinum. Next base: position 589,074,790 of record OX336388.2, read on the forward strand.
GCTGTGCGAAATTTTAAAATTAAGTTTTTATTTCTTGTGTCGTAATCATGCGATCGAGGTGAAAGTTTGAATAATGAACCTAGGCAATAATTGTCCTTGAATGGTACATAACTCTATGGCCTACACATATAACAATCCTAAATGGCGAGCTTCCGAAATATCTAGACAGTTCTCAATATCTATGAATCTTTTACAGCAACCAAACTGATTTTTTTTATGTCCATAGAGACTATGAACATATGTTCACCTAAAGGACTTTCAGTAACCTGGTGAGCACAAATCCAACATGGCGGTGACGCGAAGTATAAATATTTAAATTGACGTTTCTCGCGAATTAACTATCCGAGTGCCGTGAAACGTTGCACGTTAAATGCTTATACAAATGTTGATCCACTGGCATCTAATTTATTTCAATTGTTTGCATAATCACAAGATGGCTGGTGTGCGTTCTTTTAAAACCTCGTTTTTACTTCTTGTGTTCTAATCATGCGATTGAAGTTTGAATACCACACGTACACAATAATCTTAATGTAATAGTACAAAAATAAAAATCCATCCTGGCGACCATATGAAATATTTAGACGGTTCTCAATATCTACGAATCTGTTACAGCAAATAAACTGAAATTTTGTATGTTGATAGAGCCAATTAACATGAGCAGGATATATGAAAATAGGCTGTATAGTTCTTCACGGAACTACTTGTTAGATATAAGAACAGCCCCCTTGGAAGTTAGTTGAAACTAGTTATTTAAACGTACAGTATAACGTATAGTATATTTAACCGAATGGTATAACCCGTTTCTTACATTTCTGAGAATGAAAAGTAGTTGAAACCAAGCCCCGAAAAAGACACTATTTTCCCCATGGTAAGGGTAGTTTTTATCTTAGGGTGAACAAATCTCGTTCCATGGATAGAGGTCGTGGATATCTTTCTTTTGAGCCATCATATAACTTTTTACAATTCCTAGTTTAGGAAAAATTGCCAAGTGCCGAAGTACTGGCACTGGATAACTACAGTACTATCTGAATTGTAATAATCTCCCCTTGAAACGTTAACACCTACTTGGATTTTCTCTCTCATCTCATCTCATCTCATCTCCGTCATATATAGAATGAATTAGAAGTTCTGTGACGAACTAAACTATTATACATAATTAGAATTTAACTTATACATACAAAAAGGGGGTGGATACTTAATTGGATTAATTGTAGATGAAAGCGTGTTGTTTTGTGATAAATATCTCAAGCAATATTTCTTTCAACTTAGGTTTGTTTAAATACTTGTTTTCCCGCCGAATGTAATCGGGCACAATTGTGTTGACCGTATGAAAAGCTTTCCATGATAGAACTAAGCATGACTGAAAAATGGCTTCTAATACTTCAACCTCTCTACAGAGGTGAAAAAGGATGAAATAATGGCTTGCACATCCAAGTAATTGAACTCCTGCAAAGTGTCAAAGTCCGAGTCACTTAGCAACGATACATCCATGACATCGACCTTCTCCAGCAAGTGTCTCCCTATTACTCAGTCGTCAGAGTGGAAGAGTGAAGATTCAAGTCTCGCTAGGGTAAGACATTTTAATTCTCTAACCTCCACCTACATAGCTTGTACTAATCGTGCATTACACGACATAACAGCTTAAAGCCTTCAATTCATATCATTGTGGCCATAAATGTCCATTTTTTATCCATTAAGTAAGTTGTTCTGTACGATCAGTGCGTTGGTCTATCAGAAGCGCTATAGAAGTAATCCATCCTGGCGCAGTCAGTTGGCATTTGAGGGTGCACAAATGCGAGGGAGCCGTGTCAGTAGATTTACTGGCACGTTAAAGATCCCCTCCGGGGCAAAATTCTGGTACCCCGGAGTCTTTAAAAGCCACAGTTGTCAATAGGGACGTAAAACATATAACATTATTATTAAGGAAGTAATCGGCTGATGTGGATGACATAATGCTATTCCTGAAGTCCATGACACTAAAGCCCTGGCAAAATAATTCTGTTCGGCGAGAGAATGTAGAGTCTTGAAAATCAAATACGCAAAAAGGTGTGGAACCGAGAACTGGTGAACCCGGTAAAATGTCTCGGGATCGCTCATTCTCTTATTTCCATATTGTGAGCTACTTGAGTAATCGGAAGGAGATTTCCTTTGCATACATCCTTTCCTACCTCTGCTTTGCTTATGAAAGTGTTCCCGAAAAGCTTCAGAAAACTTGGTGGTATTCCTCAATCGCACCGTACATAAAGAGGCTAGACTCAGAGAGCTGGAATGCAGGCTGCTCTGTTGGCGATATGGCTCTCCTCAATGCTGTTGCTAACCCTCACCCTTACCGCAAACACCAAAGAACTTGGCAACAGAAAGATCAATGAAAGCCTCTGAAAGTGTAAACCACTACAAGGAACTTGACTAGTGGCCTGTGGTAACCCTTTCCTGCTTGATACAAACAGTGCGTAGTGCGTTGCACTATCTGAAGCAAAATCATTAGAGCAGGACTGCCCAAACTACGGCCCGCGGGCCGGATATGGCCCGTGAGACTATTTTGTCCGGGCCGTGCCGTGTCGCTAATACTTTGAAACAAGTTCCAGTCGTCGCATTAAACTAAATTATCATGAAGGTTATTTCATAATTTGATTAATAATTGTGTCAAATGAACATAAATACTCACTCTTTGTCATTCATGCTGTATGAGTGTATTGAATATCATCGTACTTCTATCTTAAAGGGATTTATTAAAAATATTTACATTTATTGATAGTGTTTTATTTTTTATCCACCACAAATAAATATAGGAAATGCCAAGAATACTAAGAAAACTGAACTCTGACAGTCACAAATCTCATCTTATTGCACCAATATTTTAAAACAAAATCCATTCCCCCCAAACCCCCCGGAGTGTCATTGGCCCTCAAGGTCCCCCAACCATTTACAATGTGTCCCTTAGTTTAAAAAAGGTTGGGCACCCCTGCATTAGAGAGCCCTATAGAAATAGGGAATGGTCTGCTTTCTCGTGTGGAGATCATTCAGAAACGTTCAATCAATTACCAAACGCACATACCGAGACAATGTCATTACTTGGAACCATGAAATGTCAAATTAATACATTTGTGACACAACCTGTGTCCTGACGCTTTTAAGGCATGTTGATTTATATATAGCTTTGAAGCCTTTTTTTTTTGGTGTTGCCTTGTTGCACATAATTATTGTGAGGGAGCCGTGTCAGTAGATTTATTGGCACGTTAAAAATCCCCTTTGGGACAAAATTCCGGCACCCTGACGTCTCTACGATCCACTATAGTTAAAAGGGACTAAAAACCTATAACATTATTATAATCATCATCATCTATAACATGTATTGAGCGCTCCAAATACATTGACTGTCACGTCTTAATAAACAGAGCAATATATCAAAATGTTTTTAAGCAATTAAGGCTTCAAATACCATTATTGATAGAATACTTTCAGAGAGGCTCTGCTTGAGAGCCTTTAATCGCCAACTGCACCTGGTTTTAATCTTACTGAGGCAAATATATTACCAACGCTGTTCTTGCATACAGGAAGATACAACTTTCGCTCTTAACATATTTGACCGTGTTTCAAACTTGTCATTAGGTATCTGTAGCACAGATTATCACAAAGGCAAAAATACACTGTCATAAACCTGAATATGCATTGAATGAGCTTCACTAACACTGTTCTTTCTGGTTACAACATTTAATTCTTGTATTTATTTCCATGTGTTATATCTATCACCACTGAAAACCCATAAGCATTAAATTTCTCACTCACATCATACCCTTTTATTGAAATACTACACCTTTCAGTACTGTATAAGACAATTTCAAACCACGGACTAGAGCTCACGGGACCACTTAAACCCTTTATCCAACTCTAATGTTAATGCCTTGGTCATTGAAACCTACGAGTTATGTCACCTCATGGGTAGTTTATTACCATCGTCTATGCTAAAACATTTTAAAGGTAAATATGGCACTCTCCATAGACCAGGGGCATCCCGCCTTTGCACACTCTGCGTGCTAGCTAAGTTGCACCAGACGCCGGCAGGCTGCTTCCAGCCTCGTGGCTGGGCTGAATGCCGGCGCTGCAACTGCTTTCCGCCGTGGCTGACCGAGTCAAGTTGGGATCACTAGCGCACCGGGCGAAATGTAAACAAACAAACAAACAAACAAACTGTTCATTCAATGAGTCGATTGTCAGACACATCTACATTGTGTTTCGCCCGTTTGTCTTCACATCGGTACTTGAAGATTACGTGCTTAGCATTAGGTAAAACAGTCAGAAATACTGATAAGATACCGTGGGACTCATATAATGCATTGCAACTCAGGTCAAATTATTGGCTTTTTCTGTTTCTTATTCTTCTTTTCTTTTCGTTTCAATTTGTTTTCATACTTACAATGTACTGAATACCGTTTGACGTTCGACCGATCAACCATAACACATCGATGGCAATCCGGGAGGGAGTGAGACGGGAATGCTAGTGAGAGAGACAGATATATAGTCTTCACCCACTACCGCTGCAAGGCCGTCAGCGCCAGAAGCACAACACAGTGACGGCAGTGCGGAAGGGAGTGAGACGGGAAAGAGAGTGAGAAAGATAGACATATTATCTTCTCCCACTACCGCTGTAAGGCTGTACGTGCCAGAAGCACGCCAACGTGCAGACGGTGTGGCGTACTGTATGGACACCTCTGCCATAGACTGATAATATAATTGAATAAGCAATTTAACGGAGGGAAAATGCTCAAATATATATTTTGAGGAATAAAGAAAGGTATCAAAATAGGGAATTATTGTAACTGTAAACGCCATATTTTTTCTTGTCTGTAGTGAGCCCGTATTCGCTCATCCTGGTGATGATTTCTTGGGAAACATAGATTTTTCACAACCGAGATATGCTGAAGGTAACCGAGAAGCATGCTTGAGCTTCAGACATGCTTTTGACTCTGCCAAGATCCTGTGAATATTTTCCCTGATGAATTAAAGATGAAATCTTAACTATGCACACTTGAATAAATCATAACACGTCATTCTGCATCATTTATCATGGTGTGGTGGTTTAATAATTGATCATTTTCATAAAGGTAAATGTATATCATCGCAGAAATGCGAACCGGACATAGTTAGTCGCTACATGACTCTGGAAGTGTCGAGCCCGGAATATCTGCTTCCAAGGGGAACCAAACCCTATTGTGTATTGGTCACGCACAGACGTGATTTTGTGAAGGTCTAAGTAGACATGGGTTTAGGTCGACAGTTGTCCACATCTTTCACTGGAATCCGTGTTCATCGAGTTGTTTTTTGCACGCAATGAGCTTGTGAATGATCAAGTTTGTGAATTAGTGACAACGTCGATGTAAAATTCATGCCAGATTTGTGAAACTACCAAATTTACGGATCTGCACGTGGTGAGCACTTATATCACGTGGCAGATGCCTATTGTGTATGCCAGTCGTGAATATTGAATATTAATAGTGAAATACAGTGATTCATAGGGCGTTTACGCAAATCATATCATATAAGCTTGCCACGGTGGGTAAGTGGATATCGTGTCGGTCTACTAACCCCAAGATTGCTGGTTCGCCCCTGGCCGTGGTAAGTGATTTTTGAAAGGCGGCAAAAATACGATAGGCATGTCATACGATGTTGGCATGTCAAAGAACCCATTTGAATTCAGCAGGCCGAGTTCATAATGGCAAAATTAATCTCGGGAGTTTCCGCCAACACAAAGTTCCTCATTTCTCTACTAGAAACCGCTATAGTGTTCAAGGAAGTAGTGGTTTTGTGGGGGTTCAAAACCCTCCTCCTCCTCCTCACCCTCCTCACAAGATGGCGGCAGCTCGATAACTCCCGAACCCGTGGTCGGATTTTGACGAATGAGGTGTCATTGAACTCGGGCTAACATTCCTTTCCAATGGATAACATATCTCCACCCCAAAATAAAACCTACCCCTACTAGAGGGTGAAATTGTATTTTTTTAGAGAATCTCTCTTTCCAACTGTAAACTGTGAGAGTTTGAATGTTAATATGGAATTAAACGTTGTTCTACATAAAGTACATGTGTTCGGTGGATAGCCACTATGAATTAGCATTCTTGTTTTTTGTTTTTACGCATGTCCACTCATAGGTTTGATAAGAGGGCGGGCTTTTTAAAAGATGGTGGCTGTAGTGTAACCTAACCCAACCTAACGGGTCCTTATTGACAAGTCCTTGTAGACGAGTCCTTGTGGACAAGTCCTTGTGGACGAGTCCTTGTGGACAAGTCCTTGTGGACGAGTCCCTTTGGACTGGTTCCTACGGACTGGCTCATGATTTCATTTAAATTATATCAAAGGACCTAACTACATTTTGCGTGTTGAACTGACGTTGTTCACCAGTTCACCACTACTATAATAGGATAACGATATGAAAGGAAAGTGACGAAATACATGTGAACATACAAGGGATCTAACTTGGTGAATGGTTGTGTTCTAACGAGTCATTTGTAGTTGAAAGAGAATAATACATGTTCTTAAGATGTTAAAACTGTGGAGATGGCACGTGCAGTAAGACGTCCTGTTATATTTCCTGTGTCATATTACAGACATGGCAGAGAGCGCGCAGATCTGTTGCTATGACCAACGCTGCAGTAATTTGAAACCGCAAGTGTTCATGAAGACAATGGGTGATGATCATGCAAAGTTAGCGGTTATTGGATATTACACAGGTGTTTCGTCCGGTGTGTTGTTGCTGACATGCCAGAGAGCGCACACTGCGGTTGCTATGACTGACGCTGCAGTAATTTGAAACCCCAGGTTTTCATTAAGAAAATGGGTGATGATCATGCAAAGTCAACAGTCATTGGATACCACACAGGTGTTCCTAGTGTACTTTGGACTCTCAGCTGTATTGGGAAAGGAATTGCAATGATCTGAAAAAAAGCTGCTGACACGAGCGATGAGAGTTTATATAAGAGAGGTGTCATATATTTCCCTACTGTCAGTCTTTATTACTCGCTTTGAGTGAACAGAGCTCTATTACTGCTCAAGAGTTGAGAAAAAGCATTTTTGGTAGAAAATCATTAAATTATTTTGCATGGTAAGTACTTATTATTGATGGATTGTAGTCTTTTATTACTAATTGATGTTGAAGTTATTGATTGGAATGTATTTATTGATTGATTGATTGATTGATTGATTTGTTTACAGATAATTAGGTACCTGTAGGTTACCAGATTCCTACAATCTGTTCATTCAGTGACAGCAGTTGATAAATTATAAGGTAAGTGCCCCCTCTAATAACTTTTAAACAGTTAGAGTGATATTTTCCAATGTTCACCATTACATGTCAGTGAAAATGGTATATTTGGCAGTCAAAAGTTGGAACTACTTGACCATGGTGTGTAAAGCTAATTTTGTAGGTTAGATTTTGATTACCGCTCTATTAAGTCTGAATGTTCATTGCTAGGTGTAAGTGACACAGGGAATATTTAAAGACTTAACTTCAGCTCACCTAACATAACCTAACTTAACCTTGTCACGTGACATGTTTTACAAGTTTAGACTTGCTTTATGATTGACTATGACGTCACACTTAGCTCACTTAACTGGTGGCTGCTGGTTTCTATTACGTGACATGTTTTACAAGTTTAGACTTGTTTTAAGACTGGCTACGACGTCACACTTAGCTCACTTAACTGGCGATCGCTGGTTTCTATCACGTGACATGTTCTACAAGTTTAGACTTGCTTTAAGACAGACTAAGGCGTCACACTTAGCTCACTTAACTGGCGACCGCTGGTTTCTACCACTCTATCAAGTTCCAATGTTCACCGCTAGGTGTCAGTGACAGTGGTATATAGTAACCCCCAGTTAGAACTACATGAAGTTAGACTTGCTAGGAGTTCACAGATCGATTTAAATACCCTGCTATAACCATTGACTGGAATATAATTAAACTATTTATATTGTACTTTGATTTATCTTTTATTAACATTGATGATTTCTTTCTTTTATACATAACTTGGAAAGTAATCATCATGTTCAAGTGTGGTGACTGTAAGAAACAGTTCTCAAGACCTGACAACCTTCAACGACACGCAAATGCTAAACATGACATTAAAATGTTTGCGTGCAGTCATTGTGCTACCACATTTAACAGACAAGATATTCTTGCACGTCATGTAAATTTAATGCATGTTAGTTCAGCACCATTTTCGTGTTCAGTTTGCGAACTTGTTTTTTTATTGTAAAGCGATATCAATCCCACATGGATGAAGTGCATGGAGAACAACAGGAATTGAAATCTGTAAAACCATCAACTAGCACGGAACCTTTAAATGAATGTGATGCTCAAAAGCGTAAACGTTCTCAAGATTGTGAAAATAGTTGTGCAATAAAAAGAAAGAAGAATGGTGAACCTTCAACAACACATTGTGATGTATGTAATATTGGTATACCTTTATCAATCATTCATGGACATTTACGCTGTATTAATCATAAAAACAACGCTTGCCATGAAATAAATTCTGGAAATATTCAACAAATTGGTAGTGCATTTAAAAGTCGAATTGCCAGTTACAGACTTTATAGTGAAGAAAAAACTCAAAGTATTGAATCATTTTTACAGAATGTTCAACCTACTGTGTTTGGCTTAGTAGAAAATGTTTTAGTAGAGCATAAAACAATTAAAATGAATTTTGAACTTTTTGGACTCTATGTAAAAACTGGGAGCTAAGGTGAAATTATGGATATCAAATCCTTTAATACAAAAAACATAATTGTTAGCGAATCAACTAATATTAGTGATATATACAAAAATATTTCAAGTGCCATCATTGTGAAGAGTGAAGAGTTCCAGGAAAGGGAGTCAGGCTGGGCGTTGGTTGAAGTACTTTATTTATAAACCAACCTGAATAAATACAACCCCCTTCGAGCATCATGATACATTGATTTGCCAGGATGGATTAAACGAAAGAGAGCTGTTGCGAATGTTTTGAATAGTGATCAAGCATGTTTTGCTTGGGCTGTAACCTCAGCTCTCCATCCAGCAGTGGGGCATGTAGAGAGAACATCATCTTATCCTCACTATTCTTCAGTGTTAGATTTAAAAGAAATAGAATTTCCTATGGCTATAAAAGACATTCAACGTTTTGAAGAGCTGAACAATGTAAGTATTAATGTTTATGGAATTGAAAATAAGAGTATAGTTGGTCCTCTATATTATACTCAGGGAAAAAAGATGCTCATGTAAATTTACCGAAGGTGAAAATGCTCACTATTGTTGGATAAAACATTTAAGTAGACATGTTGGTAGTCAAGTATCAAAACATAAATCTATGAAGTGGTTGTGTGATGGTTGTTTGCTACATTTCCAGAAAGAGGATCAACTAACTCAACATCAAAAAAAATGGGGGTGTAATCATGTTTGTACGGTATTACCGACTCCTAAAAATAACATTCTAAAATTTAAGGATTAATAATAGCGCCTGCTACCAATCGCACCTAAAATCAAAAGCGCCTACTATCAATTACGTCCACTACCAATCGCGTTTACTATCAATCGCGTCTACTAATAGCGCCTACTATCAATCGCGCCAAAAGGAAAGTTAATGATGAGTGGACATGAACATTGAAAAGGATTGACGAAATGGTATTTCTTTGTATTATATTTTGTAAAGCCATATATGTTGTGAAATAAAAACAAGGTTTACAAGATCACAATGTCTTTTAATTTTAAAATGGTGATAGCCATTTCTTTATTTTCATTTTTTCACACATGAATATTTACAATTTCCACTTTTCATTTTTTTACATTCTCCTTGTTTAGTTTACACATTCTGTACATTTTTGTTGTTGTGAAATAAAAACAAGGTTTACCAGATCACAATGTCTTTTAATTTTAAAATGGTGATAACTATTTCACTTTTTCACACATGGATATTTACAATTTCCACTTTACATTTTTACATTTCCCTTGTTTAGTTCACACATTCTGTACATTTAAAAAAAATCTTTTTCGTAATATACAAAAGCAAACATTTTACACTAAAATGTATTACTTATCTTATTTTTACTAAACTACAGTAGCCTAACATTATACATTCTACTTACAGTTTTTTACAAAAAAATATTACAATATAAAACACACCACAAATATTACAATATAGTGATCATTAGACTTAAGTAAAGTAATAGTCGTCAATGCGACTGTTTCCCCAAGCAAAAGTATCAAATGTGTTGGGTATAATGAATCGTTTGTTGTCTTCATTACTTAAAGCAACTTTGTTCAGCAAATTGGTATGTAGCTGATGATTTTTACTTCTAAATACACTCATTTACTTATATAATACAGGTGGGTTACTAACTATACAGTTTTTATAATCACTTATATCTAACTCTTTACTAACAACATTCTTTTTCACTCCTTTTAATTTTTTACTACTACATCATCAATTGTCATATAGCTGTATGATTTAGATTTTGTGCCTACAAAGGTGTCTATAATAACACCAGCACATTCATCCTTAAATTTCCCAAGAACCTTTTTTTTACTAGAGGTAAATGGTAAATATTATCCTCGGGATGGTCACTTGTATCAAACCTATTTAGCTCAGTTTTGATATCCTCATGAAAATCATTAGTTTTAAACTCATAAATAAAAGAATCTGTGTCTGTGTAGAGTAATTTAGCATTATCAAGATAGTTTTTCTTTACATAATCATAGTGAAATTCATACATAAGTGTTTTTGACAATTCCAGAATGGTGTAACCCACATATATGGGTTTGTTGTAAGTTACTTTAAGACGATTCATTTGTATTACAACTAAATCCTCATGAACAATTGAACAGCTATGAAAGTTAGGCTTGCTTATTAAGTTGCTCGCACAATACCTTTTACCATCATTCTCCCACTTTGTTATCAGCTTAACATCAACTCGTTTATCAACATTCTCCATAGTCTTTCCAAAAACACTATTATTCATGAGTTTATAAAAATCTTTTTCAAACGCGTGTGTTGACAGTGTTCTTAAATTATTGTTCAGATCAATATACGGTTTGAGCCATGCTGACTGATGAAATTGCAATACGCGATGAATTTTAGTTAATTTCAATCCATGCTGTAGACACTGTTTCAAGTTTTGATAATGTATTACATATTTACATTTATCATTCACATTAGCAATTAACATTTTTGTTCGTGATGTGATGTATGGAGATTTCATATTCTCAGGACAAAATGGTAAATCATTATGATCATCATGTAACTCTTTAGGGTACTCAAGATTTACCTCTAAAATATATCCTTTATCATCGTTATCATTAAGAGTGTCAACATGTAAGACATCAATTTCAGGTTGTGTCAGCCAGCGAAAATCTTTCAGTGGTAGATATTGACTCATAGCCCAACCATATTGGTTATTTGCATCGAGGTAGACAATATATTTTGACTCTTCACAAGGGTTGTAGCTAGGCATGTATTTATTATTCGCTTTGGAGTACCGTCCACTACATTGGCTTAATCCATCTCGAATTGATGATTTTATAAAATTGATCATGTCTATATCAGTCATTAATTCTAAATTTACTTTCGTTTTTTTCAACATTGAACTGAAACTTAACCCAGGAGCAGTGAAATACTGACAAGGATCAAGGTCATAAGTTTTCATACAAACATTCCGAAAATTTTCAAAAACATCTGCTAATAATAACACATCTGTCTTCAAATATATGTCTGAAAATTCTCCTAAAGTTTGAATGTCAAACTGTGCCCATACACGTTGTGCATGTAAATATTCCTGATCACTGATATGACTTGTGTTTAAGGAACTGTAAAATGCATCTTTCGGTGGTAAAGAACTCTGCTCAAGACGTTCCACACAGTTAATATATTCATAAGGGAATATACCCTTTTGACGAATCAAATTAAAATCATCTTCTTTAGGAAAGACACGTTGAATTTCATGAAACTTATCTGATTTTAAATTACTAGCCATATTATCAAGACTACTTGACATAAAGCGAAATGAATCTAAAAATCTCAGTTTTATAGTTTTCTTATTGTTAGTTTTGATGTATTTTGTGAACGATATGTATTGTTCCCTATTATTTGCCATCACATCAATTTTCACATCTGAAGCTCCAAATTCTTTAACGATAAAGTGGTTATCGTATTTGCTACCGTTGTGTAGAATGACCGGAATGAATTTACTTACTCTATAATTTACATTACATTCTTGGTGAGCAGCACCACGATATTTTCCTGTTAAATGGTCATGATCGCGAACCCTGTCTGTATATAAACATTCACCGCATATAAAACAATTAGTTTCAGTTTCAAAATTCATTTGCTCTGATGAAGTTAGTGGCTCCATTGGAATGATCGTATTTAAAATAGAGGATATACGGACGGCATCTTTCTCAAGCCTTTCCATAAAAACTTTAGGTGCATCAGGTCCTCTATAGAGCTCAAACTTATTTAAAGAGTCATCATAACTACATTTAATATAATATGCAAAGCTAAAAGGTTCATGAATGTGAGTAGTGTTAGAGAAAGGTTGGGCTGGATTCGATGAACATGTATTAAATGGTTTTAGCAAAGCCTCGAAGTCAGCATATATAACAAATGGTACTCGAAGCTGTTTCTCATAATCCTTAAATTTTAGAATGTTATTTTTAGGAGTCGGTAATACCGTACAAAATTGATTACACCCCCATTTTTTATGTTGAGTTAGTTGATCCTCTTTCTGGAAATGTAGCAAACAGCCATCACACAACCACTTTTTACCATCGCGTTTTGTTATCTGACTACCAACAAGTCTACTTAAATGTTTTATCCAGCAGGAGTGAGCATTTTCATCTTCGGTTATGTACAGTAAATTTACATGAGCATCCTTTTTTCCCTGAGTATAATATAGAGGACCAACTATACTCTTATTTTCAATTCCATAAACATTAATACTTACATTGTTCAGCTCTTCAAAACATTGAATGTCTTTTATCGCCATAGGAAATTCTATTTCTTTTAAATCTAACACTGAGGAATAGTGAGGATAGGCTGATGATCTATCCATATTCTCCACTGCTGGATGGAGAGCTGAAGTTACTGCCCACGCAAAACATGCGTCATCATTATTCAAAACGTTCACAACAGCTTTCTTCCGATTAATCCATCCTGGAAAATCAATATATGATTATGCTCGAAGGGGGTTGTATTTATTCAGGTTGGTTTCTAAATAAAGTACTTCAACCAACGCCCAGCCTGACTCTCTTTCCTGGAACTCTTCACTCTTCACAATGATAGCACTTGAAATATTTTGGTATATATCACTAATATTAGTTGATTCGCTAACAATTATGTTTTTTGTATTAAAGGATTTGATATCCGTAATTTCACCTTCGCTCCCAGTTTTTACATAGAGTCCAAAAAGTTCAAAATTCATTTTAATTGTTTTATGCTCTAATAAAATATTACCTACCAAGTCAAACACAGTAGGTTGAACATTTTTTAAAAATGATTCAATACTTTGGGTTTTTTCTTTACTATAAAGTCTATAACTAGCAATTCGACTTTTATATGCACTACCAATTTGTTGAATATTTCCAGAATTTCTTTCATGGCAAGTGTTATTTTTATGTTGAATACTGCGTAAATGTCCATGAATGATTGAAGAAGGTATATCAATATTACATACATCACAATGTGTTATTGAAGGTTCACCATTCTTCTTTCTTTTTGTTGCACAACTATTTTCACAATCTTGAGAACGTTTACGCTTTTGAGCATCACATTCATTTAAAGGTCCCGTGCTAGTTGATGGATTTATAGTTTTTAATTCCTATTGTTCCCCATGTACTTCAACCATGTGAGATTGTTATCGCTTTACAGCAGAAAAACCAAGTTCACAAACTGAACACGAAAATGGTGCAGTACTGACATGTTTTAAATTTACATGTCGTGTAAGACTATCCTGTCCGATAAATGTTGTAGCACAATGACTGCATACAAACATTTTCTGATTATGTTTTGTACTTGCATGACGTTGAAAGTTTTCAGGTCTTGAGAACTGTTTCTTACAGTCACCACACTTGAACATGATGATTACTTTCCAAGTTATGTATAAAAGAAAGAAATCATCAATGTTAATAAAAGATAAAACAAAGTACAATATAAATAGTTTAATTATATTCCAGTCAATGGTTATAGCAGGGTATTTAAATCGATCTGTGAACTCCTAGCAAGTCTAACTTCATGTAGTTCTAACTGGGGGTTACTATATACCACTGTCAATGACACCTAGTGGTGAACGTTGGAACTTGATAGAGTGGTAGAAACCAGCGGTCGCCAGTTAAGTGAGCTAAGTGTGACGCCATAGTCTGTCATAAAGCAAGTCTCAACTTGTAAAACATGTTACGTGATAGAAACCAGCGATCGCCAGTTAAGTGAGCTAAGTGTGACGTCATAGCCAGTCTTAAAACAAGTCTAAACATGTAAAACATGTCACGTAATAGAAACCAGCAGCCACCAGTTAAGTGAGCTAAGTGTGACGTCATAGTCAATCATAAAGCAAGTCTAAACTTGTAAAACATGTCACGTGACAAGGTTAAGTTAGGTTATGTTAGGTGAGCTGAAGTTAAGTATTAAAATTTTCCCTGTGTCACTTACACCTAGCAATGAACATTCAGACTTAATAGAGCGGTAATCAAAATCTAACCTACAAAATTAGCTTTACACACCATGGTCAAGTATTTCCAACTTTTGACTGCCAAATATACCATTTTCACTGACATGTAGTGGTGAACATTGGAAAATATCACTCTAACTGTTTAAAAGTTATTAGAGGGGCACTTACCTTTTTATAATTTATCAACTGCTGCCACTGAGTGAATAGATTTTCAGAATCTGGTAACCTACAGGTACCCAATTATCTGTAAACAAATCAATCAATCAATAAATACATTCCAATCAATAACTTGAACATTAATTAGTAATAAAAAGACTACAATCCATTAATAATAAGTACTTACCTTGCAAAATAATTTAATGATTTTCTACCAAGAAGGCTTTTTTACAACTCTTGAGCAGTAATAGAGCACTGTTCACTCTAAGCGAGTAATAAAGACTGACAGTATGGTAATATATGATACCTCTCTTATATAAACTCTCATCGCTCGTGTCAGCAGTTTTTTGCAGATCATTGCAATTCCTTTCCCAATACAGCTGAGAGTCCAAAGTACACTAGGAACACCTGTGTGGTATCCAATGACTGCTAACTTTGCATGATCAACACACATTGTCTAAATGAAAACCTGGGGTTTCAAATTACTGCAGCGTCAGTCATAGCAACAGCAGTGTGCGCTCTCTGCCATGTCAGCAACATGACACCGGAAGGAACACCTGTGTAATATCCAATAACTGCTAACTTTGCATGATCATCACCCATTGTCTTAATGAACACTTGCGGTTTCAAATTTCTGCAGCGTTAGATATAGCATCAGATCTGTGCGCTCTCTGCCATGTCTGTAATATGACACAGGAAATAATTAGACGTCTTACGGCATGTACAATTTCCTTAGTTTTAACATCTTAAGAATGTGCATTATTCTCTTTCAACAACAAATGATACATCCATCCACCAAGTTATGTCTCTTGGCCTGTTCACAAATTACATGTGCCCCGTGTACTAGGGTGTGTGTTCATTAACCCTAGCACTAGAACACATTCATCCAACAAGTTTTGCACTTACCTCATGACATGTCCTCTATCTATTAAGTTTTACACTTAAACGAACCAAAACAGGATGTGACTTGTTTCACAAGGAGGACGGTAATAAGGTCATCAAACACGTGTTCACATGTATTTCGTCACTTTCCTTTCATATCGTTATCCCATTATAGTAGTGGGGGATTAGTGAACAACGTCAATTCAACACATTGCTTTACACGTAAATGTAGTTAGGCCCTTTGACATAATTTAAATAAATTCATGGGCTAGTCCGTAGGGACCAGTCCAAAGGGGCTCATCCACAAGGACTCGTCCACAAGGACCTGCCCACAAGGAGTTGTCCACAAGGACTCGTCCACAAGGACCTGTCATCAATAACCTGTCAACAAGGACTCGTCCACAAGGACTTGTCCACAAGGACCTGTCAACAATGACCCGTCAACAATGACCTGTCAACAATAACCCATCATCAGGGGCCCGACCACAGGGGCTCATCAACAATAACAGGGGCTCTCACCTCAAGGCCTAACATGCCCCTCTTTGTTTATCAGTTTGCCGATCGACAAGCACCACTTGGAAAACGTTTTGATCACCCCTCGTGGGTTGGGTTAGGTTAGGTTACATTACAGCCACCATCTTTAAAAAGCCCGCCCTCTTACAAAAGCTATGAGTGGACATGTGTGTAAAAAACGGAAAACAAGCATGTTAATTCATAGTGGCTTTCCACCAAACACAGGCACTTTATGTGGAACAACGTTTAAATCCATATCGGCATTCAAACTATCACAAGTTGCAATTGGAAAGAGAAATTCTCTAAAAAATTACAATTTTCACCCCTAGTAGGGTAGGTTTTATTTTTGGGGTGGAAATATGTTGACCATTGGAAAGGGGGTGTTAGCCCGAGTTCAACAACACCTCATTTTTTAATATCCAACCATGGGTTCGAGAGATATCGCACCGCCGCCATCTTGTGTGGAGGAATGTGGAGGTGGAGGATATAGAACTGCCCAAATCACACTACTCAAGGAGCTTAGATATCTATTATCTAACCTCCTTGACTTTCATAGTGATTCAAGGAACAACGAAATTCGACATGCAAGCTACCCTCTGGGTGTCAAATTACAAAGCTTGCACCGGGCACCTGAGGCCATACGATATTATATGATATTATTATTATTATATCATATAAAACCGTGCTGTGTAAAAGCCGTAATTTTCCGCCCAACGATCATAGTGATACTCGGCGATGGCAATTTAACAAGTATTAGAATCTGTGTGATCGATACCAGACGTATCTGTAAATTCTGTGAGCAGGCAAATGATCATTCTTTGATAAAGTCTGCAGAGTGTAAAGTCAGTGTTACTCATACCAAACCTACGGTTAAATTCAGTGATTAGTCATATTTCGTCAGACTACGAAATGCTGCTACTCAACCATGTGGAGGTAACGTTTTCCCACTTTACCATGAGTGAGTTATTTTAAGCCATTCTTACGAAGGAGATGTCGAGGAACTAACTGCATTATGGATTGGAAGAAGAGGAAAACATATGACTGGACTCATAGCCTTGGGATTGATGGAATCTCCCTTATGTCACGAGGAATTGATTGACCCCTCAAATTTCCTTGTTGGATATGAGGTGAACCATGATTCGTCGTGAGTTTTGCACTAAATTCCTTGCTGTACAGGTTATCGGTCATGGTGGAGTAGTTCTGTAGCAACCGTAATGATGGCAGTCATATAGGTAGGTTTGTCTTTTGTAGTCACCGTTCTGGTGTATTTTTGCTTTACGAGCTTCTGCATCGTTTCTTTCGAAGCTCATTGGTTAGGCACCCTTGGTGTGTTTACACACTGGTACATCTTGTGAATTATTGTATTTTCCAATATTAGGAGCCCTTAAATTCTTATTTAGCTGGGAGCAATAATTTTCTAGACAGCTCATGCTGCATTTTATGGGAGGTTTGAAATCCCATGTTTACTTTACTTTACTTGGAACTATTCTCACGCCACTGATGGGCGTATCAGTTAATGAGAAAAATCACTCATTCAATTTTTCAAATGATTATATTATGCATTTTTATATGTGGTTTAGAATACCACCAGATTCGAGTAGAATCTTAATATGCGTGTAATGAGCAGAGCAGTTATAGCTTACTCAAATCCCCGATTACACTAACCTATTGTATCATTTTAAACAACGCCAGGAGGTTAAGGTGTTGTAAATTATATGTTTATTTTTGTGCCTTGTGTGAGCACTGACATTATTTAAACTCAACCGCATTGGTGAGATATCTTTCAAAGCAGTTAGAACGAGCGGAGAATCTGTGTTCTGTCCTCTTTAAAATTTAAAACCAGTTATAACTTTGTACATGTTTATTCATAGCCAACAATCTTATACGACGAACTATTCTTTTTATACTCATGTGTATTTGTGAGGGTTATAAGTGGACAATGAAATGTGAACCCGATTTTATGAAACATTTAATGACTTTGTCCAGTGCAATAAAATACATGCAGTGAGGAACACTCATTGAGCCACAGTGGAGACATGTGCGCTCAAGGCCAAACAATCCCGTTATAAAATATTACCCACAAGTCCAGCGTTTTCTCATAGTGAGACCATGACTATTGATCGACTTATTTCATACACATTTTTGTAAGGATTTCTAATCAAGCCATATTCGCTAGACGCTCGAGCATGACTAGGTCAAGAAGCAGCTGATTGTACTGCATTGATACAGGGTGACTAAGAAGTCACATGTTTTGATATTTTGCTAATGTTGTGAGCGATTAAATGTTTAGCAATTTCATGATCTACATATGATTAGAGTTTCTTATTTGATGAACCAGACATTGTATCAGGCTAGTTAAAATTTTATTGTTAATTGTTATGTCCGTGTTTAGACACGAGGAGTGATATACTCTTATATTTAGGAAGCCGGCAGTTCATAGCTGTGTGCTAAACTGACCGAGGTATTCTTGTGAGCTGAGAGCTGCAAAGATTGCTGTTGTTGTCGTCGGAGACTTTTGTAGCCCGTGTATTTGTGGTGAAGGTTTTTGTCACGCACAAATTTTTTGTAAGTACCATTCAGGTCGCTTACCCTTTGAAGTCTTGTGTCTTATGGTCATTCGTCCTAAATAATGAACTAAACCAACGATGTAAATACAACTCTTAAATCATGAAATCTCACTACCGTAAATCTTCGAAGCTAATATGCTTATTAAATTATTATTAGTTAATTCTTGATCTGATTTTCCTACAGCTGACCGACGCATTGTGATTATGAGTATTTCCTCATGGGAATGTAGAAAGCTAACACTAGTTTTGACTGACTGAGATCACTGGCAGGATTGAAATTCGGGGGCCGCAGTGACCTCATGTGATGTTAGACACTGTCTTTACAGTGCGTTTATTAATCTAACCGTACACAGCAGATGACGATTAGAAGCAAAGAGCTTTCTAATCTGTGGTAGGCAGGTTATTAATAACAAGATTATTGAGTGAATTACTTATTTATGTGTTATCATATTGTCCCTGCTGTCATGTTTTTATATTGTTGTTCTGTTGTTTTATTGTTAAATATTGTAAAACTATGACTGTCATCCTAGCTTTGAAATAGTTTTTCTTCTACACGGACGCTTCTCGCCGTAGCTTAGTGTCAGTCAGGATTAGATAGAATAGATAATGTTAAATGTAAATACGGGAGTGGTACCAGTATAATTTAGATTTGCTGTCATATTTGATTTTATTGTTGTAAGATGTTTCAATCTGGGCTCATCATCCTTACTTGTATCTTCAATCAGGGTTGTTTTTCGTACCACAACCCAAGCGTTGCTTTTTCTTTCATTTATATAATTAGGGCCTGTCGAGAGGGATAATGTAATTCAATTAGGGGTTGTTTTTGTTGTTTTTTAAATTTAGCTTTGCAGATTAGCCGACAATGTAATTCAATTAGGGGTTGTTTTTGATGTTTTCTTATTTTTGCTTTGCGGATTAGCCGATTCAAGCCCTCCGATAGTAGGATAGGGGTTTGACTCCTAAATAAATAATTTCTTCAAATTTTACTTAAGTCTGGATGTCTTCATTTACTAGATTTGTGTTTTGGGATGTAATTCTTTGGGTGTCATTGACATTACTTCCGTTTGGGCCCGATCCTTTCGGGATACTGAGTCTTGTGCCGGCTAGCCCCATAAGAGGTGCATCCTATCCTTTCGGGTGGTGTGTTTGAAGGACGGGGTTGTCTGGAAGGCCACATACGGTTGGTGGTAACCAGATGACCTCCTCTAACGGGCACAGTAGTAAGCAAAGAGGTTTTCACTCACGCAACACTGATTTCAGGTACCATCTTTTAAGAGAAAAACAATCAAATGTGTTTTCTGGCTATGTCCCCTTTTCCATACAACATTTTCTGCCTTGGTGTTAGTGATACACAGCAACAGTTTTGTTGTTTCATATGAGGGGCTTGGATTTTATGGTTATTTAACCCCCTGTACATTGGTGCCTGTATAATTTGTCTGATAACCTTTGTTATTGTGGTGCCCATGGTGGTATGTATTTGTAATTCAGGTGAAGATTAGGAAGGAAGTGGCCGTGGCCTTAAGTTAGGAACCTGGAGTGGAAGTGGGGGAAACCATGGAAAACCACTTCCAGGATGGCTGAGGTTGGTATCAAACCCTCCTCTTCTCACGTTCCAGCCCTCACGCCAGAATTACAATTTCTTGGCAGAGCCGGCAATCAAACCCGGACCGCCACGCCGGAGCGACAGCCAAGAACGATACCCGTTACACCACGAGATGGTAGGGGGTTTAGCCTATATTTTGCTGGAAATACATAGTTGTTAAAAATATCTTCCTCTCCACTTTCCACAAAATAGCTTTCCATTACTAGTGCGCAATTTCTATGTGAAATCACTATACTTTGCGTCCTATTAGTGTATTTATATCATCTTCAGGTTGATCTGGAGCAATATTCTTGCGAGTTTGTTTCGCAGAATTGTATATAGCTATGATGTGGACTATACAATTCTGTGTAGTCAGCGCACTGTTGAAGCGTGGTGATATCTTTGTAGTGGCTATACTGGATCAAGTAATAAACATCAGGGATGATATAAAGTGCTTTCTGGAAGCCAGCAGCGGAGACAAAGACAAGACAAGCACAATGAGTTTCACGAGAAAAGAGAAACAGTGGAACACATTTCAGAACAGATAACAGGAGGACAGCTGATATAATCCAGCAAGACATCGCATTCAAATCCAAGCCGAAGCTCTTGCAATCAATATTAACTGAAAGCATTTTAGATAATTAGTATTTCATGTTGTTGGAATAAAATTGTCATTACTGGTAAAAATCTCTACGAACAAAGGTCATAACTGTTCCTACTGTCGGGGAAAAGAGTATAGATGTCAATAAAACCATTACGCGTAACTTAACCTTACTTAAAATCAAGCTACACCAAAATATTTCGTATTTTATTCTGCGTTTAACTCTATATAGATTAAATCTTTGTATGCTATCATATATATTATTTCAGTAGTATAGATCCCTCCTGCGGCGCTCACAAGCGACCAATCGTTAAAAATGAGCATTCAAATGAAAGAGAATATACACTACCAGTGACGCATTGCACTCTAATTTCATAAATAGCTATAATTTCTCTAAAAATTGACTTTAAAAAAACTGTACGAAGTATGCGATTTGCAGATACAGTTGCTGCAGGAAGATACGCTCCATAATTGCTGTCCACTTCACATTCAGGCCGCTGTGACGCCTCTTTCATGTCATTTTAACATTCTTAGGTCTTTCCTTTATCATTTTGCATGGATTTCAGAAACAGTAATTTAAAGGAATGAGTACTCAAATCGTATAATTTCATAAATATCGAATAACGGGTGAGTGTTACTGCTAAGCTGTCAATCAATGGACTCAGCACACAAATGACATTAGCAATGACGAATTGCATTCTAATTTCATAAATATCAATATTTGTAAGAAGTGTGCGATTTGAAAATACTGTTGGTGTAGGAAAAAAAGCAACATCATTGCTGAAACGTAATTAGTGTTCTATAATCATTTGGTTCAAATATAAACATAACAACCTTTCTCCTTAAGTCTCTTATTATAAACCTACTGGGGAATGTGTGGCTCATGAACATGGGAGATTTCTCGCACGGGTCCGCTAGTCTTGTTATAATTTTTTAGCCGACTGAAGAAAAACAAGGCCGGTTATTTTTACGAAATCTAACAGAGCGCTCACCTAGAAATATCATCACATTAAAAGTACTGATCTGATAGTAATGAAACTTGAATACATCGTAAAGGAAAGTATTTATAGCGTGTATTTGAAATGTTTATCCGATCTGACGTTCCTAAAACTAGTTGTTGTTAGCTTTGTATAGCAACGTTTCCTCGAGCCTGGATGGTCATAGCAGTATGAGATATGGCTTCTTATGGGGCTGATAGCAATGCTCGTCTAAAAGATAAACTGCTTTTTGTCTACTCAAGATTATTGAGTTTATATCGATTATTATATGGATTAATATTTAATTGGTTTAGTCACATAAGGAACACCCACAATCATAGACACCAACATTGGACAAAATCTAACGCAGACAAATCAGAAATGAAAATGAAGCATTAAAAAGATCCGTTAAATGTCAACCATCCCCTCAATGGAATATCGTGTCTTCATTCTCTGTTCAAATTAAGATCAACAACAACAAAAACAACAACAACAACCACTACAATTTCAGGCAATTACTAGAAAAGAACAATGAAAAAGAACTCTCATTGGGTGTATATATAATCATGTGAATTAGTCTTCTCCTCGGCAGCCTTCTGTCGTCTCTGGGTACCTATCGAGGCTCCGGATTCAAAGGTTCTGGTTTCATTTCCCAGATTTTCCAAGAAATACAATTCTGGTTTCTCTGTAAGGAGTCTTTAATATGCTAGTGAATCTATTGATACGGTTCCCTCCCATTTTAACACCCTCAAATGCCAACTGACTGCAAGGCGAGGTGTGTGTGATAATTGACGCAGGATTCAAACATAACCTTGTTCAACTGTAGTGAATTAAATCATCTGTGTACTCACCACATTGACAAACTAACCAAATTACATAAGGCCGCCAGTTGCAGTAGGAACGTTTTGAAAATAATAAGAACAGCAATAACAAAATAGTGTAGAAAATGGTGGTTTTGGTGGCGTAGTTGGTAGCATGCTGAGCTTCAATGCCCAAGATCACGGGTTCAAACCCGGCCGAAGTCGTCGGATTTTTTAAGTGCGTTAAAATCCCTCAGTATGCCTTCCTTCGAAGGGGAAGTAAAGCTGGCGGTCCCATATCATAGATTCATGGTCTAAAATAGAACATTCCATTAATTACACTTGTGTGAATTCAAAATGTGTAAGTTAGAATTGATAACGCTCTATTAGTTCCAACATTCGCCGCCAGGTGCTGACAGCGTTGCCATCTAGTAGCCAAGTCCGCAAGCTTGGTGTCGTGGACAGTAGCATTTGGTAGCAAACGTATAAACTAGTCGAAATTATTGTCTGCAGTCCTTACTTGAATTAAAACAGATAACACACACTAATACAGCCTTCACAATTAACATCGGTTATTAGACAGATTCTACACACACCCAAAGTACATGGGGCTACATGACTGCGTTGTCGCAGCCCCTAAACTGAGGAACCAACCAACCAATGTAGAAAATATCATACTTGAAGTTCATCACAATAATAGATCTCTGTTTAGCACACTTATACCACATTAATAATAATGCAACAACTATAGAAGTACTTCTGACCAACTGAACAATAGTATATGTAAATATGCACGTTACACACTTTTGTAATTTAAAGAAGGTATATGTATTTGTACATAAGTGTAATAGATAAACATCGTACCTTATCTAAGCCTAGTGAACAGGATCTGATGATGACCGCTTGACGATTGAAACATGTCATCCAATTATTTACCCCACCCCCCATATATTTTCTCATTTTAAATGATCTAGTCCACTTTGTCGTTACGTTACGGGGACGTCACGAAATGTACCGAGAATGCACTGAGGTGTGTGACGTCATAGTACCGCTTGGTGCATGTGTACTGAGTTCACTGGTGAGCTGTGGCCTTACGAGACGAAAACGACAGGGCGAGCGTGACGTCATCCAGCCAGCTCCCTCCTTTGTCCGCGCGCTCCAGCTCCCTCATGACTCGTAACTTTCTAGCATTCTGATTGTTTCTTGATCATCTAACATGTCAAGAGTCTTTGGCTTCGAGCGAAGCGAGAAGCCTCCAGCCTTTCTATCATTTTTTCAGCATTTGTAGCATTTAAAATGATATAAAGTCCAGTCTTTCAGACTGACTGTATCTTTTTTACAAATAAAAGCGTGTTATTTTGTGATAAATATCTTCAGGCTAAGGTGTATAAATACTTGCTTTGCCGCCTAATGTAATTGGGAAAAATCTGTGTTGGCCGATTGAAAAGCTTTCTGTAATAGAACTAGGAATCTCTGAAAAATGGCTTCTAATGTTTCAATATCTTAACCCTCATTCTTCGAGGAGCGAGGGTATTTCGTTTAGCTGGCTTTTACTTCCCTTTCTTCATTTGACCTCTTTCTTCTATAGTGACAGCCTTCCTTATTGAACCACGCCGTGTGACGAGCTGAATGTGGTTCGTCAACGCCAGTTGACTAGCATTTGATGATTACACAAGTGCGGGAGGAGAAAACCCGAATGTTGGCTTTGCATTTATTACATATGGAGCTGGCAAGATACCTTAGTTTAGATAATTACGACGTGTGGTGAAGTACTGTAGCCTATCTCGTATCCCGTGAACATGGTTTAGTATTGGATAAAGCATCGAATTTTCTTAGCAGAGGGTTATCTTCTAAAGAAGTCTAAAAAAAACTGTTCGTA
The DNA here is from genome assembly GCA_946902985.2 of Meconema thalassinum. Lineage (NCBI taxonomy): Eukaryota > Metazoa > Arthropoda > Insecta > Orthoptera > Tettigoniidae > Meconema > Meconema thalassinum. The sequence goes on from OX336388.2 coordinate 589,099,429, forward strand.
AGTTTCCGTGCCGTGCGATTTTTACTTGTGGGGGAACCTCAAACAAAGGGTAAACAGAAACAATCCTCGTTCTCTGGAGGCTCTCAAGAATGTAATAATTGCACTGATATGAAGGCGAGGATGAGTGTACCAATACTTCCTACGACGGTATAATGTATAATTACAAAGTGATGGACAGAATTTCTAGCAACTACCCTGAAATTCATGGAAGTAGGGCCCAATGATGATTATTAAATACGTTGAAAAGTGTAAATGTGTTCATCTAGTAGGGCGCTACCCTGCTGTTAGCACCAGTGCCTTGCTCGGTAGGTGGCTAGCCACAGAGTTCCAGCGGTCACACGGCACCTACGAAGTTCCGTTCTGTAGTGAAGGCTCAAATTGGAGAATGTAAGTCTGTAGTTAGTTTTAATTGTAGCACTGTAGTATGTAAGTCTGTAGTTAGTTTAGTTGTAACACTGTAGTATGTAAGTCAATAGTCAGTTTTAGTTGTAACACTGTAGTGTGTAAGTCTGTAGTTAGTTTAGTTGTAACACTGTAGTGTGTAAGTCTGTAGTTAGTTTAGTTGTAACACTGTAGTGTGTAAGTCTGTAGTTAGTTTAGTTGTAACACTGTAGTGTGTAAGTCTGTAGTTAGTTTAGTTGTAACACTGTAGTATGTAAGTCTATAGTTAGTATAATTATAACACTGCAGTGTGTAAGTCTGTAGTTAGTTTAGTTGTAACACTGTAGTGTGCAAGTCTGTAGTTAATTTAGTTGTAACACTGTAGTGTGTAAGTCTATAGTTAGTATAATTATAACACTGCAGTGTGTAAGTCTGTAGTTAGTTTAGTTGAAACACTGTAGTGTGCAAGTCTGTAGTTAGTTTAGTTGTAACACTGTAGTGTGTAAGTCTATAGTTAGTTTAGTTGTAACACTGTAGTGTGTAAGTCTGTAGTTAGTTTAGTTGTAACACTGTAGTGTGTAAGTCTGTAGTTAGTTTAGTTGTAACACTGTAGTGTGTAAGTCTGTAGTTAGTTTAGTTGTAACACTGTAGTGTGTAAGTCTGTAGTTAGTTTAGTTGTAACACTGTAGTATGTAAGTCTATAGTTAGTATAATTATAACACTGCAGTGTGTAAGTCTGTAGTTAGTTTAGTTGTAACACTGTAGTGTGCAAGTCTGTAGTTAATTTAGTTGTAACACTGTAGTGTGTAAGTCTATAGTTAGTATAATTATAACACTGCAGTGTGTAAGTCTGTAGTTAGTTTAGTTGAAACACTGTAGTGTGCAAGTCTGTAGTTAGTTTAGTTGTAACACTGTAGTATGTAAGTCTGTAGTTAGTTTATTTGTAACACTGTAGTGTGTAAGTCTGCAGTTAGTTTAGTTGTAACACTGTAGTGTGTAAGTCTATAGTTAGTTTAGTTGTAACGCTGTAGTGTGTAAGTCTGTAGTTAGTTTAGTTGTAACACTGTAGTGTGTAAGTCTATAGTTAGATTAGTTGTAACACTGTAGTGTGTAAGTCTGTAGTTAGTTTAGTTGTAACACTGTAGTGTGTAAGTCTATAGTTAGTTTAGTTGTAACACTGTAGTGTGTAAGTCTGTAGTTAGTTTAGTTGTAACACTGTAGTGTGTAAGTCTGTAGTTAGTTTAGTTGTAACACTGTAGTGGGTAAGTCTGTAGTTAGTTTAGTTGTAACACTGTTGTGTGTAAGTCTGTAGTTAGTTTAGTTGTAACACTGTAGTGTGTAAGTCTGTAGTTAGTTTAGTTGTAATACTGTAGTGTGTAAGTCTGTAGTTAGTTTAGTTGTAACACTGTAGTATGTAAGTCTGTAGTTAGTTTAGTTGTAACACTGTAGTATGTAAGTCTGTAGTTAGTTTAGTTGTAACACTGTAGTGTGTAAGTCTGTAGTTAGTTTAGTTGTAACACTGTAGTGTGTAAGTCTGTAGTTAGTTTAGTTGTAACACTGTAGTGTGTAAGTCTATAGTTAGTATAATTATAACACTGCAGTGTGTAAGTCTGTAGTTAGTTTAGTTGTAACACTGTAGTGTGCAAGTCTGTAGTTAATTTAGTTGTAACACTGTAGTATGTAAGTCTGTAGTTAGTTTATTTGTAACACTGTAGTGTGTAAGTCTGCAGTTAGTTTAGTTGTAACACTGTAGTGTGTAAGTCTATAGTTAGTTTAGTTGTAACACTGTAGTGTGTAAGTCTGTAGTTAGTTTAGTTGTAACACTGTAGTGTGTAAGTCTGTAGTTAGTTTAGTTGTAACACTGTAGTGAGTAAGTCTGTAGTTAGTTTAGTTGTAACACTGTAGTGTGTAAGTCTGTAGTTAGTTTAGTTGTAACACTGTAGTGTGTAAGTCTGTAGTTAGTTTAGTTGTAACACTGTAGTGTGTAAGTCTGTAGTTAGTTTAGTTGTAACAATGTAGTGTGTAAGTCTGTAGTTAGTTTAGTTGTAACACTGTAGTGTGTAAGTCTGTAGTTAGTTTAGTTGTAACACTGTAGTATGTAAGTCTGTAGTTAGTTTAGTTGTAATACTGTAGTGTGTAAGTCTGTAGTTAGTTTAGTTGTAACACTGTAGTGTGTAAGTCTGTAGTTAGTTTAGTTGTAACACTGTAGTGTGTAAGTCTGTAGTTAGTTTAGTTGTAACACTGTAGTGTGTAAGTCTGTAGTTAGTTTAGTTGTAACACTGTAGTGTGTAAGTCTGTAGTTAGTTTAGTTGTAACACTGTAGTATGTAAGTCTGTAGTTAGTTTAGTTGTAACACTGGAGTGTATAAGTCTGTAGTTAGTTTAGTTGTAACACTGTAGTGTGTAAGTCTGTAGTTAGTTTAGTTGTAACACTGTAGTGTGTAAGTCTGTAGTTAGTTTAGTTGTAATACTGTAGTGTGTAAGTCTGTAGTTAGTTTAGTTGTAACACTGTAGTATGTAAGTCTGTAGTTAGTTTAGTTGTAACACTGTAGTATGTAAGTCTGTAGTTAGTTTAGTTGTAACACTGTAGTGTGTAAGTCTGTAGTTAGTTTAGTTGTAACACTGTAGTGTGTAAGTCTGTAGTTAGTTTAGTTGTAACACTGTAGTGTGTAAGTCTATAGTTAGTATAATTATAACACTGCAGTGTGTAAGTCTGTAGTTAGTTTAGTTGTAACACTGTAGTGTGCAAGTCTGTAGTTAATTTAGTTGTAACACTGTAGTATGTAAGTCTGTAGTTAGTTTATTTGTAACACTGTAGTGTGTAAGTCTGCAGTTAGTTTAGTTGTAACACTGTAGTGTGTAAGTCTATAGTTAGTTTAGTTGTAACACTGTAGTGTGTAAGTCTGTAGTTAGTTTAGTTGTAACACTGTAGTGTGTAAGTCTGTAGTTAGTTTAGTTGTAACACTGTAGTGTGTAAGTCTGTAGTTAGTTTAGTTGTAACACTGTAGTGTGTAAGTCTGTAGTTAGTTTAGTTGTAACACTGTAGTATGTAAGTCTGTAGTTAGTTTAGTTGTAACACTGTAGTGTGTAAGTCTGTAGTTAGTTTAGTTGTAACACTGTAGTGTGTAAGTCTGTAGTTAGTTTAGTTGTAACAATGTAGTGTGTAAGTCTGTAGTTAGTTTAGTTGTAACACTGTAGTGTGTAAGTCTGTAGTTAGTTTAGTTGTAACACTGTAGTATGTAAGTCTGTAGTTAGTTTAGTTGTAATACTGTAGTGTGTAAGTCTGTAGTTAGTTTAGTTGTAACACTGTAGTGTGTAAGTCTGTAGTTAGTTTAGTTGTAACACTGTAGTGTGTAAGTCTGTAGTTAGTTTAGTTGTAACACTGTAGTGTGTAAGTCTGTAGTTAGTTTAGTTGTAACACTGTAGTATGTAAGTCTGTAGTTAGTTTAGTTGTAACACTGTAGTGTGTAAGTCTATAGTTAGTTTAGTTGTAACACTGTAGTGTGTAAGTCTGTAGTTAGTTTAGTTGTAACACTGTAGTGTGTAAGTCTGTAGTTAGTTTAGTTGTAACACTGTAGTGTGTAAGTCTATAGTTAGTTTAGTTGTAACACTGTAGTGTGTAAGTCTGTAGTTAGTTTAGTTGTAACACTGTAGTGTGTAAGTCTTTAGTTAGTTTAGTTGTAACACTGTAGTGTGTAAGTCTGTGTTAGTTTTGTTGTAACACTGTAGTGTGTATGTCTGTAGTTAGTTTAGTTGTAACACTGTAGTGTGTATGTCTGTAGTTAGTTTAGTTGTAACACTGTAGTATGTATGTCTGTAGTTAGTTTTAGATGTAACACTGTAGTGTGTAAGTCTGTAGTCAGTTTTAGTCATAGTTTCCATTTCAAATCCATTTCACAATCACCTAAACCATTAGGGGCCAATAACCTAGATGTTAGGCCCCTTATAGGAACAATTATCATCATCGTCATCGTCATCATCACTCCAAGTAAATTTCCTGCCAATAACAAAATATGGAAGGAAACTCGTCATGCTTATAGAGCGATTCCCTGCCAGTTGGGCGTACCCACATTTCAGCCAATGCCTTACAATAAATAGCATTATGGTGTTTGAAGCTATTTTCTGTGTTGCCTTTGTTTGATGCTTTTCCGTCGGTCAACACGATTGTACCCAAATGAGGTGGGTTATTCCCTAATAAATTGCATGCAAAATCCTTTGTTGAGTTTCTCGAGTGATTTTATTGGAAAGTCTTGAATAGGTAGTGGGAACAAAGAAAACCAATAGATTATTAAATACTTTATAATTAAATATAGCACAATACTTTTTACCTTGAATAGAATTAAAATGTAAGAGAATATAATCCATTGTTTTCGCTGTGATAAAGGGATCAACAAGTTCAGATAGAAGCAAATTCGACAGCTTGATTAGCTCCGAAATGTAATTTTACTCAATCGTGTCGTCCATAACGTAACGTTGTCCTGGACGGATTCAATTTCAAAGTGATGGCTCTAACACGGTAACTGGTCGTCAGTTATAATATGATAACGTTTGGTATCCAGTTTATTAGTGCCTGGTCTTCCAATTCCCTTTGCTAACGTATCCTTGTAATGCACGAGAATAAAGAGGCGAAACTCCCCAATACACCTCACAGAACAATAGTCATACTACGATGATGTATGAGCAATTAAAAATATATAGGTAAAATGAAGACGAAGAAGAGTTTTGCAACCAAATTGATTTTATTTTTATTTTTCTTATTTGCAAATAGACCACTGAAGATCACGCTACAATTTCATTTCTTCTTCGTCTTAAGCTTCCTCCTCCTCCAGTATTCCTTCATATGGACGCTGTCCTGCTGCTTCTGTTCATCCGTCCACTTTCTTCCACTTTTCGCAGTTCTTTCGTCTTGGAGCCCTTCCAAAATTAGAATAATGGTCCAAAATGCATTCCTATCTAACATCTGAACTTCCTAGCTTGCCACGGTGGGTGAGTGGTCAACGTGTCGGTCTACTAACCCCAAGCTTGCAGGTTCGCTCCTGGCCGTGGTAAGTGACTTCTGAATGGTGGCAAAAATTACGTCACCATATCATACGATGTTGGCATGTCAAAGAACCCATTTGAATTCAGTAGGCCGTGTTCATAATGGCAAAATTAATCTCGGGAGTTTCCGCCAACATTAAGTTCCTCATTTCTCTACTAGAAAGCGCAGTAGTGTTCAAGGAAATTAGCTATCTAGCCTCCTTGACTTTCATAGTGCTTCAAGAAACAACGAAATTCGACATGCAAGCTACCCTTTGGGTGTCAAATAACAAAGCTTGCACCCGGCACCCGAGGCCATAAGATATTATTATTATTATTATCTGAACTTCCTGAATGTTGGACTTTTCTAGATCTTTACGAACTTCCTTAATCCATGCCGTAGTCTTGTTGTTCCATTATGTTGAATTATTATTATTATTATCGTTAATATTATCATTACGCCGTGTGTATCGACCAAACCACCAGAGTTTGACTTGCCTCGTAAGATCTGGTCGGAGATAATGGAATAAGAACCAACACTGATCGTTGTGCCGATTATCTGCACAATTGGAAGAGAGTACCTTCTCAGGGTTGCGATTGTGGCGATGAAATACAGACTGTCCACCATATAGTTCAGGAGTGTCCTCTGAGAGATTTTCCTTGCGATGCAACGGAGATATTAATTAGATTAGTTTGTAATTTAATGCTAACAGTAATTATACTTTTTGATTAGTGATGTAGCCATGTGCTAAATAAATAAATAATAATTGATATTATTAGAAAAAACGCTAAGGTGTACATTCCACAAGACTCAATCTCTTAAACCAGGTGCGATTTGTACCAAAATCTTCCAAATCGTCTGAATAGTACAAGAAATATCTTACATTTCTTGAAAAGTCAACGGAAATATAATTATCTTTATGTTTTGAAAAGTGCGTTTAAACAAATAAAGAAGACGATAGTCCCTGCCAGTGTTGTGTCGCATTCTTATCTGCATAACAGTAAAGCCGGGCGGCTGGTTTATACACATGCGAGATTTCTCACATAGGTTCCCTTGTTATTATTAATAATATTATTATTATTGGTATTGTTCTTGAATGTAATAAACCTTGTAGTTTTACTTCTTGTCTTGCAACCATAAGCTACAGGAACCAATTCTACGTGGACTTCGAACCACACTGGACGAGAATTTGTGTTTTAAAATCTAACAGACACTGACTGAGATACAGCTCCTTGCGCCTTGATGTGAAGCTAACAGACTGCTCTTCTATCATGCCCTCTTTGCTCCTTCACAGATATAATCAGTGCATTCATACGAATTTCCAGTAGAGAGAATAAATACACTGGTCAATACCTCAAATGGACTAGGATCAAAGCGACGAGCTGGCTGTGTACACGCAGGTCATGTGATCTTTTGTTAAAGCTATAAAACAGTCCGCAGTTCCTCTGCACGCTCCGTGAACCTTTTGAGTTTCTGTCAGTGCTGCGTGCTATTAATGGTGCTTTTATGGAAGACTATTTATTATCAATATGGTATACAGGTACCTGGTGCTGTGTTACCATTCAATTTTATATACGTTCCTTCTGGTTCCTTCCTGTAACCACACACTGGGGCAATGGATGCCCCAGGGATTTTAATTTCCGTTCTAGAACGCTGTTGGCAATCCTTACAGGCTCCTACTGCAGCGAAGTTTTCTTGGTCTTGACAATACATAGGACTATGTAAAAGGATTATGAATTTCCACCTAATCAATACACAAATGAAACCAAGTCATAGTAAGTTATATTGTAGCAGTTTCGATTACATCGTAATCTTCTTCAACAAAGTCACATTTCCGAATTTGTCCAATACGCTTCTATCATAACAGAATTCATAAAATAATTTTCTTATCCTTTGGCGTAAGGGTGGGTGTTATCAAAACTTCTTTCAAACACATGTTTTGAGGACTATTTTAAATGGTTTTAATATTGTGCCTATTAAGTGTGGCATGATGTTTTTCTCTCATAACTCAATTTTTCCCACGTATTTGCTCGATGCTTGATGTTATCAAAAAAAAAAACCAGATAAGTTTGTGGTCCTTACCCAAAGAATACTACGAACTTTGTATGGATTCGTTTTTCCGCATACTAAGAAAGTTATAGCGATATCTCATATTTTCGAAAAAGGCCCCCCATTTCCACTCCCTTAGACCGATTTTTCCCTTTAGCGAACTTATGCGAGACATGAAAGGATTATATTCTATGTATAAATTTGAAAGTGTTTGGTGTAAAATCAAGGTAGTTATCGTGGCAACAAGAAAGTGATATAAACTATAGATATACAGGGTCTTTCATATAAAATAAGAACGCCAAGTGGCAGTTTTGTTATCCGCTGCTGTGCTAGCCTAGCCGAGCTTGTGGCGCGCCGTGGCCCCCTGCTTTAAGCGTGTGTACAATCCTGTATGAAATATTACCTTATAAAAGATGCTGGAAGTGACGTCCTTCCTGAGTTATACAGGCATTGTATCTGGTAACCACATTCTGGCTGACGCGAGTGAGTTCTCTCACTGTAATGTTTCGGATAGTTTAATTATGTTTTTACAAAGCACTGAGCCAGTAGTGTCAAAGTTATTTTCAATTACGTGAATCTGTGCAAGTAATAAATAATAATAATATCGTGTGGCCTCGGTTGCCGGGTGCAAGCTTTTTGTAATTTGACACCCAGAGGGTAGCTTGCATGTCGAATTTCGTTGTTCCTTGAATCACTGTAAAAGTCAAGGAGGTTAGATATCTAAGCTCCTTGAACATAATAGCGCTTTCTAGTAGAGAAATGAGGAACTTTGTGTTGGCGGAAACTCCCGAGATTAATTTTGCCATTATGAACATGGCCTACTGAATTCAAATGGGTTCTTTGACATGCCAACATCGTATGACATGCGTGTCGTATTTTTGCCGCCTTTCAAAAATCACTTACCACGGCCAGGAGCGAACCTGCAATCTTGGGGTTAGTAGACCGACACGCTAACCACTCACCCACCGTGGCAAGCATCTTTGCAAGTGAAGGTGGCACTTTAACAGAAAATTGCTCAACAAATGCATCACGTACCCGCCGAGACGATTCGTACTTAAAATAAGTTTTACATACAAAAATACTATGTTGTAATGATAACAGCCTCACCATGTTAGCATCTGAGGTTCTGACTGGCGACTGAACACCTGCACGCCTATTGCAAGATCAAGTATGTACTATGCGCGCGCTTTCAATACTACATCAGGGGGCCGTGGCGCGCCACGAGCTCGGTCAAGGCCACTGCAGCAGATAACAAATCAGCCGCTCGCCGTTCTTACTTTATATCAAAGACCCTTTGAACTGATAGTGGTTTTGGGATTGGGGGGGGGGGGGGTGGTAAAACGTGAAGATATGTCAAAATTTTTCGGAAGCCACAACATGATACCAATTGCATTTTGTAGCTATCTCATGAAATCTACCTAAAATTCTTCAGAACATCTACGTGCCTAATGTATTTTCAAATACCAACCTCTGCCTCAACACAACCTTGTATTTCACACGACACCGATCGGGCAGTAAGTGTCCAGCCTACCGCACCATTACTCAGACACACACAGTGACGTTTACCCTGTAATTTAGCGCCGTGCATTATTGATGGATACTGTGCCACTTAGCGTACGTGTCTGAACAACGCTGCCCAATATGTTGAGGTCTGCGAGCTTGCATTTACAGTATTTTATTATTGAAAGGAACGCGCACAAACTGTGAAAAAATAAGAATACATAATTAGACTGAATAAATGTCAGTTCTGGCAATAGACTACTATTTATTTATTTATTCGTATCAGAAGCATTAATACTATATATGTATACATTAAAACTCTTACTGGATTAAATACATTTTATGCAAAGTCACACTAAACAAACAAGAGTCTATACTACTTTTGCCCAGAAGTTAGCGACATCCAGTGCATTTTCTCTCGCCTGAAGCAAATCTTGTACTGTGCATGTTTGAGGGCACCCGCTGCACTGCAACAAATGATACGTAGTCTGGATTACACCACATTCACACAATGAGGACTCGATGTTGAAACCCCACTTCTGCAGGTCACTTTTACATCTTGTCACGCCTGCCCGTAATCTGTTCAGTGATCTCCAGGTACTCAATTTCTCCATATGACCAGGTGGTAGTTCTTCACTAGGTGTCAGCCATTCTTCGGAGCGATTGCAGCTTGCACGCTACAGATTGATTCGGGATTGCTGAGGTGTCCCCTTAAGAGCCTTGGTAGTTCTGAGGAAACTTTTCCTTGATTTGAGTCTTGAAGTAGCTGGCCTGTATCCATACAGAGGGTGAACTTTAGATGTTACCGCCTTCTTCTTCTTCTTCTTCTCAATTTTTGCTGCAATATCACGACGAATATTAGGATAGACTACTATTGACTCCACACGATTATCGCATATCAACAACATTATAACGGGCACAGTGCTGATCACAGGGTTTACACATGCAATCGGGTCCTGGGTCGTGGTGATACGTTAAGGTACACACTTTGTGGTGATATCCGTGAACTGCCATCGAATTCACAAGTGTCGGAGTTCCTGGTTTGAACCAGTCCACGATCTGTCGAGCATAGCTTCAGATGTGTAAAATTCAGGCCAGATATTTCTGTTCCCTGACATTCAGAATTTTTCCCCAGCAGATTGTAGATGGCAAGTCATATTTCACTCTTAGATCCTGTATTAGGAAGGATTCTCTTGCGAGTTCATAGGCTAATCTTGACCTTGTGAACTTTGAGATTCCGATAGCGACCTTTAGGGAGCGAGCTTTGTCATTTTCTATAGAGTGGAGGTCTCTATATCGCAGCTTTTCCCATGTTATCTCTATTCCATACATGAGAATAGTGACAATTTTGGCCTCAAAAGGGTCATGGCAATTTTCAAGGAGAGTCTAGTTATATATTTTATGTCAAATTATATCGCTTTTGTGGCTGCTGCTGCTGGTTGTGATGTTTGGATTCGAAATGAGTACACAGTTGTTTGAAGAGTTAGTCCTAAGTGTTTGAATTTATTCACAGTCCGGATAGGTTCTTGATGTAGACAAACGGTCTCCTGTGGTGAGAGTCAGCCTCCCTTCCTGAAGACCATATGTTCTGTCTTTGTTGAATTGATTTGTAAGTCATTTCGATCTGCCCATTTTACGAGAGCAGTTATACCTTTTTGAAGTTCCTTAATGTCTAATGACCCTATAACTATGTCATCAATGTAGATATATATCTGAACCTCTTTTGCGTCTTTCCTTATTGCCTGTACAACATCGTGTGTGGCTAAGGAGGTCCCCCTGAAGTACGCCGTTAGTTAGCGTAATTTCTTGCGAAATTATAACGTTGTCCTTGATTCTGATCTAGTTGTTCCTCAGCATGCTGAGGGTCAGAATGACTTGGTCCTTGTTTCTCTGTACTACCTGATCTAGTTTGGAAGATATGATGGTTCTGTTTAGGCTGTCAAACGCCTTCGTGAAATCTATAAAGATGGCATGGAATTTTCCTCTGGAAGATCTTATAGTGTTTTCAATGTCATCTATCAGGTGCTTGATTGCATGAATAGTGTATTTATCTCTCTGGAAGCCAAACTTCTCCTCCGGGATTTTCTTTTCGATTTCATCCGTGAGTCTTTTTGCCATTAGTTTTGTTAATAATTTAAAAATATTTTTCTTGAGGGCTATCCCTCAGTAGGAATTTGGATCACACAGGTCGCCTTTCCCTTTGTACAGTACTTTCAATGTAGATATTTTCCATATGTTTGGGATGTTTCTAGAGTGCAGACCGTAAAAGCTGGAAGTAGTATATCAACTGATGTATTTAGGTGTTCATTAAAATGCCATCAGGTCCTCCAGCTTTCTTGTTTCTCAGTTTTCATAAGGAGGGTTGAATTTCTTCCACTGTGAAAATGTTCGTGATTGTTACTGTATCTGTTGATATAGTCTCATAGGCTACTATTGATCCTTGTTGATTCAGTTTCTTAATGAAATGCTCCTCCCATACTTGCATCTCTATTTTTCCGTCTGTTTCTGCTTTCTGTGGTTTCAATGCTAAATTAGGATTCGCCTTTGCCTCTTACACCATCCTGTTGGCTTCAATCACTATATAATCACTTCGTGTATTTGTTAGAAGGTTCTTATATTCTTTTCTGAGAGTATTGTAGGTTTTGAGGTCACCATCATTGTTACTAATGTTGGCTGCATGGAGGGCTTGCAGGACTGTTTGCCTCGTCTGGAAACAAATTTCATTGAACCAGTTTTGTGATTTTCGCTTATTGTCAGTATTGATTGCAGTTTGAAGTAATTCCTCAACGATCAAGGCCTCCTAGGTCCAAACAAACATGGATGAACTCGAAGGATATTACTTGCTTCTCCAGTAAGTATTGTAAGAAAGGAGTAAACGCGAAACCAAAATTTTAGCCCCTCAGGCAAGTAACTCAATGTTGAAAACATACTTTAATATCATAGACTAGACCTTCCAAGAACACTATTCCTTTATGGGATATGAACCTGGGAATCTACGTACATTGTACCTTTAGGAGATATAGACTTGGTAATTTACGTACCATCAACCTCTAGGAATTTAGGGAAAATAAAATATAACATAGTATGTATTAATTCTTAAAAATTACAATCTGTTTTTTAATCATCGAATATGTATTTAGGCATTTTGTTTTTTCCACTTTTACGAGGTGCCGGCATGATGGCTCGTGGTAGACTGATGCTTGTTTACCAGAAACTCAACCATATCCGGTCGATTATATTAGCAGTTTGCTTTTCTTACCACAACAAGCGTTGGTGCGAGTCAATGCAGAGTTTCACTTAAGCCTTTATAACAACTTCCGGTGTGAAGATTAAAAAAAAAAGTCAGAACACGCCTGAGGGCATTGAACCAAGGAACACATTAAAGAAAGAATTATGTAAATAAGTTTATTTGGCTAGGATTTGAATAAAAAAGAAAGCGAGTAAAAAAACAAGTGATTTTAGGCTGTTTTTTTGGAATTGCTCTCAGATGAGAGGTGATTTTCAAAATTTGGTTTTTAATTTGATAGAGCTCTCCAAGACTCACAATTTGAAACGTTTCCTGACCCTTTAGCCCTTCAACGTTTGGCACAGTTGAGGAAATTGCTTAATTCTATGTTTTTGCTAAGAACTCATACTTTGTCTGGAAAGAAAAGTTTTCAACATTAAATATTCTATGCGGAATAAGTTAAATAATATGAGTGCGATAGAAAGTAGGAGAGCCAATAACACAATTGGAAAACTGTTGTTGTTGTTGATTCTTTTATGGGATTCGTGCCATCATAGTCATGTGTAGCCTCGTGTACTGGGTGTGTGTGTGGGCGAATACTGTCTCGTAACATGTGTCATTGTGATGGCTGTAGTAGAGTGTATTTGTAACTGAGGCTAGAATTTAGAAAGAAGTTAGGAACCATTCCAGCATATTCCTGGAATAGAAATGGGTAGTCATAGTGACCGAGAGCGCTAATGCGCTTCTTCATGCCTCGCTTGCATCAGGAGAGCTTCGGCTCAATTCCAACCTCGGCTGTCTTGAAAATGGTTTTCGTGGTTTGCCATTTTCACCACCAGGCAAATGCTGGGACGGTTCCTTTGAATAGGTGCATGGCCGCTTTCCTTCCAAAATCCTTTCCATGACCCGTCCTGAAAAGAAAATACATGGCGATTGGCTGCATAAATAAATGTATTATAACCACAGAAAAACACTCCCAGGACAGATGAGGTGGAAATCGAACCCATTTCCATTCAGGTTTGTCTCAAAAGGATGAGCGTACTTCGTTCTATTCTCCAGATCAGATTTTAAAATGTAATGGCACAACTGGGATTCGTACCAAGGATCTTTGGAACCACGGCCTCAAAGCGTAACCTGAGACCACAATAGACATCCAGTTCTGCAATGATCAATGTAGTCGATATCATGCAAGTGAATGAAGGGTTAGACAAATATCACTCACTAAACTGTATACAGAAAGACTTAGGATTTTGTACTAACATAAATAATTTTATGACTATTTGCTGCAATAAATATTCATTCAAAATGAACCAACCTCGGCCTTTGCATTTAAACGTAATAGTTCCTTTGTCTCTGCCTGCTGTCAGATCACTTGAACTCGTGCACTCGATCTACCAATTTATTACACAGAATTATTAAAAACGCTATTTAGTTGTGTCATTAATTTAGAATACAAGCTCAAACATATGTCTGTCAATTATTCTATAATTTTACAGAATTATGTGCAACCAAATGTACCCGTGTTTCTTTTTATTAGGTCAATGACTGTTAGAAGCACAATACAGTACATACAAATAAATAAGTAAAAAATAAATAAGTAAATGGTCCCAGGAATTAACCTGGGAGGAGTCCTTGTGGCTCTGGGAAAATGGGAGTGAAATGTGTCGTTGCCTGTCATCTGCAACCATAACATATTGGATTCAGCAAGAGAATCCAACTAGCCTCTTTCACTCCAACTCCAGCACGTAACCTACAAGAGGTGCCCCTGTTAAGCCGAGCAACCCAGTGGAAGGTTGGGTAACCAATCCCAGCGGGAAGCTGGGTCGGTGAGCCGATCAGTGCTGGGGGCTCTAAGAAAAACGGTCAACGGTCTCAAAGGCGGAAGAAGAATTTCATTTCTCAACGGCTGAGAGGGCGGAAGAATCTATTGGAGTCAACCACGAAAACAAATCATTTCAGACTAACAATCTGATCTTATTCATAATGTTGAATTTTGGGCTTATGCCGTGTTTTATTATACTAATATTCGACGCGTTTCGAAAGAAACCATGTCTTTCATCGTCAGGAATAATCTGGAATATTAGTATAATAAAACACGGCATAAGCCCAAAATTCAACATTATGAATAATAACACGGGCCGTGAAAGTCTAAATGACAAATCTGATCTTACTTTGGAATATTATTCCTACCCTTGAAAAACACAATTTCAATTGCAGAATGGAAAAGCCGCTGAAAGAAAGCACTACCCCAGGTGGCAGCTCGGAAGAGAAATCCACCATTGCGTTATGCAATGCATCAGGACCTAGGGTTCTGGGGAGTCCCAACATCTGCAATAGGGATGAGTCGGAGCATCCTGGGAATCCTTCCAGACTTAAGTTTAAACATAAGTTTTTTGCAGGTACTTTGAATGTAATTTCTTTACTTAAGGTGGGTAAACAGAAGGAATTAGAACTGCTTTAGATAGAAACGAAATTCAAATTTTAGCAGTACAAGAGACAAGATATTTGGATGAGAATATGACAGAAACGAAAGATTATAGAATCTTTAAAGGTAAACCTGCGATTAAAATTATGAAAGGAATGCCACTCTTGGGAACAGCCTTTTATGTCCATAAACATCTATTAACCAATGTAACTGAATTCAAATCACGCTCAGAAAAGATGTGTCTTTTGGCAATGAAACTTTTGTTAATTGTCATGCGCCATAAACGAAGACAACAAAAATAACCCAAATAAAGTAGAGGAATTCTGGGACCTCCTAGATGATGAAATATCTAAAATTCCAAAATCAAATGTGGTGATATTACTTGGAGATTTCAATGCCCAAATAAGAAGAGAGAGGATTCATAGACCAATAGTGGGAGAATATGCTGTACACCAAAGAACAAACAGAAATGGGATGAGATTAATTACTATTTGTAAAAACTTTCAACTTAAGTTAATGTCAACTTTCTTCAAGAAATTGCCAAGAAAAGCTAAAACATGGATTTCTCCAAATCCAATACTAGGTGAATTTCAACTGGATCATGTAGCTATATCGAAAAGAAACATGAAAGAAATTATGAATGTCAAGGTTATAAGAAGCAGAGAATTTGACTCTAATCACTATTTGTCTAAAATTAAACTCAAATTCTTACCCAACAGAAACCGCAGAAGGGGGGAAAGAGTAAATAAATATAACACAAATAGACTTCAAATTACACAAGAAACATTGGAAAATTTTCAGGAAGAAATAAAAGTAACTCATCATGGGAAGTGGCAAGATTTATCTAAAGAAATAACCAACGCAGCTCAGAAGACGTTTGGGCTAGCCAAACCTAAGAAGAAACCTTGGTGGAATCAAGTATGTGAGGATACAAGAGAGAACAAAACAATGGAAAAAGTGGAAATGCTCTGGAAAGACGGAACATTATGACCTATTCAAACAGCAAAGGAAAGACACTGCTAGAATAATAAGAGGAGTTAAAAGATCATTCGAAAAATCACAACTTACTGATCTGCAAGACAGCTTTGTTAAAAATAACTCTCGAAACTTCTATCAGACTTTTAAGAGTCAAATAAAGGGGTATCAAGCGCCTAGCATATGCTTTAAAGATGAAAATGGTAGACTTGGACTAAGCAATGTTGAGAACTGTGAAATACTTGCGAAGCACTTTGATCAACTTTTAAACTGCCCCGAACCAGATCATAAGTTGGAATTCTCACAAGCAACAGAAAATCTGGAAGAAGATATACCACCCAATGCTGAAGAAATTAAAGAAGCAATTAACAATCTAAAAAATAATAAAGCTAGCGGAGAGGACTCTATAACAGCTGAACTTTTGAAATGGTCTCAATCAAAAATCATTGAAGAGCTGCAGTTAATCTTTGAAGATATTTGGAGAACAGAGAGGATTCCAGAGGAATGGAAAGTGGCTCTAATACACCCATTGCATAAAAAAAGGGGACAAACAAAACGTTGATAATTATAGAGGCATCTCTCTTCTTCAAATTGCATACAAGGTATTTTCAAAAATATTGCTGAATAGAGTAGAAACATCACTTGACAAGCAACTGGGCGAGTATCAAGCTGGATTTCGAAAAGGTAGATCTTGTTCAGAACAAATATTTAACTTAAAATCCATAATTCGCCATAGGATACTGAATTCAAAGGACATAGTTGTGACTTTTGTAGATTTTAAAAAGGCCTTTGACTCGGTTGATAGAGAAACCATAGATAAAACAATTCGAGAATTTTGAGTGAAAACTAAATTGGCAAACCTAATACGTGAAACCCTTACTGACACGATTTCAAAAGTAAAATTTATGGGTGAGATATCAAAATCTATTAAGATAAATACAGGTGTACGGCAGGGTGATGGTTTATCACCCCTTCTGTTCAACTGTGTTTTAGAGAAAATTGTAAGAATTTGGAATGTAAAGCTAAAAGAACATAACATTTCGCCAGTAACTTTGGGGAGAAGAAACAAAGGCATTGAAATAAGTTGCCTAGCATTTGCAGACGATTTAACTATATTGTCAGAAAACCTAACAAGTGCAACAACACAAATCAATCTCTTGGAAGAAATAGCCAACAAAACAGGTTTGAGAATCTCCGTAGAAAAAACTAAATTTATTACAAACATCAAGAACGCTTCAAAATATTTGGCAACAGATATTGGCCCAGTGGAAAAAGTAAAGAAATTCAAATATCTGGGAGAAATAATTCAAGAAAATGGTTTGGAAAAATCTTCGGTAGAAGAAAGGGTACACAAGATGGAAAGAGCATATGGTATCACTAAGAATTTTTATAACAAAAAGTGCTTATCTAAAAATCTTAAAATAAGGCACTACACTACAGAGGTGAAACCGGAATGCCTATACGCAAGTGAATTCCTGGTACTAAACTATAGATTAGATAAACTTGAAGTACTAGAAAGGAGAATCATGAGGAAAATTTTAGGCCCAGTGAAAACAGCAGAAGTTTGGAAATTAAGATCTAATGATGAAATATACATGAACATAGAAAATATAACAGAAACGATAAGAAAAAGGAGATTGCAATTTTTTGGACATATTTACAGAATGGTTGATTCCAGATTAACAAAAAGTCCTCTCGGCACGCCGGAAGGCGGAGGTAGATTTCACCGGACAAACTTGGGGATAGGCGAAAATAGGCAGAATATGCAGGTTTTCGTAGAAGGATCAGACCTCATTTATTGCGAGAAGGTATTTTATAATTGGAGCTTAATTAACTTTGTTTTTCGTCATTTTATGCTTATTTTAAACATTTTATTGTCTTATGGGAACGGCAACCTTTTTGTCATTTGGGGTCCATTTTTATACTTGTGGTCACACTGTCCTTATGCAAGGTTTCGACACTGATGTGTAACTATGTAACGGTCTGTTACTTCTTCACGCAAAATTATATCTCCCGCAGAGATTTTGGTTGGTTCCTCAGTTTAGGGGCTGCGACATCGCGGTCATGTAACCCCGTATACTTAGGGATGGCTGTATTAGTCTGTAATTCAGGTAAGGACTGCAGACGGTCAATTTCAAGCAGTAGTTCCTAATGTTGCAACCAGGTACTACCGTCAACGATACCTACCTGTGAACTTGGCTACTAGACGCCACCGCAACCAGCAACTCGCAACGAACGTTGGAACTTCCCCTCCAAAGGAATGCATACTGAGGGATTTTTAGCGCTCTTAGAAAATCCGACGACTTCGGCAGGCTTTGAACTCGCGACCTTGGCCATAGACATTTAGCATGCTTGCTACCAGTTACGTCACCGAAGCCGCTTCACACTTAGTCAGATGGAATTCTGAATATGATCTCGTGCAAGTGCGTTATCTTGGCAACGTCTGATGGCTCATCCCTCATCAATTTAGTAGTGTTGCCATGGCAACCACTGATAGCTCTTGGCATTTTCTTATAATTCCGAAATCATTTTTCTCATCCCTTGGCATAATGGTGGGTCATATCAAAAATTCTTTCAGACAAAATTTTAGGTAATTATTAGGGGAATATGTCCATTTTGCACGGTTTTGATATTGCGCCTATTAAGAGAGATATGATTAATGTTTCCCGAAAAACCCACTTTTTCCCACCCTTTTGGTCAATGGTTGGTGCTATAAAAAAACTCTTCAAACATAAATTTTTGGGCTTTATCCGACACATAGTATGAACGTTGAACGGATTCGATATTTCACATATTAAGAGAGTTATAGCAATATTTCACTTTTTCGAAGAAAAAAAAACATTTTCACCCCCGTCGACCGATTTAGCCCAGTAACGAACTCGACCGAGATTTTATAGGTATACATATTCGGTAAAAAAATCAAAGTGATTGGTGCAAAATTACGGCAGTTATCGTGTCCACAAGAAACTGATATACATATATATATATATATATAAACTTTTGTACTGACGGTGGTTTTGGGGTCGGGGGGATGTGAAACGCGAAGATATGTCGAAATTTTCCGGAAGTCGAAACATGGTACCCATTGCAATAGTTAGCTTTATAATGAAATCTACCTCTGGTTGGTTCCTCAGTTTAGGGGCAGCGACAACGTGGTCATCTAACCCCGTGTACTTTGGGTGAGTGTAGAATCTGTCTGATAAACGGTGTGAATTGTAATGGCTGTAGTAGTCTTAATTCAGGTAAGGACTGCAGACGGTCAATTTCAAGCAGTAGTTCCTAATGTTGCTACCAGGTACTACCGTCAACGACACCTAGCTGTGAACTTGGCTACTAGATGCCACCCCAACCAGCAACTCGCAACGAACGTTGGAACTTCCCCTCCAAAGGAAAGCATACTGAGGGATTTCAGCGCTCTTAGAAAATCCGACGACTTCGGCCGGCTTTGAAACCGCGACCTTGGGCATAGTCATTCTGCATACTACCAGTTACGTCACCTAAGTCGCTTCCCACTTAGTCAGATGTCAAAGTCAACCCCTGGCACCATCCAGCCCATGACGGGCTAAGGCCGACCAAGCGACCGCTGCCCAGCCATTTGGCCTGCAGATATTGGGGTGACGCGTGATCAGCGCGTCGGGTCCCCTCGGCCGTTAATTTTGGTATTCGTGATCGGGGTGCTGTCTCAGTGTCAGACAGCTACTCAATTGTCCTCACGAGGCTGAGTGCACCCCGTTCCAATCCTAACGTCAGTTTTAAAATCCCTGACGGAGTCGGGGATCGAACCCGGGGCCTCTGGGTGAGAGGCAGGCACGCTACCCCAACACCACGGGGCCGGCTTAGTTAGATGGAAATACTGAATCTGATCTCGTGCAAGTGCGTGCCTATTAAGAGAGATATGATTAATGTTTCCCGAAAAACCCACTTTTTCCCACCCCTTTGGTCAATGGTTGGTGCTATAAAAAAACTCTTCAAACATAAAGTTTTGGGCTTTATCCGACGCATAGTATGAACGTTGAACGGATTCGATATTTCACATATTAAGAGAGTTATAGCATTATTTCACTTTTTCGAAAAAAAAGCCCCCCATTTTCACCCCCTTCGACCGATTTAGCCCACTAACGAACTCGACCGAGATTTTATAGGTATACATATTCGGTAAAAAATTCAAAGTGATTGGTGCAAAATTACGGCAGTTATCGTGTCCACAAGAAACTGATATATATATATATATATATATATATATATATATATATACATATATAAATTATATATAAACTTTTGAACTGACGGTGGTTTTGGGGTCTGGGGGATGTGAAACGCGAAGTTATGTCGAAATTTTCCGGAAGTCGAAACATGGGACCCATTGCAATAGTTAGCTTTATAATGAAATCTACCTATAAAGGATATTCAAGTACCTTTGGGAGAAAAGGGCAACAACTAGCTGGATTCAAGAAGTAAAGAAAGATTTAGAAAGAAATAATATAAGTGAAAAGGAAACGGTGAACAGAGAGATCTTTAGAAAAAGGGTATTAGGTATGAAAGGATTCCATGGAAGATTGCCAAAGAAACCTGGTGCGAAATGGTCCGAGGACAGAAAGAAGCAGCATAGTGAACGGATGAAGGAGTACTGGAGGGAACGGAAGAGAAAACAACAAAGTGTGAAGAATTGGCACGTGGTCCCTAGCAGGCCTCATCGGAAAGAAGAAGAAATTAGTAAATAAATAAATAAGTAAATAAATAAATAAAAGAATGAATGAACGAATGAATGAATGAATGAATGAATGAATGAATGAATGAAATAATTGAAATAAATTAAATAAATTATATAAATAAATGAATGAATTAATGAATGAATATATAAATAAATGAATACTGTAAATAATTAAATACATAAATCAATTAATGTATGAATCAGACGGTAATAGTAAATCTGAATTCATTGTATGAGAGTGGATAGCTTGACTGTATAACTGGTGAAACTGGGCGTCTGCTGCACAGTCAGAGTTACAGCATTACAAACATGATCCTTGTTATCGGTTGCAGACTGTACAACTGAAGCCACAGGCCATTAGGTTCCGTTGACAAGCGCCCTTCCCTCTCCCTTTGTTTACCAGAGTAACTCGCTTCCTGTAACTTCCTGTTAGTAAGTCAGAATTCCTGGCATGAGCAATACAGACACAGTATAAAACAAAGTCCCCGATTCTTGGATGTAACGGGTAAACTCGAGAACCACTGAATGGATTCTGATGCGATTTTCGCCATTCTGCAAAGGATTTCTCGAGGAAGTTTTCTGTAGAAAAGAAATTTCATTTATGACCAAAGGAAGCCTAGCAGTAACGATTTCAGTGAATTGTGTCGAAGAAAAACCTGCCATCCGTGCGCCTTTTAAGCTTACGCAGGGTAAAGCGTTAAAAAATATCTACAGTATATACTGTGCGTGTAAGATTTGTTCAGCATGAATAGTTCTACAAAAAAAGGCCCGAACAGCATATCTCTATCTTTAATACATAGCCCACAATAAGTGTTTTTACGTTTTCATTTATTCCAACAATCTCCATTCAGTGGAAATTTTAATTACTAGCTTCAGAGCGAGTTTACGAGTTAGCGAGTGAGCCTATCACCCGAGCTTCAGCCAGCATCAAAATGTCGAGTCGTGTCGAGTTAAGACTTCAGAGAAGAGTATATGTGTTTGGAGTTTCGCTGTTCACCTCGGCTTTTCTGAATTGCGTCTGGGACCTGCCGTACGTGTGCCTTTTAAGCTTACGCTGGGTAAACCATTAAGGATACCGGGCGAAGCCGCGGCAGGTTGGTAGTTACATCATAAAAACTTCGCTCATTAGCGCCATGCACTTGGATGTATGTTTGATAACCTATGTTTCTGTGATGGCTGTAGGGGTTTGTGCAGCTGTAACTATTAGGTTGGAGGATGGAGTAGGTGCCCCGGACTTGGCAAAATGAGGGAGTGAGGAATAAACATGGGTGCAAACACTCTTAGGATAATCTCTCTTAACGTTTGGATTCGAACCCCGATATTTGGGCTTACTGCAGCTCTCCATCGCATATGTGGTGACCGATTAATTGAGCATGGCTTCTCTGTGGGGTCTTTTAGTAGGGAACAGTTCATCATACTCGTATTTGTCACAATAGGGATCAGTGATGAGACCAGATTTGGGCTTAATGCAAGGTACAATTTTGATTTTGGTTTCTAAATGTGGAGTTAACAATGTCGAAGCCGTTCAGCACTGTTCGCCTCGTTGCGTAGTGGCTAGCATTCTTGGCTATCACCGCCAAGAAATTTAATTCTGGTCTGAGGGCTGGAAAAGTGTACACCGTGAGACAAAACTGAGAAGAGGCAGGTTCGATTCTTGCCTCAGCCATCCTGCATGTGGATTTCTGTGGTTTCCTACTTCTACTCCAGGCAAATGCTGGGATGGTGCATATCTTGTCGCCACGGCCACATTTTACTCAAATTCTACCTCAATTACAAATACACACACTAATACAGACATCACAATGACACAGGTTATCAGCCAACCTCTACATGACCATAATGCCACGAAGCCCCTAAAGAATAAACAACAATCATTGGACGTTGTACTGTCTTGATAAGCACCATGGCATGTGGCAAGGCTGTATCGAGCCACCGGTAAAAAAGAATAGAACAGATACACCCAATCTACTGGCCAATCAGCAGTGAATGATGATGCCTATGGATTTTCTGTCCAACTGTCACAACAAGCAATTTCCAATGAGAATGTTCAACTTGTGCATGACAAACTTTCAGGCTAATGCCAGCCACTCCCTCACAATGTTTTATTTCTAACCTCCTATAGGTTGCTTTGTAAACACAGTTTACTTCTTGCTCTACTTGACATTACTGTTAAGCTGACTTCACCAGTTTTCTTCTTCTTGCCGTGCCGTCTTCTATAGAAGGGCGACGGACATCATGGTTATTCTAATCTGTGAGTCTGTCACACTGAAAAGAGTCGTTGTGTTCATCTTCACTACTTTAGAAAGTTACTTTTGGCTGTGCATTAATTCGGGACTACGGCTTCAGTGACGTAGTCTGTAGCATGCGGAACTGCTATGCCCAAGATGGCGGTTTCAAACCCGGCCGAAGTTGTTGGATTTTAAGAGCGTTAAAATTCTTCAGTATGCCTTCCTTCGGAGGGGAATTAAAGCTTGCGGGCCCTTGTGATAGATTTATGGCATGTAAAAGAACCTACCACTACAATTGGTAGTGTGTTGCTAAATTTGTAGGTTATATGATTAGAAATGCTCTATCATGTTCCAACGTTCGACACTAGGCGTCAGTGACAATGGCATCTCAGGTAGCCAATGTTGGAACTACTTGAAATTGAACTTGATGGGGAGTCTTACTTCGGGCGTTCAATTAAAATACCCCACTATGGTCATTGGCTGCAATTCAAATCAAATTAATTCCGGACTGAGTAGAAGCGATCAATTGAATAGTGACCAATTGATATGCTTCCATTCTGTCAGTCAAAGGTATATTTCAGAATCGCAGGTTATTTTCCTACGGTTTGCCGATCTCTTGGGTTAATGAATGCCACTGCGTGGGTTTTATCCCAGAACTCTCGCCAACAAAGACGACAAATTAAGGTAGTACATAAAGAGGAAAGGAAAGTACCAAAAACAATTCTTGTCCGAAAGGGAATTGGAGGTAAATAGAAACAATGAAATAATATATATATATAATATCGCATGGCCGCTTTGTAATTTGACACCCAGAGGGTAGCTTGCATGTCGAATTTCGTTGTTCCTTGAATCACTATGAAAGTCAATGAGGTTAGATATCTAAGCTCCTTAAACACTAGCGCTTTCTAGTAGAGAAATGAGAAACTTCGTGTTGGCGGAAACGCTCGAGATTAATTTTGCCATTATGAACACGGCCTACTGAATTCAAATGGGTTCTTTGACATGCCAACATCTTATGACATGCATGTCGTATTTTTGCCGCCTTTCAAAAAAATCACTTACCACGGCCAGGAGCGAACCTGCAATATTGGGGTTAGTAGACCGACACGCTATCTACTCACCCACTGTGGAAAGCTAACAATGAAATAATCAGGTATTACAGTATATTTGTGGAAGTGGAAAGTTTTCCGACAGTATCAGAAAAAAAAGAGGATTATCAATGGACAGTTGATCTAACTGAATTCGTAATGGTTGACAAAATGAATATTGGCCAATTTTGATAAAACTTAAAAGCAAATTCGTTGGTTCATAGAAGGAAAGATGTATACAGGATGTATCCGTGATGATTCGACAAACTTTCAGGGATGGTGGAGGAAGGTAAATGGATCAATTTTAGAGAACCAACCATATTACGGATACGATCGAGTCACAAGTTATAAGCTAAATGCTACTCATTTAATACCGATTACCTGCACACGTTTCGCAAACTACTACATTTACAACAACTGTTCAAATTGACGACACCCTACGTCAATGCAGGCTTAGCATCGTCGCACAAAGTTCTGTCGTACTCGTTCGAATAACCCCGGTGTCGTTTGAACAGCGTCGCAGACAACTAGAATTCTTGCTAACACTCTGTGAAAACACATCGCGCATTTGTTGCAACAGTGGCATAACTAAAAATATGTAGTTTTTCAGTTTTTACCTCAGTGCAGAGTTGGGAAATATTATTTATCGATTGATTAAATCTGCACTTCTCTACCCTTTTCTTTTTTTCTTTCTTTTTTGGCAATGTGTGACAACATAATTCGTTGTGCAAGTTTCTGTAAATATTTGCTTTCAAGCCAAGAATTAGTACAAATAGTAAGGTTAATATTATTTTATTTGAAGTGTATTTAGTATACTTTTTATTAGAAAGGATATGCTGAAGATGGCAGCAACGTCGTTAACCGAAACATATTCATTTTAACTTAATACATACGTTTCCCAAGTATTGATAGGTGTTATAATGTGATTAAAAGCACGCTACATAACCCTTTCAGAGCAAAATTTAGGCTCCCCTGCTCTCTGAAAGCCGCAGTAGTTAAAAGGGACGTAAATTATCTCTCAAACGCTGCATCTATATTCTATGTTACAATTGCTGTATTATTGTGAAGGCGTAATCAGTTTTATCCGTCAGCTTTAGCATATAGATTGCCCCGGGGTCATGACGTTGTGCTTGGCCCATTGTTGGGGAGCACAGAACAAGGGCAGTGTCAATTTAGTAGCATTAATAATCGAATAAATAATAATCGAATAGACAGAACAGGACTACCCATTGCGTTCACACGCTGGGCTGACCACTATCAATGAAACAAGAGGGTCAGCTGAGTAATTGTCCCTTCTAGCCAATTCTAAATCACGCAGTGGCGAAGCTAGTACGACTGAAATTGGGGCTGTAGGGCATCTAGAAATCGGTGGTCATTCCGAGTGTGGGTTTTCACCGGATTTTTCACACTTACCCAGGCAAGTACCGGGATTGTCCAGCGGGCACCTACTTCACTACCTATCCCTTTCCTTACTCGATTTGTTACAGTTACACACACTTTCACAGTCACCACAGAAACAAAAGTTATCAAACATATTCAACCCATATCTACAGCACGGAGCTGATCACTCAAATGTTCCAAGGCCCCAAATCAAATAAAAACAAAGAAACAATTCACAAGAAAGGGATTATAACAACAGGTACACATTTTTTAACGTATTATATATATTTAACATATTAGACTAAACCACCTTAAATTATTTATTTATTTAGTTAAGTGTTTAAAAATTTTAATATTTATTTAATTATATATTCATTCATTAATTTATAATTAATTAATTTATTTATTTATTTATTTCATCGTATGATGATGATTTATTAATTAATTCATTCATCATTCATTTATTAATTAATGAATTTATTAATTAAATTACTTAAGTACTCGTATGTATTTATTTATTTATTTATTTATATATTCATTCATTCATTCATTCATTCATTCATCTATTCAACTAATTATTTATTAATGATTTATTCATTTATTAATTGATTTATTCATTATTATTAATAATAATAATTTATTTATTTGTTTGTTTATTTATTTATTTGTTTACTTATTTATTTGCGTATTATTTATTTATTTATTTATTTATTTATTTATTTATTTATTTATTTATTTATTTATTTATATATTTATTTATTTATTTATTTATTTATTTATTTATTTATTTATTTATTTATTTATTATGTTTTTCTTGCAACTCAAGGAGTGCAATGTTTTGCTTTTAGGTGCAGTAGATTTCGTCCAACTGACCTTTGTTTTAGTCGTCACAAGAAGGTAAACAAAATTCCTTTGATAACCAACTAAAATATTATCGTGTTGGAAGTCATTTTCAGTGTTGCCTTAGTAGAATCAATGTATGCTTTTCAGTCGGTGAACACGATAGTACGAGTTAGCAATAGAACTGCCCACAATGAACACTGTGTGCAGTGCCAGTAGTAACAAGTATACACGAACTGATACCCCACCGATCTAATCCATTCCAAGTTACAACACCAATCTGACCATTTACTAACCATTTACTTAGTGTCGTACCAACCTATCTCTTCTCTTCATTGGCTGTCGCCAGAAACATCTCTCCTTAATACTTCTTCATTTGTTCCTCTATCTATCCATCTGATCTTCATCATTCTCCTATAACATCACACTTCAAATGCTTCTATTCTCCTCTTTTCTGCTGTGCCAACAGTTCAAGTTTTACTTCCATAGAGCACCACGTTCCAGACAAAGGCTTCCAAAAATGACTTCCTAATAGCTAAATCTATATTTGATATCAACATCTGTAGAAACGCTTTCCTCGCTTGAGCCAACCATCTATTTATATCCTCTTCGCTTCGTCCATTATTGGTTATTTTGCTTCCTAAGTCTCCTACTTCCTTTAGATTTGCACCTGCCAATTTGACGTCTATAGGGTTTCTGATTTATTTCGGCTGCATTTCTTTTTCTTTTCTTCTTTTAGATTTATTGATTTTCATCATGAATTCTTTTCTCAAGACGAAGTCCATACCATTTAAAAATCGGTCAAATCCCCTGGTGAATCGGCTAAGATAATAATGTCATCTGTAAATCTCAGAGTTTAAATATTTCTCCTTGAATCTTTACTCGTACATTAATTTTTTCTCAAATTTTCTTCATCGCTTGTTTAATGTACAGATTGAAACGTATGGGTGATAAGCTGCAGCCTTGCCTTATACCTTTCTGAATTCCGACTTCTCTCTCATGTCCTTGGGCTCGAATTACTGCCGTCTTGTATCTGTACAAATACTTTAGGTCACATACTCGTATATGTAGACATATATTTAATAGCCTGGGTATAAGGGGTCAGACGATGATCGCTTGTTGATCGAAACTGGTTATCCAAGGGAATTTATTAATCTCACTTGATATCTTGCTGGGTTAGGGCATAACCGCCAGTGCAATTGGGTACAATCGTGTTAGCCAATCACAATTCGAGAGAATAATAGCGCATTTGTTCTTGAGCTGCAGGATCACCAATGGAACAAACGAATCTTAAATGCATATGGATTATTCTGAAAGATCGAAGAACAGACTTCCCAAACATCTAGTGTTCCATAGGAGGCCCCTTGCAATGCAAATGAAGCAGTGTGATATTCATAGTGCTCAGAACTCAGTGAATTCATCCTCCATGTTCCGTCCACAAAAATGCAACTTGTTTTATTTCTATGCCGCAGCGTTCTCTCTCTCACTTTTCGCAAATAAAAGAAGTAAGGTTATCCCTGGGGGAACATGGAAAGCTCGACCGATTAAATGAGATCCGATAGAGCACTGTAAACGAGCCCGCGTGGCCTGGATGTGGACACAGATTTATTTTCCACAGAAGAACAAAATGTTCGTTTATATATACTTCTTCTCTTGGTTTATCTTGATGTTTTACTGTATATTAGATCTACTGGGACATACAACTTTTCTTTTATTCCTCACATGGGAGATTTATAGTAACTCAAACATGATGAAATATTCTGCAGTTAGTTCACTGCAGTTCTTTTATATCACTTTCATTTATAACGTGAAAAATGTCTTTCACCCGGATGGTTGGGATTTCGTAACAGCGGTATGGAATTTGCACCAGAAAAATCACATGGCCTGAGGAAAGGCATTCAGCCGTAAATCTAAGGCCAAAACTCTCAATGAGTCAGTTAATTGGGATGAACTGTTAAGAAAAACGTACAAAGTGAAGAAAAGGGATGCATAGTCTTTGATTTATTGTTTTCTTTTACTACAGCGCTCTAAGTGGTAGCGTTCACATGCGTGTTCGCGTAGTTGGCTTACACACGTCACTGTAGGTTGATGGAGACATTGGTAATACAAATAAGGTGGTGAAAATCATAGACAGCTAGACGCGTAAATACATGCTTCAACTCCAAGTTCGCAGTTTTCTACGTCCGGTCGATCATGGCTCCGCTTCCATAAAATTCTCGAGGTATGTCTTCTCTTTTTCTCTTCAATGATGCTAGTAGCTTTTCCGAGGCTCTGAATTTATGGGTCTACGGTAGGGGATGACAAATCCTGGGAACCAGGGTGTACCGCGCTTAAATAGTTCATGATGGGGTCTTGGTTTTATTTATCGATTTTTCAAGATATTCAATTGATTACTATTTCAAAATTGCCAATCTAGTATGACGAATTCAAAATACAGTTATCATCAGGACAGAGGTTATGAAGCACTGCACAGCGAAAAGTGCAACAGGGCACTTGTGTAGACAAAAAAGACACTGTGCTATGGCCATGACCAGTAAGGCGCAGTAAAGCAAACTGTAACACAGACAGTAACAAAGATGTTATTGGTTTTACGTCATTTTAACTACTGCGGCTTTAAGAGACGCCGGACTACCGGAATTTTGCCCCAAAGTGGATCTTTAACGTGTCAATAAATTTACTGACACGGCTCCTTCGCATTTGCGCACCCTTAAATGCCAGATGACTGCGCCAGGATTCGATCCTGCAACTATCACCACAGACAGCACATGGATGAGTGACGTCATGTTGGGTGTCCCTGTAACTAATATCGGTTCAGTATGTTGAACATGGTAGAAGAAGTGATTAATAATAATGGTATAATAATAATTATTATTATTCGATTCGGCCAACTATGGACCAAGTTACTTCAACCACTTCCGTCCGTGAGTTTTAGTTCTATCCCAGTATTCACGCATGAATTTTCTGTAAGACTCCATTCTTATCAGTCCACTTGTTTCCTAATTTCAGCTTTGGCTTTTTCCGAGAACCGCTGGTGTGTTCCAAGTTTTCTCTGAAGAGGGCCACGTTCCTGGATGTCTTCAAACGTGATCCCAACTTCTAGAAGATCTCTTTCAATCTCGGTGAACCAAGATCTCTTCCTTTTCTTGTTTACGAAGTAGGAAATGATGTGGTAGGTCAGTCTCAGAGAGTTCATGCGTGTTATGTGGCCATTGAAACTAATCCTCCTTTTCTTTACGATTATGATAATTGTGTTATCATTATTATTTTTATACATCGTTATGCCCTACTCAGGAGCACGGTTGAACCTGCTTAGCTGAAGTGTTGGCCTTCCTTTCCTCCAAAAATATCTTCATCTTCTTGCTGAGCTTCTTCATTCCTTCTTCTGTCCAAGTTATAGTGGCTCTGGTGTTGCATTATTGTCTCACAATTGGTGATTGTCGATTTCGGTTCCGAATTTACATCTGTCCCATACAATGTCTTCTGAGATGTTGATATCCTGGAGATCTGTTTCAATTTCTTGTTTTTTTAATGAGAGGGCCAGGTTGAGAATTGTTTTAGTTAGTCTGGTATTGTTCACTCTAATTACGTGTCCATTACATTGCAATCGACTTTTCCGAGAGTGTGAGAGTTATTTTCAGAATGACAATATATTTCCTGGGATGATTGCTTCCTCTATATTCCCACTATACAAACTGGGACAAAATGTATCTTATTTTATTCTCCTTCCTTCCTTCCTTCCTCCCTCCCTCCCGTCCTTCCTTCGAATGAGCCAACGTAGGTTAACCAAAATGGTTTTCAGATTGATGAGTTGGGATTGGTTTCACATTCTTAAGAGTCTTCTTCCTAGCCCATATCTCCTTAATTTTCTGACTTTGTAGTTGTTTAGCTGCTTCTGACCTCTTTGGTATCTGCTCTTTTATTATTATTTTATTATTATTATAGTTTATTGTTTGACAACATTATCACGGCAAATACCGGCTACATTTTCTGTTACAGCCTGGTTTGGCCTTAGCAAGGCACCATCTGTACTGAGATAATTACGATTACACTGTTCAGAGACTTCACATCCATGTCGTGCCTGCAATCTTCACGAGTCTCCTTCATTTGTAGGATGAGCTAACTTCCCATCTGGATCATCGAGCTTTGCTGAGTATTCGGCCAGGGCATTGTCACCAAGGAACTTCCAAACAATAAGGCATGTGTTTAACAGAACTGCCTTTTAAAGTTCAATATATATCTGCGGGTGCAGATTCAATATTGATAGACTACTGTGGAGAGTTTTCGGTATAACACCAGTACACGATACAATTATTGGGATGGTAGTCACCGAATCAAGTTTCCACATCTGCTTCATCTCAATTGCCAGCTCTATGTACTTAGATATTTTAGTAGCAGCTGTTGTTTGGATGTTTTGAGTGTTGGGACATGCGATATCTATCAGTAATACCACTTTGTGTACTTTATTGATGACAATGATATCTGGTTATTATTATTATTATTATTATTATTATTATTATTATTATTATTATTATTATTATTATTATTATTATTATACCGGCTGTGGTGGTTGAGAGCACTAACGCTTTACCTCGTGGCTCGCTGGCATCGCGGGAGCGTGGGTTCCTATTCCACCCCAGTCGTCCTGAAAATGCTTTCCGTGGTTTCCAATTTTCACCTCCAGGAAATTGCCGGGACGATTCCTTCCAACAAGTCGATGATCGATTTCCTTCATAAAGCCTCTCCCAGACCATTTCTTAAGTATACTCATGTTATCAGTCATCTGGGAGATCGGCTTGTCGCCATTCCCAGTTGCATCTGCTGACAAAGTGTGTTCAGCTTAGAAACAACCTCCTTGCGACAGTAGAGGAATGATCCTTCGCAGATTCCGTGGGTGAGGCCGAGCTAGGAGGATTGATTGTTGTGGCTTGAAGGGGTGGAACAGGAGGTCATCTGACCAAAGTTAGGATGATAGACAGTTAAAATATTATTTTATCACATTATTATTGCACAGATTTATAACTTCCTCATTTTAAATGGTACAATGACTGAAAATACGGACTAATGTCAAGCACTTTCAGAGTTCATTCTTCATTTAGGAATCGTCACATTATATGGCAAGTGTCCAAGATCACTGACTTTTCGATCTGTCCCAGCTTGTGCGCCATTCCGAGAGCCTGTGGTTGGTCCACCAGTCTTGAAGGTACAATTCCAGTTGCAGACAGAATAAGAGGCCGGTTGGAGCCTACACCTGTTTTAGCTTCCACATTTGTTTTACTTCAATGGCCAGTTCGGTGTATTATTGTTGACCTTTTGGGCATAGGCTGTTTGAAGGTTGTGGTTGAGAGGTACGTATTATTATTATTATTATTATTATTATTATTATTATTATTATTATTATTATTATTTTATTGTCCCTCTTTTCTCATCTAGGCGCTGTCATCAAGGCGACTTATTGCCGCACTCACAACATCTCACCAACTGTTAGTCTTCAGCCAGTAAGCGATCGTTCCCCGTTGCCCCTTTTGCTGCCTTGTCTTTCCATCAGTCGATCTTGCCAACGCCTTCTATGCTTCCCCAGAGGCCTGTTCTCCATCAGATCCTCTTCACCGCTCCCAGCATGCGTTCTACATGCCCAATATCCCTATGATGTCCCTGTTGAGTGTTGATTCATCGAATTGAGTATGGATGTCTTCTTTGCGTCTGCATTCCACTTTCAATAAATTCAGTGCCATACATTCGACGCAGTACTTGATTTAGAAAACTATAGGCCTCCCAACAGCAGTAGTCCACGTCGTTGCGTAGAGGTTAGCATTCTTGGCTGTCACCACGGAGGCCCGGGATCGACTACCGGCTCTTACGATAAATTTAATTCTGGTCTGAGGGTTGGAACGGGGTGCACACAGCTTCGTGAGGCAGAATTGAGATGAAGCGGGCTCAGCCATCCTGGAAGAGGTTTTCTGAGGTTTTCCACTCCTACTCTAGGCAAATGCCAGGAAGGTTCCTAACAGGCCTTCTTCCCAATCCTCACCTGTATTACAGAAACACACATTGCTTCAGACAACACAATAACACAGGTTATCAGACATATTCTATACACATACACACTCAAGTACACGGGGATAAATGACCACGATATCCAAGCCCCTCAAATGAAACAACGGTGACATATTTGCTCGCAATTGTACATTTTAAAGTTTTTGGTAACAACTGTATCCCAACTAACTGTTACAGCCCATGATCATTTCACCTTTGTCTCTTTTAGACCATTGCACACCAATTAATTTGCTTAATGTGACGAATAAATTCATTGAACTGCCCTTTGTTCTAAAAATGCTGCCCCAATGCTTCAATAACACTGTCATTTTACAGTGCCAGCCTCTCGTACGTTATGCTCCAATTAGGTCTAATGATCGATGTGTCCCAGCGACGTTTGATGTAACTATCAAAGATGTGATGCTCGTTATGTGCGTCTAATGAAGTGTGGCAGTACCATATTTCATCTTCCCTCTTCTATTTTTTAATAGAACGTTACGTCGCATGTGAGCAGGTCTCATTATATTTCTGAACATTGTTTTGTTTGTACCATTAGGGCCCACTTTGAGAACAAAAAGTTCTTTGATGTTTTTAATAGGGCAATATTCAATACATTCCTCATCAAATTAGTTCGTATACCGAACTGTCATTATAACATTGTTTTGAATTCCACATCAATGAATATTAATTAAAACTTGTTTTATAACCACGCAAATAAATATTCTCCCGTTCTCATTTAATTTTATTTCAAATGCTACCCTCAATAGAGAGGATTGACGTACCCCATGCCACTATCTCACCCATTGTGACATAATATGATCTAGAAATAGTATGGGATCATCTTACAATGGCATCTGGTAGCAAAAGTTGGAACTACAGTACTAGAAATTGAACTTGCTCATTCATCTTCATTTATTTCATCTCATCCACACGCGATGGTAATTGTAGCTCACCCCATGAGTGTCCGCACAGAAGCAGCTACAAACTCTCGTGAGCGAAACATGTCCTCGGACACTCCAGACTCTAAAATCCATACGCTAAATACATAAGTAGCCTAATACCTCAAAATGACGATCTTGAAAGAATAGAGAGTGTAAAATCACGATTCTTAAAATATGTGCTGAGAGATGAAAAGATGGCCCCTACAAGATTGGTATACGAGCTAGTGAAGGAAACCTTCTACATAGAGGAACTCAGGCTGAAAGTACCATTGCCCGCTACATGACCACCTACATACCTATTAGGGTGTAGAAAAGCATAAAGAGAGATCGACCGAGACTTCTATATTACTGACGCCATGATTGGCAGAACTTTAACCAAGGAGAATCAAGAACAAATACATAATAATGAGACTCGCTATTCATGGCTTTCATCATACGATTTGATTAACCAGATCACTTAGAGAATACAGTAAAATTTAATGCCCATTCGGGCGATCTCTCTTCCTTTCTTATGAGATTAATTTAGTTGTTGTTTCCATAAAGGAAATCTTTCATTGCATAGAGACCAGACTTAAGGACCAAGTGCAACACTCATTATCCCTTTTGTTCTTGTTTGTCGACATGTTAAAAATGTCTCATAAACAAAGTTCAAATTTCTATAATAATAGCGTCAATAATTACAATAAGTCGCCTCCGTAGCATAGCGGTCAGCATGGTTAGCTGCGGCCCCGGAGGTCCTGGGTTCGATTCCCGGCTCTGCCACGAAATTTGAAAAGTGGTATGAGGACTGGAATGGGGTCTACTCAGCCTCGGGTGGTCCAAATGAGTAGAGGGGGTTCGATTCCCACCTCAGCCATCCTCGAAGTGGTTTTCCGTGGTTTCCCACTTCGTCTTCGAGAAAATGCCGGGATGGTCCCTACTGTAAGGGCACGGCCATCTCCTTCCCTCTTCCTAGCCTATCCGTCCCAATCTTCCCTTCCCATCCCTTATAAGGCCCCTGTTCGCTTTGCAGGTGAGGTCGCCTGGGCGAAGTGCTGATCACACGTCCCCAGTTGTATACAAACCGACCAATTGTTCCCAGCTCTAGGTCACTGCCTGGAAAGGCGGTAGTGGTGAGTTCCCTCGCTGAGTCCGTGGGAACCACCAACCTGGAGGGTAAATTGACTAAAAATGAATAAAATTATTACAATAAATTAATTGTACCATTGTACCATCACAACATTGGCATGGATGGAGTGTGGAAAATCCCCGAGAGAAACCACAGTCAGGATAGCCTCTGTCAGTGCCAATCTCTGGACTTATATCCCTATCGCAATCGTGGTAAACAATTTGACGTGCACGGCTATGCTGCAGGATAGGGTAAGCCAATTCTAAGATGGCTGAAGTTGGCATCTAACTCACTTCTTCTTAGTATTGCCTCCTGAGGTTGATTGAACAAGAATTAAATATCATGGCAGAGCCGGGAATCGAACCCAGACCTTCGGAGTGGCAGCCAAAAAATTTTGCTACTGCAGTATGAGGTGGTGCATAAATCAGGCATCTAACAACTTGAATTCATAAACCATGACAATCTAATTCATTTGCCAGCCATTTTCCATGTAACATCTTAGTTTCAGTATCCTGTCCAAATAAAATATAAGCTCCATGAGTCTGGAGCTAACAGTAGCATCCCGATCAAATGTATCAATATCTGGCATCAGGTGTCTTGAAAATAGCATCATGGCCCATGTTTCGAACAACATGCTTTGGAGAGTTCTATAATGAAGCCTGCAAACGATTTCCACCCGGTTGTCAGAGAGCAAAAAAGGATTTTGGATGAATGATCATTCACGTACTCATCTCTTCCTCAAAATGATTTGTGGGTTAGATATAATAGTATCACAGATGGCCATGTGTTTACGACACAAACTACTTAATAACCCTAGTAATTTTCTCTAATGATAATCACTCCAACTTAATGTTTTGCGTATATGTATTTTAAAGTATTATTTTGAGTTAGAGAAACTGTATGGTTGGTTGGTTGGTAGGTTTTTAAGTTTAGGGGCTGCGACAACGCGGTCATGTAGCCCCGTGTACTTTGGGTGTGTGTAGAATCTGTCAGATAACCGGTGTTTATTGTGATGACTGTAATACTGTGTGTTACCTGTTTTTTAATGTAAGTACAGACTGCAACTTAGAATTTTTCAAATAGCTCCTACTTTTGCCGCCAAGCACCAACGTCAACGACTACTAGGCCAAGTTCAGAACTTAGCTACTAGACGCCACCGCAGTTGGCTCTTGGCAACGAACGTGGAAACCTAAGAGCGTTGTTTACATTCTTAACCTATCCAATTTAGCTTCACACAGGTGTAATTAGTGAAAGGTTCTTTAACATGCCATAAATCTATGACATGGGCCGCCGGCTTTACTTCCCCTCCGAAAGAAGGCATACTGAGGGACTTTTAACGCTCTTAAATAAATCCGACGCCTTCGGCCGGGTTTGAACCCGCTATCTTGGGCATAGAAGCTCAGC
Organism: Meconema thalassinum; assembly: GCA_946902985.2. Classification (NCBI taxonomy): domain Eukaryota; kingdom Metazoa; phylum Arthropoda; class Insecta; order Orthoptera; family Tettigoniidae; genus Meconema; species Meconema thalassinum. Next base: position 589,134,737 of record OX336388.2, read on the forward strand.
ATGCTACCGACTACGCCACCGAAGCCGCCAGAAACTCTATGGCTAAATGAATGAATGAACAACGGTAATAACAAAACAAGTTGTTTAGAGACGAACTGAATTTTCTTAAAATTTAAGATTCATGACAATGAATAATCTATATAGACCTACTGTATCTAGAATAATGACGAAATTAAGTTGGTAATACTGAAATTTTTAATTAGTACGGAATATACCTGAAATAGTGTAGCCTAATAGAGCACTACAGTTGACAGCCCTGGTGACTGAATATACTCTTAGTTCCGTCTCTTAAGGTACAGAATGCACATACAAAATTTGGTTCAAGTCCAATGGATAGTACGAACGTTACATGCTGTTACACATTGGATCTATCTGTGCGCGTAAAATAATGTTGGCAACAATGTAATGTATGTGCTGCTCAGAATTAATTTGAAATATTATGATCTATTATTTTATCAAATTTGGATAAAGTCCATTTGTTAGTATGGAAGTTACATGTATAAACAAGAAGTTCCGTGACGAAATAAAGAGCCTACTTTTTCTTAAAATTAAGATTCATGCCAATGATTAATCTACTGTATATGAACCTATCTAGAATATTAGGGTAAGAAATATAGACGGCATTTATTAACAGTTGTCAACCCTGATTGCTTTTAAGAATATTTATAGTCATATCTGTTATGGTACACATAGCACGTACGAAATTTGGATTACATCCAACTGATAGTATAGAAGTTACATGTATTTAAAAATTGGTCCTATCAGCACGCTTAGAATCCCGTTGGTAGAACTGACGTATATAAGTTACACCAAATTAATCTAAAATGTCAGGTACTATACGTGTGCATAGTTTAAAGCTGTCGGCTTGCATACTTTCTGATATATTGGTATTTGGATAAAAAAAGAGAGCGAGCAATTATCAATAGTTAGCAGCCCTGGTGGCTCTTAAGAATACACTCAGTCATATCTGTTTATGTACACATGTTACATACAAAATTTGGTTGAAATACAATCGCTAGTGTCTAAGTTATATGCATTTAAAAATTGGACCTATCAGAAGTCTTAAAATTATTTTGGCAACACTGTCATGTATGTCCTCCTGGTAATTAGACTGAAATAGTATTATCTACATGTGTGTCATGTGTGTCCAAGATATCCAATATGGAGCTCAAAATTTCTAGTGCGTTTTTTCAGCAGTAGGTAGCACTGACATCATATTCAAATATGGGCTTGAGATATTCCGGTATACATCTTTACTCATACTAAATTTAGTTTCGATTGTTGCAGCCGTTTAAGAGTTGATGGGAGGACACACAGCCAGACAGACAGACAGACAGACAGACAAAAGGACAGACAGACAGACAGACAGACAGACAGAAGGACAGACAGACAGACACACATTTGCCCGGATCGATCTCATAAGTCAACTTTTTCCTCATTTTTGGAAAATGTGAAAAGTAGGCAAAAAATTGGACCTTTCAGCAGGTTTAGAATCGTGTTGGCAGCACTGACGTATATTAGGTACTCCAAATTCATGTACAATGTCATGTACTATACCTATGCAAAGCTTAGAGCTGTTGGCTTGCATACGTTCTGATATATTGATTTTAGGGTAAGAAAATAGAGCGAGCATCTATTTACAGTTGTCAGCCCTGCTTGCTCTTAAGAATGCGCATAGTCATATCGGTTGATTGCCAATCGATAGTATAGAAGTTACATGCATTTAAAAATTGGACCTTTCAGCAGGCTTAGAATCATGTTGGCACCACTATCATGTATGGGTTCCTGAAAAATTATCTATAATGTTATTATCTATGTGTGTGCCAATTTTGGAACAATTCGCATGCATAACTTCTGAGATGTCTAACATAGAGCTCAAATTTCAATTGTGAATTATCAACAGTTGGTAGCACTGACGTCATCTTAAACTTTGGCCGTGAGATATCCAGGTATAGATCTTTACTCATACCAAATTTGGTTTCGATAGCTGCAGCCGTTGAAGAATTGATGGTCGGGGGACACACACCGATAGACAGAGAGAAGGACAGACAGACACACACACATCTGCTCGGGTGATCTCACAAGACAATTTATCATCATATTTGCAAAATGTGAAAAGTAGGCTATAGGTAATGCAATCTACGATTCAAAATATGACACTAATATTCAAATATAATTCTACTTGACAGCGAAAAGTGAAGAATTTTAGTATAAGCATACTCGATTATTACCCTCAAACTGTAAATACATAATGTGTTCCCTTAAAAGTAAATTGATATTTATACAAAGAAGATTTTAAAACACTGCAAACACGTGCTTTATTAAGTGATTTGTAAAGTGTCAGAATGAGGCTAGTAATGATGATATGAGAATCAAAATATGAAGAAATATAATAAATTATTTCTATCTAAAACACATAAAACAATGCATTATTTAAATTGCTTTACGTGTGATGAACCTTTTATTCTAAACTTCTGAATATTCTACCTACTGAAAGCTAAAAAAAGAAAGAAAAGAAATATTGTGTTGGTCGCATGACAAATTTGTTAGTGCCTACAGCACGAGGTGCTCAATAATTGCTTTATTGCTGCGTGGCCATTTAGCAGGCATGCGTTAAGTATTCCGGACAAATCTAGCATAACCTGTATGTTGTAAGAGAATTTCCTCTAATTCAGAACAGTGGAGAATTAAGGTGAATAAATGTCTTGATTTGTCTGATTTGATTTCATTGAAAAGTTAACCAATTTTTTATCTTACCTTAAAATCACAGACAATAGACCAGGATTGCCTTCTATCAAACTCACCTGGAACAAAGAAGAGAAAAAGTTGTTACATCCAACAATGAGTATCGTAAATTCTAAATTTTACAGACTATTGTAGCTGTCTCCAAAACCACCAACATTCTTACTTCGTGTAAATATGAAGGCTGAATTTTATGTACTGTATGAGGCAGTAGACTGGCTGAAAAGTTTAGACATTAAATTTTGAATATTGACCTGTAAATAAGTGTATGTATAATTGTAATAAATATGTATTTATAATGTATCTTTGTTTTTCCATACAATATACTGTAAAAATAAATAAATAAATAAATAAATAAATAAATGTATGTCTACCCCTTATTATTCCCGTTTTCCGACGGGGTCGGGGATGAGATGCGATGGAAGTCTTTGTGGCGATGATTTTTACGGCCGGATGCCCTTCCTGACGCCAACCTCATGGGAGGAGTTAATGAGAGATGAAATGAATGATGGTGAATGAAACTGGGCAAGGATGTGGAAGGAAGCGGCCCTGGCCTGTCAGAAGGTACCGTCCCAGCATTTGCCTGGTGTTGAAAATGGGGAAACCACGGAAAACCATTTCAAGGACGGCCGACGGTGGGGCTCGAACCCACGCGTCTACCGAGTCAGCAGAGAGCTTGGCCCCATGACCTAATGCTGAGCTTTAGCCAGCGTAGCCACTACTGTCGGTAAATAAATAAATAAATAAATACTAGAAATATATGCAGAGACTCACTAAATCATTAATTGTAAAACCTCCGTAGCTCTACAGGTCTTCCTCTGCGCAGGGGAAATAGTTGGAGAAAAAAGACTGTTTTGTTGATAAGATCGCCATTGTTATGAGTTTTGCAACGTTAAAATAAGTAGTTTTCTTTCCGGGTGCTCAACGCCTTAATATTTATGGGTAATACTTACCACACTCACTAAGTATTCTGGTGTCTTTTTGTTTCTTATTTTTTGTTTTTGCAGGCAGAGACTGTCTGTGGATGTCACTGTAGGTTTGGTAGTGTTTAATAGAGCTAGTTGTCTTGTAGATCTCGATCTGATGATGCTCGCTTGACGAGCAAAACATGTCATGCCTTGGTTTTCTCCTTCTTCAATAGTCCATAACAATATATTTTAATCACATGTAATTTATATTTTTGCGCATATTCTAGTAATTGGACTTATTTTGTGTTGACAGACTGAAATTCACAATATCAATTCTAGTATTTTGACCACGTGTTGGGGCTTTGGTGGCGTAGTGGGTAGCATGCTGAACTGTTATGCCCGTGATCGCGGGTCAATCTCGGCTGAAATCATCGGATATTTAAGAGCGTTAAAATCCTTCAGTATGCCTTCCTTCGGAGGGGAATAAAGCCGGCGGTCCCATGTAATAGACTGATGGCATGAAAAAGAACCTACCACTACAATTGGTAGTGTGTAGCTAAATTTGTAAGTTATCTGGCTAGAAACGCTCAATCAAGTTTCAACGTTCACCGCTGGGTGTCAGTGATGTCTGGTAGTCAAAGTTGTAACTACTTGAAATTATTGAGCTTGCTCAGTTTTATTCATCTTCTTTCATTTCACTTTATCTACATGCGACGCTACTTGTAGCTCACCCCATGGATGTCCGCATAACATCAGCAACAATCTCTGGCAAGCCAAACATTTCCTCGGAGTCTCTCGGCACTAAAAGTCACACGCTAAGTCTCTACTTAATATAAAACCAAATCCCCGATTCTTGGATGTCATGGGTAATCTCGAGAACCACTGGATGGATTTTGATGCAGTTTTCACCATTCTGTAAAGGATATCTCGAGGAAGGTTTATGTCGAAAATAATTTATTTATGATCAAATTGAGCCAAGCAGTAACGATTTCATTGAAATGTCGAAAAAAAAACCGGGGTCAGTGCGCTTTTGAAGCTTACGCTGGGCAAACCGATAAAAACATCAATATACTACGAGTGTAAGAATTGTTCAGCATGAAACGTTCTACAAAAAAGTCCGGGAGAGCATATCTCTATTTTCAATACATCGCCCACTGTAAGTGTTTTTACGTTTTCATTTCTTCCAACAATCTCCATTCAATTACTGAGGCGACGGTTTATGAGCTAGCTAGAGGCGAGCCTATCACCCGAGTTTCAGCCTAGCTAGCGGGCGAGCCTATTACCCCACATACAGCCAGCACGGAACTGTCGAGTCATGTTGAGTCAAGACTTCAGAGAAGAGTGGTTGTGTTTGGAGTTTCCCTGAAAATGCAACACGGTTTTTCTTCATTTCGCCTGTGAACTTTTTTGTTCCGCAAAATACACAGACAAGTTAAAATTGGACGGAAGGGGGATTTGTGTTTCATGCACCTCGCCATTTTTAAATAAAGTCTGTCAAGAAATCGTAGCACATCCATCTCCATGTTAATATAATTAATAGTCCAGTCTGAGATTTTAAACAATCATGCCGAGACGTAAAACGGATATACAGTACAGTGGTCTGCCATATTATTATACTCAGAAAGGAAAGAATTTGCTATTTTTTTCGCCAGAAAAAACATATTTCTGGTAAATGTTAGTGCATTTTCTTTGCACGGTATATCTTCATACAATCATTATATATTGACTACTAATTCAATGTAATTTTATGGGAACTCAAAATGGCGGGTGTGCAAAATTTTTAAAATCTCGTGTTTATTTCTCGTGTCCTAATAAAGCAATATAAATGTAGGTTGGTAGAAATATCAAATTTTAAAATTTTGCACAGCTGCCATTTTAAGTTCTTATAAAATTCCATTGAATAAGTCGTCAATATATTAAGGATTGCAAGAAAATCCACTGACATTTGTTGTTGTTGTTGTTGTTGTTGTTGTTTCTTTGAGTCTTCAGTCTTTCAACTGGTTTGATGCAGCTGTCCATGATTCCCTGTCCTGAGCCTATGCACTAACATTTACCGGAAATATAGTTTTTCTGACCAAAAAGTTACCAAATACTTTATTTTCTTTCTGAGTATAATAATATGGCAGACGACTGTAAGTCGTAGTTCATTGACATCGAAAAAAAAAGCCCTTATCACGTAATGCATTCATAACTATCCCCGAGCGAAGCCGGGGCGGGCAGCTAGTAAATAAATAAATAAATAAATAAATATACAATGTCCTTACTTTGAAAATCTTTTCACTATTTCTTTGCATTAGTTGGCTATCCTCACTATCATGTTTATGCTCTTCTATGTTATACTTAGTTATTGTTTTGTTCATATCGTTACTACAGTAGAAGAGTAGTGGAGTCAACGAAATGGTTTCCGAAGCTTTGCGTTCACTTGCCAAACCATAGAATTTTATTTGATTCGGAGACTATTTTTGTGGCAGGGTATAAGTATAATAACCCTCTAGATACACGCCTAACTTGTGCCTCACAACTAGTTGTGCTCACAACTAGTAGGACGTGGGTTTGACACCACGGGACCCCAGCTGAGTCCGGTGTTGCTTCCACTTACTTGTGCCGGGATCCTTTCTGGCATTATACCTGTCGACTTACCTTGTACTCTTCCGACCCTGACGGTATTAGGATATCTGAGGCCTAGGAAGTCTTATAGGAAGTCTTTCCCTTTTCCGCCTTAATTGGCACTTATCTCATCTTTCCTGATCCCTCATTCTTCGAGGGTTCAGACCTGTTTGTTTTCTTTTCATGATATCTCCTGACTCCTGGTCAAGACCCTAAAGGAGACAGGGTGTGTGTAGCCCCACCACTTATGGTGCATCTTCGATAGTGCTACACCCTCAGGGTCTCACGGCTGCTGAGTTCGGGAGTTGGCAACCCCGAAGGATTCCTGAGTTGGGTCTGGTTTCTCCCCTTTTTCCATTGCCTTTGAGGTGGACCCTCTCCTCGTTTTCTTTCCTACCTGCCATTCATGGCTCTCCTTTCTTCCAAGTCTCTTAATCCTCATTCTTCGAGGTTTGAGGGCATTTCATTTCCCCGTCTTTCATCTCCCTTATTCCTGTTCTGTCTATTTCGTCCTCTAGTATATACGTTAGTTGTAGGGAAGATGACCTCACTGTTCCGCCCTTTAGAAATGCAATAACTAAGTTAGTTGTAAGCGGGTAGTTACGAGTAGTTGTAGTGGATGGTTTTCACTTAATTATCATTTTTTCACGATCACCCGAACCATTAGGGGCCAATAACCTAGATGTTAGACCCCTTAAAAAAGCAATTACCACCATCACTATCTACAGCCTATGCTGGATGTGGTCCACAGTATGAATATTTCATTTATTGCAGGATATAAATTATGAGTTCGTTTTTTTTTTATTTTTTTATTTACGTTAATGGATTTGTCGCTTAATTGCAGTCTGTTTATAATCATAAAATAGCCAGTAAATGAGATAAATGATGGGTAACCTAATGGATACAAATAAATGATACGCTATAGTGGAATAATCTGGCGAACAAAACAATTAGATAAATGGATGAGCAAACAAGTTTTAAAACTGTATCACCGATTATCATAAATAAATTATAGCTAGGTACAATGGTGATTTAAAAATTACTGAATAGTTATAAGACACGCGCTGCTCTGAAATAAGATAGCAAGAATAGTACATCAGTCCGTATCAAACAGCACAGCGACGTTCATTGGTTCAAAAACTGGCGGCTAATAGAACGGTTGTCCTTAATTATTTAGATGTGTTGTTGTTGCATTTGATGGTATTCGACATCTTCGACACTTAGCCCCGTATCCTTCAGTGTGTGTGTGTGTGTGTGTGTGTAACTTTCTGTGATAACCTGTGATATTGTGACTGATGAATTCGGGTGAGGATTGGAAAGGAGGCGTCCGTGGCCTTAAGTTATAAACCATCTCAGCATTTGTCTTGCTTAGATGTGGGGGAAACCATAGAAAACCACATCCAAGATGGATGAGATAGGAATCAAACCCGCCTCTTCTCAGTTTTTGCCTTACGAGACTGCGTGTACCCCCGTTCCAGCCCTCAGACCAGAATTATATTTCTTGGCAGAGCCAGGAATGGAATCAGAACCTCGGGGGTGACAGCCAAGAATGCTCTCAGCCTCACCACGAAATGTCTGATTGCTTAAGCACATGCACGGCCATTTAAACTCAACATATTCTTGCTTTGAGGTGACAAGTATGCAACACTATTACGCAGCCTTATTGATACTGTGCAATATTTAAGCTATTTTGTTGTAAGTTTGCTGAATTGATTCTTGGAAGGAACTAGTGATCTCATGGGGCAAAAGACAGAAAGTAACGAAGGAAGAATGAACCATTGATAAAATAACTAAACAGACAGACAGACAGATATATATATAAATAAATACATACATAAATAAAATAATACAATAGAACAGAAGTGAATGGAATTGAATAGAATTAATTAATTAATGTATGTCTACCCCTTATTATTCCCCGTTTTCCAATGGGGTCGGGGATGAGATGCGATGGAAGTCTTTGTGGTGGATGGTTTTTATGGCCGGATGCCCTTCCTGACGCCAGCCTGATGAAAGGAGTTAATGAGTGATGAAATGAATGATGGTGAATGAAACTGGGCAAGGATGTGGAAGGAAGCGGCCGAGGCCTGTCAGAAGGTACCGTCCCAGCATTTGCCTGGAGTTAAAAATGGTAAACCACGGAAAACCATTTCAAGGACGGTCGACGGTGGGGTTCAAACCCACGCATCTATCGAGTCAGCAGGGAGCTTGGCCCCATGACCAAACACTGCACTTTAGCGAGCGTAACCACCACTGTCGGTTAGAATGAATGACTTTATGAATGAATAAATATAACAAGAAGTTCCGTGAAGAACTATACAGCCTACTTTTCATGCCAATGATTATTCTACAGTATATGAACCTATCTAGAAAAATGACGAAATTAAGTTGGTAATATCGAAATATCTAATTAGTTCAAAATATACCTGGTATAATGTAGCCTAATAGAGCACTACAGTTGGCAGCCCTGGTGACTGATTATATTCTTAGTTCCATCTCTTAAGGTACAGAATACAAAATTTGGTTGAAGTCCAATGGACGTTACATGCAGTTAGACACTGGATCTATCAGCACGCGTAAAAGCATGTTGCCAACAATACTATGCGTGTGCTGGTCAGAAATAATCTGAAATGTTATGATATCTTGTTGTGCCAATTTTGGATGAAATCCATTTGTCAGTATAGAAGTTACATGTATTTTAAAACTGGACATATCAGCAGGCATAGAATCATGTTGGCAGCACTGACTTATATTAATTACTCCAAATTATCTAAGAGGGTCAGGTGCTATACGTGTGCAAAGTATTGAGCTGTTGGCTTGCATACTTTCTGATATATTGATATTAGGGTAAAAAAAAGACAGCGTTTATTAACAGTTGGCAGCCCTGATTGCTCTTAACAATACTTATAGTCATATCTGTTATGGCACACATAGCACATACGAAATTTGGTTGAAATCCAACTGATAGTATAGATGTTGCATGTATTTAAAAATTGGTACTATCAGCAGGCTTATAATCATGTTGTTAGAACTGACGTATATAAGTTACTCCAAATTAATCTAAAATGTCAGAATATACGTGTGCATAGTTTAAAGCTGTTGGCTTGCATACTTTCTGATATATTGGTATTTGGATAAAAAAAATAAAGAGAGCAATTATTAACAGTTGGCAGCCCTGGTGGCTCTTAAGAATACGCTCAGTCATATCTGTTTATGTACAGATATTACATACAAAATTTGGTTGAAATCCAATTGATAGTGTAGAAGTTATATGCATTTAAACATTGGACCGATCAGAAGGCTTAAAATTATTTTGGCAACACTGTCATGATTGGCCTCCTGGAAATTAAACTGAAGTAGTATTATCTACATGTGTGCCAATTTTGGAATTGCTCCCATGCATACCTTGCAAGATATCCAACATGGAAATTTCTAGTGCGTTTTTTCAGCAGTTGGTAGCACTGACATCATTTTCAAATATGGACGAGAGATATTCCGGTGCACATATTTACTCATACTAAATTTGGTTTTGATTGCTGCAGCCGTTTAGGAGTTGATAGGGGGAGACACACACACAGCCAGACAGACAGACACACATTTTCCCGGATCGATCTCATGAGTCTACTATTTCCTCATTTTTTCAAAATGAAAAAAGTAGGCTAAAAATAAAAGGATAAAGGAAAATAGAACGGACAGATGAACCGCGACAAACTCTGGATCAAAGCTGAGCCTCCCACTTGTCGTTAGAGTTGACTTCAAAGCTGGTTGCAGATGTCAGATATTGCGTTCCTCTCACTTCTCAGATATCGTCCTCATTAGAGCGCTTAGCAGGGTTTCTCTGCGATGTCGGCGCCCGATAACAATGACTGAAGTGGAGCGTCAAGTACAAAGCATGAATACGTGGACATCATCGATATAATCATTAGCCAGATCACATGTATCAGAACATGCTATTCCTTGGCTTAGCAGCATTCGTTACACCATGCACCACGGCTGCGAGGGCAGCTTCCTTTTCTTTCTTACTTCCTTTCTCTTTCTTTCTTTCTTTCTTTCTTTCTTCATTGCCATTTGTTAGAGAGTGTATTAATAAGAGTATAAATAATTCATATATTAGAATAAATATCCACTTTACAATACAATGTTTATCAATCACTATTTTTTTAAATTGATACATGTTTCGGCTCATTTGAGCCTTCTTCCATCAAATGGCACAATAAATTCTCACAGTTCAATCTGAAATTAATAAGTGTGATATTCTCAATAAAATTTAAGATTCTCACAGTCGTCAAATACAATTAAAAATAAAGAAATAAAATACTTAAAGAATATGTAATATCTGGGTAAAATCCCTATTGATCACGGTGATGTACATAAATAATTCATTTAATATATTTCAAGCTTTTTAGTGTTAGAATAACTGTTATTCCCCGCCCAATCTAATTAGGCACATTTAATGTTGACTGATTAAAACTCATTTCTGTTAATAGACCAATAATAATATTATCAAACTGTTAATGTGAATTACGTTCAATAATAATTGGAATACAACAAATCTGAATGTTCGGTTACTGTTAATTCATTCGAAGACTTGGTACAGCTTGGTCTTCAGCCCCGTGTAGTTGGGTGTGTGTTGAACTTGTCTGATAACCTGTACTTCTGTGATGACTGTAGTAGTGTGTGTAACTGTATTAGGGACAGGGATGAGGTAGGTGTCCTGGGACATAACATAAGGTACTATCCCGGCATTTGCCTGGGGGGCAGTGTAGAGAATCCCTGGAATAAACCACACTCAGGATAACCACTGTCTGCGCCGGCATTTGAATCTGCGATCTCCGGCTCGCTGTAACTGCCCGCGTGGTCATCACGGCTACTCCGTGGGATATAGAATTTGTCTGACAACCTGAATTATTCTAGGATCTGTGGTAGTATTTTTAATTCAGGTGAGGAGTGGTATGGAGGTGGCCGTGGCCTTAAGTTAGGAACCATCCCGGCGTTTGCCTGCTGTAGAAGGAGGAAATGCACGACAAACCACTTTCATATCTGAGGAGGGAATCGAACCCACCTCTTCTCAGTTCAGCCTCACGAGACTAAATGTACCCCGTTCCAACCTTCAGACCAGAATTAATTTTTTGACTCGCTGCGTGGCTCAGCGGTAACGTTCTCGTCTGCTGTTTCCAAGGTTGGAGTATCGAATCCTTGTGCAGTCAGTTAGCATTTGAGGGTGTGCAAATGTAAGGTAGCTGTTTCAGTAAATTTACTGGCACGTTAAAGATCCCCTTCGGGGGCAAATTTCCGGAACCCTGGCGTCTCTAAATCCGTATGAATTATAAGGGACGTGAAACCAATAACATAATTATATGATTAAAATAAAATTTCTAGGCCAGGAATGCTAGCCACTTCGCCATGAGCCGGACTGATTACATTATATGACCTAAACTTTCGTGAGAGTAAAACACAGAAAACTAAATCTATTCCATCTCTGTAATATCGTGAGATCATTCGTTTAGTGAACATTTGCCAAACTTTACGTTAGCTAACTCTTGCTTATACACCATATAAACGAGTCAACACATAATTTGAGAAAGTTCAGAGTTACAAACATGTGACATTTACGTGAGTTAACGAGCTACAGTAGTTGCTTTGTGCGGCGCTCGTCATTATACTGTTCCACTTTAGAAATCTAACAAGACACAAGTCTGTTTCAAGGAACTTCTACAAGGACACTGTCTGCTCCTGACATTCATAACACATGACTTCGTTTCTCAAAGTTTTAAAGGAAAATAACACCCTCTGTCTGAAAAGTTCGGTGAATGGACTATATTACGAACGGATCGTTGACTTACCTGAAACAGCCGTTACTGTACTTTGAAGTAATCCCCGTGGATGGTTATGCACTTCTGAGAACCACTGAACAAGTCCTGGAAACTCCTGGCATAGTCAAAACTCTACATGGAAAGCAAGAGAAAAGCGTGAATTTATGCAACCTGCCTTGCAAACCTGATAGACGGGCAGCAGTGAGAAGGGTGAATTTATGCAACCTAACGTGCACACCTGTTCGACGGGTGGCAGTGAGAAGGGTGAATGTTCCGTGGAATGGAATGCTCCTGTAAACCATCGTCACGGGTGACGAGACCTGATGCCTGAGGTACGACCTCGAAGGCAAGCGTCAAAGTATGGAGTATCGGGACCCAGGGTCGCCGAAAAGCCCTCAAGGGCCAAAGGGTTTCCGACATTTCGGAAAGTAAGGTGACGACACAACTGAAGGCCATCCCTCAGGAAGACTATGCCAGGACTTGTACAGCCGTTCTAAGAAGTGCATAACCATCCACGGGGATTACTTCGAAGGACAGTAACGGCTGTTTCCGGTAAGCCAACAATCCGTTTGTAATATAGACCCATTCACCGAACATATCAGACAGAGAGTGTATGATGGTGATTTCTTAGCAGACGAAGTTGGGGTCCCTATCGTAGCAAAAATGTAAAATTGAGCAATTTCCTAAATTGTGCCAAAACGTTTAAGGGATAAAGAGCCCGGAATGGTTTCAAACTTTGAGTTTTATAGAGGCCTATCAAACTAAAAAACAAATTTCGAATATCACTCCCAGCCTAAATGAAGTTCCAGAAAAACAACATAAAATCGCCTGTTTCTTCACTCGTTTTCTTTTTCATACAAATCCTAGCCAAATTAACTGATTTACATAATTATTTCTTTAATGAGTCGCCTCCGTAGCGGAGCGGTCAGCAATGTTAGCTGCCGCCCCTGAGGTCCTGGGTTCGATTCCCAGCCCTGCCACGAAATTTCAAAAGTGGTATGAGGACTGGAAAGGGGTCTACTCAGCCTCGGGTGGTCCAAATGAGTAGAGGGGGTTCGATTCCCACCTCAGCCATCCTCGAAGTGGTTTTCCGTAGTTTTCCACTTCGTCTTAGGCCAAATGCCGGGATGGTGCCTACTGTAAGGCCACAGCCGCCTCCTTCCCTCTTCCTTGCCTATCCATCCCACTCTTTCCCACCCTTCCCATCCCTCATGAGGCCCCTGTTCGCTTTACAGGTGAGGCTGCCTGGGCGAAGTGCTGATCACACCTCCCCAGTTGTATCCACCCCGTCCAGATATCCCAAGCTCCAGGACACTGCCCGTAGCGGTGGTTGCGGTGAGTTCCCTCGCTGAGTCCGTGGGAGCCACCAACCTAGAGGGTGAATCGACTAAATAAAATCTTTAATGTGTTCCTTGGTACAAATGTTTTGTGATAATTTTTTTTCAAATCTTCACACTGGAAGTAGTTACAAGGGCTTAAGTGAAACTTGGCATTGACTCACACCAGGGCACGAAGTAGTAGGATAGGCAAACTGTTGTCAAATTGACCGGATATGGTTGAGTTTCTGGTGAACAATCATCAGTCTACCGCGTGTCATCACGTCAGCACCTCGTAAGAAACGTTTAGTGAGTCATTTACGTTTGGAAAAGTGGAGAAAATGAACGGAAATCCACAGTCGGCTTCCAGTCGACCAACCGTGTCAGGGATTGGAATGAATGAAGCCCCCATCTAGCGGCGAGGATATGAACTGTGCCGGCTGCCGAAGCCTGTCGCACTCCCCTGGGGGCAATGATTACATGAATACAGATGAAATGAAATGATAGTGGAGAGTGTTGCTGGAAAGAAATTTGTGACAGGGAAAACCGGAGTACCCGGAGAAAAACCTGTCCCGCCTCCGCTTTGTCCAGCACAAATCTCACATGGAGTGACCGGGATTTGAACCACGGACCCAGCTGTGAGAGGCCGGAAAGTGGAGAAAACAACGAAAATGTATTACAAATGCTCCTACAAAACGATTGAGTGATGAACCGGGTTCAAGTTGGCAATCGGATGAAATGTAATAGGATGTTTTCAACATTGACTTGCCCGGCTCCATGACTAAATGGTTATCGTGCTAGGCTGTGGCCCTAAGGCTCCCGGGTTCGATTCCCGGCTGGGTCATTAGAGATTTTAATCCTCTGGAATTAATTCCCGTGGCCCGGTGACTGGGTGTACGTGACGTCTTCATCATCACTTCACTGGGTGAGTTAGCCGTGGTCGTTACGGCGTGCTGCAGAAGTCGCTCACATCCGCCGGCTACCTTGAAGATGGTCTTCTGTGGTTTCTCATCTTCCTTCCAGGCGAATGCCGGGGTTGGTCCCTAATTATAGGCCACAGCTGCTACCTTCCAACCTTCGTCCTTAAATTCAAACGTTCCTCCCCAGACAACACTCCACATGCGACGGTACTTGTAGCTCACCCCATGGGTGTCCGCTTAGAAGAAGCTACACTGTCTGGCGAGCCGAACATGTCCTAGGACACTCCCGACACTAAAAGCCATACGCAAAATAAATCATCACTTCATCCTCATTACGACGTGCAGGTCGCCCACGGGTGTCAACTAGAAAGACCTGCACTCCGCCTCTCAGGAAGCCAGACGAAAACAACAAAAAACAAGATGTTCAGTAAAGAACATACAGTCTACTTTCTCCTAAATGCATGAGTATTGTTATAACTCTTTGTCCTTTTCAAGGAGTATAATTGAATGTTGGTTGTAGTAGCTTGCTGAAATACAACGTGCTATACGGATATTAAACATGAATATGAGGTGCCCATTGCTAGTACTACATCTGTACAATACTTCATTTAATTCGGTTTCACCGTCTTTGAATTGATATGACGAATCGATTTGCACACGTACATGGCCGCTATCTGCAAACTATTTGGCTTATGACCTCGTAGTTTTGTCAAACGATTCTTCATACATAAAGGATTACTGTTACAAAATTTGGTAGAGATCAGGTGAATAGGTTGGTCGTAATTTGATTTAAGCTTTGAACATTTGGGTGGCCGCCATTACGTTTTCGTCAAGATGGCGGCGATATAAAACATGAAACTGAGGTGCCCTTTGCTAGTGGTACATCTGTACTAAATTTCGTTCAGTTTGGATTCACCGTGTTTGAAAAGATAGGGGGAATCGATTTGCACACAAACATGGCCGCCATCCGCAAATTATTGAGCAGATGACCTCGTAGTTTGGTCAAAAGATTCTTCATACATAAAGATATAAAGTTACAAAATTTGGTTGGGATCAGATGAATAGATTGGTAGTAATTTGAATTAAGCTTTGAACATTTGGGTGGCCACCATTACGTTTACGTCAAGATGGCGGCGATTTAAAACATGACACTGAGGTGCCATTTGCTAGTGCTACCTCTGTACCAAATTTCGTTCAATCCGGTTTCCCCATGTAAGAAAAGATAGGGGGAATCGATTTGCACACAACCATGGCCGCCATCCGCAAATTATTGGGCAGATGACCTCGTAGTTTGGTCAAATGATTTTCCATACATAAAGGTATAATGTTACAAAATTTGGTAGAAATCAGATGAATAGTTGGGTCGTAATTGGATTTAAACTTTGAACATTTGGGTGGCCGCCATTACGTTTACGTCAAGATGGCGGCGATTTAAAACATGACACTGAGGTGCCCTTTGCTAGTGCTACCTGTGTACCAAATTTTGCTTCAATTCCTTTTCACCGTGTTTGGAAAGATAGGGGGGATCAATTTGCACACAAACATGGCCGCCATCCGCAAATTATTGGGGAGATGACCTCGTAGTTTGGTCAAAAGATTCTTCATACATAAAGGTATAACGTTACAGAATTTGCTAGAAATCAGATGACTAGGTTGGTCGTAATTTGATTTAAGCTTTGAACATTTGGGTGGCCGCCATTACGTTTACGTCGAGATGGCGGCGATATAAAACATGACACTGAGGTGCCCTTTGCTAGTGCTACCTCTGTACCAAATTTCGTTCAATTCGGATTCACCGTGTTTGAATTGATAGGGGGGGGGGGGGCAGACTTTCAGCGTCCACACACACACTCACACACACACACACACAGACAGACACACAATTTTTGGCCCTGTGTTGATCTCATAAGTCTACTTTAATTTTTTGCAAAAATCGAAAGTGGGCTAATAACATTGAGCTGCTTGTCTGATGGGCTAGAACTGTGGATATATTTTACAAGCGAATTGATCACTCAGAATCACGCTACAACCTCATTTCTATTTCTTCGTCCGGAGTTTTTCCCTGTGTCCAGTATTCCTTTATGCGTTCGCTGGCCTGCTTCCGTTGTATTTCTGTCCAGGCTCTTCCGGTCTTCTTAGTTTCTTCTGTGTCCACCACGTGGTGTATCAGCTAGCTATGTTGACTCTCGCCCTGGAGGTCCGGGCTCGATTCACTGTTCTATCAAGCAATTTAATTCTAGTCTGAGGGCCTCGTGAGGCGAAACTCCCTATCCTGGAAGAGGTTTTCCGTGGATTCTGGGGTGATTTGTGACATTAGGCCACGTCCACTTCCTTCCCAATCCTCTCCTTCATTACAAATACACACACTAATACAGCCATCACAATAACAAAAGTTATCAAACTAATTCCACACTCACTCAAGTACTCGGGGCTAAATGACCATGATGTCCAAACCCCTAAAAAAAAACCAAGTTATTTCTGCGGCTGAAACCTCTTCCAATTTTTTTATTTTACAATGTTCCTAAATATAACTCTGTTTAATAATTGGACCCCAAAGATGTAGGAACATTCCATATCCTTCTTCGTTTCCTTAATCTATGATGTAGTGGCTCTTCTATTTCTCCAGAAGTAACCAAATATCGGCTTGGTAAGTCTTTATCGTTCATTCTGTACTGATGTCCCAGGAGCTCCAGTTTCCTCTTCTTCACGGTCTCCGAAATTCATTTCACCTTCTGGTAAACTTTAAGGCGCAGCGAAAACACGGTCATGTAGCCCCGTGTACTTTGGCTGTGTGTAGAAACTGTCTGATAGCCGGTGGTATTTGTGATGGCTGTATAAGTGTGTGTTATTTGTAATTCAGGCAAGGACTGCAGAAGATCAATTTCAAGTAGTTCCTACTTTTGCTACCAAAGGCTATCGTCAACGACACATAGCTGTGAACTACACACATCAAAAAAAGTTTTGCATCACCTCGGTTCCAAGAGTTCCGGAACCGTTAAATACAAAGGGAATAGAGATCAACACAAACAACATTTCAGCTCGTTTTATTGCTCATGAGACCCACACATTGCATGTTGTACCATCTTACAGCTAGACTTTCAGCATTTTTGGTCCAGATTGCAGTACACACCACTACCTCTAATACCCAGTAGCACGTCCTCTTGCATTGATGCATGCCTGTATTCGCCGTGGCATACTATCCACAAGTTCATCAAGACACTGTTGGTCCAAATTGTCCCACTCCTCAACGACAATTCGGCGTAAATCTCTCAGAGTGGTTGGTGGGTCAAGACGTCCATAAACAGCCCTTTTCAACATATCCCAGGCATGTTCGATAGGGTTCATGTCTGGCGAACATGCTGGCCACTGTAGTCGAGCGATGTCGTTATCTTGAAGGAACGCATTCACAAGATGTGCACGATGAGGTCGAGAATTGTCGTCCATGAAGACAAATGCCTCTCCAATATTCTGCCGATATGGTTGCACTATGGGTCGGAGGATGTCATTCAGGTATCGTAAAGCCGTTTCGGAGCCTTCCATGACCACCAGTGGCGTACGTCGGCCCCACATAATGCCACCCCAAAACATCAGGGAACCACCACCTTGCTGCACTCGCTGGACAGTGTGTCTAAGACGTTCAGCCTGACCAGGGTGCCTCCAAACACGTCTCCGACGATTGTCTGGTTGAAGGCATATGCGACACTCATCGGTGAAGAGAACGTGATGCCAATTCCGTGGGGTCCATTCAGCATGTTGTTGGGCCCATCTGTACCGCGCTGCATGGTGTCGGGGTTGCAAAGCTGGACCTCGCCATGGACGTCGGGAGTGAAGTTGCGCATCATGCAGCCTATTGCGCACAGTTTGAGTTGAAACACGACGTCCTGTGGCTGAACGAAACGCATTATTCAACATGGTGGCATTGCTGTCAGGGTTCCTCCGAGCGGCAATCCGTAAGTAGCGGTCATCCACTACAGTAGTAGCCCTTGGGCGGCCTGAGCGAGGCCTGTCATCGACAGTTCCTGTATCTCTGTACCTCCTCCATGTCCGAACAACATCGCTTTGGTTCACTCTGAGACGCCTGGAAACTTCCCTTGTTGAGAGCCCTTCTTGACACAAAGTAACAATGCGGACGCGATCGAACTGCGGTATTGACCTTCTAGGCATGGTAGAACTACAGACAACATGAGCAGCGTACCTTCGTCCTGGTGGAATGACTGGAACTGATCGGCTGTCGTACCCCCTCCGTCTAATAGGCCCTGCTCATGCATGGTTGTTTACATCTTTGAGCAGTTTTAGTGACATCTATGAACAGTCAAAGGGACTGTATCTTGGATACAATATACACAGTCAACGTCTATATGCCGGAGATCTGGGAACCGAGGTGATGCAAAACTTTTTTTGATGTGTGTATAATTTAGCTTCACACAATTGCATTTAGTTTAAGATTCTTTTACATGCCATAAATCTATGGCATGGGCCCGTCGGCTTTTCTTCCCCTCCGAAGGAAGGCATACTGAGGGATTTTTAACGCTCTTAAAGAATCCGGGCATAGAAGCTCAGAATACTACCAACTACTCCGCCCAAGCAATGCCACTCCATGTAAACTTATTTGTTGCTCTAGTTAAGGCAGGAAAATGGTAGGTATCCTAGGCCTCAGATGCCGTAAGACCGTTGGTAATAATGTGTGTAACTACAGTAGAATGCCGTGCATTGCCTCCATATGTAGTTATGGGCCGAATGAGAGCAGAATATGCCTCTCTTTTTTATGAAGGCCTGCTTCCTCTATGATATCTCAAGATGTCTGATAACCTATGTTTTTGTGGTAATAATAACTGTAATTAGTCTATTAGTGGCGAGATTTAAGCTAGGTGCCCTGGGACATGAAATGAGATATCATCCTGACATTCACATTTGCATGGCGATAGTGTGGAAAAAACTCAAAAAGAAAACCAGACTCAGCATATCAGTTTTCAGCGACGGGATTTGGATCTTATACCTCCGAACATTCAACTTCCCCTTCGCAGTCGTAGAGCGTAGTAGAATTTGCCGAAAATAACGACTGTAGCTCGTGAATTTTCCGTAACACCATCACACGTGCATTACTGGTGGGAGCAGAAAGATTAATATTATTATTATTATTATTATTATTATTATTATTGATGTGAAACATCTTTCCGCTGGGTTGCTGGATAGTTTTGTGGGAGTGATTTTGAAAATTGGGGACGGAAGTGGATCGAAACGATCGAGCTGGCAGTGGTGGATCGAACGGAAGTATGCACTGCCCGCTCGATCGATCAAACGGAAGTGTACTAGCTGGCAGTGGTGGAAAACGGTTGTATGCACTGCCCGCTCGATCAATCGGACGGAAGTGTACTAGTTGGCAGTGGTGGAAAACGGTAGTATGCACTGCCCACTCGATCGATCGAACGGAAGTGTACTAGCTGGCAGTGGTTGAAAACGGAAGTATGCACTGCACGATCGATCCAGCAGGCAGTGGTAAGACCCAGCCGGCAGTGGTACGAGAAACAATGAGCGCGTGGTGTCGGAAATTGATACCATGACGTACTCTCGGCCATGTGGAATGTATAATTATGACATACTGGACGGAAAACGCTCATCCGAACTCTGGTGTCAAGTAATTGAAACAAATGACATGGTACATGTTCGAAGTCTTCGTATCAGTATTTAAATGGTAAAATGCTTTAATATCAAACATTGTAAATAGTCGGCATTGCCGGTATTATGTTTCTGCACAATGGCTATTCAAATATTAACCCACATAACAGTAATGCAGTCATCAATATAATATTATCGCTGTGGTTATACGAGAATTGAGCAAGCCTTCATGAACTATTACTCAATACATTCTCTTTACTCACAAGAGGGCCTATTCATAAGGCACTTTAAACTCAATTTCACGCAGGAACATTATCGAAACAAGCAAAATATAAATGAAACTTAATTCCGTAATGCAGTATTATTGGTGCGTGGAAATAAGTCACCATCTTGTGCACAAAATTTGCGTAGTCGAAATAGCCGTGGGGTTAATGCTTATGACTGTGAATCTAGAGATGTTGGGTTCGAATCCCGGACGGGGTAGATATTTTTACTACCAGATTATAATTTTAAACGATATTTATCATATGACTCATTTTAACAGAATCCATATGAAATTACGCGTTGATCTGTGAATCAAGAGGACCTGTTTATAAGGAATTTAAGGTTATGAGCGATGTCGCGTCTATTAATCTAGTTGATCCATATCGTATTCATTATTTAGGCTAGTGCTGGTGGAAGCTACAAATCATCTAATAAAATGAGTTCCGTATTATAAACTATAATACCTGTAAAACACTCCCATTTACAATAGATTAATATTTGTGCCAATAATAGTATAAAATACCGGTGTATCAACAATAAATTTCACATGAGGTTTCTTCTATGTCAGATGTTACACATCATATGCGACTACTGTAAGGCTCGTAATTTTTATTATTATTATCTTACATTATCAACAGTCGCTCGGTAAAGCGCAGCGTTAGGCTATGGGCCCAGCTCTCTACTGACTCGGTAGACGTGGGTTTGAGCCCCACCGTTGGTCATCCTTGAAATGGTTTTCCATGGTTTCCCATTTTCAATTCCAGGCAAATGCTGGGACGGTCCCTTCTGACAGGCCACGGTTGGTTCCTTCCACTTCCTTGTCCAATTTCATTTATTCATTTCATATCCCCATTCCAGCACGCAGGTCGTCCACGGGCGTCGAATAGAAAGGCCTGCACTCGGCCTCTCAGGAGGTCACATGACCAAAAAATAAGTACATTTGATATTGATCCTCTGTGGACTGCATATTAACAATTTCAGTGGACGGCTTCGGTGGCGTAGTTGGTAGCATGCTGAGCTTCTATGCCCAAGGTCGCTGGTTCAAAGACGTCGGATTTTTAAGAGCGTTAAAATCCCTCAGTGTCCAATCCTTCGGAGAGGAAGTAAATCCGGCGGTCCCATGTCATAGATGTATGTCATGATAAAGAACCTTCCACTAATTACACTTGTGTGAAGCTAAATTATAGGTTAGGTTTGACTGACGGTCTTAGGCTCCAACGTTCGTCGCCAGGTGCCGACTGTGGTGGCATCTTGTAACCTAGTTCAGAACTAGTTGGTTCTTGTCGGTGGCGTTTGGTAGCAAAAGTTGGAAATACTTGAAAATCCTATGTCTGCAGTCCTTACTTGAATTAAAATCGGATAACACACACTAATACAGCCATCTCAATTAACACGGTTATCATACTGATTCTACACACTCACAAAGTTCACGGGCCTACATGACTGCGTTGTCGCAGCCCCTAAACTGAAGAACCAACCATCATTTCATTTGTGCCTAGATCTGGTTCTTCTACCAGCCTTAACATCCTTCCAGAATTTCATGAGTGCATCGATCAGTGCCTTTTTTCGTGCTTCTGGTAGCGGCCCTCTCTGTCTCCTCGGCACAGATCCCACTTTAAAATTTGTATAGTTCTTTTTTTGTCAAAATCTATTCTGGATTTGCATTTTTAGAATGTCAATTTTCATCACGTCTTTCACACATTGTTGGAACCATCTCCACTTGGTTGCCTTTGGCTTTGTGAAATTCTAGATTTTGTTATTCAGTCAGTCGTCAGTCATACGAAGATGTGCCCGTAGAAGAGTAATCTTTTCTTTTTGATGGACGACACTATTAACATTCTTCTTCTTTCTTCGTTTAGGCCAGCTATGGACCACGTCATTTCAACTGCTTCCAACCTTAGGCCTTGATCTTAGCCCAGTGTTCACGCATTCGCTGCCTGTGAGACTCCTTTCTTTCTTCAGACCACTTCTTGCCGGTTTTTAATTTCGCTTTTTCTTGGAATTGGTGGTGTGCTCCAAGCTTTTCCTACAAAAGGTCACGTTCCATAATGTCTGCGTGGGTGATCCCTACTTCGTGTAAATCCTTGTCTACCTTACAAAACATTATTATTATTATTATTATTATTATTTATAAAAACTTCTTGCTTTAGCGGACCTTTGAACTCTGCCGACCTATGAACCACAAAGCACTGTTTGTTCCGACATCCAATTTCATTGTTTCTATCTACACACATCAAAAAAAGTTTTGCATCACCTCGGTTCCCAGATCTCCGGCATATAGACGTTGACTGTGTATATTGTATCCAAGATACAGTCCCTTTGACTGTTCATAGATGTCACTAAAACTGCTCAAAGATGTAAACAACCATGCATGAGCAGGGCCTATTAGACGGAGGGGGTACGACAGCCGATCAGTTCCAGTCATTCCACCAGGACGAAGGTACGCTGCTCATGTTGTCTGTAGTTCTACCATGCCTAGAAGGTCAATACCGCAGTTCGATCGCGTCCGCATTGTTACTTTGTGTCAAGAAGGGCTCTCAACAAGGGAAGTTTCCAGGCGTCTCAGAGTGAACCAAAGCGATGTTGTTCGGACATGGAGGAGGTACAGAGATACAGGAACTGTCGATGACAGGCCTCGCTCAGGCCGCCCAAGGGCTACTACTGTAGTGGATGACCGCTACTTACGGATTGCCGCTCGGAGGAACCCTGACAGCAATGCCACCATGTTGAATAATGCGTTTCGTTCAGCCACAGGACGTCGTGTTTCAACTCAAACTGTGCGCAATAGGCTGCATGATGCGCAACTTCACTCCCGACGTCCATGGCGAGGTCCAGCTTTGCAACCCCGACACCATGCAGCGCGGTACAGATGGGCCCAACAACATGCTGAATGGACCCCACGGAATTGGCATCACGTTCTCTTCACCGATGAGTGTCGCATATGCCTTCAACCAGACAATCGTCGGAGACGTGTTTGGAGGCACCCTGGTCAGGCTGAACGTCTTAGACACACTGTCCAGCGAGTGCAGCAAGGTGGTGGTTCCCTGATGTTTTGGGGTGGCATTATGTGGGGCCGACGTACGCCACTGGTGGTCATGGAAGGCTCCGAAACGGCTTTACGATACCTGAATGACATCCTCCGACCCATAGTGCAACCATATCGGCAGAATATTGGAGAGGCATTTGTCTTCATGGACGACAATTCTCGACCTCATCGTGCACATCTTGTGAATGCGTTCCTTCAAGATAACGACATCGCTCGACTACAGTGGCCAGCATGTTCGCCAGACATGAACCCTATCGAACATGCCTGGGATATGTTGAAAAGGGCTGTTTATGGACGTCTTGACCCACCAACCACTCTGAGAGATTTACGCCGAATTGTCGTTGAGGAGTGGGACAATTTGGACCAACAGTGTCTTGATGAACTTGTGGATAGTATGCCACGGCGAATACAGGCATGCATCAATGCAAGAGGACGTGCTACTGGGTATTAGAGGTAGTGGTGTGTACTGCAATCTGGACCACAAATGCTGAAAGTCTAGCTGTATGATGGTACAACATGCAATGTGTGGGTCTCATGAGCAATAAAACGAGCTGAAATGTTGTTTGTGTTGATCTCTATTCCCTTTGTATTTAACGGTTCCGGAACTCTTGGAACCGAGGTGATGCAAAACTTTTTTTGATGTGTGTACTACTATCCAACATTATTCATGAGAGAAATCATATTACAATAACTTTGACTTCACCGTGGAAATCAGAGAGGTAATTAGAATCACTCTGCTCCGAATATCATGTTTCATAGCACAAATTGTGTGCCGGCAGCTTGTTCTCTAATTTAACTTTATAGTTTCCAACCCTGTAACATGACAAACGTGAATCTAGACAAGGCCCATTATTCTCTGCTATAGCTACTCTGAGAGAGAAGCCATACACGTGTAGGTCCTACAAAGGGCAGTGCCCATGCTAACGCTCTGAAATATCGAACTCCTTCCCTTGAATAACCTCTCCAAGTCTGACATTGCTTCCAATTACTTGTTCACCCCTCCTCTTCTTCAGGCTATTTGTTGGTAACATGTGATAAACCTTGTCCCTTGCTGACAAAATCGTCGTTTTCATCCCTTCTGGCAAGCAACTCACTGTTGAAAACATCCTTTCTCACAGACTAGAGGTTATGCGCTTGGAATTTACATACATTATACCTTGAAGAGATACACTAACGACAAACTAAACGTTTCTTACCAGGAGCCGGCATGATGACATGTGGTAATCTAATGATTATTCACCGGAAACTCAATCATATCAAGCCGATTAGTTTAGCAGTTTGCCTTTTCTATCACTACGAGCGCTAGATTGAATAAATTAAACTCAACCATATCGATCGATTAGATAGCAGTTTTACTTTTTACCACTACGATCGCTAGTGTGAGTCAATGTATAGTTTCACGGGGCTCATACACCGTCAGTAGGAATTTTCGCATTCAGTTACGAATCATATCATAGCTTCACTAATATGTAACATAGAGTTACGAAAACTGTATATGTATAGTAAATACATAGAGCTTTCATCTAATTTAGAGAGAGGAGCAGTATATAAAGTATTTCGTGATATATTGAAAGGATAATATTCGTGATATTTTAAACTCCGTGAATCACAAAAATCACGATTTAACAAGAAATACCAGTCAGTCTGAATGGAATACATTTTTTCATGTAAAGTAAACGCATAAATAGCGAGGAAGATAGTATGTTTTTTATATTAAATTTGTCTTTCAAAAATGAACAGTTTTTTGGTTTATTTTTTGAAGTATATCTCAATTATTTTTAAAGATAAAATTCATAAATGCGGTTCATCCTCTAGGGATCATATGTTGGAATGAATCGCCGAGTTTCATCCAGTTTCATCACATAGTTACCGACAACAGTGAATACGCTGGCTAAAGTGCAGCGTTAGGTCATGGGGCCAAGCTCTCTGCTGACTCGGTAGACGTGTGGGTTCGAACCCCACCGTCGGCCGTCTTTGAAATGGTTTTCCGTGGTTTCCCATTTTCAACACCAGGCAAATGCTGGGACGGTACCTTCTGATAGGCCACGGCCGCTTCTTTCCACATCCTTGCCCAGTTTCATTCATTTTCATCCATTCCATCTCTCATCCCGACGCGCAGGTCGCCCACGGGCGTCGAATAGAAAGACCTGCACTCGGCCTCTGAGAAGGCCACACGACAAAAAAAAATCACATAGTTCACGAGATATGCCTTTCGGGCAAACAGCTTTGAATATTAAACACTCCATTGGCAGATAGGCGCATGGTCTCACGTAATACGCTATATCTCTGCCAAAACGCTGAATTTACTTATAAAACTTAACAGATATATTGAGAAAGGTATTGTCTTTCATTTAAACGTTAAAAAAAACTTAAATTTTGACAACCGACGGTGTATGAGCCCCCTTAAGCTCTTATAACTACGGTACTTCCGGAGTGAAGAATTTTCAAACAGTCAAAACACTATCTGAGGATATTGAACTAAGGAACACATTAAAGGAAACATTATGTAAATATGTTAATTTGGCTAGGATTTGGATCAAACAGAAAACGAGTAAAGAAACAAGTGATTTTAGGCCGGGTTTTATTCTCGGAACTGCATTTAGGTCGGAAGTGATTTCCGAAAATGAGTTTTCTAATTTGATAGAGTTATCCAAGATCCAATTTGAAACCCTTCAGGGCCCTTTAGCCCTTCAACGTATGACACAATTGAAGGAATTGCTGAATTTTACGTTTTTGCTGAGATGGAGACCCTACTTTGTCTGTTAAACCCCCTACACACTATCAGACCAGACCAGACCAGCAGACGGTCGGAAAAAGTAGCTGATGGGCGGGCAGTTCGATAGTGTGTAGGCCTGTCTGCCAACCAATTCGGTCTGCGCAGACTCTGACGGTCTGGCTGGAAAACCTTCAGACTATCAGACTGCCCCTCGCCTGTCTGGTCTGGTCTGCGTTGTGTGTATCGCTGTCTGGCCGACTGGCGGACTCCGTCGCGATCTGCAGCAGTTTCATTACGTATTCTACTGTTGAACAGAGAGGCACTACGTCTTATTACAAGATTCTGTCGCCATGCCTCAATATTCCCAGCATAGATACAACGCGAGTGCCGATGATATTGAAGTAGGCGATGATGAGGCGGATACTATCATGCAAATGTTAGAAGTATATCGGGAGCATAGATGTTTGTACGACATTAGAAGTGCTAGTTACTCGAATAAAATTGCAAGACACGACGGCTTCAACGCTTTGTTGGCAATTATTAAATACTCGACGAAATAACAATAAATATAACTTACTTATTACTGGGCGGACGACTCAATACAACTGAGGTCTGGAGGTCTGGTATGTTGGTGTGTATGCAAAGCCGTCCCGCGACCTAGCAACTTGCCCGTCCACGTCTGCTGATCTAGACTGGTCTGGTCTGATAGTGTGTAGCAGGCTTTAAGAAATATTTCCACATTAAAAACAGGTCACGATTTTTCCATTGACGTGCTACGAGGTGCTAAAGTTGCCTGTAAACATTCTTAGTTAAGCACAAGCCTGTATAAATTATACATAACTATTAACTGCCGCGAAAGCATTACCTGTAAACATACAGTACTGTTCCGTGTTGGCTTCAAGTTCCATCCTTTCCAATCAAAGAATATTATCGTATTCAGTAATATAATATAATAATAATAATAATAATAATATAGTATGGCCTCAGGAGCCGGGTTGACGCTTTGTTATTTGACGCCCAATGGCAGCTTGCATGTCGAACTTGTTGTTGTGGAGCGCTATGAAAGTCAAGAAGGTTAGATATCTAAGCTCTTTGACCCTATAGCGCTTTCTAGTAGTGAAAGGAGGAACTTTTATGTTGGCGGAAACTCCCAAGATTAATTTTGCCACTATGAACACAGCCTACTGATTTCAAATGGGTTATTTAACAACGTATGACATGCGTGTCGTGACTTTTGTCGCCTTTCAAAAATCACTTACCATGGCCAGGAACTCACCCACCGTGGCAAGCTGTATTCAGTAATAATAAACACGGAATTAAACTAAAAATTATATTAGCAGGGATTCGATGATATCACAGCCTCCTTAGAACAACCACAAAAATTCATGTTTTTTGCTACAAAAGGTGATTCAAGAAGTAAAAATATCATGTATCCTTAACATTTAATGTGGCCGTGTTCGTCGCGGCAGAAGCGAACAGATTCACGGGTTTGATTTTCGCCGTCGCTTCCACACGGTACAGACGCGATGGCCAACGATGACTTTGGATTAATCCTTTACGCATTGTGCTCATTGTAGGGCTATCCCGTTTCCTGCCTTCCGCTCGCGAAACAACGTGCATGGAAATGGGGCTTAAGGCCCCTTGAAGAGACGCTACTCTTGATAGTGTAGTAAAAAACGTAGCACCTTTCGCTAAAGCTTGAGAGCGATTATTACCTGATGGCGCAAACGTGCGCTTAGAGTTTAGGGGGGAATGAAGGTATTGGAAGGTGTCACTGCCGCTGTGCTGCTGGCAGACGCACTAATAAGCTGGGTTTTCCTAGGCGCGGAAGCGGAGAGCGCAGTCTGCTCTCCGCTCGTGAGTCATCAGCTAGATGAATTGTGTTTTCCTAGACGCGGACTTTTCCTCTGGCTGAGAGTGGAACGGTTGCTCATTTGTATACTAGGCGTGATAAGGTGAGATCGATATGGACGTGGAATCTAGACTTTCTATTTTATTACACTTGGAAGAGGAGGAGGAGGAAGAAATGGAGGAGAGTTACTACTGCATTTAGTGAAGGATAAAAAATGTGCAAGTGACATATTTAAAACGCGTGAAAATGAGGGAATGTAATTCTTATAAATAACCATTTAATTGATGACGAAATTAGATTCAAACAGTACTTTCGATTGACCAAAAACGAGTTCTATGATCTGTACCAAGAAATACAAGATGTAGAAGAACAGAACTGAAATCGCAGGTTTATAACAGAAACGCAACGCCAATTTTAGTGGATATGAAACTGGCACTAACACTAAGGTATGTACACAACTTGTACAGACGTCCAGCCACTCCGCCAGCCGACAGCGGACTCGTCTGATCTCGGAGCAGAGGAACGCGGAGGAGCGAGTTCCGCTCGTCCAGCGGCGGTTCGCTCCGCTTCTAGGAAAACAGTACCATTGAAATTACATATGACCATAGGAGAGCCGACTACGCTCTCCGCGTTCCGCTCTCCCCTTCCGCGCCTAGAAAAAAAAACAGCTTTGAACGTGCAATAGTAAGTAGACGCCGATGTGAGCATTTTCGTAGCAACTAGCAGAGTGAATGTTCCTCCCCTCTCAATCACGCTGCAGCACATGGACTTGCCAGCATACGTAAGTTATTGTCTGCGCATGTGCTACCACTTTCTCACCAGAGCAAGAGGCAGGGGAAACCTTCAACCGCGCGACACTCACGTACAACTCATGGCCCCTATATTGTTTTATTTGCCGATACCCATTTGTTCTCATATTCAAAGTAATTTTATGTTAGGACTGGCTTCGATGATCTCCCTCTTATAATAAGAATCACCTTCTGATGATGCAAAAGCATATACAGTCGAACTGCTATAAGTCGAACTTCTATATCTCAATCCACCAGGGGCTCACATCTAGTGGGACGTGGGTTGGCGACCAAGGGGCCCCAGCTGAGTCCGGCATTGCTTCTACTTACTTGTGCCGGGCTCCTCTCCGTCTTCATTCCTGTCGACCTCACTTGGTCAAATCTTGTTCTCTTCCGACCCCGACGGTATTAGGGTCTCCGAGGCCTAGGGAGTCTATAAATTTCCCACCTTAATTGGCCCTTGTCTCATCTTTTCAGATACCCTCTTTCTGCGAGGGGTCAGCCTTCTTTTTCTTTTCCTTTTACCTCCTGCCTTGTGCTCACGGCCCTTAAGGAGGCAGGGTGTATGTAGCCCCACCACTTCTGGTGCACCCTAGATATTGCTACACCCTCAGGGGCTCACGGCTGGTGAGTTCGGGAGTTGGTGACCCCGAAGGATTACTGAGCTGGGTCTGGTTTTCCCCCCTCTGTCCATTACCTGTGGGGCAGACCCTCTCCTGTTTCACTTCCTGTCTACCTTTTATAGCTCTCCTTCCTTCCAAGTCCCTCAATCCGGATTCTTCGAGGTTTGAGGGCATTTCTTTTCCTCCTGTCCTTTATTCGCCTATTCTCCTTTTGTTTCCCATATGTTTTTCTAGTATATAAGTTAGTAGTTAGTTTTAGTTATAGTTTAAATTTCATTATCATCTTCACGATCACCCAAACCATTAGGGGCCGATAACCTATATGTTAGGCCCCTTAAAACAACAATTATCATCATCATCTATATCTCAAGTTCTCGATATCTTGAAGAAATTTTAATTTCCAGACGAAGTTCTACACAATACGAGTATATAAGTCATGCTTTTTCTATAATTCCAAGTTCCATTACTCGAATATTTTATATATGATTTTACTAAGCACAATGTATACAATCAGGTTTTCACCACTCTGCCATTTCTGCAATTAGAGATTGAGACCTGCTTACACATTCCACAAATTGGTATTTGGGGCATGGATTATTGCAATTCTTGCAGACGCAGTCCTCCTTGGGCTCATGAAATGTCTCATTCTGACAGATCCTTCCATGGAACCCATACACAGCGAATCGCGTATACAGATGTCCAAGTTTGAAATTTGTTCCCTTCCAAATATCTGTCTTCATTGATTCAGCCTCCATTATTTCTAGGGGTATCTTGTCGGCTTTCCTCCGTCTCTCCCCGATGATGGTTCTATACGTTTGCGTTTCCGGTAGATCGAAGGAGTGCTTTATGTCTTCTATAAAGAAGGTTTCCTGTGCTGTTTTATAAGCGCAGCTGTTGCTTGAGAATTTTGAGATAGAGAGAGCTCTCTTAATAAATCTCGCTTTGACGCTCTCTAGCTTCCTGAGGTTGTCCACAGGCAAGTAGGGCCAAATTAATTGTATGCCATATGTAGCGGTCGACATAACTTTAATTTTGAATAGCTTTATCACTGTTGACAGGGATAGGCTTTGGAGTTTGGGAATGTCGTATGAGACTTTCGTTGCTGCCGTAGCTCGCTCCTGTACATGCAGGGAGAAAGCAGTTCCAGTAGTTTGTAGCACGACACCCAGACATAAAATGTTTCTTTAACTGGGTGAAAATGCAGTCGAATTACGTTCCTTGGTGTGACATGGGAATTCAAATATCGATTCAGTTCTGTAGAGTACCTGGACTGTCTATTTCTATCAGCAGTTTTTATGCTTGGAATTCCAGCTAATTCGCAGTCAACCATTATGAAAAATAAACACAAGATTTATAGCGTTATGCAGGAGTCACGTTTTTAAAAGCATCGGAAAATACCCACAGTAAAATAATATTCGAAATGAATTTACAATATTGGCACAGAATATTTAACCCTAGTTAGTATTCCTGGATGAGTAGACCGAGCAATAACAGCATGACGTAGCAACAGTTGACTATTTATGTTGTTGTTGTTGTTGTTGTTGTTGTTGTTGTTGTTTGAGTCTTCAGTCTTTTGACTGGTTTGATGCAGCTCTCGATGCTTCCCTGTTCTGAGCTAATCGTTTCATCTCTACATAGCTACCACACCCTACATCCGAGGCAATCTGTTTAACATATTCTAACCTTGGTCTACCCCTACAGTTCTTGTCCTCAAACCTTACTTCCATAACTAAGCTTGCTATTCCTGGGTGTCTTCGTAAGTGTCCTACCAACCTATCTCATCTCTTCATTAGCAGTCGGCAGAAATATCTTTCCTCTCCCACTCGTCTTAATACCACTTCGTTTATAACCCTATCTACCTATCTGATCTTCATTATTCTCCTGCAACACCACATTTCAAACGCTTCAATTCTCGTCTTTTCTGCTGCACCAATAATCCAAGATTCACTTCCATGGAGTGCCATGCTCCAGACAAAGACTTTCATAAACGACTTCCTTATACCTAAATCTATATTCGATGTCAACATATTCCTTTTTTGTAGAAATACTTTCCTTTTCTGAGCCAACCTACTCTTTATATCTTCTTTGCTTCATCCATCACTGGTTATTTTGCTTCATAAGTAATACAAGTCTCCTACTTTTTCACCTTTTCACCTATTTATGTATTTATGATAATATTGCCCCATATTACCTGTATTAGCCTACTTCCGATTTTTGCAAAAAATGAAAGTAGACTTATGAGATCTAAACAGGGCCAAAAATTGTGTGTCTGTCTGTCTGTGTGTCTGTTTGTGTGTGAGTGTGTGTACTCCGAATGTATGTCCGCTATTTGTGCTCGTAAATCCATGTATGTCCGTAACTGCGTAAGGTTATATCCTATTAGGGATGTATTGAACAAAATAATACATATATAAAATCAAATGGTTTATAGAAGCGCGAAAAAACGCTAAGGAAATCTTTGATTTCGGCACCAAAAAAATATGATACATTTGTATTAAGAAGCTATTTACACAATTTTATTGTAGAATATCCGTGGCGCAGTGGTAGCGATCTAGCCTCTTGGTTCGGCTTTCCATGGTTCGAAGCCCTATGAGTTCGAATATTTTTACTTCGGTTTCTTTTTGTATTTATTGATTCATAACTACTCTCACGTAATAATGTTAAGCATATACTGTATGTACTTGCAATCAAAATTTTTATATATAATGCTGTACTCATAACACCACTAATTTCAACACTCGACTAGAGCGATTAAAATTCTTTGTCCTTTATCCGCGCTAGAGTCTATTGTTGTTGTTGTTGTTGTTATTTTTGTTGTTGATTATTTAGGGGTTTTGTGGCATCATGTTCGTGTAGCCCCGTGTACTTGGGTGTGTGTAGACGTTTTCTGATAACCTGTGTCATTGTGACGTCTGTAGGCTTACTAGTATGTGTACTTTTATACGAGTAAGGATTTGGGTAACAAGCTGTTGTTGTTGTTGTTGTTGTTTCATTTGAGATGCATGGACATCATGGACATTTAGCCTCGTGTACTTGGGTGAGTGTTGAATTTTGTCTCATAACCTGTGTTATTGTAATGGCTGTATTAGTGTGTGTATATATAAATCAGGTGAGGATTCAATCAATCAAGGTATAATATCCATATAGCACGTTATATTTCAACAAGCTATAACAATCAACATTCAATTATACTCCTTGAAGAGGACAAAGAGTTATAACTACACCCTTGCATTTAGGAGAAACTAGGCTATATGTTCTTTACTGAACATCTTGTTTCTATATTATATCAAATTTTCGATAACTCAAAGTAATTTTTATTTTCAAAACCACCTCGAGGTATCGAAGTTGGACTGTATTTATATTCAATAGAGTGGTCAACATATTCCTGTTTCGTATTGAAGTTTCAACAATACCTTAATCCACACACCCCTCCCACCTGCCTTGGTGTACTATTACATTGAACTGGTTGCCGAACAGTTAAACAGTTTCGACGCGAACTTAAGTGTTGGAAACTTTTGTTCCCTCCTCCCTCTGGCGCTAATCGATTCAGTTAATGTAGCGTAATGGAACATAATGGAGTAAAATGAAATGAGAGGTAATTTGTTTGATGTTATCATAATTTAATCTCGACATCTGCTCCAAGCCACCACCCTTCACTAGTCTGTTTTACTTGGAAAACAGGCCGCATGTACTGACAGAAGTTAAACAAGAAGTTCCGTGACGAGCTAAAGAGCCTACTTTTCTTAAAAGTTAAGATTCATGTCAATGATTAATCTAAATGGATCTATCTAGAATAATGACGAAATTAAGTTGGTAATATCCAATTTTCTAATTAGTTCAATATACAGTATACCTGGCATAATGTAGCCTAATAGAGCAGTACAGTTGGCAGCCCTCGTGACTGAATATATTCTAAGTTCCATCACTTAAGGTACAGAATACAACATTTGGTTGAAGTCCAATGGATAGCATGGACGTTACATGCAGTTAGGCATTGGATCTAACAGCGCGCGTAAAATCATGTTGGCAACAATGTCATGGATGTGTTGGTCAGAAATGATCTAAATTAAGATGATCTATTGTTGTGCCAATTTTGAATGAAATCCATTAGTTAGTATAGAAGTTACATGCATTTTAAAATTGGACCTATCAGCAGGCTTAGATTCAAGTTGGCAGCACTGACGTGTATAAGTAACTCCAAATTAATCTAGAATGCCAGGTATTATACGTGTGCAAAGTTTAGAGCTATTGGCTTGCATACTTTCTGATGTATTGATATCAGGGTAACAAAAATAGAGACAGCATTTATTAACAGTTGGCAGCCCTGGTTGCTCTCAAGAAGACGCATAGTCATATACATTATGGTACACATAGCACATACGAAATTTGGTTGAAATCCAAATGATAGTATATAAATTACATGTATTTAAAATTGAACCTATTAGCAGGCTTAGAATCATGTTGGTAGCACTGACGTATATTAGTTACTCCAAATTAATATAGAATGTCAGGTGCTATTCGTGTGAATAGTTTAAAGCAGTCGGCCTGCATGCTTTCTGATATATTGGTATTTTGATAAAAGAAATTGAGAGCATTCATTAACAGTTGGCAGCCCTGGTGACTCACAAGAATACACTCAGTCATATCAGTTTATGTACACATAGTACATACGAAGTTTGGTTGACTTCCAATTGATAGTGTGGAAGTTATATGCATATAATAATTGGACCTATCAGCAGACTTGGAATCATTTTGGCAACACTGTAGTCTACTATATGGCCTCTAGGAAATTAAACTGAAATATTATTATCCATACGTGTGCCAATTTTGACATAGCTCCCATGCATACCTTCCAAGATATCCAACATGGAGCTCAAATTTCAATGGCGATTTTTCAGCAGTTGGTAGCAATGACATCATTTTCAAATACGGCATTGAGGTATTCAGGTATTGATCTTTACTCATACCAAATTTTGTTTCGATAGCTGCAGCCGTTTAGCAGTTGAGAGGGGTAGGGCACACACAGCCTGACAGACGGACAGACACAGTGGTTAGCACTGAAGTTATTTGGAAGCAACCGGTATTTCGGCTTCCGCAATAATATTCATAATCGGTGATACCAATTTCTCTGCAATGATACTGGCAAGAGCGCTGCTGCGGTGAGGTTAATGAGTAGAGAGGATTCTAGTTCTGAGAAATGCAATCCAAACATTTCATACAAGAAATTATTTCCACTGCGAATACAACTTAAACCAGACTTTCAGTTTTCATTGTCGGAAAAGTGATTGGTGCAATATTGCGGTGATATTGCTGGAATGATTATCTTCCAAACTGTAATAATGCCAATAGCTACCTACGGACTCAACATTATATGGGATACTCTTACTGTCACAGACCTCTTAACACTAGAAAAAATCAAGGCCCGCTATATGAAAAGAGTGCTGGGAATAGGAATAACAACACCATGAAGACCGACTTATATTATGCTTTGTGAGAACTTCTTCAAAGAAGATATGAGGTTGCAATTGCATCTTCCAAACACAAAGGCATATGAGAAAACCTTTCAAATATTACTTGGAGGAAAGGAACAACTTTTGGACAGAGTTTTATACAACAGACGACATACTGACACAAAACTGGAGACAGGCCAACAATAAACTCAGACACGCCATCACACGATTTGCAGTACACGGGTTTAACCACAAGCTATGCACCAACAAAAGATTTCATTACCCAAGTGAGGACTCTGTGTGTGAATTATGTCATAATCAATGTTCCCGATATCATGCGAATATGTGCAAGAAGAGACTAATATCACTAACGAAACTGTGCAGTGATTAGATATAGGCAAATAATATTATTTTCAGATGTATTATGTATTTTCTCTGGCTATTTTGCTGTAATAAAAATTTCATTCATTCATTCATTCATTCATTCATTCATTCATTGTTGTAAAAGATATTGCTGAAATTGTAATTTGATGATGATAGTTGATGTTAAAGTCCCTAACATGGAGATTATAGGCCTCTAATTCTTAGGGGTGAAAATGAAAATGATGATAAAATGAACACTAAACTAAAAATAACTAAAACTTACAACCAAATTTCGGATTAGGAGAACAAAAGGACAGAAAGGAAGGAATAAGGAAAATAAAATGCAGGTAAAAGAAATGCTCTCAATCCTCAAAAAATAGAATTGACGGATTTGGAAAGGTGTGCCATGTAAGGCAGATAGGAAGAGAAATAGTAGAGAGTACTCCCCAGAATCACTGGAAAAAGGAGATAAACAGATCCAGCTCAGGTATCATCCCCTACTCAACAGCCGTGAGCCCTTGAGGGTATAGCACCTCCAGTGGTGGGGCTACACACACCCTGTCTTTTTTATGACCTTGTGCAGCAGGCAAGAGATATGATGAAAATAAAAACAAGAGATCTGACCCTTTGAAGAATGAGGGTATCAGGAAAGATGAAACAAGGTCCAATTAAGGCGGGAATTTGAAAGATTCCTTAGACCTCGGATATCCTAATACCGTCAGAGTCGGAAGAGAACAAGAGTTGATCAAGGGAGGCCGACAGTAAATATGCCAGAGAAGACCCCGGCACAATTAAGTGGAAGCAATCGCGAACTCAGCTGAGGCCCCCTGATCGCTAACCAGCGTCCCACAAGTTGTAATCCCCTAAAAGAGGGGGAGTGTCGTAATGTCGTAAGTGAACGAGAGGTGACCAAGGGTGGTCGACAGGAAAGATGACAGAAGGGAAACCGGCTTAAGTAAGTGGAAGCAATACCGCACTCAGCTGGGGTCCCGTGGTCACCAAACCCACATCCCATTAGTCCTGAGCCCCTAGGGGATGTACTGAAGAATGATTTAACAGATTCGCAAGAAAACATTATGATACCCATTTTTAGAGGATACATTATGTGTATGCACTGGACGGTTCATTCCGTAGTTAATTGGAAATCATCGTAGGTCTCAGAGACTAAGAAGTCCCTATCATGTGCGTTACTAAAAGTGGTCAAGTACTATCCCGGCATTTGCCTGTACAGAGTGTAAAAAAACACACTCAAGATAGTTTATCGGAGCTGGGTTTCGAACCTACGATGTCTGGACTTACTGCAGCTGCCCTCGCAGCCGTGGTGCACGATTAAACGATCACAACTACGGCGCGGCACTCTCAAAATGACGACTACACACAACAAATGAAGGAGAGTTTGTGTCCGGAACAAAGTTATCGCGGGAAATCACGTTGATACAATCATCACTCCTATCTCTGTTTCACGTAAACTCGAGAAAGGAAAGCACACCTCCTATGTTTAAAGCCCTTCGTGGACGCGGATATCCGCGGATAAACCTGTGGATATCCACAACATTTTTCGCCACGCGGATATAGTTTGCATGACTGCGCGGATAGCGGATACGCTGCGGATAATGTTTGGGGTAAATTTGCGGATATTTTTTAGAATACAATGTGGAACTTACGGTAATATTACATATTTGATATGCCACTCTACAACTGCATGCTTAAAAGAGGAATTCTCCTATAGCAAATTGCGTACGAAATATTCAGACACGATTTGCACTTATACACGAGAAGATTATTTTACTCACATGCTTTCAACTACATTTTAAATTACCGTATGTTTGTAGGTTTTTCTTTCCTAGTAGATGGTCTCATCAATCTCATCAATTCTCACTGCCATCATTACTGTACGTACGTGATAATGCTGTCAATGAGCGTGTTTGTTCATCGTGGTGACATCATTAACATTCCTCAAGTCAGCTACCAACTTGGCAATGAAACATGTGGGCTGTGATATTGCAACGGAGGGGGTTATGAGATGACATCAACTATGCTAACATGGATAGGTCAACAGGCAGGGGGGTAATGACTGACGTGAAACTTCCGCCCAAATGTCAATCCCTTTCTCCAAGCGTAAAGAGAAGTTCACTTAGTGAATGTTTCCACGACCGTGAGTATGAACATTATTTCACCAACATGGCTAAAATATGTATTAAAATTAAACAAGGTGAATATTCAATAGTGCGTGAAACAAAGCTCAAGTCAACGATATGGCAGACATTTGGTTACGTTTTCAATGGAAACGAAAAGGTGATCGATATAGTAGGATGTTTTACCTGTAAAAATTGCATTCATACTCAGGACACAAATCAGGCACATCAAACTTACTGCGGCACAAGTGCGATAGTAGCCAAAAGAGTATAGCCAGTTTTTTGTCTAAAGCGGAGGTCAAGAAGCCAGAAGTGTCTTACCAACTTCAAGTCCCTTGCAATGAAGCAAAT
Organism: Meconema thalassinum; assembly: GCA_946902985.2. Lineage (NCBI taxonomy): Eukaryota > Metazoa > Arthropoda > Insecta > Orthoptera > Tettigoniidae > Meconema > Meconema thalassinum. The sequence goes on from OX336388.2 coordinate 589,172,247, forward strand.
TGTCAGGTTCGTGACCAAGGACGTGGTGCCATTTCAAGCTACATCTGCACAGGGTTTCACCGATGTTGCTCAGTTCCTCATCGATGTGGGAGCGAAGTATGGGAAAGTGAGTGCTGAAGAATTATTGCCTCACCCCACTACTGTATCAAGGCACGTGAGTGAAACAGCCAACAGCCTCCGGGGAAGCGTATCAGAGAAGATCAGGGGTGTTTTTAGTGATATTGGAGGTGGAATAACTCTAGATTTGTGGAGAGATTCATATCGCAAAATTAATTACGTGGGTTTCACTGTGCATTACGTTGTTAATGGGAAGCTTGAAAAACGTGTACTGTGCTCAAGGGAGTTGGAACCGGATATTAAGAAAACTGGAGAACATATTAAACTTGTGCTCGTAAATATTTTACGATCATTTGATTTTTCGATTCCACTGACATAGTCGTGTTTGTGACAGACAGGGATTTGAATGTTATTGCAGCTCTTCGTCAGTATAATAGAATTTCGTGCTCGGCGCATATCCTAAATACAGTGCTGGATCATACTACGCGGATCAATGAAGTGGATCAAGGACAAATCAGTGATGTACAGGGATTAATAAGTTCATGTAGAGCACTCACGACATTTTTTAAATGGTCGGGTTGGCAAAATCGTTTAGGGAAGTCATTGAAGGGTGATGTGGACACACGTTGGAACAGTAAACTTAAAATGTTTGACAGTATTTATTCTCAGTGGGATAAAATTCTTGAAGTTTTAACAGAAAAAAATCAAGAGAATTTAATCGATTGTATTGACAAGAAAATGCTGGAAGATATCATTCAGTTCTTAATACCTTTCAAAAATGCAACCGACCAACTGGAAGCTTCTAAAGTACCGACCATTCACATGACCACATTGTGGAAACAAACGTTATTGTCATGTTCGGAAAAGAAAATGGACGATTCAGACTTCATTGGGTATTTAAAGGAAAAGGCAAAGCCGCTACTGACCAACAATTGGGAGATAACAGCAACACATCCGCTTGCTACTTATTTAAACCCTCAATATAAAAACTTAAAATTTGTGGGTGAAGCCGACAGGCATGAAGTACAGTCTGAAGCTAGAAAGTTCGCTACTTCCAGAAAAATGCTACTCCAAGATAAAGAAGAGATCAATGCAGAACCTCTACAAAAAAAAGAAAAACAATTGAGAGACTTTTCAGTGAATTTGAAGATATGTTAGATGATGAAAATTCAACCAATGTTGCTGCAAAAGATGACATTTCTAAGTACAGTAGCAAGAAGGTCAAAGATACCGTATGCAATTTAATAACTTGGTGGCATGATCATGAAGACGAGTATCCTTATCTTTCCAAACTGGCGTACTTCATACATTCCATTTCAGCAACCAGTGCTCCGTCAGAGAGGAGTTTCTCCACCGCAGGACGAGTAATGCAAGATCGACGCACATTTCTCAAACCCAGCGCAGTTGATGACATCATATTTCTAAACAGCAATCTTCGAAATAGGTATGATACGTATTTTTTCTTTTCTCTCCGTATTCATTCTTTCAATTAGTTGAAATATTTAATTCATGTTTTAATTTCTTTTTTAGTGATAATGGTATCGTGACATTTTGGATGCATGTAGCTCTAATAGTCTACTAAACCTAGTTCAAGAAATCTATAAATGACACTAAAATAACTCTCGTAAATATTGTACATATGGATGTTAATTCCTGGAAAATAATAAACTAGAAGATGAAGCACCAAATCGTATATAGCCTACAAAAAGAAAAGTTTTAATTATTAATGTGCGATATGTATGTGTTTTTATATTATGTGTAAATAAAAAGTAGTTTTAGCATCCCAACTTGTTGAATACCATTATTTTTAAAATAGGACCCGGATATTTATGACATACCATATTTTTTCCGTTATGTTTCTTCCATACAAATGTAAGATGATGATTTAAGCTAATATCATTCAAATTAAGTCGTTAAGCATAGGCTAATTAACACTCCGAAAAGAAAAGGGTTGCGATTCTGACTGTATAACATTCATTTTAAACATAGCACAGGGGAACGACTTTCTCCACAAATGTCTAAATGTGTTGGTTTAACACGTTGTGCTTTATCTAATAGGCTAAATTAAAAATAATATTGAAATATCAGCGGATGCGGGGCGGATGCGGATAATAGGCATGCGGATGCGGAACGGATGCGAATAACAGTTATGCGGATGCGGGGCAGATGCGGATAACAGTCGTGCGGATGCGGTGCGGATGCGGATAACGTTTTGTTTATCCACGCAGGGCTCTGCTGTTCTTCCTATTAAAGTGCAAAATGGCAATAGTACATTATGCAACGAGCCTATAATAGCAATAATTAAAACACGAGTATGTTTATAAAACGAGCGTAAGCGAGTTTTATAATTTCCATACGAGTGTCTTAATTACTATTATAGGCGATTTGCCAACGACTGTTTATGTTCGACGATAATTATAACTTTATTATATGTTTTACCATAAATATTCATAAATATCTGTTGATATTCGGCCACTTGAATTTTGTGATCGGAGTGCAAGCATTGGGTTTGATATCTCTGTTTTCCAAGTTCTCCGAATGACCGACGCATGCGCTCTGTGTGCTTGGCAATGCCATATGCAGGCCATATGTTTACAGCCTGCCGATGTGCGCCAGCATTCAGTAAAACTGTCATCGAAGTCGTTTGAAAGCAATGCGCTGTGTAGAAATTGGGTTTGGGGATATTAAGGTACAGTGCTATTTCTTGTCTCATATTCGTCAGTTTATTTACGCGAACATATGGACAGTGCACTTTCCATGTCGGCTATTTATATGGACATGTTGGAATTTGAGCGCATGCGCGACGGTATCCTTACCTAATTGGTCAATGAATGAGCTCTGATAGGCTGGAGAAACTGTATCATAATGGAAAACAGTACTTTGATGACCATCATAAGGATACGGTTTTCTGACGTATAATATTGACATTTCGACATCTTCGAACATAAACAACAGTATGGCATGCTGGATTTGAGCAGCGGCGTTCAAACGATAGTTTATAATTTACCCCAGCATTTTACAATTTCATCAGCAAACATTCCAAACAACGTATGAATTCAGTATATTTATACCGACTACTTACAATAATTGAAACTGAAACAAAACTTCGTTGGTATCAACGTAACACTATGAGAAACACATTTAATAAACCTATTGAACAGCTGTTTACTAATCGCACCTCATACTTGGGTGGGAGTGCGTTCTATCGGTGACTAGAGGATATTTTTCAATTACACGTTATGCATGGGTTCTAACTGGGAGGGAATGGCAAGGCCGGTATAGAGCGCAGCTCGCATCTAGTCCGCCGTGGACACGACCACCAAGTTTCCATCTATATCTGTAAGATACCATGGCACTCCATTTTCTCCACGAAGACAGTAGCTCAAGAAATGACAGCCAGGTTGTTTCCATCTATCTCTGTGAGAAGCCATGGCACTCCATTTTCTCCACAGAAACAGTAGTTCAAGCTATGACTACCAGGTTTCCATCTATCTTTATAAGAGGCCATACCACTCCCTTTTCTCCACAGCGACAGTAGTTCAAGCTATGACCACCAGGTTTCCATCTATATCTGTAAGATACCATGGCACTCCATTATCTCCACGAAGACAGTAGCTCAAGAAATGACAGCCAGGTTGTTTCCATCTATCTCTGTGAGAAGCCATGGCACTCCATTTTCTCCACAGAAACAGTAGTTCAAGCTATGACCACCAGGTTTCCATCTATATCTGTAAGAGGCCATGGCACTCCATTTTCTCCACAGAAACAGTAGTTCAAACTATGACTACCAGGTTTCCATCTATCTCTGCAAGAGGCCATGGCACTCCATTTTCTATTAAGAATCTGAACGCCATAAACATCTGAATACGTATTTTTTTAATGTTATTAACTGTAGGGAAATGAAATTAAAAAAGAAATACACTGGCTAACCCTGCATGTGCCGTAACGTTTACAACAACTGGAGATATCATCACGAAACTTAGTATTAAGATTAAATGAGCTTGATTCTGTTGCTGATTATTTTAGAGACTTTGCTACATCATGATAATATAGCCCCATGAACCAGAGAGTGTATGGAATTTGTCTGATAACATGTGCTACTGTGTTGGCTGTAGTAGTGAGTGTATTTGTAATTCAAATGAGGATTGGAAAGGAGGTTGCTGTGGCCCTCAGTAGCTATCACGGTATTTGCTTCGAGTTGAAGTGGGAAACCACGGAAAACAATTTCCAAGTTTTGCCTCGGGAGGTGCAGTGTAGCACATTCTGGCTCTCACACCGGAATTAAAATTTCTTGACCGATCCGAGATTCTAACTCAGACCTATAAGGCGAAAGCCGAAAATGTTAGCCGCTAATACACCTGGTCGTCTAAATGATTTTTGCATTTTATGTAGAATTTTATTTAACCTTCAGTCTTTAAGCCACAGAAACCTATGTGACATTTTGGGTCTAATCTTATACTCTAATGCCGCTGCTGTTACGGGAGATTTTGAATCTTTACCTTTTGACGAAAGGTATAATGTGTAATATATTGTATGTAATATCTACTAAGTTAGAAATGAAGTTTTATGCTCTCCGTTTAGGTTTGTTCTACTACTGATATGTTGACGTTTATGTTTTATTAATCATAATGTCCTTATACTGCATTCTTTTATGTCTACCAGCTGTGTTTTGTATTACAAATCAGAAATACAGTAACTTTTGTGTGATAATGCAGATTGTTCTTGGAATAATATTTCCTTCAGTTATTCGGGTTATATTGTAATTGGTAATTATCCTGCTCTATGACTATGCTAATTTGTAATGGAACCGGATGTTAAATTATGAATTTAGTTGATAACATGTCAATAATATACGGTAATTAAACTACGAATATCTATTATTATGCGATTATTTTCTACAAGAACCTAACAGTAAGTAATACTAGGCCTACTTGGCCATAGGAATAACGGACCCCATTAAATAAAAAAATAAACACTATCAGGAAAGAAATATTGTGAGACTGAGTTCTCGAGGAATTGTGTGTATATATCCCTTTTTACTATTGTTGCATTCTCCGCTATGTTATTGTACTCTTCGACTATTTACAGTGAGTTAATATTGAACTTGAGTAACATAAGAATCGAGGAGAACCATGTTCTAAACTCACTTAAGGGCAAATGAAATACACACTGCGAAATATATTGGCATGTATCTTTCTATAACACATAAAGACACCTCCCGGGCAACGCCGGGTACAATAGCTAGTTTTTAATATGTCTAAGTTAGTTTATTTGGTCATATTACAAATGTGTAACTTCATTTACGTTATTCTCAGAATTAAAATCTTAAAATTTTATGCCTTTCAAATCCACAAAATCAACATCAAAACGTGACATAGGAATATTATTGATACATCAAATTGTTGTTTATGTGTGCAGGTTCTGTAATTCATAATATGAAAAATTCTCAAGATATTCGATTTGTATTTATCATAGAAAAGTGTATTTGTTTTATATATTCTTTTAAATTAAGCATCATAAATTAATAAAAATAAAATATTCACCTTATGTTAATGTTCCAATTGGAACATGATTTTTATCAATTGTTTGATACGCCATTTAATATGTTGTTTCTCTCCTAATCATCATTTTGGATTCGAAGCTAATGAAAGTAGGAATGCTATGAACTGGGAATTTTCGGATACTTGGAAAACTTTAGCCACCTTGGCTTTTTAAGAAATTATAAATTTGCATCTCTTTTTCTAAAAATGATAAATAACTCCTACACTCTGTCTGTTGCTGATAACATCACGACTCTAGTTCGAAATATTATATGCGTTAAATACAGTAGAAGAACTCAGTAAAATAAATTCGATTATTGACTAATATTAAGTAATATAGAGCATTTTGAAAAATTGTAATTATTCTGTTAAAAAAAATGAGTTAGCTGAAAACAGAAAATAAAGTGGCCTATCTGATAAAAAAAAACTAATGCTGGTTGGGTTTCATGTGTGATGTGGTAAAAGTTTCAGAGGAATCGGTTCAAATATGTGCATTTTCTTCCTAACGTCTAAATACTTACAGATATATTGTTATGAATTATTAAAAAGGAGAAAACTAGGGTATGACATGTTTCGCTCGTCAACCGAGCATCATCAGATCCAAATCTACAAGACATTTAGTTCTACAAAGTATTACCAAACCTACAGAGGCACCCACAGACAGTCTCTGCCCTCCAAAAACAAAACAAACAAAAGACCGTCAAAAGACTTTCTTATCCTGTTCGCATGTACCTAGGTAATTTATTTCAGATTACCTTTTCAAATATTCCAGTAATTGGAATTATTTTGTGTTGACCGACTGAAAGTTACAATATCAATAATAACATTCTGTGTAAAGAATGATTTGTCATTCTGTTCATTATAAATTATGTTTAATGTAGCGCTGGGTAGACTCAGGATATCTGATACATAAGCTAGACGTAACTGATATGAGGGACTAATAGATGGGGATGGTAGGATGGTTCTAATAATTATTTTTTATTTAGCGTATGATGAATATAATATTATATCCAATATTATGTACAATATATACAGTACAACTACCATCTCAAGTTCATAACTAGAGTTCCATGTTAAAAGTTGAGAGCCGGAGAAGGGCTTCGCTTGATACACAATGTAAGTCTCCTATAGAGCCTCTGTATGCACGTAAAGGACACTCGAATGTAATGTGGTCCACTGTCTGTTCCTCTTCTCCGCAGTCACATTGAGGTGATGCCTTCCATCCCCATTTGAAGAGAGTGGCTCCACATCAACCTTAGCCGGTCCTAATACGGTTTAGCGTCCTCCACTGTCGTCTGGGAAGGGAAAAGTCCATCAGGGCACTTGCAGGGGTTCTTAATGTTGTGATAATTTAGTAACGAGGATTGCAGATGCCATTGTTCTTTCCAGGCGTCCGATACAGTATAGGAGGTGTCCTGTAGATTCATTGCAGTACGCCAAGAAGGGTGTCTGGATTTCAGTCGTTGGTACTAATAATGAACAGATAAAAGGATAAGTTAGAAATGAACACGCTAGATGAAGCTGTTCGTATGAGCTGACTCAGATGGTGGGGTCATGTGATGAGATTAGGGGAGGAGAGATTACCTAAGAGGTTAATGTGCTAGGCTGTAGAGGGCAAGACAACCAGAGGTTGACCTAGGAGGTGATGGTTAGATTCAGTGACCAACAACTTCAATGTGAGAAGTGTAGAAGTAGAGGACAACACAGTACTAACTGCTAGTAGGGGATCATGTTCGCAAACATAGGCTTGCAGACTAGATCTGACGCTGAAATGCGAATTGTCTCAAATGCAAATGTATGTATGCAGTGCGTATTTGTGAAACATTAGTTTAGTTTATGCATGATGTTTGTTTAGTTGAAACTTGTTGAAAACACGCTACGTGATGTGTTTTGCTTGAAGTTGGAAATACGAATGCGCAAGCCGAGTTGAATGTGTATGGCTTATGCGTTGTGGTCAGAAAATTGCGCTGTGCTTTGTTTGCAGACACGTGGCATTACATCAAGATGGCCGGTGCGATTCAGAACCCGTCCAACTAAGACCAACCAACAGTAGTCCAGTTATTAACGGAAGAGAGTTGAAAAGCAGTGGAGATTCATAGGAAAATGTTTGTATACGGCGATAAGAGCTTGTTAATAACAAGTGTTACGAATAAGTTGTGAATGTTCCACGATATCCGCAAGGAAATCGACGGTTCGATTTCCATCTCAGTCATCCTGGAAGTGGTTTTCCGTGGCTTTCTCCCCCACTTCTATTCCAGGCAAATGCTGGGATAGTTCCTAACTTGGGCCACGGTCACCTCCTGCCCAATCCTATCCCAAATATGCAAATACACATACTAGTACAGCCATCACAATAACATAGTTTTTCACACACCCAAATAAACACCGGGTTATATGATGCGATACAGCAGCCCCTAAAATAAGCAACAACAACAACAACATGCACATAGAATTGAAGGTCAAAGGTGTCTCTCGCTCCTGACTGGAGCAACAATATCAATGTCACCATCAAGATATATCGTAAGTTATTTAGTTACATGATTTACAGTAGTCTACTACAGTGAACTTTCTTGCTAACATGTGGTGTAAAGCGAGATCCTGGGAGATAGATTACACTTCAAGCAGCTAAGTTGCTGTTCATTGTTTCTCCCAGCATGCTAGGGATTATTACCCACTCGCTATCCATGAGATGCTGTATGTAACTATCGATAATGAGCGTCTGATCTTGTTAAGAAACCCGAATGGAGGTTCCATTACCGCGCTACCACGAGATAGGGTATGAGAGGTGGTTAAGATTGTTACAGGCGCAAAGTAAATTGCTTGAAAAGCTCTAATCTTTCCTAAAGTCGGGAAAACGGATGATGTGACTAGCGTTCATGGCTTTCACCGTGGAGATCCTGGTGTGATTCCCGGATCATCCACGAAATTTAATTCTGGTCTGAGGGTTGGAACGTGGTACACTCAGCCTCGCGAGGCAAAACTGAGAAGAGATGAGTCAGTTCGTACTTCAGCTATCCTAGCAGAAGTTTCTCACTTCTTCTCCAAGAGAATGTGCAATGGAGTCTAAATTAAGGCAACTACCGGCTCCTTCCCAAATGAATGAATGAATGAATGAATGAATGAATGAATGCATATAGCCTGTAGTGTCCCTCGAAAGGGGGAGCTCGTTCATCATACCTCACGTGGTGAGCTAGTCACGTGAGATGATTAGTTTTGCCACTATGGCAGTCATAATGTTTACTTCAACCACCGTCTTCCTAACTCCTTCCAAACCGTTCTACGTCTTGCTGTCCTGGACCAGTGTGGTCCTAGTAGCTGTCGGAAGTCATCCGTCCATCCACTTATCGGTCTGCTGCGGCTTCTTTTTCCTGTGTATGCTTCCCACATGGTTGCTCTCAGCGCCCATCTGCTCTGGTTAAGTCTCACGACGTGTCCTGCCCATTTCCACTTAATTTTGGCGGCCTTCTGCGCAACGTACTCCGAAGTCGTGATTTCTTGGAGTCTCGTGTTAGAAACTCAATCACTCAGTGATATGCCTAGGATTTTCCTCTCCATTCTCCTCTGGCACATATCTAATGCTCTCTTTTGCTTGGACAACAGCCTTAATTACAAATAATCACCATAATAACAACAAGAAGTTCCGTGACGAACTAAAGAGCCTACTTTTCTTGAAATTTAAGGTTCTTGCCAATCTATATAGACCTATCTAGAATAATGACGAAATTAAGTTGGTAATATCGAAAGTTCTAATTAGTTCGAAATATACCTGGTATAATGTAGCCTAATAGAGCAGTACAGTTGGCAGCCCTGGTGACTGAATATAGGCTATTGTTAGTTGCATCTCTTAAGGAACAGAATACAAAATTTGGTAAAGTCCAATGGATAGCATGCACGTTACATGCAGTTAGGCCTTGGATTTATCAGCGCGCGTAAAGTCATGTTGGCAACAATGTCATGCATGTGTAGGTCAGAAATAATCTGAAATATTATGATCTCGTGTTGAGCCAGTTTTGGATGAAATCCATTTGTTAGTATGGAAGTAACATGTATTGTAAAATTGGACCTATCAGCAGGCTTAGAATCATGCTGGCAGCACTGGCGTAGGCCTATATTAGTTACTCCAAATTAATCTAGAATGCCAGGTAGGCCTAATATGCGTGTGCAAAGTTTAGAGCTATTGGCTTGCATACTTTCTGATATATTGATATTAGGGTAACAGAAATAGAGACAGTATTTATTAACAGTTGGCAGCCCTGGTTACTCTTAAGAATCAGCATATTCATATCTGTTATGGTACACATAGCACACACGAAATTTGCTTGAAATCCATATGATAGTATAGAAGTTACATGCATTTAGAGTTGGACCTCTCAGCAGGCTTAGAATCATGTTGGTAGCACTTACGTATACAAGATACTCCAAATTAATATAGAATGTCAGGTACTATACGTGTGCATAGTTTAAAGCTGTCGGCTTGCATATTTTCTGATATATGGGTATTTGGATAAAATAAATTGAGAGCATTTATTAACAGTTGGCAGCCCTAGTGGCTCTTAAGAATACACTCAGTCACATATGTTTATGTACACATAGTACATACGAAATTTGGTTGAAATCCAATTGATTGTGTAGAATTTATATGCATTTAAAATTTGGACCTATCAGCAGGCTTATAATCATTTTGGCAGCACTGCATTGTATGGTCTCCTGGAAATTAAACTTCAATATTATGATCTATACGTGTGCCAATTTTAAAATAGCTCGTATTCATACCTTCCAAGATATCCAACATGGAGATCAAATTTCAATTGCGATTTTTCAGCAGTTGGTAGCACTGACATGATTTTCAAATATGGTCGTGAGATATTCAGGTATAGATCATTACTCCTACTAAATTTTGTTTCGATTGCTGTAGCCGTTTAGGAGTTGATAGGGGGACACACACACACACACACACAGCCAGACAGACAGAAGGACAGAGAGACAGACAGATGAACAGACAGACACACATTTGCCCAATCTCATAAGTCTACTTTTTCCTCATTTTTGCAAAATGTGAAAAGTAGGCTAAAAATTATTAGACAAATGCTATACACACACAAATACAGGGAGCGAGTTCAAATCCAAGGGTGTCCTTTGCCACTAAAGTACTGGTAATAACAAAACATCAATATTACCATCAGGTATTTCCGTAACAGGATGTTGCAATGGTTAATGGAGAATACTTGCTGCCCATAAGCGTCCATCAAGGACAACTCCAGACCTCTACAGAGGAATGGGACCTTCTGGGATAGAGCTATTGAACCACCTCGTGAAGAGTATGCCATGTCACTGCAATGTGGCAGACAGGCAGTTGACAGAGACTACATACCCTCTTAACTGTTTTGTTGTGGAGGAGAAGTTATTCAGATTTGGTGACATAAATTTAAAAAAAAATCTTGCTATCAGTACGCTTTTGAATTTGATGTTCTGGATATGTTTAGCCTACGTTTCACATTTTGCAAAAATGAGGAAAAAGTGGACTTATGAGATCGGGCAAATGTGTGTCTGTCTGTCCTTCTGTCTGGCTGTGTGTGTGTGTGTGTGTGTGTGTGTGTGTCCCCTATCAACTCCTAAACGGCTGCAGCAATCGAAACAAAATTTGGTAGGAGTAAAGATATATACCTGAATATCTCACGGTCATATTTGAAAATGATATCAGTGCTACCAACTGTTCAAAATCGCAATTGAAATTTGAGCCCCATGTTGGATATCTAGGAAGGTATGAATGGGAGCTATTTCAAAATTGTCACACGTATAGATAATAATATTGCAGTTTAATTTCCAGGAGGCCATACATGGCAGTGTTGCCAAAATAATTATAGGCATGCTGATAATGTAGAAGTTACATGCATTTAAAATTTGGACCTATCAATTGGATTTCAACCAAATTTCTTATGTGCTATGTGTACATAAACGGATAAGACTGAGCGTGTTCTTAAGAGCCGCCAGGGCTGCCAACTGTTATTAAATGCTCTCAATTTTTTAAATCCAAATACCCATATATCAGAAAGTATGCAAGCCGACAGCTTAAAACTATGCACACGTATAGTACCTGACATTCTATATTAATTTGTAGTAACTTATATACGTCAGTTCTACCAACATGATTCTAAGCCTGCTGAGAGGTCCAACTTTAAATACATGTAACTTATATACTATCATTTGGATTTCAAACAAATTTCGCGTGTGCTTTGTGTATCATAACAGATATGACTATGCTGATTCTTAAGAGTAACCAGGGCTGCCAATTGTTAATAAATACTGTCTCAATTTTTGTAACCCTAATATCAATATATCAGAAAGTATGCAAGCCAATAGCTCTAAACTTTGCACACATGCCTGGCATTCTAGATTAATTTGGAGAAACTAATATAGGCCTACGCCAGTGCTGCCAACATGATTCTAAGCCTGTTGATGGGTCCAATTTTAAAATGCATGTAACTTCTATACTATCTACTGGATTTCATTCAAAATTGACACAACAATAGATCATATTATTTCAAATTATTTCTGACCAATACATGTATGTCATTGTTGCCAACATGATTCTACGCTCGCTGTTAGATCCAATGTTTAACTGCATGTAACGTACATGCTATCCATTGGAATTCAACCAAATTTTGTATTCTGTACCTTAAGAGATGGAACTAAGAATACAGTATATTCAGTCACTAGGGCTGCCAACTGTAGTTCTCTATTAGGCTACATTATGCCAGGTATACAGTATTTCGAACAAATTAGAAATGTCTATTTTACCAACTTAATTTCGTCATTATTCTAGATAGATCCATATAGATTAATCATTGGCATGAATCTTAAATTTGAAGAAAAGTAGGCTCTTTAGTTCGTCACAGAACTTCTTGTTGTATGCCAAATTTAATGTCATGCATTTCACTGTTAGTGTGTTCTGTAAACGTGCATATTATGTTACGGAAATACGTTCTGGTATGTTGTTTAAGCTTAACAGCTGGAAACTAGTGCATGCGTCCCAGAGATTGTGTTAACATAATATCCGATAACTGGAATATTTTCATATAGGCTACTGTGCATACACACAAACATTAAGGCCAACGCTTGGAAATGTTGCCACTGTTTGGCAGCAAAGGCTGCGCAGTGCGTTTTTAGCAACATGCTGCCAGATGTTTCTTGGAATTTGAGGCCTCTTCTGAAGTACATTAAATAGTTGAAAACAAGCGAATTTGCTTCACCCGTTCTACACAAGGGAAGTAAATTATAACGTTCAACTGGATGTTTAGAGATAATATTGGGAGTCGTGAGGTCGCGATAACAATATGTGTGAAAATCCACAGCCCGCTTCCAGTCGACCGACTGAGTCAGGGAATGGAATGCATGAAGCCCCCATCTTGCGGCCAAGATATGAACTGTGCCGGCTGCTGAAGCCTGTCGCACTCCCCTGGGGCAATGATAAAATGAATGGCAGATGAAATGAAAAGACAGTGGAGAGTGTTGCTGGTGACAGAGTGAACCCTTTACCCTATGTTGGTTAAATGATTCTACTTTTTATTTCTTCAATTAATAAATATTTCAACCAGCATCATGAAAGTAGCCAGACAGTGATGAGGAAATTTCAAGCATTTGTTGGAGACAGTAGGGACATACCTGCATCAGTTTAACAAAAGGCTAAGTACTTGAGCTATGAAAAGAAATAGCAGAGCGATGTATCATAAGGACAGGTGTGGCTACCTCAATTTTAGAAGCGACGCGCGGTGAGACATGGTTCTGGTATGTTCATTGTGATATTCGCGCCTAGAAGAAATATGATGCAGTAACGTGAATGGCTGATGAAGAAAATAGACACTCCCAAGACGCCAAGATCTACTAGAAACCGCCAAATTATTAGAAATGGAGAACCAATGAGAAGAGAATGCCTACTTGCGCGCCAACTCCGGCTGGGGTACGCGGCGGCTAGTATTCACGCGGGAAATCGCCTAGACAAAATCTCTACGATCGATTCTAGGATTAATGGGCATATTCTTGACCTGTGCAATATTACGAGTTCAGTGATATGTATTTCATTCCTGTATCACAATTATTTCGAGGAATTTTTACATAAAATCCCCCTCCATCTAGACCCAAGGGCCAGTTCATTTATAAGTGTGTCGAAGAGCCAAGACATTGACTTTTATTCTGTTCGTCCACGGACATTGACTTTTATTCCGTGTGTCGAAGACACAAGACATTACTTTTATTTGGTGCGTTTACGAACGTAGACTTTTATTCTGTGTGTCGAGCACACAAGAGGTAGACTTTTATTCCGTGTGTCGAAGACACAAGACATTATTATTATTCTGTTCGTCTGAAGAGATAGACTTGTATTTTATGTGTCGAGGACACAAGAGATTCATTGTAAAGTGTTAAATTCAGTGATAGATAGTCATAGTACTATAATCATAGGGGCGGTAGCGTCGATAATTCGCCAACGAACAGTGACAGGGAATTTAGTACCTGAACAAGCGAATTTAGTAGTCAGACATAAAGTGTATAATAACCTAATTTTTGTATCAGCGCAAGGATGACATCGATGAATGCAGAGGAAGTGTGGAATTCTCAACAGTCCGTCCAGATGGCTGCTATGAGATAAAGAACCATCCAGTTGGGGAATGGCGTCTGATGTTCTTTGACGGGTGACTACAAACAGAGATGAGTACAAATAATATTTTATTATTTATTAAATTAACTTATGGTTTATGGGACATATTTTTTGTAAATACTTTGCTTGTGTGATTTAATGTAGTATATAGTTTTGATCTGACACACTTTTGTATGGAAGCAGCTCGCACAATTGTAGTTATTGGAAAGTTCTTTTCTTTGTGTTGTGTTAACTAACGTAACTATGTGAACGGCCGTGTTCGCCTAGGCTACGAAGTGCGGTTAAAAACGTCTCTCGGAGATATGTCGTGTTTCAGAAGTAGGACTGAATTAATATAATTATATAGTAGATTGGAGGGTAATTTAAATTTTGTTGAGAATTATTATTGATCAGATTCAGTGTGATTATTGCCTTTGGAGCAATGTAATTTGTGACGAAGAGTACTCAGCTCTATCGTAGGTTTTAAATATTGTGTTAAATGTTTGCGAGCTCTAATTCAGCAGACCCGTGTGAAAGGCGGTATGTCAGTCCCAGATGTGTATATTGTGAGTATATTTTTATGGTATTACAAGCGGGAATTTCAGCAGAGACTGATTTCTGTCAGCTTGGTACCAGATTCATATTTGCATCCTTGCGAGGACAATTATGGATATGTGATTATTGTCTGACCATATGTTGAGTTGGAGGAGGTGTTAGCTGCTGTTGATCCCTTGAGATAACAGTTCAGCTGGTCGACTATTTATATACACTGGAAGGGGGACATGACAGTTATTGAGGAAAAGGTGAGTTGTGGTCACAAGGGCTGGCTGAGTTTCGCAAGCAAGCTCATTAAAGTGGAGTGCACGTCTGGCTCCCAATTACTTGAAAATAAATATAAATGTGAGCAACTGGTCAATGGTAAAATTGTTTAAATAAATGGGAGTTGCCTACGAAACACGATAAACTTCGAAGCGTTTTCCTTAACATGCAATTTTTGTTAATATAAAGTAATCTTAACCACTCAGGTTGTTTGTTGTTGTTGTTGGTTTATCCTATGTTTATTTTCCATGTCAGTGGCCCGTGAGTCACGTGCGGCGCTGTTTTTCCTTGTTGTTGAGTATCTGGCCAAGGTGGCAGCTCATTTGGTTAAGTGTGTCACCACACTAATAAGGGTCTCAGAGAGATGCCTGTAAATAGTAGAGTTGTAATATGTGTGTCAGAATTAGATGTAAGGATTTTTATTAATGTTATGCCCATATCCATAAACGTTAATTTACGAGATGATTATTCGTGAGCACCGTGGCTGTTAACCCGTTGTGAACGAATGGTCATCCAAGTACTCATTTCTCGTAGATAGTCACCACGCGAACATAAATTCACATGCAAGATAGTGGAACTTGGATCCACATTTTATTAGAAAAGGGGAGATCTGTCTGACTCCTCAAAGTGATAAATATTCCTGTCAGGGGAAATTCAGGGAGGATTTTTTTTATTATTGTTTGTTTCATTCTTTTATGCACAAATTAGTTATTAAATCTTGTTATTATCTTACGTTTTGTCTCCTTTTCTTTCTTAATTATAGTTTTCATCCTATAACCCTTGCCTCAGAAAAGCACGTAGTTTGGCGGACGTAAACACCACACTATGAACTGAACGCGACCCCTTGATCAAGATTCTTGCATAAAACACTGCTATTCTGAAGGGTTCAAGAGAAAACCGGAGTACCCGGAGAAAAACATGACTGCCTCCACTTTGTCCAGCACAAATCTCAAATGGAGTGAACGGGATTTGAGCCACGGACCCAGCGGTGAGAGGACAGCGTGCTGCCACCTAAGCCACGGAGGCAAGAAGATTTGTTGTTGTTGTTGTTGTTGTTGTTGATGTTGTTTTAAGGGGCCTAACATCTAGGTTATCGGCCAGGCAAGAAGAAATGAAGAGATTGATATTGTTGTTAAATTGCGTTCCTGAAAAATATACCTGTTGCTGCTGCAGCGGATAGCGTGATTGATTTATGTAGATGAAAAACATTTAGATTAAACGTATGCAAATTCATTGTAGCAGACATCAATACTACCCGAATATTCTTTGAGGTAAAAATAAAAAAATCTTTCCATTTTGGATTTGAATATAATTCAATATTCATTTTAATGTTGCCTATAGACATGTTGCTTTCAGGACGAGTCAAGGAAGGGAGTTTGGAAATAAATCGGCCGTGGACCTATTGAAAGGAACAGTCCTGGCATTTCTCTGGTATTGAAAATGTGAAACCACAACTGGACCAGGACCGCCGAGGTGGGATTCAAACCCATGCTCTCCTGATGCGAGTGAGGCATAATTTAGCGCATTAGCGCTCTTAGCCACTGTGGCCGGCTTTGAATATAGTTCCACACGATAGTGGGATCGAATCTCGGTGCAGTCAGTTGGCATTTTAGGGTGCAAAATGCTAGGGAGCCATAACTGTAGATTTACTGGCACGTTAAAGATCCTCTTCGGGGCAACATTCTGGCACCTCGGCGTCTCTAAAAGCCACAGTAATTAAAAGGGACGTAAAACCGATAACATTATTATTATTATTATTTGAATATAATTCAAGTCGAGTTAAGTAGCTTTGTGTACTAGCACACTTTACCGTTAATTCTGCTGGCAGAACTTCGACTCGGCCTCGATTAGCTGCCACACATACAGTGGAGTGTCAGTGGTGTGTATCCCACGTGATGGATGGAGACGTGTTCACATGTGACAGTCGCTGATCTCACTCTGCCCTGTCAGCTGCTGACCTGGCAAATGTCCCACCCGCCACCCGGCTATAAACTCGGTAAACGCAGGGGTTGATAAGGCAAGTTCACTCCAGTTCTCAGTACTGGTAGTGCAATCAAGAAGTTTTATAGAAGAAATCTCAAATACCGTAGCTTGAAAATGTCATTAATTCGGGAAGAGACCAAATCCTGACTTTTACACTTCTACCTGGCTAATTATTGATAATATATGATTTTCTTACCTTTCTGGGAGTCATTAGCAATTGAAATTACCGTCAATTATCACTGCTGAACCGAAAATATGTAATAAATTACGTGAAATGAATGATTTTATTTTTTTCTCATTCAACGACGGCAGCCATGTTTCTCAGGCGCGTGAGGTCTCTTCAAATGTCCTTCAGGCACACACATTGACGTCGCATCACTGTTGCCAACAAATGTGCGATATAAAATACACCACACGACATACGTAACATCGAAGACACACGTAATATTGTAATTATGTGAAAAAGTTTTAATTGGCAAATCCATTGGCCTGGATAAAGATTATTGACGCGTGAGAGCCCCCACTGTGCGTGACAAACACCAGTATTAGCAGGGCCGCGCTACATAGCAATTATTTGTCCAGGCAAAAACCATTGGTCTGGATAAAAAATTATTGATGTTTACTTGGCTAATTTCTGTCATCGGATGGGAGGATACAGATCGGATGTTATTTAAAAAAGAAAATTATCTCGCAACTCACACAATCCTTGATTAGCTATGATTGGAATGGCGCACTATAAACTTAACTTGCCACTTTTTGATGTGTAACATCTTTCCACTCGGTTGCTGTATATTTTTTGTGGGACGGAAATGGGATGGAAACAATGAGCGCGCGCGGTGGCGGAGATTGGTACCACGACGTACTCTCGGCCATGTGGCTATGTGTAGAGTACATCGCATACGGTTTACTTCAAGGTTTGGAGGCCCCATTAAAGATATTCCTACAATAAATCATCTTCAAGTTTTCGTTCTTTGGTGTGAAAATATTCATTATACCATATTTGCTGTTAACAATGATTTATTAAATCTTCATACTTTCCTGTATTCTTATTTAATGTAAGCAATCGAGGTACTGTCGGCAACATACAGCCCTATGTGGGTATATAGCATACGGTTTACTTCAAGGTTTGAAGGACTCATTAAAGATATTCCTACAATAAATCATCTTCAAGTTGTCGTTCTTTGGTGTGAAAATATTCATTATATCATATTTGCTGAAAGGATTGGGCACAGGAGTTTTGCAAGTAGTTACTTCAATGACCAACAGAGTTCACTGTTAACAAGGGATTTCGCTCCCGGCAGACACATAGTAGGATAACATGTCACATGTTACACATCATATGCGACTACTGTAAGGCTTGTTTTTTTGTTTTTGTTTTTCAAATACTGGCTATACAGTGGTACCGTATGCGTGTGTTTGGCAATACTGTTTTTGTCCATAAATCACGCGTAGAATTGCGGACTCAGCTTAACTTTATCTATATAAGTCGTGATCTAAAAAGGGGAATGTCGTTGGGTAATAGACAGCGGAGAGTAAACATCCATTACTACATCAACACCGGGTGAGTTAGCCGTGGTCGTTACGGCATGGCTGCTGGCAGTCGCTCACACCAGGGAGGCGAGTAGGTTCGAATCCCCCCGCCGGCCACCTTGAAGATGGTCTTCTGTGGTTTCCCATCTTCCCTCCAGGCAAATGCCGGGGTTGGTCCCTAGCTATAGGCCACAGCCACTACCTTCTAACTCCTCGTCCTTACTTTCAAACTTTCCTTCCCAGACAACACTCCACACACGACGGTATTTGTAGCTCACCCATTGGGTGTCCGCCTAGAAGCAGCTACAAACTGGCGAGCCGAACATGTCCACGGACACTCCCGGCACTAAAAGCCATACGCTGAAAAAAAAAACTACATCAACTTCAGATTGTATTTCCAACTTTACCAAAGGTACGTTGGCTATTTTTAGTTTTATTATTAAAAAGTTTTCCCCTAGGATTTGGTCTCCTCTAGTGTTATCAAAATGTCTAGCACACAAATTACATCACGGATACAAAAAGGAAATATCAATTTAAAACCTCTGTGAGCTTACATGCAGTGCCTTGAGGGTTTAAATGCTGTCCGCTGCAGCAGTTACGAGAATACCTTTCAGGAAAGTAATTTCACAACAATAAGAGTAATTTAACATAGTTTTAAATCACATTCTAATGTAAATTACGAGCAAATTAGTTCTGTCAAAAAGGAAAAAAGGAAATAACTTCACAATGAAACGGTTACTTTTGGCGAAGAGAGAAAATTTATCGAAAATGTATCTACAGAAACATGATTGAATCAGAACAGACAATTACAGAGAGGTCAGTGAGTTACTGGCCTCAATAATTGGTAAACTAAAGCCTTAACAACAGAACATGGAAAGCAAAAATATACACCATTTTAGGAATATGTAAGAAAGTTGCCGAATAGATTAATCGATCATTAACTATATGCTACACCATTCAAATGTTAGTAGGCTACATATTTCGATACACGATGATATCTCCTTCATCGTTTATACAATCTTCATTAAGTGGAAATTCAAGTTATTCGTTTCGGAGTGACTTTACGAGCTAGCGAGCGAGGCGGTCACCCTAGTTTTGGCCAGCATCAAACTGTCAAGTCGTGTCGAGTTAAGACTTCAGAGAAGAGTGTATGTGTTTGGAATTAAAATGGTTAAAATAAAATGGTTATCCTTGAAAATAATTTGTTTTCACCAATCTGTAAAAATTTCTCGAGGAAGGTTTCTGTAGAATGACATTCATTTATGACTAAAGATAGCCGGCCGGTAACGATTTCAGCAATCGAGTAGAAGAAAGACCTGCCATTCGTGCGCCTTTTAAGCTTACACTGGGTAAACCATTAAAATATCTATATACTATGAGTGAAAAAACTGTTCAGCACGAAATGTTCTACAAAAAAGTCCACGTCAGCATAACTCTATCTTGAATACATCACCCACTACAAGTGTGTTTACGTTTTCATGTCTTCCAACAATCTCCATTCAGTGGAAATGTAAATTACTAGCATTGGAGTGGCTTTAGCGAGTGAGGCTGTCACCCTAGTTTCGGCCAGCATGAAACTGTCAAGTCGTGTCGAGTTAAGACTGCAGAGAAGAGTATATGTGTTTGGAATTTTGCTGTTCACCTTGACCTTTCTGAATTGCGTCTGGGACCAGCCGTCCTATAACCTTCCCAGTTTACAAGGGATCGATCCTTACTTTCAGGACGTACGATTTCCTCAATCGTCCATATATTTTTAACTGTTGCCTTTTTTATGTTAGGTAGATTTCATTAGAAAGCTAACTATTGCAATGGGTACCATGTTTCGACTTCCGGAAAATTTCGACATATCTTCACGTTTCACATCCCCTAGACCCCAAAACCACCGTCAGTTAAAAAGTTTATATATAATATATGTATATATACATATATATATATATATATATATATCACTTTCTTGTGGACACGATAACTACCCCAACTTTGCACCAATCAATTTGATTTTTTACATAATATGTATTCCTATAAAATCTCGGACGAGTTCGTTAATGGGTACAATCGGTCGACGGGGCTGAAAATCGGGGGCTTTTTTCGTAAAAGTGAAATATCGCTTTAACTCTCTTAATGTTTGAAATATCGAATCCATTCAAAGTTCATAATATGTGTCGAATAAGGCCCAAATATTCATGTTCGAAGAGTTTTTTGATAGCACCAACCATTGACCAAAGGGGTGGGAAAAAGTGGGTTTTTCGGGAAACATTAATCAAATCTCTCTTAATAGGCGCAATATCAAAACCGTACAAAATGGACAGTATTTCCCTAATAATTACCTAAAACTTTTGTCTGAAAGAATTTTTGATATGACCCACCATTACGCCAAGGGATGAGAAAAATGATTTCGGAATTATAAGAAAATGCCAAGAGCTATCAGAGGTTGCCATGACAAAACTACTAAATTGATGAGGGATGTGCCATCAGACGTTGCCATGACAACGCACTTGCACGCGACCACATTTAGTTTTCCATCTGACTAAGTGAGAAGCGGCCTCGGTGACGTAACTGGTAGTATGCTGAACTTCTATGCCAAAGTTCGCGGGTTCAAAGCCGGCCGAAGTCGTCGGTTGTTCTAAGAGCGCAAAAAATCCCTCAGTATGCTTTCCTTTGGAGGGGAAGATCCAACGTTCGTTGCGAGTTGCTGGTTGCTGTGGCATCTCGTAGCCAAGTTCAGAGCTAGGTGTCGTTGACGGTAGTATCTGGTAGCAACATTAGGAACTACTGCGTGAAATTGACCGTCTGCAGTCCTTACCTGAATTACAGACTAATACAGCCATCACAATTCACACTGTTTATCAGACAGATTCTACACTCACCCAAAGTACACGGGGTTACTTGACCGCGTTGTCGCAGCCCATAAACTGAGGAACCAACCAAAATCTCTGCGGGAGTTATAATTTTGCGTGAAAAAGTAACAGACCGTTAGATAGTTACACATCAGTGTCGAAACCTTGCATAAGGACAGTGTGACCACAAGTACAAAAATGTACCCCAAATTACAAGAAGGTTACCGTCCCCATAAGACAATAAAATGTTTAAAATATGCATAAAATTACGAAAAACAAAGTTAATTAAGCTCCAATTATAAAATACGTTCTCGCAATAAATGAGGTCTGATCCTTCTACGAAAACCTGCATATTCTGCCTATTTTCGCCTATCCCCAAGTTTGCCCGATGAAATCTACCTCCGTCTTCCGGCGTGCCGAGAGGACTTTTTTTAATAATTATTTAATGTAGTATATAATATCATGTGATTTATTTCCGAGTAATTTGTTTAGGTTTTACGATATTGTAATGGGCAGGATCTGAGTCTAGGTATACTGGAATATGTTAACATTGGAATAATGTTCAGTTCAAGAGCCTGGAATTGTGCTAGAACCAGGAAGTAGACTTGTTATTGTAGATGGGTTTTTCGGTCGCCCGCCTGAGTGCATGGTGACTCATAGGTAAGAGTCTCGGCAACCCTGTGCCAGAGGTGTGTCTGGGGGTATTTTGGAGACCATAAGAGATGCTCCGTATATGGTCCTATTTTTTTGTGCTGTTTTGATTGGCTGGATCCCGTGAGGAAAGCCAGGACGACTAGTGATTTGTGGGGGGGGGGATGATGACTGATATTAGGACTTGTCGAGGCAGTGGAAGTTGACTCATTTCTTGGACCGCGTGTAAGGCGGTGGTCTCATCCTTTGAACTCCGTGTGGAGTAGGTCTCTTTTCCAGAACTCCGTGTGAGGAGGACTCATATTTCGGACTGCGTGTAGTGCGGCGGTAATTCTTGTTGTGGACTCTGTGAGGAAGTAGAATTTGTATTTTGGACTTGTGTGATTTTGTGGAGAAGGGAGTATTTCAGACGGCCACAAGTTTGTGTTCAAGGTACAATTAACTAGTTTCAAACAAATCGTCTAGATTGTTTGCCTCGAAACGCATGAAGTATTGTAAATTAACGTCTGTGTACCAAAAGTCTGAGACCATAGCGGTAAATTGTTATTCGACAAATACGAGTTAAATATGCTAGATATTAGTAAATTCAGGAGCGAACTAAGTGCGATAATCCAACGCACGGATTTAAAGCATTTTGGTATAATCAGATCCACGAAGCAATTTGAATCGTTGGATGCTGACCTTCAAAGTAATAATGTGCATAATCTTCATAAATAAGAGGCTCGCGTGTGAAATATATAGTAATTGTACGGTGAGTAAGTAGGACTGATTCTTTGGGAGAAACTAACCCCAGAATTAGTAGAGTTAAGTCGCCACAGCTGAAGTCAACGCCTGTAAGTACCAGTCATCATTATTCCCTAGGGTCATCTATTTTATGGCATAAGTGTGACTGTGTAAATTTGATAGGGAGTGTAAATTAGTATGTACGACGAGGATCCTATGGTTGTGTATTTCCTGTCTGGTATCAGAATATATTGTAGATTTTACCACATTTCTATTGCTTTTATTTCTGAGGTAACCAGTGTTGGTTGGTTGGTTCTTAAGTTTAGGGGTTGCGACAACGCGGTCATGTAGCCCCGTGTACTTTGGGTGTGTGTAGAATCTGTCTGATAACCGGTGTTAATTGTGATGACTGTATTAGTGTGTGTATCTGTTTTTTAATTTTAAGTACTGCAACTTATAATTTTTCAAATAGTTCCTACTTTTGCCGCCAAGCGCCACCGTCAACGACTACTAGGTCTAATTCAGAACTTAGCTACTAGACGCCACCGCAGTCAGCGCTTGGCAACGAACGTAGAAACCTAAGAGCGTTGTTTACATTCTTAACCTATCCAATTTAGCTTCACACAGGTGCAATTAGTGGAAGGATCTTTAACATGCCATAAATCTATGACATGGGACCGCCGGCTTTACTTCCCCTCCGAAGGAAGGCATACTGAGGGATTTTTAACGCTCTTAAAAAATCCGACGGCTTCGGCCGGGTTTGAACCCGCTATCTTGGGCATAGAAGCTCAGCATGCTACCAACTACGCCACCGAAGCCGCTGAGGTAACCAGTGTAGTTAAGAGTGAATGTTCATTGCTGTTGCTTATACCGTACAGGTGTTTAACCCCCCACACACCCCGTGTAGCTGTTATATTACAATTGGTCGCCCAAGTGGGGCAGAACAGTTACAGTCCGTGCGCCTTTTAAGCTTACGCTGGGTAAACCGTTAAAGATACCAGGCGAAGCCGGGAGCGGGTTGCTAGTTTAAATATAATTTTCAAAAACGCTCTGGAGCTGTAGTTTCCCAACTAGTCAATGGATGGAAATTGCAACTAAAGAGTGTTTTGGAAAATTGAATTTAAATATTTAGAACCTTTATGTAATCAAATTATTTGTAAGGATATCTATTTTATATTATTTTAATATTGCATCAAGAAAATGGACAGGCTCGCAATCGGTTCAACCTAGCAGCTTTACTGTCGGTAAGATTGTCAAGTAGAGGATGTTCGTTGCATAGAAGACGGCGATGCTTACAGTCACACTTCTTTGCTCCAGGACTTCAGACATGTCAGTAAGTTGTCATGCTCAGAACTAAGGGCTTCCCTTCTCCTAGTAACAATATTTCCAGCGTCATTGAACACTCTCTCACACGGAACTGAAGTAACTAAAATGCAAAGCAAAATTTCAACTATGCGTGCGAGATGTGGAAGATGGACTTAATGTACGAGGGGCGTACTATATTGTTTTACACTTAATTTTTTTCTAATCAAATGAAGTACATTACACATCAGTTGTTGTTACGTCCACCTTCTCAACATAATCTACTTGTAACTTTATGCACTTTTGCCATCGATGTGTCAGTCTCTCCACACATTCCTGGACATATTCCTTCGGAGTGCTGCGTACCCATACCTTGACAGCTGTGTCCAGAGGTTTCTTCATGTTCCCGAACAGGTGATAATCACTTGGTGTCTAGTCAGGAGAGTATGGTGGATTTGTCAGCACCGTGAATCCCATTTGATCAATACCAGCGGTGGTCTCTCGGCTAGGGTGGGGGCGGGCATTGTCAAGTTGCAGAAGCACACCTTTAGCCCATTTTCCAGGCCGCTTAGTTTGAATGGCACGACGTAAGATCTTAAGGGTTGCCACATTTGCTGTACTGTTAATCGTGGTCCCCAATTCCAGCCAGTCAATGAGGATGATGCCCTTTGTGTCCCAGAACACTGTCGCCATTCGCTTGCCAACTGATGGCACTGTTCGACGTTTCTTTGGCGGTGGACGGCCCCTATGCTTCCATTGCATGATCACCGTTTTGCGGATTTTGCAGAACTGGACACAGCTGTCAAGGCATGGGTACGCAGCACTCCGACAAAATGGTATCAGGAATGTCTGGACTGGCACATCGATGGCAAAAGTGCATAAAGTTACAAGGAGATTATGTTGAGAAGGTGTAAGTAATGTAACCCTATGAGGTTTCATGTCCTTCTGTTCTTATATTTACCGAGTTTCACATCTGTGTACAATATCTATGGACGATGTTGGTTTGTTTTCTTTTCTCTTTGATTTTTTCTTCTTATTTGGTTTTGCTCTATGCTAAAAGGAATGTTAGTGGTATTGTTAGTAAGAGGAAATAAAGAAATGGAAATATGATTTATAAATGAATGAAGCAAAGGATATAAGCTGCAGAAGTAAATTGAGAAATAGAGAAAGAGAGATCATGCCACGATGTATATGTTCAAATGTAAGTAGATATATATATATAGAAGGAAAAAGTTCGTTATTAAAACTATACATCCTTAGTGTGAATACACACTCGCCCCTCAAACTCCACCATAACTCTAAAATAAGAAACGTACTGAACTCGAATTCTAAATGATTCAGGATGGACAGGATGCTATTTAGGACGTTTTGGTGAAATTTGGAGAAGATTGCGATATTTTTGGAGGAATTACGACATTTTTACAATTTTTAATACGAGAGGAAGCTTCAGATTGTGTTTGACAACAACAAAATGGCGAGAGATGCCGCTCTTGGGCAATGCTGCGTAGTATTTTCGCTAGGCTGCCCATAGCAACTTGTAGAGTTCGAAGAGAAATGCGTTGATTGGCTAATCCAATTGCCAGAACCAGGAAGGGTAGAAGAAATGAGCGCGCTTGATGAGGAGCTTCGTCGATTTATAAAATGCCATTTATTAAAGAAGAGAGAATCTGCACATTTAAAACTATTGGAAAAGGATCTAAATTAAAAGGATTTATGATAGTCATCCAGAGATGGAAGTTGGATAATCCTGTAAGAAGATATAAGTAATGATTGGTTTGCCGCTTCTTTTCATGACGCGCCATTCGTTTGGTTTTGAGATGCGAGGTGACGCTCCGTTGATCGAGGTCTTTTGTGTTGAGGTGTCGAGCGGAATGGACCTGCGACAATTGAGTTCCTGAAACTAGCGTGTGCGCGAGAGGGGTCTCACGCAAACAGAGTTTGTCGGCGAGGAAGGTAGTCCCGTCGGTCAGAAGTTAACATGGGAAGTCCGGTGAAGATGTGGGGAACAGAATATCGTCGTAATATCAGTTCTCGTGTGAAACTAGTATTGAAAGTTAGACTAAACTAAAGAGAAACATCGTGTGCACATTACATGAAAGTTTCAAGACGAAATTCGAAAGAATAAGATAGTTTTCTTTGTTGAAAGCACTTTCGTTAAATAAGCACGTTTCGCTTGGTGCGTGTCAGCTATACAGGCGGGAAGGCAAGGCCCGTTATCTGCTTGTGCTAACATTTGTAGGACAGCAGCTCTCATTCACAGCAAGTCTATGTTTAGTGGCAAGCTTTTTATCGAAATGTTCGACATGCAAGCGTTAAGGGGAACAGTTAACGTTGAGTTTAACGCAGTAGTGATCATGTTTTAAGCCAAGTTATGCGTAGGGAACGTGATGTTACACTGTTGGACTGGGATACCGGGCAACCGAAGTTAATCTTAAAATTATAAGATGTGGTGTAACGATTACAAGGCTACAATCCAACATTACGAGATGGAACTTGATTACCACGTCATGGCTAGGTATTATCCGACCCGAAGCGAGGCAGTTCATCATACTTCGAGCCAGGGGGATTCTTGCGGTTCTGACGATCGAGGCGAGCTCCGTGTTCGAAGCCAGCCAGGGGGATTGACGATCGGGGAGCAGGGTTCGAGTCGTGACAAGGCAATCTTCCGAAGAAAGAGGATGAAGATCAGTAAGTGTGGAATTGCTGGTGTCGTCAGTAATTCCCTCCATACTTCTTCTACAAGATGTCATCGCAAGGTAGAAAAAGATACCCTCATTAGTAGCTATTGTTGGTTCTTATTGTAGTTAGTCGTAGATTAGAATATCAAAGAGCTTGGCACCATTTCAACGCTAAATTATTCTGTTGTGTGTGAAATAGTTTAAGCCCAGGAATTATTTTTCGGCGTTGGACATTTAAATATTAATTTTCTTTTAGTGAGATTTTCGGATAGTAACATTTGGATTTTTGACTTATAGGTTTTGAGATTTAAGCTCATTTCATTAATAATTTC
Organism: Meconema thalassinum; assembly: GCA_946902985.2. NCBI lineage: Eukaryota > Metazoa > Arthropoda > Insecta > Orthoptera > Tettigoniidae > Meconema > Meconema thalassinum. The sequence goes on from OX336388.2 coordinate 589,199,331, forward strand.
GTTTATCGAAGTTCTTTCGATCCACGTATCTTTGGGAATTTTATTGCACTTTAGTGAATTTTATTGCGTTTTATTGTATTTTATTGAACGTTATTGAACGTTATTGAACTTTATTGGAATATTATTGGATATTATTCAATATTCTAGAAAATGGTATTTCTTTACCCAAGCAACTTAGACTTTTAAAGGAATATTTATTTGGAAATGAAACATTATTTGGACATTTCCAACTCTTTATAGTTATCTTCGAGTCTGACTTCGCTCAAGTAATTATTTAATCAAACATTTTGAATTGGTGGAAGGATGAAACATTATTTGGACATTCCACTTTAGCCAGTTATAACTAATAATAATTTATCTGTGGATAAATTATTTTATTTTATTTGAGAGATCTTATCTGCTCAGACAAATTAGCACATTTGAGTATTCTACGAAATTTTATAACACTCTTGGAGATTGTTACTGACTTTAATTGCATTATCGCAATATTTTGGAAAGACCAGAGAGAAGTAACGAATGTTTATATTTATTAAATGTTAACAACAATTATTTGAAATCTAAAGTAACTTATACTAGTAAACCATTACGTCATCACTGTTTATTAGAGTCGATTATTATGTATTTTCACAACATCTGAAAGAGCTATACACTGTAATTATGATAAGTAAATATATTACGAAGCAAGGCAATATATGCAATTTAAATAAGTTGTTATGCCAGAATACTGCATTAAGAGCTTGAAGTGAAGAATTATAGCAGCTGTATTTATTTAATATTAAGCTGAGGAAAATGTTATACGGAATTTACCTATGTAATTAAGAGAAGTCGTTGTTTAAGTATTCTGTGGATATTTGTTCAGTCTATTAGAGAAGGGAAGGTCATTATACGCGTCGTGAGCGTTTATTTGGAAATTATATGTAAATATATTACAGTAAAGAATTAAGTAAGACCTTAGTTGTCCAGTATTATTGTAAAACGACTCTCAGTTGAATTGATTAGTTCTATTGGCGGAAAATATTTGGGAAACGGATGGAAAGTGAAAATGTTGTTAATTATTATTAAGATATTATCAAGGATAAGACATTAATTATATAAGCTTAACTTAACCGTTCGGCGATGTATGTATGCCCAATTATGAAACGAAACATCTTTATTATGATGATAGTGATATGAGATTGTAACAGTGACACTTTATTTAAGAGCATAAAAATTTGGGATTGTCAGTAGTTGAACAGAGGAGGAAGGTTGGATGATTGAAAATCATCACGAATTATGTAAATAACATAAGACATTTGTTAACAATATTTAAATATAATACTATTAATAACTAGGAGAATTTAACGATATAATAAAGTTAACTGAATAACTTTCTTAATAAATATCTGATCCTAAAACAATAAAAATAATATGGTTTATTATTTGGATTAACATTATTAATAATTATTTTTAATAATTAATAAACATTTAAATAACGAATATTTTACAAACTTAATTAATAATTTGGAAATATTAATAGTCTTTAATTAAATTATTTAATAATAATTTCTACCATTAATCATTAAATAATTTTGGGGACCTTAGTTGACAATTAAACGAAAATTTAATATACTTAAATGTTTTTAAACGTTTAAACCATAAATTGGAGTGACGTTTAAAGAACGTGACGACGTTCTTTAAATACAATAAGGTTGTTTACTATTGTGTAAAGGAGATCTTATGGAAGATCAGTATAAAATTAAATTCTATTAATTTTACCAATGGAGGACATTGGAATAGTAAGTAGAAATGTCATGGGAAGACATTGGATGTATTAAAGCCGATCTTTGTTCATATATTACTAGGGAACAAGAGTAAAATTTAAGAGCTGTTATGCAAACAGCTGATTGATAATTTGTTTATTTAATTTTATTTAAGAAGTGGAGTACTTCTAACGTCCATGGGACGATGATTTAATTTCATAATCTTATTATAGGAATTTTTGCAGAATCATTTGCGGATTGCATGTAATTGTTAAAGGAATATTTGTTAATTCATTTTATTTATTATCACTTCGTTAATCAATTTATTTGTTAGTTTTGTAACTGCGTTTTGATGATTTATTTAAGTTATGAAGGAGGATTATGTTTTGGTGCATTTGAGGTTTTATTGAACCACTAATTTCGCCCACTTAACCGAGAATAGTTTGTATCTCGAGCTCTTCGTTTATTTAGTTGATATACCCATTTTGCTTTACCAAAACATGATCTTAGAAAGTGTGCACCCCCCATTTAGCTATTGTTGGTAGGATTTCCAGGTTTTTGAGCCGGGGACCTCGAGATTCTGCAATCCAGCTGATCTTCGGATACGACAAGCAGCTCTAATGGTTTAAACGGGTACAGTACGGTTACAATATTATAATCAGAATGAACTACATATTTGCATCAAACCAGTCCACTCCGTTATTACCATCCTTCGTCCTCCCATTCATCGTCGTCTGAAGAACCATCATCATCTTCGTCCCCTTCAGTTTCTTCCAATCCACTTTCCTCGATCTTCCTTTTCTTCTGTTTCTCCTTCTTCCCCATTCTTCTTTCTTCCTCTGCCTCGTATTTTTCTTAATTCGCCATATCCTTCCGTACCTTGTACTCCTCATCTTCCATATCCACCGTTCCTCTCTCCTTCCATTCTTAATTTGTCTCCTCTTCCATCTTGTCTGTTTTATAATGTTCAACAACTCCTTTTTCTTAATCTTACATCTCATCTTTTCATCCCCATCTTCCTTCTCCAACGCTTCTTCACCTTATCTTTTCCTAGTATGCTGTCTTCTTCATGACTCACTCTTGCATTTTCACCCTCATCTTTAACCTCTTTTTTTTTGGCTGCTATTGTCTTGCTCATGACCAACTTTATCTGCTAGTAGTTTCTCTTCCATCTTTTCTTCTCTTTCATCTGCTTCCTCTCCTTCTTCAGTTTCGTCCATATCACCTGCCTTCCTTCGTTCTTCCGTTTCATTTCTTTCGTTATCCGTTTCTCCTTTCTCTTCTACCGTGTCCTCTATCTCATCTTATTCTTTGTCCTCAGTTTTATCCTCCTCCTCCATTTGACGTTCTCCTTAATCTTGTCCATTTCCTTCCTTACGCCCCCTACCATCACGTACTTTACACATCTCCCCTTCAATCTCTTGTCCATCTTTCATTCCTTCTTCCTCTCTATTAACATCTTCTACACGCCCCCCCCCCCCCCCCGCCCCCAGCATCACATACTATCTCACTCAACTTCTCTCCTACAATGCATATGATCTCCACTCTGTGCTCTTGCAACTTCTTTACTCAACTCTTCTGTCGTAGTATTAGTTGCCTCCACCTGTTTCTTGACTATTTCATTTACATATAATTTTACAGATTCAACCTGTTTTCCTACAGATTCAATCTTCTGACCCATAGTTATTTTTACTTCTATTTCTTCTTTCACACCTCCTATTCCCTTTTTCAGACCTCCTATGTCCTTACTTAACTCTTTCAAGGACTCTCCTTGCTTCTTAATAGACTCATTCATAGCCGTAAGCATTTGGAGCAAGTTACGATTAAATTCCCCATCCATTTCTTTACAAGTACCACTATCCGTTTTCCTTTAGTAACGCCATCCTGCTCCGAAATAACTATTTCCTCCGAGACTTCACTAGTCTGTTCCTTATCCATCTCAGCCAAACTACACGGTTCAATCATATTTCTTGTCTTTACAATTATTCTAGACCTTAAGTTCAAATGTACTTCTCTTGACATAACATACTATGAAACAACACGTATACTGAAAAACAACTCTTATCTCTGTGCATTCGAATGTGCCTATCCTGATCTTATCTTCAATTATATATATATATATTTTGTATGCCCTTTACTAACGGCGTCTCTACTATTTCCTTAATCGTGCCCGACGTTGAGGCGCAATATGTTACCGTACGTTTCTTATTTTAGGGTTATGGTGGAGTTTGAGGGGCGAGTGTGTATTCACACTAAGGATGTATAGTTTTAATAACGAACTTTTCCTTCTATATATATCTACTTACATTCGGACATATACATCGTGGCATGATCTCTCTTTCTCTATTTCTCAATTTACTTCTGCAGCTTATTACCTTTACTTCATTCATTTATAAGTCTTTTTTTTTGGCAATTGTAACCCTATGAGGTTACATGTCCTTCTGTTCTTATATTTACCGAGTTTCACATCTGTGTACAATATCTATGGACGATGTTGGTTTGTTTTTCCTTTCTCTTTGATTTTTTCTTCTTGTTTGGTTTTACTGTATGCTAAAAGGAATGTTAGTGGTATTGTTGGTAAGAAGAAATAAAGAAATGGAAATATCACTTATAAATGAATGAAGTAAACGATATAAGCTGCAGAAGTAAATTGAGAAATAGGGAAAGAGAGATCGTGCCACGATGTATATGTCCAAATGTAAGTAGATATATATATTGTGCCCATTCGGATAGTGGCACAAATGAACCCTTGACCATTTATATAAAAATATGTTAGAGTTTGATAGAAACATTAAGAAACCAAGAGGGAGAATTCGTTGTGAAATAAGCTTCAGAAACGCAACAAGACACGCAGGTGGCTTATTGAATACTGGCGAACACATAAAGTCCCATTATTTTTGACAGTTTAAGTGAAAAAGGTCGTTAGAAAGGCCATTAACGAAGGAAGGAAATGCACAGCTGAAAGGTCGTAATTAACACTCAACATTCCACGAGGCAGCAATCCAGCAAGGAGTTATTACAAGTCAAGTGTGACATTTATGAGGGATCTACTTTTCTAAGGACGTACTTGAGAAGAGGCCCCGGAAAGCGTTGAGCCAGCAAGAAGTCGAACATATAAATGAAGAACTCCCCATCATAAAAGTTGACAAAATAAATTCACCATGTTAACAAGATTTGAAGTTAAGACAGAAGTAGTAACAGCATAAATCGGAAAGTTGGTAGACCTGTAAAATAGGCACTTGAGAAAATGCTTAGCTCAGACTACGTCATTTAAAAATCCAGCGGAGTGCTACGAAGGGATACAGAGGTAATCAGGTCGGCCCCGCAGGGTGAATAAGAACTATTTTGATTAATTAAAAATTATCCTATGAACGAATCCCGTTCCGCCAACAGGCAACCGTAAAGTTATTACAGATTACATCTGGGAATAAAATATAAACCAGATTGGAGCTAGGATTCGAAAGCTGAACTCCCGAAATTGTCAGGAACTAATTTCTGCGTCAAATCGAATAAATAAGGCTTTAAGCTCAAGCCAGAGCACAAGTTGAACCAGTCTTCGAGACGCCTCGGTGGAGGCACGTCAGAACACCAGTTGCGCTACACGTCACGCTACACGTTAGCGCATAAGTAACGTCAGAGCTACAAATTACGCTACACGTTATTATGTCTGTTAGGCGCTACGCTATCAAAGTACAAGTAGTTCAGAGAGAACACAGTTCGAGTTAGAACTTAGTGTAGGTCTTACCATTCAGCGAAGATTGAATAAGCAGTAAATTGAACTTCAGTTGAGGCACATCACGCTAATAACTAGAAGAAGTTACACCACATAACGATCCAGAGTTAGGAACTCTGAGCGATCAGGGAAGTCTATTAACATTGACATTGAAAAGACTGCAAAGGAAAGATCCGTAGAGGTCAAAATAATTAGGAATTCATATAGCAAAACGAGTGCATTACACCAAAGTCAGGGTGTTTCAGAGAACATTAAAATCCCAAAGGGGATATTTAAAGAACACTAATCTGAAACTGCATAGTGCAGAAATATTGCGAAAGTACTTAGTAAAAAAAAAGAAGAATAATTCGAGAAATATAGCAGCTAGAAACAGAGATAGGAGTGTATGGTCTTCGAATTGGAAGCCAAGCTCTAGAATCACGAAAGTTGCGATAGATAGAGCTAGGAAAAGAGTGGCGGCAAAGATTACGAACATTTTCGTCTAAGAACTAATAGGTAAAAAATCAGTAAAGCCACAAGCAGCAGAGATATTAGAAAGGCTATACCGAATAAAGACTGAACAGAAGTAGGAGATTCCGAGAAGGCGAAGTCACACGTTCAATGCGGATTCGGGAGCGCATCAAGATCATCAACTCCGTGATGTTGCACCGCAAAACGCTGAAATATGGTTCGTGTGTCATGTAAAAATTAAATAAATGCTTTTAAGTGTAATAAGTGGTTTATGTCTAAAAATAATGTCTCAAAAAGTGAAAAAGTGTAATATTGAATACCAGAGAATGAAAATGGTCCATTTTATGTAAAAATGCATTGTTGGAGCAGTTAGATGGGTGAAGACATCCAAAGATTTGGTCATGAACCGAACGTCACATGGGGTGAGTCAGAAATCTGTCATTATCTTAAAATGTTGTGTCATGTGCTGATCAATAATTGTGAAATGTATAAAATAAATAAGTAAATGCACTAGTAAAGAAGTAACTAATGCCAAGATGTGTTGGAAAAACCACAAAGAGAAGTTTTCCAAATACGAGAATGTAATAATTAAAGTGCATAGTAAATTGAAACCCGTAAAATGAATAATTAATAATAATCAAAAATTGAAATATGAAAGGAGAAATCGATTATAATGATATTATTGGCAAGTAAGTCATGCCGGTGTTGAACTATAACGTAATAATAAAATAAGCACCAAAATAATAATAATAATAATAAGTATTGAATTTCTATACTCCGATAATGACGAGTAAATGCATTGGGTAATTGCGTCCCGTAAGTAATAATGAAGTAATAGCGAATTAATATGATAATGAGCTCTAGTTGAAAGTAATTGAATATTAAAGGATCTTTGGGATACCTTAAAGTAATGAAGTAATAATGCTATTCAGATCATAAAGTTAATGAATCAGAGTAAACGGTGATAAACGAACACCTTGGAAATATATTATGAAGTTGTAGGCTATAGGCCAAATTAAAAGGGAAAATGCGTAAGTAAAGACCAGTAAAGTAATACCGCGACGTAAGTGAAGTTGAGTTATTGAGAATTTGTAGTACGCTATGAGAATCCCAGTTATTAAAAGTTGCGTTGCCAAAAAGGGATAATAAATAATAAATATTAAGCAGCATCAGGCTAGCTAGTGTGTATTCCATAACAGGCATATTCGAGAGATCAATAAAAAGGTATATTATGGGTTGCACCCAAAGTGGATGAAATGGTTCCCACTGGAGTAGCTGTGTGTATGTTAATTGTCGAAATATTATTGTTGTACAAGGGTTTGACCCGCTGGGAGGCAGTAGGTCCTGCCCAGGTCAATATAAGTAAGCCGGAGTTCAGGTATGATCGAGATATCTGAATTGTCCACCTTTAAAATGTATGGTAATTGCAGCATAAGTCCTGTTGAGGCATCTGCCAAGTGTAAGTCTGGAAGGAGTAAGAGGTTTCTACGAGATATGATACAACTGGGGAGGCGTGTAGATTTTCCGAGCCTAGTGTCATATAACCCATCCTATTGGCCAATATTGTTGTGTATCCGACCAAATAAAAGTATGTGAAATGAATATGAAAGATGGAGTCAGGGCATGATAACGATCTCCTGGTATCCACCTTCCATGTTATAAATCGTCGTGATCTCGGAATATTGCACTGATTATGAGGAAATGAAATAAATGTTATAATAAAATGAGGTTGAATTAAAGAGTGAGCTTGGGTTATCATATGCATTTTAAGGGAAGAGGTAACAGTTAAAAGTCGCGAGGGGTGAATGAATGAGAAGCGAGACCAGGTCATAAATCACAAGCCAAGTAGGGTGAGGGAGAGTCTGGCGACCCGACCGGCCTTCACCGACCGCAGGGGAGCTAATACAACGGGCACTCTGTGTACAGGAGTGTTATGATCTGAATAGGTAGTGGCAATAAAACGGTAGGTTATGCAATTTTGATAAATAATGGTGTTACAAGAATATAATGTAAATTGTTGAATTGGTGGGTTTTAGACAGTGGTCCCCACACTAAGTTTGAAGTAATTCCATAATATTTTACCATAGTAGTCAAGGAATAAGTTTGTAAAGAAAGTAATCGATTTCAGCCTCAGAAAATATACTAAGAAATACGGGTAAACAAATAATTGAGTTTGTAAGTAAACTAAGTAATGAAAGGAAGTGATAGCACATGATACATCATTAATGAATCCCCCTTGAGCATGAGAAACAGTTGGAAGGATGTGAGTTCGAGTCATGGCATGATAAAAATTGTTGATTTGTTGTGTAAATGTTTAAACCTAAGGCTTAACTGGAAGAAATAATACAGTTTGAAAGTAACTGAAAATAAAAGTAAACAATGAAAATCAAGATAAAATAAAGCCCTGACGGGACTTTAATGATACGGTAAATGTCCGTAAAGCCTTAGTGTATTTTTCATAAATGATAGGCACGCTCTTTGCCTCAATGAATAGAAATGAAATGTTGTAAGAAAGAAATTATGTATTGACGTTTAAGAATAGATATCAGCTCAGTTGAGCTAAGCAAGATAAAGCTAGAATGTAGGTTTAAATAATTTTTGAGAATTTATGGATTTAGATTTTTATTTTGGATTTATTCCAAAATATTGATGTTTTATGTGTGTTTGATTTTTTTCCCTGGGAATTTTGATTAAATAAACTCATATTAATTGTAACATGTTTAGTTGTCAATGTAGTCTTGTAGATCCTGAAGTGCTTTCATATCTGAATGTGAGATCATGTTGTGGGCTGAACGGTACACGCCTCGAAGCCGCAGTAGCAAGCCAGGTGATGATCAAGCATTCTCCATGTAAAATGGGTACAATAAAGAAGGAAAAAGTTCGTTATTAAACCTATACATCCTTAGTGTGAATACACACTCGCCCCTAAAACTCCACCATAACCCTAAAATAAGAAACGTACGGTTACAGTAACAACTAATGTGTAATGCACTTCATTTGGATAGAAAAACGTGTAAAACGATATAGTACGCCCCTCGTATATCGAAACATGTACTAGCATTTGAATAAGATATGTATTGATGGGCGAAGCATTTTAATTAATTAACAGAACTTGATTGACGTGAACTTCCAGACCTTATTGAAGTTTTGCACACCCGTAAGTCAGATTATCTCTTCTGAGTAAGCCATCCATCCATTGCAGTTCAGAGGAGCGCACAGTGATCTATTCCTCACCATGAGAGAGAACTGGGTTTGTAGAGCGGACTTCAAGACAAACGCATGCCTTATTTTCATCTTAAATATGAAATTTTAAAGTATTAATTGGTCTTAAGATAATTTCCTCTCAAAATTACAAAATATGTTCATGAAATGGGATGTCTATTCACAATAATCTTCAATAAATGCATTTGAGTTACCCTTGTACTCAAACCTACATCAAAGAATATATTATGAATTAAAATGTTACTTCTGCAGACCCATATTCACTAGGAATAAAATAATTATTCTGTAAGGAGATAATTATTTGACGATAATGAGTCACCTTTAGCTCAAATGGTTTATCTCATATGTAAAATCAATTCAAATTAGTCTTAGCAATATTACACATTCATGAAAATTAGTTGACAAATACCCGTAAGGACAAGTGCCATATTTCCATGATAGAATGGAGAAAGCACGTCTAAACAATCAACTTATTGTACGACAAAAGGAGCTGATTTTCCTGCTTCTATAAAGTCGCTTGCCTGGGTATTTCCTGATATCTGCACGAGTCAGAATGGAATCATACGTTGAGCAGCCTCCCGATGTCCACACTGAGAAATGTCCCATTTATGAACCAACCAATTTTGGCATATTTTCATTTATGAAAAAAAAATAGGCTTATGAGATCACTTTTCGTCCGTGTGTGTGTGCGTGTGTATGCGTATGTGTGTGTGTGAGTGCGTGCGTGTGTGTCCCTAGTGAAGTCTAAACGGGTGTAGCGATTACATTGAAACTAAATAAGGACAAAGCACTATTTCATACGAAGCCGACCGTGCCATTCTAATTACATTACGTCTCACCAATCCAACATGGCGGCAGTGCGAAATATTTCACCGGTATTCTATATCTTTTAAATTTTTACCGATATCACCCTGAAATTTTGTAAAATGATAAAGGGCACTACTAAAAATTCACCTATTTGACCTTCAAACACCTGTTAAGTACAAAACGAACATGGCGGCCAATCCAAGTTGAAACATTTAAATAGACTTTCGCCGCGATTTAACCATCCAAGCGCAGTAAAACATGGTTCAGCAAATGTTTATACAAATTCAATCCAATTTAAATCAATTGTTTACATAACCTCAAGATGGTAGTTATGCGAAATTTCAATACTTTTTTATTTCTTGTGTCCTAATCATGGGATCAAACTCAACGTTTGAATAATGAACCTACACAAAAATCGTCATCTAATAGTACATAACTCTATGGCCTACATATATAAGAATCCAACATGGCGACCATCCGAAATATTTATACGGATCTCAATATCTCCTAATCTATGACAGCAATTAACCAGAAATTTTGTATGTTGATAAAGGCTATTGACAAATATTCACCCATGGAACTTTCAATAACCTGGTGGGCACAAATCCAACATGGCGGCGACGCGAAATTTAAATAGACGTTTCTCGCGATTTAATCATTCGAGCGCAGTGAAACTTGGTACGATAAATGCTTATACAAATTTTAATCTACTGTCATCTAATTTATTTCAATTGTGTTCATAACCCCAAAATGGCCGTTGTGCGAAATTTTAAAATCTCGTTTTTTTCTTGTGTCCTAATCATGCGATTGAAGTTTGATTAATAAACTCACGCATTAGTCTTCATCTAATAGTACATGGCCTACATATAAATAATGGTTTTCCCACCTAATGTAATTGGGCTCAATTTGTGTTGACCAACTGGAATGCTTTCTTTAAAGAAACTAGGCAACACTGGAAAATGGCTTCTATCACTTGAACGTCCCATACTACAAGTCCAATTACAAATTGGACAGTCCACCTTGTTGAGAAGTGGCTAGCATTCTTGGCTGTCACCGTTTGATTCCAGGCGCTGACAAAAAATAATTCATGTCTCAGGGCGTTAACAGAGTACACTAAGCCTCGGGAGACAAAATTCAGACGATGCGGGTTTGATTCCTACCTTAGCCGTCCCGGAAGTGAGTTTCCATGGTTTCCTACTTCTAACTTCAAGCTACGGCCGCTTCCTACCCAATTCCTGTCTCAATTACTAATCTACACACTAGTACAGACATCACAGTGACACAGGTTATCAGACAAATTCTACACTCACCTAAGTACATGGGGCTATAGTACCACGATGTCGCAAACCCCCTAAAATAATCAACATCAACAACTTAGAAATCATCAAGGTTTTTGGTTTGATGGCCGATGCAAGGGTCACAAAGACGAACTTCTTCGCCAAGTTTGGTCAACATTTTTCATTCGGATAATAGCTTTATTTAAGGCGTCACTTTTACAGCATTACAAAGTTCAATTATGATCCTCAAGAACCATCCTCACGGACCATGAGTATAATATGATACCACTCAGTTCTAACTTTCGTACATAACATGCATAGAAAACTCCCTTTTTAAGGACGTTTTGCGTCATGGCAATCCCCAAATGGGTAAAGCTATTTGATCATATTTTCAAAGAATGAATAAATTACCTAACTTCAATAATATGTTGGATTCAAAAAAAATTGAACGACTTGAGTTTTGAGAAAAATGTTCCCGTAAATTACCAAAATAAACATTTTTTAGCGAGCTCTCAGTGTGAGCTAATTATAAACTGCACCAATGTCTGAGTTAATGTTTAATTTACTTTCGTGTTTGATGCTATCGCGATGGATTTGCCACTGTACACTGAAAGTCACTCGAGAAATGAACACGCAGGGTATACTTATACTAACGAGAGCGCTTCCATAGAACAAACAGGGACATTTGAGGGCTTCTCAAATATTGAATGTGCTGTACCAAGTTTACACAAGCAGTCTGCGTTCCATGTTTCATATGAAGCGTGTTCTCTTTTTCAATGCCCAGAACATAAGTGGATACTCTTATCACATAAATCAAAAGCTTTCATGCCCCAGATCAAGTCAAATTCATCAAGAGTGGATCGGGGGAAGAAGAAAATCGGGAGAAGTCGTCTACTTTGTTATAGTTTTGGAAACTGTCAAGAGATCGAACTATTCGCTTTGATGAAATGTCCTTCGCATCAGTGCGTTGTGCGGGTCGAGTCGGCTAGCATGCATGTATGTTATTTTTCGTTTAGAAATTGGAACTCTAAATAATTTTAATCGTTTATAAAATGTATATTATTAAGTATTGTGCATTAACCTGCGTTAATACTCTATGCAAATGTAACACCATTGCTACTCTGGGTCTGACAGAACCAGATATTATATCACACGTTTTTGATGGGGAAAAAACGAGAAACTACGATTCAGGATATTAAAATAAGTTATTTATATAGACTTAAAAATATTTTGTTTTGGTCTATGATTACTATATTTATCATTTATAGAATTAAATTACTATTTACACTACTGAACTTTACGTACATTTCTTTTACAAATTTAATGGCGTACTGCGTAAACATTTAGTCTCTCACACTTTTCAGTCCTAAGGACATCAGAACACATTGTAAATATTACTCAAGAGAATCTAAAGAACGAAAACCTGTCACAATTGTTACTAAATACCCGTGTTACACTTACCTGCTTCATGCCGTTGGGTATAAGGAGCCCTGAACTATTAAAACAAAGCTGGAGTGTGAGGTCACAACTGGCGCGCACTACCAAACTATTAACAACAATAACGTAGGAAGCTAGAAGACAAATGAGAATTGTCCACTGTTGCCAATATGTTCAGAAACAAGACTGAATAACGTCATGGGTCTCCCGGACATATGAGTAGTAACGGAGGGTAAAGTAAAAAGTTCTGATAATAAAGGATGTTTTGAAATGCATGTTGTCGGTGATCACCACATTTGTCCAAACATCTATGGGAAGACTTAACGGAGTCGATGTGACTACAGACTAATCCGAGAGAAAAACAAGATGTTCAGTAACGAACATAATTATAGCCTACTTGCTCCTAAATGCATGGGTATAGTTATAACTCTTATCAAGGAGCATGATTGAATGTTGGTTGTAGTAGCTTGTTGAAATATAACGTGCTATATTATACGGGAAACCACCCCAATTATTTTTCCCTAGTACATAATCAACCATAATATTGTCAGAGCAAGAAGTACAGTCTACTGATCATGAGGCGCGGAACCCAAGATCCGGCAGGGGAAGAAAGGAGGCTTCTCAGGTCGTCATCCATCGAAATCTTCAAAAGAATGAATTGATGAACATTGGAACGTGGAATGTAAGAACCTTCCTAGAGGCAGGAAAACTGGATGAAGCCAAAAATGTAATGAATGAAAAAACATGGATGTTCTGGGACAGTGGAAATCAGATGGCCAGGAAATGGTGATTTCTACAGTGATGAGTTCAGAATGATCTACAGTGGCAGCACAAGAGGAGGAAGTAATTGAGTAGGACTTCTGCTTAGAAGCAAATGGGCAAGAAATGTGATGAACACCTATCACGTAAATGAAAGGTTTGTAGTAGTAAAAATCAAAACAAGCCCCAGGAATATAGTTGTTATTCAAGTGTACTTTCCCATATCGAACAGCTCAGATGAAGAAATTGAAGAAATGTACGAACATATTGACCAAATATGGAATCTGATAAAGGAATCATATAATGTAATAATTATGGGAGATTTTAACGCTATTGTTGGAAGTCATCCAGATCGGGAACGAATTGGGAAGTTTGGACTGGGTATCAGGAACAAACGAGGAGAGAGATTACTTGACTTCTGTGATCAGTACAATATGATCGTGACAAACACATTATTTGAACTACCATTACGGCGAATATATACCTGGACAGCCCCGGGTGACACTGCTCGTTATCAGAATTATTATATACTTGTCAAGAGAAGATATCGCACTCAAGTTAAATCAAGACATAGCTACCCTGGAGCAGAGATTGACAGTGATCATCGCCTAGTCATGGCCAAATACAATATCCAACTGAAAAAGAACCGACATAGAAAAACGAAACCTCTGGATGTGACTAAACTAAAGGACAATAACAATGAAGTGATTTTCGCCCACAAAAGGAATGAACTGGCTAGAAGACTCGAAGAATCGAAATGGGAAGATATAAAAGAAGGTTTGATAAATATAGCTCGTGAAACACTGGGAACAAGAATTTTGGAACCAAGGAAACCGTGGATTACAAGAGAAATATTGGATCTGATAGTCAAGAGAAACCAGCACAGGAGGGAAAATACCATAAGAAGTCAGGAACAATATAGACTTGTTAAAAATCAAATTACAACCCTTTGTAGAAGAGCCAAAGAGGAATGGATGGCTGAGATAGCTAAGAACATTGGAAATGATATTGCTGGGGGAAAAACTGACAGGGCTTATAGACACATCAGAGCCTTAAACCAGAAACCGAAAGTGAAAAGTTCTATAATAAAAGATAACAAGTAGTTCCGTGAAGAACTATACAGCCTATTTTCATATATCCTACTTATGTTAATTGCCACTATTTAACATACACAATTTCAGTTTGATAGCTGTAATAGATTCGTAGATATTGAGAACCGACTAAATATTTCGGATGGTCGCCATGTTGGATTTTATATATGTAGGTTCTAGAGTTATGTACTGTTACATGCAGATTATTGTGAACGTGTAGTATTCAAACTTCAATCGCATAATTAAGACACAAGAAAAAACAAGGAGATTTAAAATTTTTTCACAGCTGCCATCTTGAGGTTATGGAAACAATTGAAATAAATTAGATGCCAGTGGATTAACATTCGGATAAAGATTTACTGTACCAAGTTCACTGCACGCGGATGGTTAAATTGCGAGAAACGTCCATGTGAATATTTATAATTCGCGTCACCGCCATGTTGGATTTGTGATCACCAGGTTATTTAAAGTCCTATAGGTGAACTTAAGTTCATAGCCCCTATGAACATTAAAAAATGCAGTTTGATTGCTAAAATAGATTCGTAGATATTCAGTATCGTCTAAATATTTCGGATGGTCGCCATGTTGGATTGTTAAATGTATAGGCCATAGAGTCATGTACCATTAAAGGAAAATTATTGCGTAGGTTCATTATTCAAACTTTCACTTCGATCGCATGACTACATCACAAGAAATAAAAACTTAATTTTAAAATTCGCACTGCCGCCATCTTGAGGTTATGTAAACAATTGAACTAAATTAGATACCAGTGGATTACAATGTGTATAAATATTTCCTGTACCAGGTTTCAGTGCGCTTGGAAAATTAAATCGCGAGAAAGGTCTATTTAAAATGTTCAAATTCGCTTGGCCGCCATGTTCGTTTTGTAGATAACCGGTTTTTGAAAATCTTATAGATGGACTTCCAGTAGTGCCCTTTATCTCAGTACAATATTTCAGGGTTTTACCGCTAATAGTTTCAGAGATATAGAATGCCGGTGAAATATTTCGCACATCCGCCATCTTGTGATTATGTAAACAATTGAACGAAGTTAGATGTCGGTGCATTACAATGTAAATAAACATATACTGTACCAAGTTTCATTGCGTTTGGTTGGTCAAATCGCGAGAAACGTCTATTGAAAAGTCGCAAATTCGCTTGGCCGCCATGTTCGTTTTGTAGTTACCAGGTTTTCAAAAGTCACATAAGTGAACTTATAGTAGTTCCCTCTATCACCATACAAAATGTCAGGGTAATATCGGTAATAGTTTCTGAGATATTGAATGCTGGTGAAATATTTCGCACAGCCGCCATGTTGGATTGGTGAGTCGTAACAAAATTTGAAGGGCACGGTCGAGGTCGCCGGGAATAGTGCTATGAAATTTCCGAGTTTCATTGAAATCGCTCCTGCCGTTTAGATTTTATTAGGGGGGGCAAACACACGAATCACACACACACACACACACACACGCACGCACACACACACGGACAAAAGGTGATCTCATAAGCCTATTTTTTCAAAATTGAAAATAGGCTAAAAATGGGAAAATCTTATTAGATGCGGATGAAGTCTGTATGCGGTGGAAAGAATATCTTGAAGAACTATATGATGGGAATGTATCTAATAAAACATGGTAGATTGAACCGGAAGATGATATAGAAGAAAATGATAAGGGCCCTGCTATCACAAGAAGAGAATTTGAATCAGCGCTTGAAAGAATAAGTGACAATAAAGCTAGCGGTCCAGATAACATGCCGGGAGAACTACTAAAGAACATGGGTGAGAAAATGAAAGACCTACACACATCAAAAAAAGTTTTGCATCACCTCGGTTCCCAGATCTCCGGCATATAGACGTTGACTGTGTATATTGTATCAAAGATACAGTCCCTTTGACTGTTCATAGATGTCACTAAAACTGCTCAAAGATGTAAACAACCATGCATGAGCAGGGCCTATTAGACGGAGGGGGTACGACAGCCGATCAGTTCCAGTCATTCCACCAGGACGAAGGTACGCTGCTCATGTTGTCTGTAGTTCTACCATGCCTAGAAGGTCAATACCGCAGTTCGATCGCGTCCGCATTGTTACTTTGTGTCAAGAAGGGCTCTCAACAAGGGAAGTTTCCAGGCGTCTCAGAGTGAACCAAAGCGATGTTGTTCGGACATGGAGGAGGTACAGAGATACAGGAACTGTCGATGACAGGCCTCGCTCAGGCCGCCCAAGGGCTACTACTGTAGTGGATGACCGCTACTTACGGATTGCCGCTCGGAGGAACCCTGACAGCAATGCCACCATGTTGAATAATGCGTTTCGTTCAGCCACAGGACGTCGTGTTTCAACTCAAACTGTGCGCAATAGGCTGCATGATGCGCAACTTCACTCCCGACGTCCATGGCGAGGTCCAGCTTTGCAACCCCGACACCATGCAGCGCGGTACAGATGGGCCCAACAACATGCTGAATGGACCCCACAGAATTGGCATCACGTTCTCTTCACCGATGAGTGTCGCATATGCCTTCAACCAGACAATCGTCGGAGACGTGTTTGGAGGCACCCTGGTCAGGCTGAACGTCTTAGACACACTGTCCAGCGAGTGCAGCAAGGTGGTGGTTCCCTGATGTTTTGGGGTGGCATTATGTGGGGCCGACGTACGCCACTGGTGGTCATGGAAGGCTCCGAAACGGCTTTACGATACCTGAATGACATCCTCCGACCCATAGTGCACCCATATCGGCAGAAATATTGGAGAGGCATTTGTCTTCATGGACGACAATTCTCGACCTCATCGTGCACATCTTGTGAATGCGTTCCTTCAAGATAACGACATCGCTCGACTACAGTGGCCAGCATGTTCGCCAGACATGAACCCTATCGAACATGCCTGGGATATGTTGAAAAGGGCTGTTTATGGACGTCTTGACCCACCAACCACTCTGAGAGATTTACGCCGAATTGTCGTTGAGGAGTGGGACAATTTGGACCAACAGTGTCTTGATGAACTTGTGGATAGTATGCCACGACGAATACAGGCATGCATCAATGCAAGAGGACGTGCTACTGGGTATTAGAGGTAGTGGTGTGTACTGCAATCTGGACCACAAATGCTGAAAGTCTAGCTGTATGATGGTACAACATGCAATGTGTGGGTCTCATGAGCAATAAAACGAGCTGAAATGTTGTTTGTGTTGATCTCTATTCCCTTTGTATTTAAAGGTTCCGGAACTCTTGGAACCGAGGTGATGCAAAACTTTTTTTGATGTGTGTACTTTATGATGCAATCTGCAGGTGCTATGATAGTGGCAAAATTCCTGAAGACTTCGCCAAAAGCAGAACAGTTATGATACCAAAGAAAAGAATTAGTACAGAATGCTCTGAACACAGAACCTTCGCAATTGAAATTTGAGCTCCATGTTGAATAACTTGGAAGGTATGAATGGAAGCTATTTCAAAATTGGCACACGTATACATAATAATATTGTAAATTAATTTCCAGGAGGTCATACATGGCAGTGTTGCCAAACGGATTATAAGCCTGCTGATAGGTCCAAATTTTAAATGCATATAACTTCTACACTATCAATTGGATTTCAACTAAATTTCGTATGTGCTATGCGTACGTAAACAGATATGACTGGGCGTATTCTTAAGAGCCACAGGGCTGCCAACTGTAAATAAATGCTCTCATTTTTTTTTAAATCAAAATACCCATATATCTTAAAGTATGCAAGCCGACAGCTTTAAACTATGCACACATATAGTACCTGACATTCTATATTAATTAGGAGTAACTTATATACGTCAGTGCTACCAACATGATTCTAAGCCTGCTGAGAGGTCCAACTTTAAATACATGTAACTTCTATACTATCATTTGGATTTCAACCAAATTTCGTATGTGCTGTGTGTACATAAGCAGATATGACTGAGCGTATTCTTAAGAGCCACCAGGGCTGCCAACTGTAAATAAATGCTCTCATTTAAAAAAAATCCAAATACCCACATATCTTAAAGTATGCATGCCGACAGCTTTAAACTATGCACACGTATAGTACCTGACATTCTATATTAATTAGGAGTAACTTATATACGTCAGTGCTACCAACATGATTCTAAGCCTGCTGAGAGGTCCAACTTTAAATACATGTAACTTCTATACTATCATTTGGATTTAAACCAAATTTCGTGTGTGCTATGTGTACCATAACACATATGACTATGCCGATTCTTAAGCATAACCAGGGCTGCCAACTGTTAATAAATACTGTCTCTATTTTTGTTACCCTAATATCAATATATCAGAAAGTATGCAAGCCAATAGCTCTAAGCTTTGCACACGTATAGTACCTGGCATTCTATATTAATTTGGAGTAACTAATATAGGCCTACGCCAGTGCTGCTAACATGATTCTAAGCCTGCTGATAGGTCCAATTTTAAAATGTTGTAACTTCTATACTAACTAATGGATTTTATTTAAAATTGACACAACAATAGATCATATTATTTCAGATTATTTCTGACCAATACATGTATGTCATTTTGCCAACATGATTTTACGCGCGCTGTTAGATCCAATGTTTAACAGCATGTAACGTCCATGCTATCCATTGGACTTCAACCGAATTTTGTATTCTGTACCTTAAGAGATGGAACTAAGAATATATTCAGTCATCAGGGCTGCCAACTGTAGTTCTCTATTAGGCTGCATTATGCCAGGTATACAGTACTTCGAACTAATTAGAAATGTCAATATTACCAACTTAATGTCGTCATTATTGTAGATAGATCCATATACATTAATCATTCGCATGAATCTTAAATTTTAAGAAAAGTAGGCTCTTTAGTTCGTCACGGAACTTCTTGTTCCGTAATGATAATGCTAATAATGAATAGGGAAACGGCAATTTACTAATTACAGTACTGACACATGTAATTTACAAACGAATTGAAAAATATTATCAGAAAGAGGAGTAAGTGAACTAAGAGACATGGCCTTGGCCTATATCTCATTGGCCGTTAGGAAAATAGAGACCAATAGTGTCATCTTTTGTAGCATAGCGCGGTAGGAATATAATCAGAGCACTTGGAAAACTTCAGCCGTCCCAAGCGCCAGAGGCAGCTATAGTGTCATTTATCGCCACATAGCGCTCAAGGAATAGGATCGGAATAAATGAAAGTAAATTTGAAAGCACCATTGCTTATTTCAGCTGATAACCTCAATGTACTGCACCAACACAATCTCACTTATACAGAGGCATAATATTCATAATGACAACTGTTTAAAGGGGCCTAAGAAATCTTTTTGCATTAATTATTCCTCGTGACTGCAATTTATAAGCGGCGCAACATTTAACTATTTTCGCAATTCTGCACCAGAACACTGGTAGGGGTGACGTGATGATGCAGCCCGAATGACCAGGCAACAATTGACTTATTAAAATATGCTTAGAAGTACACTACTACGGACATGTTCTAGGGCCTAAAAGCGTGGTTTACAAGTTCATTTTGTCTGTTTTCTAAATGTAGGGAATGGAGAGGGTTTTCCAAACTATCAAGTGGACAGTGGTACTGCCCCCGTAAATTGAATTATTAAGGGACAAAATGAGAGTATTTTCCGCCCCATGATGAAATTTAACTAGCAAATATAATTTCTGGAAGTGCGACACGAGAGTGTAGTGTTACAAGCTCGAGACTGTGGGAGAGCCCGATCACGTGATAGATTGCACAATGGACGCTTCTAGAAGGCTATTCTTAGCATAGCAACAGCGAGTTTGGTAATTAATATTATAAATATTGTTATAAATTATGCTATTGGATCCCAGCCCAGAGCCAATGAGGAGAGGTCTTATTGAAGACGGGATCAACTTTAATTACACAACATGAGGAAATTATGCATTTAGGCCCTTAGAAGAAGATTTTCTTATTTTGTAATGAAGAGAATATTAAGAGAAATTATGTCTGATACTTTAAAAACCGCAGATCGGTTAATCTACGCAGTAATAAGTATTGGTAATCTACGCGCTAAAATTATGATGGTAGATTGATATGGCCGCCAAAAATTCGACTTGGAGAGGGAGATCCAAGGATCGATGTTCTTATTCCAGCAGACTTAGAAGAGTGAGGAAGTGATTTTACTGGGTTAACGGAGATCCCAAGGCTTAGTCCGAGTGCGACGACTGTCGACTTGTGGAGACGCGAGTATAGCTAGGTGGAGCGTTAGAGATCACCGAACTTCCATTCTGTGTGAAGTTGCGAGGAACATAGTATTGATTATATTTTATACAATATTGAGATTTGAAGTTAAATAAGTGAACATTTATCAAGAACAGGTCGCCTACTATATATTGTGGAAAGTCGAGCGCTTAAATATTCACCGTTTCGACGATATCAGCCTGCCAAGTTAGATTTCCAAATGTGTTGGAAATAGAGCTGAAGATTATTATAAATTGCAAAGTGAAGTTGGCGAACGCAGTTCAAGTGAACAGTGGCGGAGGACATTTAATATTGGCGCAACACATAAACATTAATAGAACGACTATAATTATTCTTCAAACATTATCATTCAACTTAATTAATATTGTTGATATGATGAACTAAACAGTCATGCGCCAGAGACATATTCGATAACAGGAGTTAAGATACAGCGATGGAGCTTCGTTAGGCAACGTATTCTTGAATACAGACGTAGTGTACGGTCCATCTTGTGCATTTTCCTCAGTCTACGAACACTAACATAACATCAATTAGCAATGGAAACATTTCATTTTCTATTTATATGAATATTTCCATAATTACATTCCAATGATGAAGCTGATACATATTTACGACGGAGAATGAAGACTCTACAGAAGAGATTTGTCAAGATGCTAGGGAAAGGTAACCCAGCAACCCAGAAGAATTTCCCAGAAGGATGTCGTTCGAGCCCAGTCGAATGTTGGTGAATTCCAGAGAGAGACGTGTCTTATCTCTGAGGTCGCAGATCCGAGGTTCGAATGCAGATCCATCTCAGTGTCTTGTACTGAGGAAACATCTAAAGTATTGTGGCAATACTTACATTGATCTTCAAGTTTTCGTCTAAATAAGGTATTAGTGTAT
Source organism: Meconema thalassinum (assembly GCA_946902985.2). Lineage (NCBI taxonomy): Eukaryota > Metazoa > Arthropoda > Insecta > Orthoptera > Tettigoniidae > Meconema > Meconema thalassinum. The sequence continues at coordinate 589,220,942 of OX336388.2, forward strand.
CTCAATTGTTATATAGAGCTAGATTAGTGACATTCTGAGTCATCGATCTTATTCCATATTTTCGGCGATCTTTTTACATATTTCTATGTTTTCACACTTCATGTACTTTAGTGCTTTTATGTATTTTACACTTCAGATGTGTGTTGAGATTTTTAGGCTGCAAGATTATATAGAAGATGATTGCATTTAATCAATTTTTCAATTTTATTCAACGGATCAGTTGTGGAACTGACATTAATATTTTGTTTGAGGAATCATATTGCCTCATAGGAGATTAGTCGTTTCGACTCTCGAATTTTAATAATTTCATTTAAACCAAGTATTCTGACATTGTGTCATAGCTTCAAATTAAATTCTTATTAAATTTAATTTGAGCACTTTAATGTAACGACATATTATTTCAAGAAAAGAAGAAACATCGAATGATATTGTTATATCATTATTGTACATAAACTATCGACGATCTAAGAAATACTAGTCGTTTGATAAGACCGAAGTCTTTATCCCTATGAATATTCTTTGTGTAGAGTGGAAAAACAATACGACATTGACAAACCTTTATTATTATCTGTAAAGCTAAGAGCTTTGTTCATTTAATATGTTAGAGGAAATACCTTTCGATAGAAGATAATTCAAATCATTGGCTAGGAATTCAAAGCTAGTTTATCCCAGTCAGGATTGAATTCTATCTGACACTATAAAAAACATGTGTTATTTTATTCTATTTGTGTAACATCAAGTCATTTTGTGGACATGATATTACAACGATAAACAATTCATAGCTTGACAAGTGAGATGAATCAGGAGTATTATTTTAGCCTACTTTCGATTTTTGCAAAAAATTAAAGTAAACTTATGAGATCAACACAGGGCGAAAAAAGTGTGTCTGTGTGTGTGTGTGTGTGTGTGTGTGAGTGAGTGTGTGAACTCTGAATGGCTGTCCCCCCTATCAATTCGAACACGGTGAACGCGAATTGAACGAAATTTGGTACAAAGGTAGCACTAGCAAAGGACACCTCTGTGTCATGTTTTAAATCACCTCCATCTTGACGGAAACGTAATGGCGGCCACACAAATGTTCAAAGCTTAAATCATATTACGACTAACTTAATCATCCGATCTCTACCAAATTTTGCAACAACATACCTTTACAGAGGAAGCATCCATTGACTATATTAATAGGTCATTAGCCTAATAGTTTGCGGATGGCGGCCATCTTTGAGTCACAATCGATTCCCCCAATTAATTCCAACACGGTGGAACCGAATGGAACGGAATTTGGTACAGAGGTAGCACTAGCATAGGGCACCTCAGTGTCATGTTTTATATCGCTGCCATCTTGACAGAAACATAATGGCGGCCACACAGATATTCAAAGCTTAAATCAAATTACGACTAACATAATCATCCGATCTCTACCAAATTTTGCAACAACACACCTTAATGGAGGGAGCATCCTTTGACCAATCTAATAGGTCATCAGCCAAATAGTTTGCGGATGCCTGCCATCTTTGTGTGAAAATCGATTCCCCCTATTAAGTCAAACACGGTGAAACCGAATGGAACGAAATTTGGTACAGAGGTAGTACTAGCAAAGGGCACCTCTGTGTCATGTTTTATACCGCCGCCATCTTGACGGACACGTAATCGCGGCCACACAAATGTTCAAAGCTTAAATCAAATTACGACTAACTTAATCATCCGATCTCTACCAAATTTTGCAACAACATACCATTATAGAGGAAGCATTCATTGACCAAATTAATAGGTCATTAGCCTAATAGTTTGCGGATGGCGGCCATCTTTGTGTCAAAATTGATTACCCCAATTAAATCCATTACGGTGGAACCGAATGGAACGGAATTTGGTACAGAGATAGCACTAGCAAAGGGCACCTCAGTGTCTTGTTTTATATCGCCGCCATCTTGACGGAAACGTAATGGTGGCCACACAAATGTTCAAAGCTAAAATCAAATTAAGATTAACCTAATCATCCGATCTCTACCAAATTTTGCAACAACATACCTTTATGGAGGGAGCATCCTTTGACCAAACTAGTAGGTCATTAGCCTAATAGTCTGCGGATGGCGGCCATTTTGTGTCAAAATCGATTCCCCTATTAATTCGAACACGGTGAAACCGAATGGAACGAAATTTGGTACAGAGGTAGCACTAGCAAAGGGCAACTCAGTGTCATGTATTATATCGCCGCCATCTTGACGGAAACGTAATGGCGGCCAAACACATGTTCAAAGCTTAAATTAAATTACGATTAACCTAATCATCTGATCTCTACCAAATTTTGCAACAACATAACTTTATGGAGGGAGCATTCTTTGACCAATCTAATAGGTCATTAGCCTAATAGTTTGTGGTTGGTGGCCATCTTTGTGTCAAAATCGATTCCCCCTATTAATTCGAACACGAAGAAACTGAATGAAACGAAATTTGGTACTGAGGTTGCACTAGCAAAGGGCACCTCAGTGTCATGTTTTACATCGCCACCATCTTGACGGAAACGTAATGGCGGCCACACAAATGTTCAAAGCTTAAATCAAATTACGATTAACCTAATCATCCGATCTCTACCAAATTTTGCAACAACATACCTTTATGGAGGGAGCATCTTCTGACCAAACTAATAGGTCATTAGCCTAATATTTTGTGGATGGCGGCCATCTTTGTGTGAAAATCGATTCCCCCTATTTATTCGAACACGGTGAAACCGAATGGAACGAAATTTGGTACAGAGATAGCACTAGCAAAGGGCACCTCAATGTCATGTTTTGTATCACCACCATCTTGACGGAAACGTAATCGCAGCCACCCAAATGTTAAAAGCTAAAATGTAATTACGACCAACCTAATAATCTAGTCTCTACCAAATTTTGCAACAACATATCTTTATGTGGGAAGCATATTCTGACCAATCTGCAAGATCATCAGCCCAATAGTTTGCAGATTGTGGCCAGTATGGGTGAAAATTGATTCCCCCTTTCAATTCAAGCACGGTGAAACCGAATTGAACGAAATTAGGTACAGAGGTAGCACTAGCAAAGGGCACCTCAGTGTCATGTTTTATATCGCCGCCATCTTGACGGAAACGGAATGACGGCCACCCAAATGTTAAAAGCTTGAATCAAATTATGACCATCCTAATAATTTGATCTCTACCAGATTTTGCAACAACATGCCTTTTTGTGGAAAGCAGCTTATGACTGACTACAAGGTCATCAGGCCAACAGTTTTTAAATAGCGGCCATGTATGTGTGCAAATCCATTCCCCAGATCAATTCAAACACGGTGAAACCGAATTGAATGCATTTTTTTTACAGAGGTATCACTAGCAAAGGGCACCTCATATTCATGTTTAATATCCCTATAGCACGTTGTATTTCAACAAGCTACTACAACCAACATTCAATTATACTCCTTGAAAAGGACAAAGAGTTATAACAATACCCATGCATTTAGGAGAAAGTAGGCTATATGTTCTTTATTGAACATCTAGTTTTTTTTGCCAGAAGGATGTCGGTCGAGCCCAGGCGAATCTTGGTGAATTCCAGAGAGGGACGTTTCCTATATCTGAGGTAGCAGATCCAAGGTTCGAATGCAGATCCATCTCAGTGTATTGTACTGAGGAAACATCTAATGTATTGTGGGAATACTTACATAGGCCAAGTTTTCGTCCAAATAAGGTAGCAGTGTATCTCATTTGTAGTATAGAGCTTGATTAGTGACATCCTGAGCCAGCGATCTCACTCCATATTTCCATATTTTCATATTTCCATATCTCCATATTTCTATATTTTCACATTTCATGTATTTCAGTGCTTTCATGTATTTTACTCTTCAGATGTGTGTGGAGATTTTTATGTTTCAAGATTATTCAGGTGATGAGTGCCTTTCATCTATTTTCAATTTTATTCTACGGATCAGTTATGGAACTGACATTAAAAATTTTGTTTGAGGAATCATATTGCCTCATAGAAGACTAGTCGTTTCGACTCTCGAATTTTAATAATTTCATTTAAACCAAGTATTCTGACATTGTGTCATAGCTTCAGATTAAATTCTTATTAAATTTAATTTGAGTACTTTAATGTAACGACATTAAACTTCAAGAACAGAAGATACATCGAATGATATTGATACATCATTATTGTACATAAACTATCGACGATCTAAGAAATACTAGTCGTTTGATAAGACCGAAGTCTTAATCCTTATGAACATTCTTTGTGTAGAGTGGAAAAACATTACGACATTGACAAACCTTTTTATTAATTGAAAAGCTAAGAGCTTTGTTCATTTAATATGTTAGAGGAAATTCCTTTTGATAGAAGATTATTCAAATCTTTGGCTAGGAATTCAAAGCTAGTTTATCCCGGTCAAGATTGAATTCTATCTGACACTATAAATAACATGTGTGTTATTTTATCCCATTTGTGTAACATCAAGTCATTTTGTGGACATGATATTACAACGATTATCAATTTATAGTTAGACAAGTGAGATGAAACAGGAGTATTAGTTTTATTACATGTATTTGCGACAGACGAGTTAACAGTTAATTATCTTGTTGTGGAGTAAACTTTAGGAGGTTAATCACGACTGTCTAATATCGTTCATTACAATTTGAAGTTTCGTTTGAATCATTTGAAGAACTTATAGTCCAGTAATCATGAGCAATGATACTGAGGATCATGCCAGTATTTGAGAGAAGTTTCTACATGAGATATGTTAATAACAATTAATCCCTTTTGGTTATTGTTTAACATAGTAGATGATAATTGTTTATGCCATATATACTGTTATATGAGGTTTTGTAGAGCTATGGAGTGCTCGTGCGAGGGAATTCCGCATTTTAAGGAAGTCGAAGTATTGTTGTTCTTTGATAAAAGACATGTATCATGATAAGAGCCGTTGTATACAATTAGTTCAGTTCTTGTGAATTAACGTTTTAGCTGCGTTAACAGGAGGGTTTCAGCGGAAAAGCAACTTGAGAAAAATTGTCTACTCACGTCTATAATACTATTATAAAATTTTTATTAAACCCGAATTTATGTAATTACGTACAGCTTACCTTAATCAGTTGACTGTACTATACCGATAATGTAATGAAACCTATATAAGACGTGGTGTATGCAGTATATTAAAACTACAGAACGTTAAAAAGGATGGTAATGTGAAAAACCAGTGTATATATTTAGTTAAGAATTATATTGTAACCGAGAAGTTAGGATCTCGAAAGTGTAGCGTTAGCAACACTAGATAATGGATATTATTATAAACATATTACATGTAAATAATTTTTGTGGAAATTGTGCCGTTAATACGTCACTTCTTATCCTTACTGCTCTGTTTTGCCGATGGTCTCTAGGAGTCTGCCTGAAGTGGAGATATCAGTTCTCTGTTTTGCCGCTAGAGAGCTGCACCACGGTAAGAAGTTGATAGTAGCCTTGGGTCTGCTATATGTATCTTATGCGCATGACCAGTCATCCTAATGTTTTGAAGACAATTGCTGTTTGTTTTTGATGATGATTATGAAATGATCTGGAAAGAAGTAAGTAGTTATTTACTGCGAGTTCCCACAGGAACTAAATAGCCTATGGGCCGCTTAATCCTGCATGTATTTGTATTACACTAGTGGAGTGACAGTACCCTTCGACTTTTCGAAACTACTGCTGATATATATATTTTGTATGTAAATTTTGATATTGTAAGCTTCAGTTAGGTTTCAGTTCTATTATTCTTTGGGAGAATTGGAGTGAGTTTAGTTATGTAAGTGCCCCTATGGCAATGTAGTATTTGTTTTGTTTTAGGATCTTCTGTTGGGTTTCTTAACTATGCATGACAGTCAGCTGGGGTGTGAACAGAGAAGGATCGAGGGAGCCATTGCTGAAGTTCTGTCTTCTTATGAAGTTCTTCTGGAAATTAAAAGATTTTAATGGTGGGTTGGTTTGGCCATAAGTTTTATATGTATGACAACGTGTGTGAGCTTTTGAAAATACGACGTGAAGTTCTTAAAGTGTTTGAAAGTACCTTAGTTCATGCTGCTGATGCAAACTTCTAAGATTGAAATTGTAGGCTATTCCTTAGATGGTAATGAGGCCTATATGATTGATAGTTGGGTAACTGTCGTGACATGTATGCTGGACTACATAAGTCTTTTTCCGTGCGAAGGCAAGTACTGGGAACGTGAACTATTTCCACATCTTCTAGTTTTGTTAAATCTAATATTAGTGTTAATGTTATTGTAAATATAATGTTGAAAAATGTCAATAGAAGTTGTTCATTTAAGGAACGCAAGTGTATCATTTCTAGGTCTAGGCTTAGTAATGTAGTCTCGGAATACTATTCTGGGTATGTTGTTTCTTTTGGGCCTGGTCATTCCATTTAAGGGGGTATCTCCTGCGTGTCAGAAATGATTTAATTAAATAAATAATTTAGTAGGATTTATTAATCAATTGCTTTGGAACAGTGTGTGTTTATGAGCGGATGTCTTTGGTGTGAATGATTATTCATTGTTAAGAGCAAATGTGGAACCGTATTGGTCTAGAACAATAACGGAGTGCGAATGAAAGTGTGTATAAAAATTTTAGAATGATTGGTTAAGAAACAGAGGAGTTATATGAACTTTTGTAAGATCTAAATGTTAATTTTTGCGTGTTTTATATATGCACGCAAGCAGCCTCTGTAGGCTAGCAAGCATGAGTCACCGTTAGTAGTGGAGAGCGATGACATAATATTTAAGCAGGTGTAGACCAACTGCCTTCTATTTATTGTATAAACCAGTTTCGAGTTCGACGTGGTGCCGATATTTCATTGATGAAACAAAGCCACGGCACGTGCATTCTACAACGCAGGGTTGTGAATGAAATCAGGTGTCTGGAATGCCATTAGGAGGCTTCACTAAACGTTTTTATTTCTACGCAGTGCAGGCCTATAACAAGCCAAGAATTATACTCATAATTTTAATACAGCATTGTAAAAAGATGTAGAGTTGAAAGGAGGTGTGAATGCTTGCGTGTTTTTAATTTTAAAGTTAATTGTTAAATTAATTTATTGTTATTTTGTTTATAGTAGATTGGTTTACCTTTTTGTTAATAAATTTGTTCAGATTGTTTTCCATTGTTTTTGGAGTGATTCATTTTAAATATAAGGAGCAGAGTATTGTGGATGTAGTGTAGGCGAAGCTGAGTCCCAGTCCCCGAGGTAAGTAAAGGTAAGTGCCCCGTGTAGTTGGTTGTTGATCCACAATATTCTTGTAACTGCTGTCTGTAAATCCCTAAAGGCCATGTTGGAAGCGATTTCTAATGTTGTATTTGCCGGAGCAATTAGAAATAAGCAATCCAGCGGGAGCAATGGATATTCCAACGGGATCCTTTCCGGATTATCGGGTACAGTACCAGCAGGATTTCAAGGGGTAAGTATGTAAAATGTGGTGCAATTAGGTGAAACGGTGTAGATTTGTGCTAAATCGCCTAAATGCAGGGAATGGAGTGGTCTGTCCGAAATTTCATGCAGACATTGTTACTCGCAGGGCTCCAAAGGGTAAGTATGTAAAATTTGGTTCAGATCGGTGACATGGTGTAGATTTGAGACAAAGGGCCTAAATGCAGGGAATGGAGTGGTCTGTCCGAAATTTAAAGTAGACAGTGTTACCCGCAGGGTATACGAATGCATAGAGAATACTACAGTTCAATAAATCCTTGAGCAACACTGAGAAATGGCTTCAAATACCATATCCTATCTCCAATTTACACATGCTAGTGCAACAATCACATAAACGCAGGTTATCACAAAAAATCTACACACACACCCATGTACACGGGGCAACATGACCACGATGTCTAATTCTCGCAAATGAAATAACAACTGTCTACACATGGAAACAGCAAAATGGTGATAGGTGAATGTAGGAATGTTTGCCACTATGTTTCTCTGACAGTATAGCATTACATCGGTCAGTTTTCCCGTATCCTTTAGCACATTTTACCGGACTATCATGATACAGAGTAAATAGTTGTCACCTAGTGACAACCTGCCCATCAATGGTGATAGTCGTTGTCGCTTAGCGACAATATGTCCGTCAATTTATTAGATCGGTGAAACGGTGTAGATTTGTATAAATAACATACAAACAGACAAACAAACATTGAGTTATATATATATATATATATATATATAGAGAGAGAGAGAGATTTTGGAATGTAAATACACACTATATATGCTTAACATTATAACGTGTGAGTGAATATAAGTCAATAAATACAAAAAAAAACAGGTAAAAATTTGAACCAACTTGGATTTGAGTCACGAACCTCGTGGGTGAGAGTCAAAGACGCTAACCCGTTGCTAAACATAGGCAATGTTAGTAATGCATTAACAACTGGTCTAGTATAACTGTATACCATATTTCCATATTTTGTATTGGGAAGAACGACTTCATTAGCGTTCTCTGCCGTTCTTATAAACCATTTGATATTAAATTTGCATTATTGTGTTCATTACATTCCTAAAAGGATATAAGTTTAACAAAATATGGACTAACCAATCAATAGCGTCCATTTTGATCCAACGGGGCGGCACGGCTGAGCTTGATACGTCACGGTTAGCCTGAAATATTAGTCACTACTACGGAATAATATTCTTTTTTATGTTAATATCCTACAGATCACCTCCATGAAGACAGTTTAAACCACCCTCTTTACGATAAGCGGATTTAGTTAGGCAGGGCCTTGTTGAATCGTAAGCTACGCTTAGGCTATAATAGTTGTATGAATCATACATCCGTTATCTTAAAACTATTTGTCTAATGACCTTGTAGTTTGACCAAAAGACGCTTCCAACATTAAGGTGTACTGTTGCAAAATTTGGTAGCGATCGGTTAATTAGGTTAGTCGTAATTTGATTTAAGCTTAGAACATTTGGGTGGACGCCATTTCTTTTTTGTTATGATGGTGGTGATATACAACATGACACTGAGTTGTACTTGCTACCTCTGTACCAAAGTTGATTTGATTTGGTTTCGTCGTGTTTGAATTGTTAGGGGGAGGGGGATCGGTTTGCACACATGTACGGCCCCTATCTCCTAACTATTTAGATGTAGTTTTGGCAAAAATCGCTTCCCACATGAGGGTATATTGTTGCAAATTTTGGTAGAGATCAGGTGATCAGGTTAGTCGTAATTTGATTTAAGCTTTGAGCATTTGAATAGCCGCCATTCCGTTTCCGTCAAAATGGCTGCGATATAAAACATGACACTGAGGTGTCCTTTGCTATTGCTACCTCTATACCCAATTTGGTTCAATTCAGTTTCGTCACACACACACACACACACACACACACACTGACACATTTTAGCCCGTGTAGGCAGCGCATTTGTACTATGCGGTGCAAGCAGTTTTATTGACATTCCTGCCACCACGCGTTAGTTGGGTTGCAGCAAACTGTATTGGAAGGGGCTGCTGAATCACCCGATATACGCGACTGTTCGTATGAGCCAGTACAGGTAGTGGTTTTATATGAAATTGAAATTGAAATTTATTCATTTTACGTTGATGGCAAGTAGAACTAAAAGGCTCTTTATCATCATGTGACTGCCACTAACTGCTACAATATACTTACATGATAAGCAATCTCTCTATATAAAATGTTAAGGTGTATGTTTCACAAACTCGAGGTCTTAAACCAGAGGGAGTTACTGTAAAAGATGTGGTTTGTGCTGAAATATTCCAAATCGTCTCAATAGAACAGGAAATATCTTGCATTTCGTGAAAATTCAACCCGAAATCACCATTTTCATCCAAATTTATGGTATATACATGGCTTGACCAGAAATTAAAGTGATAAATGAGGGAGCTCCAGATATCCAAGCGTTTTGAAATAAAAATATTTTGGCGGTCTTGGGCGAGGCATGAGCCACGTGTGTTAGCATAGTTCCCAGGCAACGGTTGGCGTATCGGAAAGAGTAGATAACGGTAATCTGAGAGTCGTGGGGTTTGAGTCCCTATGCGGAATATTTTTGTCTTGTCCCCCTTCCGTCCAATCTTAAACTGTCTGTAAATTTTGCGGAACGAAAAGTTCACAGGCGAAAGGAGAGTTGCAATTCCAGGGAATCACGAGGTGAATGAAACTCAAATCCCCCTTCCGTCCAATCTTAAGTTTCACAGGTGAAATGAAGAAAATCCGAGTTGCACTTCCAGGGAAACTCCAAACACAACCACCCTTCTCAGAAGTCTTAACTCAACGCGACTTGACGGTTTGCTGCTGGCTGTATCTGGGGCAATAGGTTCGCCCGATAACTAGGCTGTAACAGGGATTATAGACTCGCCCTTAGCTAGCTCGTAAACTGTCGCCTCAGTAGTTGAATGGACATGGTTGGAAGAAATTTAAACGTAAAAACACTTATAGTGGGCGATGTATTGAAGACTATTTGTAGATCTTTTCATGCGGAACAATTCTTACACTCATAGTATTTAGACATTATTAACGGTTTGCCCAGCGTAAGCTTACAAACCGCTCAGACGCCAGTTTTTTTTCGACTTTTCCACTGAAATCGTTACTGCTCGGCTTCCTTTGATAATAAATAAATTATTTTCTACATAAATCATCCCCGAGATATCCTTTACAGAATGGTGAAAACCGCATTAAAATCCGTCCAGTGGTTCTCGAGTTTACCCGTAACATCCAAGAATCGGGGACTTAGTTTTATAGTAAGTAGAGATTAGATACATGTACGATTTTACATTTTACGACTTATACGTACTGGGGTGATATACATCGTAAAAACAGGGAAGCAGTAACTTTCTCGGCATCTTGCACAGGCTATAAGCGCCGCATATGGTTGTTTTGAAGTTGCTATAGAAAACAAAGAACATACGTGGCTCATGCTTCGCTCGACCCACGCCAAACATGCTATTTTTTTCTAAACGGTGTCCAATCTGGAGCTCCTACTTCTGCCACTTTCTTCTCTGGCCAAACCCTGCATATACCATAAATTTGGACAATATCGCTGATGACGAGCAGACGCGGTCCCCTTGTTAGTACACAACAACTGAAATCACTTATACAGGGCGCCAGGGAATGTTCTCCGCAGTGCCTACAAGCTGCTGCGAGAGATAGCGTCTTCAGTTACGTTGGCAGCACGGCTGTCGCTTGTATCAAAACAAACAAACAAACAGTAAACTTTGTACTCATCACAGCCATTCATAACATACTGTTGCACTCTTCCAATAGTCTAAATATACACACTGACGATTTCAACAGCCCACAGCCCACACATGTGGCCCTCACCCTATCAAGGACACCGTGCTGCCTACTAAACTGATGACGTTTCCTTTCGCAGCTGCACGTAGCCACTGCGGGGAACATTACCTGGTGCCCTGTACATTGTTTAATATTTACACTGATAATGGCATAAGAGATGTGTGTTTCGAGCCTTGTCGCTTTTCTGCCGTAATGTATGCAGTCTTTAATCATTGAATATGTATACTGGAGGCATTTACACCAAATGGCTCGTTACATTTCACTATGTGATTCTGAGGAATCTGGAGGGCGATAGCTGTGAACGTATTGTTTCGATCATGCAATTGGCTCGTTGACAGATGAGGGGTTATAATAGTTTAAGAAATTTTCAACACAATCTAGTTGCTGAGTACGACCTTTTTTTCCATGCTTCAACAAACCAAGGGAGGATATGTTACTTTCGTCTTAACATTTCACATGATAGATGGTATGTTGGCTTTCACGGCCAGTAAAGCCAGCCCGCTGATGAGCCAGCTTGGTGTCCTAGGCGAAAACCCACACAAGATACGGCACGAACCTAGAATAATTACCGAGTTGTAATTCACTGGCCGTGAAAGCCAATTTACCATCTTTTTGGAAGCCTTTTAGCTCTCACAGTAAAGACGCAGGTGCGCTTCATGAAAAAGGAGGTAGCGCGCAGTTCGCTACTCCTTTGGGGGTCCGGGCACGGACACCAAGATCCCGCTGATGAGCCAGCTTGGTGTCCTAAGCGAAACCCCACACAAGACACGGCACAACCCTAGATAAATTGCTGAGTTTTTATTTCCCATGATAGTTCTCATTTACGTTGGCAAACCTGACGTTGAACAGTAGAAGAAGTTGTTGTTAATTAAAATTAGAGGCTTCGGAGATCTTGGTTATCAGGCCCGTTTAACTGGGTGCGTGTTGACCTTGTCTGATAAACTGAATGTATGTATTACGAACAGGGATAAGGTAGGTGCCCCGGGACTTGAAATAACGTACGATCCGGCATTTGCCTGGAGCGAGAGTTGCAAAACTCGGCGAGAAGCCACACTCAGGATAGCTGCTGTTAGCGCCTGGTTTTGAACCTGCGATGTCAGGGCTAGCTGCAGTGGTGCGGCCGTGGTGTATGATTTAACGAGCATGGCTACGCCGCGGGACTATCATCAATAGCGCTCTAAAGATGAACTACTGTGAAGCTGGCCCCTCTGTAGGACTCATGTGCACAATATCTCTCGAGGAGCTACACTCGATTACGTCACAGCGTGTCTACTTGTTGCGCTCGAGGCGTGAATCTCAGCTTATGGCACGTACAGCATTTTCTCTCTTCCTCTCCCTCTCCCTGAAGCTGGTGTGATAATGCTGAGTAAATGTTCAGCAATTTTCTTATACGAGGGAAGTTCCGAAAGTAAGTTTCGTCATCTTATTGCTCGAGCAAATGGTACACCAGGTGACACAAACAATAACCATAAGAATCCACACCCCTGTTTGGTTCAACGACGGTAGGAGCATCAGTGGAGGGTCAATAACGCGTGCTCAGAGCGTCGACGAGAGAGGAGCAGCAGACTGGCGTGCCCGATATCATTCGAGTGCCACTTACAATGGCAGACAAACGCGTACTGACAAGGTGGTACTCAATGGAAGTGCATGCTGTTATCCGGTATGTATGGGCACGTAGGACTAGTGTGTCAGCAATTCCATGAACGCTTACAGACCATGTATGGTGACGCGGTTATGCCTCGTTCAATAGTCAGTCGCTGATGTCGCACGGCAGCGTGTGGAGGATGAAGATCAAAGTGGGCATCCCTCCACAACCACACATTAAAGAAAAAACAGCAGCAGCCATCAAAGCAATGTATGAAATTCCTAAAGCTTACAATCCATCACTAGCTACAGCAATGGTACTATTTAAAATTGAAGTGGCCCCAGTAGCAACATATGGTATTCATCTCATATGGAATAATCTTTCGGTAACAAACTTAAAACGCAGCAATTCTTCTAGGTTTGTGCCGTGTCTTGTGTGGGGTTTCGCCTAGGACACCAAGCTGGCTCATCAGCGGGCTCTAGGTGTCCTCGCCCGGACCCCCACAGGAGTGAGGAACTGTGGGCCACCTCCCTTTATATTAGGTGCAACTGCACCGCATGACTGCGAGAACAAAAAGCTCAAGCAGCCTTAACCTCCCTATGAAGGCTTCCGAAAAGGTGGTATATTGGTTTTCACGGCCGGTGAATTAAAACTCCTAAACGTGCTTAGTACATCTGGTGACATACCCCAAAATGACCCCATATCTTAAGTATGAATGGAAATAAGCAAAATAAGTATTTATTAATGTGTGCATGCTTGTGCAAGCTTTTAAAATACGTAATGCAAAGCACATCGGGTTCAGTTTAGTATTCAAACATAGTATATGTTTATTCTATTTCAAGTCATGTTGTATCCATAGTCCTAAAAACTTTGTTTCTGATTTATTTTCAATTTGATGACCATTTAATGTTATACTGGGCTTCGCAGGATTCCTATTCTGTATAGTGTGGAAATTTAGAGATACTGTTTTTAATTCACCGGCCGTGAAAGCCAATATACCATCTTTTTGGAAGCCTTCATAGGGAGGTTAAGGCTGCTTGAGCTTTTAGTTCTCGTTGTCAAGTGGTGCAGTTGCACCTTATATAAAGGGAGGTGGCGCGCAGTTCGTCACTCCTGTGGGGGTCCGGGCGGGGACACCAAGAGCCCGCCGATGAGCCTAGCTTGGTGTCCTAGGCGAAACCCCACACAAGACACGGCACAAACCTAGAAGAATTGCTGAGTTTTAATTCACCGGCCGTGAAAGCCAATATACCATCTTTTTGGAAGCCTTCATAGGGAGGTTAAGGCTGCTTGAGCTTTTAGTTCTCGTAGTCAAGTGGTGCAGTTGCACCTTATATAAAGGGAGGTGGCGCGCAGTTCGTCACTCCTGTGGGGGTCCGGGCGGGGACACCTAGAGCCCGCCGATGAGCCAGCTTGGTGTCCTAGGCATAACCCCACACATGCCACGGCAAAAACCTAGAAGAATTGCTGAGTTTTAATTCACCGGCCGTGAAAGCCAATATACCAAAGTTAAAACGACTTGAAAATATAAAAGCCAGGTACTTAAAACGCATTCTACAGATATCCAAGTTTTCAGAAAATCGAATCGCATATCTTATTGGAAATGAAACATTCTTTCTGGAAGATATCAAATCGCTCTTCAAGCTACCCAACACGGCTGCCTTGGACGTGGTCTTGGAAGAAAGGAAAACTAAAGAACGTCAAATTCCTAGGCAATCTTTCGATACTGAAGCAATGAAAATTCACGAATGGAAATGACCAAATTTTTTAAGTTACGCCACGTCTTCACGCGTTACGCTGCACATGGTTTTCATAGTAAAATATGTACAAATCCAAAATTTCACAAACCGACAGAAAAGTGCATATGTCGCCTATGTGGGGAGCTATGCTCTCTGAATCATCTTGGAGACTGTGCTGAAAGATCACAACCGATCAGCACATTTGCTAAACACTGATACAAATCAGTATTATCTTATTCATATATTCTTTCTTTGTACACATTGTGTTTAATTAATAACAATTAATTTGAAGAGATTGGTCATTGTGGTCTTTTAGCCCCGTGTCACAATGACAAATTACAAATTGGGCATGTGTCGAATTTGTCTGATAGCACGTACTATTGCGATGCATTCATTAGTGTATTTATTTGTAACTAGTTGAAACCCGTCAAAACATGACGGTCAAAGGGAAAATATTTACTGAAGAATCTCCTTATATAGGCCTAATGTACATCCTTTGTACGATTATTTTTTGGCTCTATTGAAACTATAAGGGCATCAAAAGATTGCACTCTTGACATTGCACTCTTGACATTGCAAAATACTGCTGGCAATGACTGAAAAATTGATGAGGCAAATTGAGACCTGTACGTTCCAGAGTTTCCCCTTGAGCTTTATTGATTGTGATAGAGTATGCCAATCGAATTGGAAAATATTGCCTCTTAAAATAAAATTATAGTGTTATATCGGATGGTATTAAATCAAGTCGAAGGATTAGACCTCTCTGCCTAATTTTAACTTCACTTATTATTTCCAAATCCAAGCAATATGGTTGCATTTAGGAGCCCTTGGGAGCCTTCAGATTTCTAATCAGCATAACTATGGGTCAAGCGTTTAGAGTATGTGGAGGCAAATCTTTTAATTCCAAGGTATTCAAGAACTCGGAGGAGTCTAATACAACTGGCCGCAAACCGTCGCTTATAATTTTGGAATATAACGAAGAAATGCGATGATGTGCAAAACATGACGGTCATTGGGAAAATATTCACTGTAGGACTTTCTTATATGCATTCCCTGTATGATTACAGAGAAAGATCGACTTTGCAACATATAACTGGCCATGACTGAAAACTTGCGTTACGTTACGTTTGCGTTAACCTTTTTCCCCTCCAGGGTTGTCTTTTCCCACGAACTAAGCGAGGGATTCCACCTCTATCGCCACTAAAGGCAGTGTCCTGGAGCTTGTGACTCTGAGTCGGGGATACAACTCGGGTGTGTGACCAGCACTACGCCCAGGCGGCCTCACCTGCAAAGCGATCAGAGGCCTGATGAAGGGATGGGAAGAGCGGGAGGGTTAGGCAAGGAAGTGGGAAGGAGGCAGCCGTGGCCTTACGGTAGGTACCATCCCGGCATTTTCCCGAAGACGAAGTGGGAAACCACGGAAAACCACATTCTTTGTAGCACTATTGCAACTTTAAGGGCGTCAAAAGATAGCACTCTCAGCATTGCAATATATTGCTGGTCATGACTGAAAACGTGATGAGGTCATCATCATCTTGCACAGTTTCCAGCCACTGGCCGGGTCTGTTTGGAACACAAGTCTCTCCAAAGTCTTCTGTCTTCCCACCATCTCTCAGCCTCCACCCTTGTCCAGTCTTCTCCTCTCTTCTTCACGATTTCTTCCTCCCCCTTCAGCCACCTGTCTCTCGGTCTCCCTCTTGGTCTCTTTCCTTCCCACTTCGTCTCGTGTATCCTCCTGGGTGTCCTCTTCTCCTCCATTCGTTTTACATGTCCATACTATCTAAGTCTAGATTTCTCTATACCAGTCTGTAATGGTTCATCCTTCATTAATTCTCCGGTCCTCTCATTTCTTATTCTGTCCATCTTTGTAGCTCCAATACTGCTTCTCAAGAATCTCATCTCACTGGCCTGTATTTTGCTCTTCTCCCTTCCTTTTATAACCCAGGTCTCCGAGGCATACGTCAGGATAGGGACATAGTACGTCCGATATATGATCTTTTTGCTGTTCTGAGGGACATTCTTGCTCCATAACATGCTTCTCACACTCCTCCGGAATGCTTCTGCCTGTCTCCCCCGCTCATTTATTTCTCTATCGTTTCTTCCATTCTCTTGTATCAGGCTTCCCAGATACTTGAAACTCTCCACTTCCTTCAGCTGTTCCCCACCAATTGTTATTCCTGTTGTGGTTCTTTCCTTCTCCCTTGTTGTGATCACCATCTCACTCTTATTTATGCTAAATTTCATCCCATAACCTTGTATTATTCCTTCCCACACGTCCAACTGTTCCTGTACCTCCTCCTCCTTGTTTCCCCAAATCATCAAATCATCTGCAAGCACCATTGCTTTCATCTTTCCTTCCCCAATTACTTGTGCCACTCGGGTCATTATGTCATCCATCACCACAATGAGAAGTAACGGTGACAGTGCACTTCCTTGTTTCAGGCCGTTTCTCTGTTCCAACCAGTCCGATCTCTCTCCTCCCACTTTCACACAGCTCACGCTTCCCTTGTACATCTCCTTTATCTTCCTTATAGTCCATTTTTATATTCCTCTATCCTCCAGGGACCTAGATGTTAGGCCCCTTAAAACAACAATTATCATCATCATCATCAACTTTGTTTCTGCATACACTGTCATATGCTTTCGTAATGTCCAGGAAGGCCATCAGTAGATCTGTTCCATACTCATAGTGCTGTTCTTGTAACTGCCTTACAGCAAAAATCAAATCCACTGTGGACCTTCATGATCTGAAGCCATGTTGTTCTTCCCTCATCTCTCCTTCTATCCTTGTCCTAATTCTCCTTTCCAAAACTTTCTCAAACAACTTTGCACAATGACTCATCAGTGTTATTCCCCGATAGTTTCTGCATTCTGTTCTACTACCTTTCTTGAAGATCGGGACAATTATTCCCTTTTTCCAGTCCTCAGGGGTCTTCCTTTCCTTCCATGCTGTCTTCATCACTCGGTACAACCATTGTATCCCCACCTCTCCTGCTGCTCTCACCATCTCCACACTCAACTCATCCACACCCGGTGCCTTCCCTCCTTTCATCTTCCTCACTGCTTCTTCCACCTCTTTCCATGTTAAGTCCTTTTCTGTTTGCAGTTCATCTACTGTACCTCTTCCCCGATTTCTTCCTCCTCGCCGTGGTTTCCATTTGGGTTCAGGAGTTCTTCAAAATATTCTTTCCACATTTTCTTCAGTTCTTCCCTATTTTCTATCTCTTGTCCCCTTTTGTTCACCATTCTAACATAATCCGTAGGATCCATCCGCCTCTTATTCTTTACCATCCCAAACAGGACCTTTTTTGCACCTTCACTATCCTGCTGGTCATGACTGAAAACGTGATGAGGTAAATAGCCCAATACGTTCAAGAGTTTCTCCTTGAGCTTGATTGATTTTGATAAATTAGGCCGAGCGAATAGGACATTGTTGCCTATTAAAAGAAGATGTACTGTACCTGTAAGTGTTTTATCGGAAGGTGTTAAATCAAGTCGTAGGATTTGAGCTCTCTGCCTAATATTACTGCACCTATTATATCCGAATCCAAGCGATTTCTTACAATTAATATATTACCATATATGAGTCCTTGGGAAACGTTCAGATTTCTAAGAAGCATATCTACGGCTTAAACGTTCGAAGTATGTCGAGGCGAATCTCTTAATTCCAAGGAATTGAAAAATTCAATAATAGGGAAATGAAGTAGCTGGCTTTCATCTTCAGTATCCAATCTGTTAACGCTGATGTATGTGTTTGAACTACTGGATATAAGTTCAATGACTTTTAAATTAATATCATTACATTGTTGCAACTTGGCAAATATTTTATTTTCCAGCAGATCAATTTTACCCTCACAACAGTAAAGACCAAAGTAACCACGCATAGATTTTACGCAAGAGAAATACAATGTAGAACAATGTTTACATTTGATCGTCAAGGACCTTACAGTACACTGTACTGCATAATATCTGGAATTGTTTCTGAAATGGCCTATTTATATTGGATTTTAAATGTGGCTTCGTATTATTCGATAACACTATAGTGTCCTGCAATAACGGAGCCGCTAAATATTAAATGGCTAATAATACTTCCATTGCCGAAATCAACTCCGTAGTTAGACTCAGTACTCTAAACAAATAATCATTAAACAATTGTCTTATACAATGAAGTTCAACATGACCGTCCAGAGACTTTCATACTCAAGTTGGCTGGTGAGGAGAATGCGATGAGACTGATCGATTAAAATAAATTCCTTATAATTGTTCCTGCCAGCGAATTTTTTGCAATAGCTTGAAAACGCAGCTCAGAATGACGTTCTTCATTTTGTTATAAACAGTACGAAACTGCTCTAAATAAGCAATTTCCATCACCTGTTATAGGTTATGGCAGTACATTTTGCAGGGGAACATAGAATCACTTCGCCAACTACTGGAATGACCATAGGCCTATACTCAATACTCACTTCGATAGTCACCCTAATGGAGGCAGTTTTTGAATTCTATGTCCCGTGCATGTCAAAAATCGTATTAACACATGGAGGCCCACCTATTCTTGTCTATCGCCCCGGAGACCCGGGTTACATTTCCTACTCTGCCAAGAAATTTAATTCTGGTCTCAGGGCAAAATCGGGGTACATTCAGTCTCTTGAGGTATAACTAAGAAGAGGAAGGTTTAATTCCCACCTCGACAATCTTGGATGTGGTTTTCCGTGGTTTCCCACTTCCACTTAAGGCAAATACCGGGATGGTTCCTAACTTAAGGCCTTGGCCGTCTCCTTGCCATTTACCACCTTAATTACAAATACACACAGTAATGCAGCCATCACAATAACACAGGTTATCAGAGAAAATTTCACACATACACACCCAAGTACACGGGGCTGAGTGTCCAAGATGTCGGAGCCCTTCAAACGAATTATATTTGCCAAGTGTCTCTCATGGCGAAAGCAATTGTGGACACGCGCGAGTGCCTGGAAAACTACTTTTTTCTTTAATAATTTAAGAGTATATCGACGATGCATAATTATAACTTTTAGTCTAGGACGCTAATAACTTGACCACCGAAGCATTGGAAAGAAATTGCAATATTAAGGTACATAAACAACCTAGCCTACACATTCAACTGTCGGTTAATGTTCCTCAACATTTCCCTTCTTAAATATTCCCCTCCTTTATAATTTTCCATCACGTGAAAACATGCCATGTCTTGTGTTTTAAATATATCGATGCAATGGTGTTGCCATCTGCTGTCAGTTAATGGAACTATATGGGCGATGTACTGCCATCTGTTGTCAGTTATAGGAACTGATTGCAGATATTTAAACGGCGTACTGCGGACAACCGTTTGCTCTCTTGATCACATGCTGCAATGCAATGGTAAAACGAAAATAAAACGTATTTAGAGGGAATGTAGAAATAAGTATCTTTAACAGACATAAAACCTTACTAATACTCCTTGATTAAACAATATTTCAGTGGTAAAAAAAAAAAAATACTGGCGAGGGCTAGGATCGAACCGGCGCTTCTTGAAACCACAGACGGTCGCCTTAAGCACATGGCTACTCTTGCACACATTGTCAGTAGCAGACGCAGCCATTCATTATATTCAAAAGCCGCTGTTTGAAGGAAATAATCAATTTCATTATCCAAATAAATCAATGTTGCACATTCGTATACGTTCATACTGTTATTATATTTTATTGTCAGAACTTGGTTAATGTATGTTTTCAATTACATGGAAGCTTATTAAATAACTTACATTTTAATGGACTTCTCGCCGCCATTTTGCCATGACTTCAGGCGGATTGTGCGCATGCGTGAGGGTCTAGAATTCTGCTATTTTCTATATTAATTCAAAAATATACCGTAATATATTTGTTTATTTTAGAGACACTCTGCAAATCTAGAGGCCAAGAGCTTTCGTTAGAGTGCTCTACGAAGTAAATCGGTTCTGTCGTTCTCTCAATCTCGTGGTAACAAAAATCACCTTACTGTTTTAAATATATAGATTCAGGTGAGGATTGAGAAGTGGGCGGCCGTGGCCTTAAGTTAGGAGCGATCCTCGCATTGCCTGGTGTAGAAAAGGGAAATAATCGAAACCCCATTCTAGCCCTCAACCCCAGTATTAAATGTCTTGGTGGAGCCCGAAATCGAACCCGGGCCTCCGCGCTGAAAGCTAACAGTGCTAGACACTACGCAACAAGGCGAACCTTAATATATGATTATCACCAACCGTGCAGAATATACAATTCACAGATAGGACTGATTAGCCAGTTTTTATTTCTACAAGAATGTACACACATCAAAAAAAGTTTTGCATCACCTCGGTTCCAAGAGTTCCGGAACCGTTAAATACAAAGGGAATAGAGATCAACACAAACAACATTTCAGCTCGTTTTATTGCTCATGAGACCCACACATTGCATGTTGTACCATCATACAGCTAGACTTTCAGCATTTGTGGTCCAGATTGCAGTACACACCACTACCTCTAATACCCAGTAGCACGTCCTCTTGCATTGATGCATGCCTGTATTCGCCGTGGCATACTATCCACAAGTTCATCAAGACACTGTTGGTCCAAATTGTCCCACTCCTCAACGACAATTCGGCGTAAATCTCTCAGAGTGGTTGGTGGGTCAAGACGTCCATAAACAGCCCTTTTCAACATATCCCAGGCATGTTCGATAGGGTTCATGTCTGGCGAACATGCTGGCCACTGTACTCGAGCGATGTCGTTATCTTGAAGGAACGCATTCACAAGATGTGCACGATGAGGTCGAGAATTGTCGTCCATGAAGACAAATGCCTCTCCAATATTCTGCCGATATGGTTGCACTATGGGTCGGAGGATGTCATTCAGGTATCGTAAAGCCGTTTCGGAGCCTTCCATGACCACCAGTGGCGTACGTCGGCCCCACATAATGCCACCCCAAAACATCAGGGAACCACCACCTTGCTGCACTCGCTGGACAGTGTGTCTAAGACGTTCAGCCTGACCAGGGTGCCTCCAAACACGTCTCCGACGATTGTCTGGTTGAAGGCATATGCGACACTCATCGGTGAAGAGAACGTGATGCCAATTCCGTGGGGTCCATTCAGCATGTTGTTGGGCCCATCTGTACCGCGCTGCATGGTGTCGGGGTTGCAAAGCTGGACCTCGCCATGGACGTCGGGAGTGAAGTTGCGCATCATGCAGCCTATTGCGCACAGTTTGAGTTGAAACACGACGTCCTGTGGCTGAACGAAACGCATTATTCAACATGGTGGCATTGCTGTCAGGGTTCCTCCGAGCGGCAATCCGTAAGTAGCGGTCATCCACTACAGTAGTAGCCCTTGGGCGGCCTGAGCGAGGCCTGTCATCGACAGTTCCTGTATCTCTGTACCTCCTCCATGTCCGAACAACATCGCTTTGGTTCACTCTGAGACGCCTGGAAACTTCCCTTGTTGAGAGCCCTTCTTGACACAAAGTAACAATGCGGACGCGATCGAACTGCGGTATTGACCTTCTAGGCATGGTAGAACTACAGACAACATGAGCAGCGTACCTTCGTCCTGGTGGAATGACTGGAACTGATCGGCTGTCGTACCCCCTCCGTCTAATAGGCCCTGCTCATGCATGGTTGTTTACATCTTTGAGCAGTTTTAGTGACATCTATGAACAGTCAAAGGGACTGTATCTTGGATACAATATACACAGTCAACGTCTATATGCCGGAGATCTTGGAACCGAGGTGATGCAAAACTTTTTTTGATGTGTGTATGTTAATCAAGTGTTAAATATTTTAAGTAATATTTATTTCTGGATAGGGTGTTTACATGTTTGTCCTCTCGCCTAATATAATTGGGTTGAATCGTGTTGGCTGACTGAAAAGCATTTTATGACAGAAGACCTGCCCAATGTGCCTTGCATAGGATCCAATGACGAGAACGATGATAATAATAATGGTGAATTTGTAAAATAAAACGAAGAAAACTTTAAAATACTACGCCTATGAATATAAATTATGAAACACCTTTTCAAAAGTACATGTTTCGACCCTCCATTGCAATCTTATCGGGTGAGCTAGCCGTGGTCGTTACGGCATGACTGCTGGCAGTCGCTCATATCCGGGAGGCGAGGAGGTTCGATTCCCCCGGCCGGCAACCTTGAATATGGTCTTCTGTGGTTTCCCATCTTCCTTCCAGGCAAATGCCGGGGTTGGTCCCTAACTATAGGCCACAGCCGCTACCTTCCAACTCCTTGTCCTTACATTCAAACTTTCCTCCCCAGACAACACTCCACACGCGACGGTACGTGTAGCTCACCCATTGCGTGTCCGCCTCGAAGCAGCTACAAAACTGGTGAGCCGAACATGTTCTCGGACACTCCCTGCACTAAAAGCCATACCCTAAAAAAAATAAAAAATTGCAGTCTTCTTTAGCTTAAATCGTATTTATAGTCTAATCAATTCTAATTAAATAAATAAGAGTAAAAATAACTAAACTGTAAATAGATAAATGAATAAGTAAATAAATACTGACAGTAGTGGCTGCGCTCGCTAAAGCGCTGCGTTAGGCCATGGGGCCAAGCTCTCTGCTGACTCGGTAGACGCGTGGGTTCGAGCCCCACCGTCGGCCGTCCTTGAAATGGTTTTCCATGGTTTCCCATTTTCACCTCCAGGCAAATGCTGGGACGGTACCGTCTTACAGGCCACGGCCGCTTCCTTCCACATCCTTGCCCAATTTCATTCACCATCATTCATTTCATCTCTCATTAACTCCTCTCATGAGGTTGGTGTCAGGAAGGGCATCCGGTCGTACAAATCATCTGCCACAAAGACTTCCATCGCATCTCATACCCGACCTCGTTGGAAAACGGGAATAATAAGGGGTTGACATGCACACAATAAGTAAATAAATAAATAAATAAATGGGTATTCTTACACAAAAACATTCAATTTAAAATATGAATTTAAATATTATAATTTTCAATTGAGTTATAAAGTCAAAATACTGTTGAATATTGCCAAAACGTTACGTGAAAACAGATATCAAAAAGAGAATTTCTTGAATTATTATCCAAACAAAGAGTATCCAATCGTCTATATGGAAAAAAATATTTCAATTTAGATCTTAGGACAATTGGGTTGTTTACTATAGATCTCAATTTAAACTGTAAGAATTGGGAATCGAATTTTTAACATTCAACTTATCGGAAAGACGTCTATTAAACATGATGATTGTTTTAGACATTATTTATTATCTTAAAACCGTAGTAACTTAAATTTATTTATACCTCATTGGTACTTGTTGAAATAGTACGTACGTTATACGTTATAGGTTAAATGTCTTCCTTGATATACAGTACCTGTAAATATAAGAACGGAAAGCTTATTGTACTGTACTCGTACATTGAATTAATTTTAGAAAGCGTAATTAATGATTTTGAAACGCATATCTAGTAAACTTAGGCTACGTGTTTGTATGTACCCAATATTACCTAGGGTGGTAAATGTTATTGCTATTTACAAAGAAGAAATCAGTTTGTAATAGAAAGGTTATTTATCCAGGCTTTAAAGCCATACAAGCAAATAGCAAATCTTCGGAAAGATTGGGTAAGCATAGGAAGGCGAGGAATGCTAGCTACGTGGAAGAAAATGAGGACTTGCTGATCTCTAGCGTTATGTGAGATATCAAGAGTGCTCGTGTTCTAGGTTCAATCATCAATATATCGATCTCTCAATGCTGAGGATCGTGATCTCCGAGAGAGCTATTGTTAATTCATCTCCATCTCTCCCGGTCTTCAGTCCCAAGGAGGTTCCGTCCAGTCACATTCTCGATAATGTTGGACCATCGAGTGGGCACTTGACCACGGTCTCTCTTTTCTGGGACATCTCCATGAATAATCAGTTTCTCTAAACTGTCCTTGTCACGATGCATTATTTGTCCAAAGAATTTGGTAACTCTTTGTTCACATATTCATGGTAACCTAGATCTGAGGAGAAGCTCTTTAATAATGGACTTTTGGTGTGAAATGTCGTCCAAGGAATATATAACTGACTTCGCCAGCACTATATTTCAAAAGAATCAATATTTTTCCGGTCGATAGCATGGAGTGTACATGTTTCGACTCCATACAGAAATACTGAAAATACTAACCTGTGTAGTAGCCTCTCCTTTAGCAACAACCAGATGGAACGATCTTTCCATAAATGGCACATATTTGTCATTACATTTGTGGCCATTGACTAGGTTTTCTTTTCTTGTGGACTCCTGAGAGGCCGGGTACGGGTCTTTCTAGTCGAAGCCCGTGGGAGACCTGCTCGTCGGAATGAGAGAGGAGATGCACGGATGAAAGTGGGCAAGGATGTGGAAGGAAGCGGCCGTGGCCTGTCAGAAGTTACCGTCCCAGCATTTGCCTAGAATTGATGATGGGAAATCACAGAAAACCATTTCAAGGACGGGCGTCGGAGGGGCTCGAACCCACGTCTACCTAGTCAGCAGAGAACTTGGCCCCATAGCCTAACGCTGCGCTTTTAGCGATCGTAACCACCACTGTCGGTATGGACTAGGTTACCTAAAGTATATCATCTGATTAATTGTGGCCGGACCTTGTCCGGATTATCAATATGTCTGGTTTTTCGAAAACAACCAAAAGTGGTCGTTGTAGTTCACAACAAAAACAAAACTTGCTAAAACCGTTAATAATTCACTTTAGTGGTTAAATAATTGGAGCAGATAAATAAAACCATTAATTAATATGAACTTAGTCGCCTCCGTAGCGTAGCGGTCAGCATGGTTAGCTGCCACCCCTGAGGTCCTGGGTTCGATTCCCGGCTCTGCCACGAAATTTGAAAAGTGGTATGAGGACTGGAACGGGGTATACTCAGCCTCGGGTGGGCCCAAGTGATTAGGGAGGGGGGGTTCAATTCCCACTTCAGCCATCCTCAAAGTGGTTTTCCGTGGTTTCCCACTTCGTCTTCAGGCAAATGCCGGGATGGTAGCTACTGTAAGGCCATGACCGCCTCCTTCCGGCTTCCTTGCCTATCCATCCCCATCTTCCCCTCCCTTCACATCCCTCATAAGGACCCCGTTCACTTTGTAGGTGAGGCCGCCTGGGCGAGGTGCTGATCACACCTCCTCAGTTGTATCCACTCTGACCGGATGTTTCCAGCTCTAGGATACTGCCCGTAGAGGCGGTAGTGGTGAGTTCCCTCGCTGAGTCCATGGGTTCCACCAACCTGGAGGGTAAACTCGATTTAAAAGAAAATGAACCTATAATGTACTGTATTTTAATGGAAAAATATACACACATAATTATGTGATGTACAATGGAAAAAATATACACACATAATTATGTGATGTACGATACGTACATATTTACAGAATACTGTACAGTTTATACATTGTCAGAGCTCGTAACAAATTCGTTATTGATTTTTGAGTTGCAGTAGCGGATCACTTTTTTGCGGCAAAGTCTTTGATTCGTAGCGGTAAGACGACTCCACTCCACCCAGCCTGTCACATCAACGCTTTGGTTTGGCAAATATGTATGTATTCATTTCAACTTTTTTCATCGGAATTGAATCCGGATTATCGACGCTCTGCTGTACCGCAACTTCAGGAGTAAATGCTAGCACGCCCGTTTGACTATAGTTCGTAAATCCTCATTATCTCTTTCGAATACACGCCACACTGTTTTATTTCGATTAGTCCAGACTGTTCCCCGGGTTCCACTGGCATTAATCAACTTTGGAAACAAATAAACATTGATTTGTCCTTGCTTTCCACTTACCGTAACACATTTTTAAATTATATTGCGTTGCTTTCAATTTTACTCAGATGAAATGAGTTCAGTACATCCATCACCATCAATTTTAAAGCACTAAATCACAAAGGAAGGTGACGGACAGAGAATTGGAAACGTGAATAAAACAAAATGTAATTAGTGATTGGAGAAAATTCAATATTATTGGGACGCTGAATGTGTAAGCTCGTCAACTTGATTCATCATCTATTAGTGAGGCAGTCTACGGTGGCGGGACATTTTCTCGTTGTAGTAACAGCACTTCTGTTATCAGGTGGGCCTAACTCGTAAGTGGATTGGCCGAAAACACCCATTTGTCATCTCCCTGAGTTCGTACATCACAGAATGTGCAAATACGATATGTGTGCATGACTTGAAGTATTATTTCCCTGTTATCCAATATTATGAAAATGAAAGTATGAATCAAACACGTCAATACACATCACGTATTATTGTAATGTATATGATTCTCAATTCAACTTGGCTGATGGGCGGGGTGGCCCAGTGGTCTAGCTGTTTGTCTCTCACCAAGGTGGCCTGGGTTTGATTCCCGGTAAATACATGTGAGATTTCGAAGTGAAATGCCATTTCCTGTGGTTCAGATTCCACGTAAAAAAGAGGTTCCGTGGCTAATAATCACAAGATTCACGGTCACGTAAAACCACAATCTTCCTTTTCAACTTGGCTGGCTGAGCGACTCAATGGTATGGTTCACGCCGATAGTGGCCAAGATTGCTAGATTGATTTCCGGCATTTGAGAGAACTTGATTGCAAAGGCTCGTGCCTATAAATTTACTGTCACGTTAGAGATCTCTTTTATGCAAAATTCCGACATCCCAGTGTCACAAACGCCACAGCAGTTGTATCCAAAGCCATATTATTATTATTATTATTATTATTATTATTATTATTATTATTATTATTATTATTTTATATCGTTTCCAAGGACCACCAACTAACATCCCACATCAAAAACTTACTCCAAAACAGAAGATTCCAGGTCTCACTGCAGGGTAAGAAGAGTAGATGGTGAACCCAGAAGAATGGTCTCCAACAAGGCAGCGTATTGGCTGCAGCATTGTATAACTTATACACTAATGACCAGCATACCCAGTAAACACCAGACTATTCATATATGTCGATGATACGGCGGATGCTGTTCAGGCCTCATCCTTTGAATAAGCAGAGAAAAAGCTGTCTTCAGCGATGGAAGAACTCTCCATGTACGTACTATCATGCTAACCATCTCAAGCCAAACCCTAGCAAAACACAGGTGTGTGAGTTTCATCTGCGAAACAGGGAAGCGAGGCGACAGCTGGATATCAGATGGCGAGAAGAACATTTGAGACATTGCTCTACACCAATATACCTAGACGTAATGCTGGATCGTGCATTGACATTCAAACAACACTGTTTGAACACGAAAATGAAAAGTATACTCTCGTAATGGTATACTTAGTAAGCTGAATGTAAGCATTTGGTCGGCCAGTCCACACATTATGAGGATATCTGCACTTGCTTTGTGTACATCAACTGTTGAATATGCTTTGGATAAGCTGCTCCTGTGTGGAATGCATCTGCTCCTACAGAGCAGGTTGATATATATATCTAGACTAATATAATAAAGCTGAAGAGTTTGAATGTGTGTTTGTGTCTTTAAACGCGCTAATCTCTGGAACTACCAGTCGGATTCGAATAATTATTTTTGTATATGATAGCCAGATTCAAGAGGAATAGTTTAGGCTATGTTAAATTTCGGACAGGCCACTCCATTCCCTGCATTTAGGCCCTTTTGCACAAATCTACACCGTTTCACCGATCTAATAACTTGACGGACATATTGTCGCTAGGCGACAACGACTAACACTGTATCATGATAGTCAACGCCGCACCATTGATGGACAGGTTGAAACTAGGCAACAACGATTTACTCTGTATCATGATAGTCCGGTAAAATTTTCTAAAGGACACATGGGAAAACTGACCGATTGCCAATCAAGGATTGTATTGGACTGTAGTATTCTCTATGCTATCGTATGCACAGTAAAGCAGCATATTAGCAAATTGCAATGTAATGATATCCTGTCAGAGAATAATAGTGGCAAACATTCCTACATTCTCCTATCACCGTTTTGCAGTTTTCATGGGTAGACAGTTGTTATTTAATTTGCGGGGCTTAGACATCGTGGTCATGTTGCCCAGTGTATATATGTGTGTGTGTGTGTGTGTGTGTAGAATGTTTGTGATAACCTGCGTTATTGTGATTCCTGCACTAGCATGAGTAAATTGGGGATAGAATATGGCATTAGAAGCCACTTTTCAGTGTTGCTCAAGGATTAATTGAACTGTAGTATTCTCTATGATATCGTATCCACAGTTAATATTTCATTTGCGGGGCTTGGACATCGTGGTCATGTTCCCCGTGTACATGGGTGTGTGTGTGTAGAATTTTTGTGATAACCTGCGTTATTGTGATTGTTGCACTAGCATGTGTAAATACGGTATAAAGCTCAATGTTGGTTTGTCCGTCTGTTATTTATACAAATCTACACCGTTTCACCGATCTGAACCAAAAATTGTATACTTACCTTGTAACCCTGCGAGTAACACTGTTTACATGAAATTTCACACAGACCACTAAATTTTCTGCATTTAGGCCCTTTGGCACAAATCTACACCGTTTCACCAATCTGAACTAAAATGTGTATTCTTATCCTTTGGAAACCTGCGAGTAACACTGTCTACATGACATTTCGGACAGACCACTCCATTCCCTACATTTAGGCCCTTTGGCACAAATCTACACCGTTTCACCGATCTGAACCAAATTTTTTCATACTTACCCTTTGGAACCCGACGAGTAACACTGTGCACTTGATATTTTGGACAACACTCTCCATTCCCTACATTTAGAACAACATACAAAATGAACTTGAAAACTACGTTTTAAGGTCCTAAACCATTCATGTCCGTATAGTGTAATTGTAAGAATATTTTATTAAGTTAATTATTGGCTGGCAATGTGAGCTGCATCACGTCACCCCTACCAGAATTGCGTAAATAGTTACAACTTGCGCTGATTATAAATTGGAGTCACTGGGAGTAATTACTGCAAGAAGATTTCTTAGGCCCCTTAAAACAGTTATCATCATGAAAATATTATGCCTCTGTATAAGTGCGATGGTGTAGGTGCAGTACATAGAGGTAATCAGCTTCAATAAGCGTTGGTGCTTTCAAATTTACTTTCATTTATTCAGATCCTTATCCTTGAGCGGTATGTGGTGATAAATGACACTATTGCTACTTCAGGAGCTCGGGACAGCCGAAGTTTTCCAAAGTGCTCTGATTATTTTCCTATGGCACTATGTAACAAAAGAGGCTACTATTGATCTCTACTTTCCTAGCAGCCAATGAGATATACGCCCTAGGCAGTGTCTTTTATGTCACAAACTCCTCTTTCTAATCATATTTTTCAATTCGTTTGTAAATTACATGTGTCTGTACTGTAGTTAGTAAATAGCCGTTTCCCTATTCATTATTGACATTATCATTACGGGAAAATGACCTGAATGTTACGTCTTTTATACTGTACTACTTATCACCCCCACCACCACCACAAAAAGTTATATTTTAAAAATATTTTTTTCTGTTGGTTTAAGTATTATGTGCCAGTTCTGTAGTAGTATACATTATCATCCATAAAACAAACAAATCCACCGGGCGAAGCCGGGCACTACTGTTAGTTAATATTATTATTGTTATTATTATTTTTGTTTACTTCCTTTACGGCCATTTAGAGTCCACGTTAAAGAGCTGTTACACATTCATAGAAGTCTGGTATCGTGGCATTCTTTCCCTGGCAGTCTGTTTCCTTTCCCTGTCTATCCGCTGTTCAGTTTACCTTCTTCTTGAAAGCTCTTAAAGTTATAGATCTGCTGCCAGCACTTGATTCTATTAGCGATGTCTTCGCGCTTTATCCCCATTTTTGCCAGATCTTTTCTGACCTCCCTGAACCACTTATCAGAGGTTTTTGGTCTGCCATCAAGTGTGGTAAAAATTCTGTCAGTCAACCGTTTTCGTCCATTCAAAAAAGGTGACCATGGAATCTGAGTCTTCGCTTCCTTGTGAATTCCAGCAGTTGTTCGTTACTTTGATACAATTCCGTATTTACTCGCAACTTGTATTGTCCATCCATGATCTTCGGGCCCATTATCTTTCTATGGAACTTTCTCTCAAATTTATCTGCTTCCCTCAGACCAGCTTCTCAATAATTTCAGAGTCATTCACTCGGGTTTAATCACCGTATTGTAATTTCAGAGGTTATCTTACATTGAAATTGTCTGTTTCTTGTATAGGTTGTATATTCTACAAAACACTGCGGCCATCCTGTTTCGTCTGATGTTGTTCGCTTCTCTTTCATTGGTTCCCATCTGTACGATCTCGCCAACGTACTTGAAGCTATTGATTCTCTCAATTTTACTATGCTTTGTCTTTACGTGTTGTGGAGCTGTCGAAATGTTCGTTAAGTAGCCTACTTGTTTTGTTTTTCGAAGGAAATATGGAGTCCAGCCTATTCTGAGCAGTTGATCTTGACACCGTTCTTGGAACCTCAAATGTAGACTTGTTTCCTTTTGAAGCTCATTTTTCCACTCGCGGATAACCTTTTTCAACATACAATTGAAGATGGTCGGTGATAGCCCCTGTCTAGCGCCTATTTTTATTATTATCATTATCAGTATTCATTCATTCATTTCGCATCGACCTTCTATGAACCGCGTCAATCCAACTGTCTCATTCTTCGGGCTTTGATGTTTGCACAGTACACCCGCATTCGTTCTCGGTGATTTTCTTTCCTTTCCTGGGTCCAAATCTTTCTCATTTTCAGCTTCTGTTTTTGTTGGAAACCTTAGCATGCTTCAAGTTTTCTCTTCAGTGGTATGAGCTCTTGAATGTGATTTGATGTAATCCCCACACTATCCAGTTCAGTTTACCAGGCCCATTTTATTTTCCTCTCCTGGAAGTAAGAAAAGATGCAGTTGGTCTGTCTCTCTGGACTCATTCGCAACACATGAGAGTTAATCCTTCTTTTTCGGATGGTGTCTTCTCCATATGAGTGGTTATGCCGCCTTCTATATTTCCCTAGTTTTTGACATGATCCAATTTTTTCCCTAATGTTCCCTTCTTTAGCCTTCAGTTTTCTGACCAAGCCTTGTTTGTTCATCCTGAAGCATTCGGAAGTGTACAGTACCTCCGGACGGATGACACTGCAGTAATGTCTCAGCTTGGCGTTGATGGGTATAGACCGCTTGTTATAGATGCCTTTGGGTAAATGGTAAGGAAATTCAGCTTTGCTCATGTCCGATACGAAGGCTTCTTTTTCTGATACTTTGGGTGTTATTATTTCTCCCAAGTATTTAAACTTTGCTACTCGCATGATTTTTCCTCCTTCCAGAACAAGTTGTTTGGGCGCCGGTTGGATATTGGTTATAAACTCCGTTTTCTCAAAGAAGATCTGGAGCCCCACCTTCGCTGCCCGTGCATTCTGCTTGTTTATTTGTTCCGTGGCTGTCTCTAATGAATCAGAAAAGATCGCAAGATCATTGACAAAGGTTGTAAGGTTGCAGTTTCTGTATCACAGTATGACTCCTCTTGCAACTCCTTGTTTATTCAGTTCTTTACGCCAATCATAGATAACCTTCTCGAGGACATAGCTGAAGAGTAAAGATGAGCAATTCTACAAGAAAATTAGTTTAACTAGGGTTGAAGGATTCAACTATCAGCAATTTTGATTTCATACTCGTACTTTGAACTCATGCCGGCCCCGTGGTGTTGGGGTAGCGCGCCTGCCTCTCACCCGGAGGCCCCCGGTTCGATCCCCGGCTCCGTCAGGGATTTTAAAACTGACATGAGGGTTGGAACGGGGTGCACTCAGCCTCGTGAGGACAATTGAGTAGCTGTCTGACAGTGAGACAGCGCCCCGATCACGAATACCAAGATTAACGGCCGAGGGGACCCGACGCGCTGATCACGCGTCACCCCAATATCTGCAGGCCAAATGGCTGGGCAGCGGTCGCTTGGTCGGCCTTAGCCCGTCATGGGCTGGATAGTGCCAGGGGTTGACTTTTTTTTTTTTTTACTTTGAACTCATGATAGTGGTTGGTGAGTTAAGTTTCTAGATTAAAGTACGTACTTAGCTCGTTTTGTTTGTTAAGCTAAGGTCCTTTCGGATTCTGTACGCACTGAGTAGTATCATATTCAATAGAAATACAGAAGTCCAACTTGGTAGAATACCTGATATTTATTTAGTTGGAACATGTATATGCAGATTGTTACAGAAGCCACAAGGCTTGACGTTAGTGCCACGCAATCATGACTCAGCGACAGATTGTAGAATAAGAACTCTTGGTTTCTAAAAGCTAAGTCTTAAATAATATTGGTTCAGGGGCGTGTTGACCGCAATATTCTTGGAAAACGCCCGTAACTTAACCAATCATATTCCTGTATTCTCTGGAAAGGAAGCAATGCTTTTAAATGAAGCAGTGGTGGGGACTTGAAATATTATAGATGTTTTGCAAAGGACTTCCTCTTGTTTACAAGGCTAACCTGCTCCCCAGTTATTCTGAGAAACCTCTAATAATATTACATTCATTTAATCTACATAAAGCCATTTCCTGTTGACCAGGAAATAAGAACAACGATTCTACCTGGCTGTTCCAAGAAGGGTCCGGTAAACCCTCATATTGTTACAAGGTGTTTCATTTAAGATTGATAACAAATATATGACTCTCTATGGAGTCGTTGCATTAATAAGTTATTTTCACGACTGGTGGTGAATATCCACACTGTCTTCATTTCAACAGTAGCAAGGAATAACAATAATAATAATAATAATAATAATAATAATAATAATAATAATAATAATAATAATAATAATAATAACAATAATGGGATTCAAAAGTTGAATCTCTAGGAAAACAAGTCTATGGTTGGATACCGGGCGAGGTATAACCTATAACTGTTGTGCAAAGCATGATCCAATAAGTGTTTAAATTATCATTCTCAATTCGAATATATTTGGTTTCTGTTTGAGCATCATTGGTGTCAATCTTTAATGTGAATTTGAAGTTGAAAAGGCATAGGACAGAATGCTGCACTAATATAGGCTGAAGGGGCAGATGTCCTAGTAGTTCCGCCCCTGAAACCAACAATAACGAATATAGTTTGAAAGTTACGCATAGAGACGAAGGGACTGGTCAGGTCACCTGCGATATGAGCGGAGTGGGGAGCGCCATAAAGCTTCCTGGTCAATCCACTGGAGGCTCTAAACAGTGGCCATTGAGCCAGAATGATTAACGGTCCGTGAATTAATGGCCAGACTAGACAGCATCAACAAGTGTGGGGTGGTAATGACTAGCTCTCCAATACTGCCGTCTAGAGAAACACAAATAGTTTCCACCGAGGACAGAACAAAACTCTTCATGACGCATAGGGGCTTTCAATTATTAGCTCGTGTTTTTGTGTGAGCCATTTAGATGGAAGGTAGAGAATCTTAGTGCTCGATGCTTGTGGAACTGAAACCTGCGATCACAGTTGCTCTATCACTGAGCTAATGCCAAGACGATTTTAGCTCTTGAACCGTTTTCGCCCATTTTCAATTACGCCCTTTTACTTTTCTTTCTATTGTGCCAATTATTTCAATTGTTCTCTCTTCTTCTCGGTTATTACTGGCCAGAATAACAGAGTAGATCAGTGGATATTTCTGCAATTACCGATAAGGTTCGTTATAGCAACTCGTTACAATACCGAATCATGATTAGTGGCCCCTCTCTTTACTGTATGTATGCTACTCCGTTACCAGGGACAACTCCTTGTTTGTCTCTGGGCTGTTCTTCTGTTTTTCCAATGTAGGGTTAACGTGTCTTTTTAGAGCTACCACTCCCATTTTCGCGATGCCTTGCTCCCTCTTTCCTTTTTATTAATATGTATAATTTCTCTTTGAGAAATGCTCGTACCTGATGTGATTTAATTAAATCATTGTTCCTTTTATCTTTATTATGTGATATTTGCTTCATATCAATGTCATCAAGGTAAGGTCTCGATTTAATTTTCATGGTAATTGGTACGAATATGAAGCTGGCACAATCATTATCTCATGGTAGCCCGCTGTAGGCTTTGATTCAAAACAGAAGATCTACGTACTCATTGATGACAAATTGAGGATTTCCGCTATTAAGTTGTGTATTGTAAATATAGTTCAAGCAGACGTTAAAATCAAATGTTAAAACTCTTCAGTTTATCTCCCTTCTTTCGTAAGTCCAAGAGTTAAAACTGGGTGCAATCTCAGCCTCAGGACGACCAATGAGAAGAATTGTGTTTTTTGATTAATTTAGGGGTTTGTGCATCGTAATATTTCAGTCCTGTAAATTTGGATACCGTATGTGTAGGGCTTGTCTGTTAATATGTATTATTGTTGCGGACGTAGTAGTATGTATATTATTGCAATTGAGACTATGATTGGGAAGGACGAGGCTGTCGCCGTATGTTAGCAACTATCCCAGTATTTGCCTGGAGAAGTGGGAAACCACGGAAGACCACTAAGATGGCTGGTGTGGGATTTGACTCCACCTCTTCTCAGTTCTCCCTCACGAGGGTGATTGTACCCCATTTCAGCAATCAGACATGAATTAAGTTTCTTCATAGAGCCAGGAATCAACCCGAAACTTCAGGGCTGACTGCCAACAATGTGAAGAGAGCTGGGTTCAAATAATTCTCTCAGTCAATCCAAAAGTTATATTTCAGTACATCACCAGACAAATAGGAGGATGGCACACTTCTCACAATTCACTACCATCTCCTTTCCAAATCCTTAACCGAGTCTACATAATTATATAATATTTTTCTCTATCGCATTTCCCTCCAACTCGACTGTGCTACATTGGTTTGTGGGAGACTCCTACTATCTCTCCTTGGAACTACTAGATGAACCACACATGAAGTTACCTTCCTTACTTCCTTCCTTTCTTCCTTCCGTCCCATCCACCATTCCTTCCCTTCCTCCCTTCCTCCTCTTCCCGTCCTTCCTTCCCTTCCTCCCTTCCTTCCCTTCCTTCATTCCTTCCTTCCGTTCCTCCCTTCCTCCCTTCCTCCTTTCCTTCCTTCCCTTCCTCCCTTCCTTCCTTCCCTTCCTTCCTTCCTTCCTTCCCTTCCTTCATTCCTTCCTTCAGTTCCTTCCTTCCTTCCTTCCTTCCCTTCCTCCCTTCCTTCCCTTCCTCCTTTCCTTCCTTCCCTTCCTCCCTTCCTCCCTTCCTTCCCTTCCTCCTTCCCTCCTCCCTTCCTCCTTCCCTTCCTCCCTTCCTTCCCTTCCCTTCCACCCTTCCTTCCTTCCCTTCCTTCCCTTCCATTCCTCCCTTCCTTCCCTTCCTTCATTCCTTCCTTCCGTTTCTCCCTTCCTTCCTTCCTTCCTTCCCTTCCTCCCTTCCTTCCCTTCCTCCTTTCCTTCCTTCCCTTCCTTCCTTCCTTCCCTTCCACACTTCCTTCCTTCCCTTCCTTCCTTCCCCTCCCTTCCCCCCTTCCTACCCTTCCTCCCTTCCTTCCCTTCCTTTATTCCTTCCTTCCCTTCCTTCCCTTCCTCCCTTCCTTCCCTTCCTTTATTCCTTCCTTCCCTTCCTCCCTTCCTTCCTTTCCTCCCTTCCTTCCTTCCCTTCCTTCCTTCCCTTCCTTCCTTCCCTTCCCCCCTTCCTTCCCTTCCTCCCTTCCTTCCCTTCCACACTTCCTTCCTTCCCTTCCTTCCCTTCCTTCCCTTCCTTCCCTTCCTTCCTTTCCTTCCTTCCTTCCCTTCCTTCCTTCCTTCCTTCCTTCTCTTCCCGTCCTTCCTTCCCTTCCTTCATTCCTTCCTTCCGTTCCTCCCTTCCTTCCCTTCCTCCTTTCCTTCCTTCCCTTCCTCCCTTCCTTCTCTTCCTTCCTTCCCTTCCTTCCTTCCCTTCCTTCATTTCTTCCTTCCGTTCCTCCCTTCCTTTCCTTCCTCCCTTCTTTCCGTTCCTCCTTTCCTTCCTTCCCTTCCTCCCTTCCTTCCCTCCCTTCCTTCCTTCCCTTCCTCCCTTCCTTCCCTTCCTTCTTCCCTTCCACCCTTCCTTCCTTCCCTTACTTCCTTCCCTTCCCTTCCTCCCTTCCTCCCTTCCTTCCCTTCCGTCATTCCTTCCTTCCGTTCCTCCCTTCCTCCCTTCCCTTCCTTCCCTTCCTACCTTCCCTTCCTCCCTTCCTTCCTTCCCTTCCTTTCTTCCCTTCCTCCCTTCCTTCCTTCCCATCCGTCCTTCCTTCCTTCCCCTCATACCTTCCTTCCGTTCCTCCCTTTCTTCCCTTCCTTCCGTTCCTCCCTTCCTTCCTTTCCGTCCTT
Source organism: Meconema thalassinum (assembly GCA_946902985.2). Taxonomy (NCBI): domain Eukaryota; kingdom Metazoa; phylum Arthropoda; class Insecta; order Orthoptera; family Tettigoniidae; genus Meconema; species Meconema thalassinum. Next base: position 589,257,721 of record OX336388.2, read on the forward strand.
CCTTCTTTCCTTCCTTCCTTCCTCTCCTACCTTCCTTCCCCTCCTACCTTCCTTCCCTTCCTCTCTTTTCTTACTTAATTCCCTTCCTACATTCCTTCGTTCGTTCCTTGCTTTCCTTCATTCCCTTCCTCCCTTCGTTCCATCCTTCCCTTCCTCCATTCCTTCCTGTTTGCCTTCCCTTCCTCCCTTACTTCATTCCCTCCATTCGTTCCTTCCAATTCAAACCAAATTTCGCGTGATTCAAGTTCAATATAGGCTAAGAACATCCATTTTACCAGTTTCTATGATGGTATTGCTACCAACGTCTAAAGGAGCATTATTGAATGCTGGCTGCCCAACTTGTATTCCAAATAGAATCACCAATTTAACTCCACGAAATTGGTGGGTAAGAAAATAAATTATTTTATTTTTATGTTATTGTTGAGCTTGTTACATCATTTTGGGGGCTTGGTACATCATGGTCATCATCCACGTATACTAGGATGTGTGTTGAACGTGCCTGATAACCTTGTCTGCAGTAGTGTGCTTAGCTGTGTTAAGGAATGGGATGGGATATGAGAGCTGGAACTTGAAGTAAAGTTTTATCACGGCGTTTGCCTGGAGACGAGTAGGAAAAATCGACGAAAACTAGGCTATGGATAACCACTGTCAGCACCGGGAACCGAACCTCCGATCTACGGACTTGCTGTAGCTTCCCATCGCGGTCGCGGTCATGATGAATAATCTAACGAGCGCGGTTACTTCACAAGGTGTATCTATTAAAGCTATGTGTTTATAAGTTTGGGTGAATCCTTACTTGGCCGACCAAATCTTCAGACTTGGTATACTTATCTTGGTCATAATCCCCGTGTACTTGAATCTGAGTTGGTAAGTAAGAGGCCATTCTTAAGTTAGGACTACCCCGGTATTTGCCTGAAGTAGACAACTAACTAACTGGGATCAGAGTCCTCAACCAGACACCCTCCTTCCTCCTCCAGCCAGGCATCGATCGGACCGTGTGTCTGCTTCTCTAGTTCGTTACCAACTAGGATGTGGTGGATAGAAAGGAAGTAAAGAAAGAAAGAAAGTAAGTAAGGAAAGTTCTTGTATTTCCAGTGTGTGTGTGTGTGTGTGTGTGTGTGTGTGTGTGGTAAAAGGGATAAACGTGCGCTTGAGTACATTGAGTGCCGGGCAAGTCCAGCGAATAAAATCAAGAAGTACGGACATCGGGCGCAGAGTTCATGGGGCTCCACTTTATTGTGACCCAACTCTATTTTTCTGCCAAAGTTGACAACTTCCGCTTGAGAAACGTTTGCGACCGATTCCAGACAAGAGGAAACTAAAGTGAAGAATTGAGCTATTACAAGAGGACGGAAAACAGTTTCCACATCTGAAACAAATACATCCTTGACCGCCAGATCAAGGATTTCCTTTGGCTTAATTTGTAAGGGACATACATAATAAACAATTACATTCAAATGATTTTCAGTCAGTCAACTCGATTGTACCCAAATTGTAATGAGTGTTGTTCCCTAAACCTGAAATAAATTGCATGAGATTAATTATTACTTGGGTGCACAGTTTTGATCTTCAAGCGATCATCATACAATCGTTTACACTCAGGCTATTAATATACGTCAGCGGATATCTGGAAGATTATAATAGAGAGTTACATGATTTTTTTGGAATTTATTGATTTTTGAGTATGATGATTTATGATTTTCCAAAATGTTGATGTTTATGTAATTTGTATTTGTTTCTGAGAGTTTTAAATCAATATTAAATTGTAACATGTTTAGTTTTCAATGTAGGCTTGTAGATCCTAAAGTGCTTCCATATCTGAATGTGAGATCAAATTGTGGACTGGACGTAACATACCTCGAAAGCCGCAGTAGCAAGCCAGGTCATTATCGAGCATTATCCATGCAAAATGGGTACAATATACACTAGTTTAGTTGCATAAGTTTATTGCGAACTTGCGTAACTTGTCGGGTTTGTAAGTATGTGATATTCTGTTGTGGCATGTTAATGGCTATTGACCTAAAGTTTACTTGTTTAGTGTGATAAACTGTAGTGGTTAGTGCAGTCTCCTAACTCGTAACTGAGGAGAGGTCTGTTCGATTTTTAACTGAACCATTTTAGAAGTAGTTTATCCGTGGTTTCCCACTTCTACTCCAGAGTGGAAATGCCGGAGTTGTCCTAACTTAAGGGCATGGCCCTCTACTCCCAAAGCCTCATCTTAATTAAAAAATACACACACTGCTACAGACATGGCAATAACACAGGTTATCAGACAAATACTGCAGGTGCCCAAGCACACAGGGCTAAACTAACACGATGTCATAGCCCATAAATTAATCATGAACAACAATTCAAACCTTGAACACACATCACTACAACCAATACAATAAAAAAGTTTTAGACAAATTCCATACCCATACATAGCGCTGATGAATAATGGCGGCCCAATGCCATGTTTGAAGCAACAACAACATTATGATGTTATGCGTGCCAAATGAATTGACGTTATCGGGTCCCCTTGTAGTACTCCGGTACTTTGGGTTAAAGTTTTGGACAGGGTTATATCACCTGAGGATAACTGAGAGTATTCCTGTTAGTTCATGTGTGTCACCAATTAACAGACTGAGTTTTCGGAGGCGTATTTGCCTGTTGATAGAGTCGATAGCCTTGCTGTAGTCTTTAAAGACAACAAAATACTTTTTCCGTCGATGACTGAGTGTATCTTGAACCTGCTCTAGTAAGCAGTTCACAGCTTGAAATGGTATTTCTTCACTTTCTGAAGCCGAATTGGTTGTCTAGTATAAGGGCATCTATCTATTTGTGCGGAAAGCCTAGAGCTTGGTACCTATATTTCTATGAAAATTTTGAAAGATGCTTTTTCGAGGGATATCCCTCGGTACAAGTCCAGATTGCAGGTTTCTCCTTTCTTTTTGAAAAGGACATTAATCGCCGATTTTCTCCATTGTTCTGGTACTTTTCCTGTGCTCAAGCATTTGTTGAATAGTTCCGTCCAGTAGTCTTCCAACATGTGATAGAATTCTTTGAGGTGTTCTGAATATACCCCATCAGGCCCTGAAGCCTTTTTGTTCTTCGCCTTTGCAATCGCATTGTGTGTTTCCTGGCTTGCTATAGGGGTGTGCCTTTCTATTGGTACAGTTTAACAAAGTTCGTTTGCTGTATCTTTATGTTGGGGGTTGAGGATGGTGTCAAAATGGTTTCTCCATGTATCCATGGTAATTCCTTTTATTGGTGGTGGTATTGGTTTTCTAAGCGCTATGAACGGGTCACTTTAAGCGAGCTCCGCTCGTCGTCTAGCATCTTCTTCTATGCGATCCGCCTTCTTCTTCTTTATGAGAGTTTTATACACCCTTCTTTGCTGAGCGTTGCATTGTGGTTTTAGCTCGGCGTAGAGCTGACAGTGTCTTCTTCCTTTCTTCAAAGCACTCCTTGTCGAACCATGGTTGTGATTTACTATATTTTATTTGTGTTTGACAGAATTGCAGGGTTGTTGTGCATACTTCCACGGCTTCCTTTACCTGGTGTTGTTGTATTATACGTGTTGCTGTTTCTATTTTTCCTAAGTTTTCTTTTAACTTCCCTAAGTCCAATTTCCTGGATATCATGTTCGACACAAGCTTAGTTAGTGTCAATGACTGGCTGAGTTCAGAAGTTGTTGTGACTGGTATATGTCATCTGATTGGTGTTATCGCAGATGTCCAGAGTGTTTTCTGGATGATAGCCGTTATTCCTTCACCTCTGAATAATACGAGGTCAATTGCACTAGTTACATTTGGCGCTATCTATGTGATCAGGACAGGTTTGTAAATTAGTCTGAAACTTCCTTCTTATAATGTTTCCAAAATCAATTCTGTTTTAATATTTGGCTTAACTATCTTTATGGAAGTGCCTTCGGTAGTAAATTACGCTGTTTGAAGAAAGGTGGTGCGGCTTCGGTGGCGTAATTGGTAGCATGCTGGGCTTCTATGCCCAAATCGCTCTTTTTAAAGAGTGTTAAAAATCCCTCAGTATGCCTTCCTTCGGAGGAGGAAAAGCCGGCGGGACCATGTCATAGATTTATGGCATGTAAAAGAACATTTTACTAACTACAATTGTGTGAAGCTAAGTTTGTAGGTTAGATTTTATTAACGCTTTATTATTTCCAACGTTCGCCGCTATGTGCTGGTTATGGTGGCATCTAGTAGCCATGTTCGTGGCTAGGTGTCGTTGACGGTAGCATTTGGTAGAAAAAGTAGGAACTACCTTAAATTGATCGATTGCAGTCCTTACCTGAATTACAGATAACACACACTACAGTAATACAGCCATCATAATTAACACCGGTAATCAGACAGATTCTACACACAAGCAAAGTACACGGGACTACATGAATGCGTTGTCGCAGCCCCTAAACTGAGGAACCAACCATCGAACAGAGGTGACCAAGTTAATGGTGAAATGTGAGGTGTGAGATCCTTCCAAAGTCATGTGGGAGTAAGCACTATTCAAGTTAATGGTGAAATGTGAGGTGTGAGATCCATCCACAGTCATGTGGGAGTCAGCACTATTCATTGCTGTACTTGTAATATCTACATAGATGAGGACTTCTTATCATTATTAATCGACAGGCATAACGGTGGGAAATATCATAGCCACCCACATAATTTCTTTCTTTTAATTTATAATTGTAATTATTGTTGGCATCAGTTTAATACGGAAGGAGAAGAAGTGTTTACCATATGTATATATTTAACTTAGTTGATTTAATTTAATGGAAGGTTTTCAATTCGAATATTTAATTATTTTAACGTGAGGGTGAAGCAAGCGAACACGTAGGCTTTTCTGTCAAGTAGTGGGGAGAGAGGATATGTTGCAACTTGAGATATACTTGGCCAGGCGCACCGCGGGAGATTTTCCGGGTAGTTGAGGGAACAACGGAGGACGCTACCGAGCCACGCGTTTCTAAGAACACAGCTCACCAGAGGTCATATCCTCAAGAACAAGGCAATCTAGCCTCGTGCAAGGACCGGGATATCTCATTTTGGCTACAAGTACTGTGATTCTCAGAATTTATCCAACGCCAGAACGAATCAGAAGAGGGACATTATCGCATGTCGGAGGAGAAGCGTCGGCTTCGATGAAACACAACAGGTGATTGGTCAGCGATCATGGGTGAAGTGCACAGTGGCGAGGGTTGAAGAAAAGTTACCCAGGTCTTTAGAGGGGCTCTTGATTCCATTCTGAATCTTATTCTGATTTTGATTCCCCATCAGCAATCTGCGTTTCTTCACAGTTCAAGTTGAAAATATGTTGGGACATATGCCGTCCACACATATTAATGGTGATAGTTGTGTATTTGGCTATCATTATAAATGTGATTTATGAAGCTAGGACTTCATCACACACAACTAAGTAATATTACAACATCGAATACAACAAGAGGATGACGGCGATATTCGGCAGCAGACTACAGATTTGCTCTGGGACGAGCAAAACCTATCTTATGAAGACATCAAGGGTGAGCGCACTGGCAACAGCACATATTTCTCTGTTTTTCAATTAGTAACTTTGTTTGGGCTCAGTAAATTTCAATTCATATAGCTTCTGGAATAATTAAACTTAACTTCGTGTCTTCGTATTCGCTTGTGTTTGGCCGTCACGTTAATTGTAAATTCAGTAATTCTTTTATCATAATGTCTTCCATAACTGTGCTTTCTTAATACCATTAAAATTACTTATTTAATTCATTATCCGTGTTTCCCCCTTGTAGTTAGAACTAGATATATTACGAACCTATCCTCTCATCGCAAATATTATACTGATTGGAAATTTAATTTCCCTACGGACTGAGTTAAGAAGAGTCTACGTAGCCGAGGTAATATGGTAAGTGAGTATGTTTTCTTTATTTCGGTGTTCAAATGACATTGAACACGATGGCGCCCAACCATGAAGTTTTATCGCGGTGTGTCTACAGTACTCCAGGTAAACGCAATTACACTTGTCAGTTCAACAGTGGAGCTTCTCAGTCATAAATATTGCATTTATACGCCCAAGAGGAACGTGTACTGTTCTAACTATTACGTACTGAGCAACTCTTCTTATTCCAAGCGTTCAGACTTTGTAATTACAGCTTCTAAACTGGAGAACTACTTTGTAGTACGCTATGCTTGCAAACTCCTAACTTGAAAGCAGTATAAGAAAAGGCCGTATGTCATGGAGCCTAGTAATTGTCAGGAGGTGATATCATCTGCTTGGGTTTGGTGACATTATAGATCCACGACATGACCGGGGAAGTGTGGTCACCGAACAGTGGGAGGAGTGGGAATGTCCTAGCTCGGCTGATCGTTCGCGTCACTTTTAACTCCGAAATGAAATAACACGTGCGACGCTGGGTCAAGTCTGGCACGGTATGATTTCTACATAAGGCTGCATTTTCCTGAGTATATAGAAACATGAATCACAATTCTATGCTCAGTAGATCTAGCTGCTTCAGAGTGCACGAGCCAATGTTGTCAAGTCGTTGCACAACGATGAGGTGGGTGAGCTAAGATCTCCCTCAATAGTGTTAGCATTATGTTCCCATGTTCAAGTCCAAACAGAGAATGAACGATGTTGCTACATCTGGTCACGGGGTTACAGGACATGCCACGTGTTTCAGAGGAGGCGTGAAGAAACTAAAATGTGTTACTGCGTCGCGGCAGAGACTGTTGTGCTACCTAACTGATTGTCAGACACGGTAGAATGACACCACGCAATCGAATATGAAAGTGTATCACTTCTCGTGATGGAATGGTCGACTGAATGACGCAATGACATTTAGTTGTCTTCTAGGATATCCTCACATGTTTCTCATTGTTCTTCTTGTTATTTCAGGGGTAGGGGGCATTTTAGGCATCAGCCCCGTGCACTTGGTTTGTGTTGGGTTTGTCTGATAACCTTTGCATTCGTGGTGACTGTAGTATTGTGGTGCAACTGTAACTAGTAGGGTAAGGAATTGAGGTAGGTATTCCGGGATTTGAAAATAAAGTACTATTCCGGCATTTTTCTGGAGATGGGGATAAAAGAAAATAGATAAATAATCACTCAGGACGGTTGCTTTCTGAATTTGGACTTGAATCACCCATATCTGGACTTGATGCAGTTCCCCATCGCAGTCATAGTCCGGGACTTAACGGGTTTTCTCATATTCCTTGACAACTGAAATGTGTGGTCGAGTTACTTTTCTACGTAGAGACACAGATTTCAGTTATTAAATGGAATTTTGGCTGCGTGGCCCAGCGGTAACAATCTCGCTTGCTGTGTCCAAGGTTGCAGGATCGAATCCTGGCGCAGTCGGCTGGTATTTGAGGGTGCGCAAATGTGAGGGAGCCGTGTCAGTAGATTTACTGGCTCGTTAAGGATCCCCTCCGGGCCAAAATTCTGGGACCCTGGTGTCTCTCAGATGTTAAAAGGGATGAAAAATAAACAACATTATTATAATTAAATGGAATTACGTAGGAAATCTCGTTTGCCATAACAAATGTTCTGGTTGAGTTACGATGTCAGATTGAAACGACTATGTTCTCGTAGAATATGTCCCGAGAAGAGTATTGCGATCGTTCTGCTCGATAAAACAAATTCCTATGTTTATCCGGAAATTGCATGGCTGTAAATTTAAATTACGTGCTAAAACATCACACCTGTGACGACTGATAGCGAACGATATGTTAGTAAAGGTTGTCTAGAATTTGTAGTCAGATCATCGACGAAGACTTTTATGAAGCAGCTATAAATATCGCAGCTCATACACTGAGATGGAACCGATAGCGTTAATAGAGAAGCCTTTATGGCGGTACAGTTTCATACTCATATTATGGATTATTCTCAGTATGGTAAAATGAACCGAGTTGCTCGTGAAAAGCCAATTTAATTTTAGATTCGCACACGTCCAATAGCTGATGACGTCAGCCTGACCAATACACTGCGTCTCCTCTCCATATCCCCTGTTTATTAGGTAGCGTTGCTGGTATTCTGACCTTCAACTGTAGATACAGTTAATTTTAAAGTTTAAATACGAGCCAGGTAGTCTACATAATGTCATTTTTATATACTCTTCCTTCCTTCAGCAGTTTATTTTTGTGAAAACCAATGGGCCATCATCATCAAACATCTTCATAATCGTTAGATCGTGCTACTGTCTGACTTGAGATAATTCTGTGGAACTAGTAGTTAGGCCTATAGCCTACGGTATTTATTTAGAAATTTTCGAGTTCTACATTTTTGATTCTAGTACAAGTATATTTTAGTTTTGACTTGCTGTGTGGCTCAGTGGTAACGTTCCCGCCCGCTGTGCTCAAGGTTGCAGGATCGAATCTCGGTGCAGTCAGTTGCCATTTGAGGATGCGCAAATGCGAGGGAGCCGTGCCAGTAGATTTACTGGCACGTTAATGATCCCCTTCGGAGCAAAATTCAGGCACCACGGCGACTCTAAAAGCCGCAGTAATTAATAGGGACGTAAAACCAATACCATTATTATTTATTAGTCTTGGAATTACCGGGTGAGTTAGCCGCGGTCGTTACGGCGTGGCTACTGGCAGGTGAGGAGGTTCGAATCCCCCGCCGGCAACCGTGAAGATGGTCTTCTGTGGTTTCCCATCTTCCTTCCAGGGAAATGCCGGGGTGGGTCCCTAACTATAGGCCACAGCCGCTACCTTCCAACTCCTCGTCCTTACATTCAAAACTTTCCTCCCCAGACAACACTCCACACGTGACGGTACTTGTAGCTCACCCCATGGGTGTCCGCCTAGAAACAGCTACAAACTGGCGAGCCGAACATGTCCTCGGACACTCCCGGCACTGAAAGCCATAAGCTAAAAAAATATCCTGCTATTATAAATTAATTGTTGTTAATAGTATTAATAATCTTTCTGATTTCATTATGATACGTGGAAGAGTTGACCTATGGTTTACCAAATTATAATTAGTTAAGTAGTTTTGTATTATTAAATTAATACTAGAGTTAAATGAACTATGACATTTTAAAGTACGATAATGTGTTGTATACACGTTGGTCCTGTGTAAGAGAAACCATGTAGCCTTAACAATGCGATCAAAGAACTAAATAACTAAGTAGCTAAATAAAAGAATAAACTATAATATAGAAAGATCAATCAATACATTTATCATTACTAAATAGTCGGTTGGCTCCTCAGTTTTGGGGCTGCGACAACGCGGTCATGTAGCCCCGTGTAGTTTGGGTGTGAGTAGAATCTGTCTGATAAACGGTGTTAATTGTGAAGGCTGTATTAGTGTGTGTATCTGTTTTTTAATTCAAGTATGGACTGCAACTTTTAATTTTTCAAATAGTTCCTACACTTGCCGCCAAATGCCACCGTCAATGACTACTAGGCCTAGTTCGGAACTTAGCTACTAGACGCCACCGCAGTCGGCTCTTAGCAAAGAACGTAGAAACCTAAGAGCGTTGTTTACATTCCTAACCTATACAATTTAGCTTCACACAGGTGTAATTAGTGGAAGGTTCTTTAACATGCCATACATCTATGACAAGGGGCCGCCGGCTTTACTTCCCCTCCGAAGGAAGGCATACTGAGGGATTATTAACGCTCTTAAAAAATCCGACGGCTTCGGCCAGGTTTGAACCCGCTATCTTGGGCATAGAAGCTCAGCATGCTACCGACTACGCCACCGAAGCCACTCATTAATAAATAAATGAATCCATAAATTAATAAATAAATCAATGGATAATTAAGTAAATAAATAAATAAAAAATAAAAAAAGAATTGAAAAATACGGTGAAAAAGAAAACAAACAATTAAACAAATGAATAAATGAATTCAATATTTTCTGTGATGTCTTGCATCACATTTTCTTCATTTTAACATCTTGTGGTACGTAAGGCACACAAATTATCCCCTGTTGCTACACAAAATGCACAAGAATTCTCACGGAATTTGAAATGAAGGGTGATCCCTATTCCTTCACCCCGACTCAATTATGATTAAGCAAATTTGAAGCAGCTACTTAACTAAACATTACAATACATGGCATCTTAGCTACGTTACCAAACTGTCACGGAACTTTCCTTCCTCTACACTCGTGAATCGGTAACACTACTCCCGCTTGATGAGCCCTTTGGAACTTTTGGGAACAATGTGTCCTGCTTGATGACGATAAAGTGACCCAGTTAGATCTGCTAACTGCTGTACAAACAAACATTGCTCTCACGATACTGTTCCAAACAAGATCCTGTCGAGTGTACTGGAAACACGAGTGTTCACTCATGTGTGAGGTCGTTATAGCCAGCCGCTTGAATGCTTGCCTTGTTAACTTGTTCCCTTTGCTCCGCTCTTTGGCATCCCAGTTGTACATGCGAGGAACATCACATCATCATCATTTTCTTCGGCTTATCCCAATTGATTGGGGTCGCCGGAGCCAACCTGGCTCATTTTGGTTTTGGCCGCGGATTTAAGACCGGATGCCCTTCCTGACGCCACGTGATTTTTCAGGTGAAAATTTCTCCCAGCAGTCACCGGGATTCGATCCCCGGTCGTCCGGGTGAAAGACGAGCAGTTAAGCCACTGCGCCATCACGCTCCCCCGAGGAACATCACAAGGTTTTAAAAATAATTGACATATTATTGAGTTGTGAAAATAATATTTATTCGTTCCTGACGGCTATTTCAAATACTTCTACAGTCAACCCTTCAAAAATACAGACATAAATCGAAGAAACAGTGTTGGTGGTGGTAGTGGCGATTAATGCTTTAAAGGGGGAAACATTTAGGAATGAAAGGAACGTGACCGTTCATCATGCGATCATGAGCCACTGGACCTCCTTTTTACGCGGAATGCGAACCAGAGGACATGGCATTTTACTTCGATATCTCATATGCATTGACCGGGAATCGAACCCAGTCCACCTTGGTGAGAGGTCAACAGCTTGACCGCTGCGCCACCATGCCCCGAAACATTTAGGTAATCCGCCACTAATCATTTCTTTCTTACTTTCTTTCTTTCTCTCTCTCTTTCTAGGTCTAGCTTCATTTCTTCCTATCCGCCTTTCTCTCTTTCTCTCTTTATCTCTTAATCTCTTGATTCCTTCGGAGGGGAAGTAAAGCCGGCGGTCCCATGTCTAGATTTATGCCATGTTAAAGAACCTTCCACTAATTACACCTGTGTGAAGCTAAATTGTATAGGTTAGGAATGTAAACAACGCTCTTAGGTTTCTACGTTCTTTGCTAAGAGCCGACTGCGGTGGCGTCTAGTAGCTAAGTTCCGAACTAGGCCTAGTAGTCATTGACGGTGGCATTTGGCGGCAAGTGTAGGAACTATTTGAAAAATTAAAAGTTGCAGTCCTTACTTGAATTAAAAAACAGATACACACACTAATACAGCCTTCACAATTAACACCGTTTATCAGACAGATTCTACTCACACCCAAACTACACGGGGCTACATGACCGCGTTGTCGCAGCCCCAAAACTGAGGAACCAACCAACCAATCTCTTGATATCTTCATTTCCTTATTTCTTTATTAATTAATTAATTTATTTATTTATTTATTTCATTACAGTATATCTTCATTTATTTACTCATTTATTTACTCATTTATTTATTCTTTTGTTTCCGAATTTGGCCAACTATGAACCTCATAGAACCTACCGCTTTCTGGTCAATCTCTTCCCTTCTTCACAGAACTTCTTCATTCTTTCACTTCAAAACCTCCACTGCTCCGCAGAAATTACCAATTTAGGCCTACATTTTGGTGGATTCTCCTTAAATGTCTTAACGCTGTCAATGCGACTTCGAATCACCTTTCTGCTGTCGATCACGGCGGCAGTAAGTCCAATTTCAACCGCGTCTTTCTTGACTTCTTCTACCCGTTTCGTAGTAGCCTTCAGTCTTGCAATGTACTCGAAACGTCGTTACTTTGCGCATTGAAACAGTGCGCCGGTAAAGGTCCTCGTTCTTCCTTTTCTTCCATGTCCCGTCAGCACATTTACGTGGTACTTACTCACTTAATAATTACTAAAATTAGTTTACTTATTTACATTGTATTTAATTATTTATTTAATTATATTTGTTTAGTTATTTATGTTCGTCTTAATTTATTCATTCGACATTATGAAGGTACAAAAGTATAAGCCCAATTAGGTTCCTTATCACTAGGGCCCGGATTTTTAGGTGGCTTAAATCTTCACGTTAGGTTTCTTGTATTCTAAAAATAGGTTATATTAGTTTTTTCTTCCAGGATCCATACAGACAGCAATAGTTTTCCGTTTTTCTTATTTCTGAGAAATGTATTTATGAACTTATTTAACAAAAGTTTACATTAACACTTACTTGTGCCGGGCTCCTCTCTGTATTCTTTCCTGTCGGCCTCTCTTGGTCAACTCTTGTTCTCTTCTGACCCCGACGGTATCAGGGTATACGAGGCCTAGGCAGTCTCTTCCTTTCCCGCCTTAATTGGCCCTTGTCTCATCTTTCCTGATTCCCTCCTTCTGCGAGGGGTCAGCCTTCTCTTTCATTTCATGTTATCTCCTGCCTTCTGCTCAAGGCCCTCAAGGAGGCAGGATGTATGTAACCCCACCACTTCTGGTGCATCTTGGGTATTTCTACACCCTCGGGGGCTCACGGCTGGTGAGTTCGGGAGTTGGCGATCCCAGGGGATTCCTGAGCTGGGTCCGTTTTCCACCTTTTTCCACTGACTTTGGGGCGGGCCCTCTCCTCATTCACCTTTCCCATCTGCCTTTCATGGCTTTCCTTCCTTCCAAGTCCCTCAATCCTCATTCTTTGAGAGTTGCGGGCATTTGCTTTCTTCCTGTCCTTTATTTGCCTTATCCTTTATTTGATTACTATTTCTTTTTCTAGTAGGCTATGTAAGTCTCTAGTTAGTATTAGTTATAGTTTTCATTCTCATCTCATCTTTCACTATCACCCAAACCATTAGCGGCCGATAACCTAGATGTTAGGCCACTTTTAAAACAACAATTATCATCATCGTACTGCATTTAGCGGTAGTAACCTGTACTATCTCCGCCCTACTGCTTGTAATCGCGGTGGAAATAATTTTACGATGCATTTCAATGGGGAAATAACATTCTTTATTTGAAAAAGGCAAAACAGCTATTTAGGTTATTTTAGGTGTCAACCCCTCATTTAGTTTTTTTTATTTTAGGTGAAATGAAACCGACAGTAGTGGCTACGCTGGCTAAAGCGCAGCATTAGGCCATGGGGCAAAGCTCTCTGCTGACTCGGTAGACGCGTGGTTCGAGCCCCACCGTCGGCCGTCCTTGTAATGGTTTTCCGTGGTTTCCCATTTTCAACACCAGGCAAATGCTGGGACAGTACCTTCTAACAGGCCACGGCCGCTTCCTTCCACATCCTTGCCCAGTTTCATTCACCATCATTCATTTCATCTCTCATTAACTCCTCTCGTGAGGTTGACGTCAGGAAGGGCATCGGGCCGTAAAAATCATCGCCACAAAGACTTCCATCGCATCTCATCCCCGGCCCCGTAGGAAAAGACGGGAATAATAAGGGGTAGACATACATTTTAGGTGAAATGAAATTCACATATTCTGCTCCAGGAAGTGTGAAACGAACATATTTGTTGAAATTTGTAAATTACATAGCCAGGAAAAAAATAGGTAAAAACCTTAGAATTCGGGCCCTACTCATCACATTTTATACACGTACATTTAATGTGGTGGTTCACTGTCATATCTTTGGGATCAGTGCAACATGGCTGTCTTCGTAGAAGAATTCTCTTACACCAAAGCGCATGGTAATTGATTGGCTAACTTCTGTTTCATCGATTTTTATGTTTACCCAACAGATATCCTGATAACGTCAGGGTCAGAAGAAAACCACCAGTGACCAAATGAGGTCAACAGGAAAGATGACAGAGAGGAGCCGAGCACAAGTAGCCTATGTGGAAGCAAAGTCGTGTTCATCTTTGGTTCCATGGTCAACAAACCACATTCCTCTAGGTGTTTGCCTCCTGAGAAAGGAAAATGAGTGGTAATTTCGGCACTTTTGAGATATGGAATGGATATAAAACGCTTTATGTTTTATATTATGAAAACTACAGACAAACTATTATTTTAAATTCATTACAGAAACTGTTATTGATGTTATTTAAGGTGTGGCCAGTCTTGTTGACAGTAGTGTTGGAATGTATTCGTATTATTGCAATATTGAGTAATATTTTTATATCGAATACAGTAGTTAACGAATAATGCCGTTGAGTTGTTTAGTTCCATAACCAACCAAGTCCATCTGTGAATAAGGAGAACTTCAAGTCCAACTTTCTTTACTTCGTAACTCTAAGAGTATTTTCTCCTATATTTGATTCAGAGTGTTTCATCCCTATCATACGGAACGTCTTATGAAATAAATCAGTAGCTAAGTTTGCTTCAGGGCGTTGAAACAGGAGATATACATAATATAGCTTTGGGGCTATGAGGTCGAGTGAAACTTTAAAAACCGACGTTTCGAGACAACTGATTGGTTGGTTCGTTCCTGAGTTTAGGGGCTGCGACAACGCGGTCAAGTAGCCCCGTGTACTTTGGGTGTGTGTACAATCTGTCTGATAACCGATGTTAATTGTGATATCTGTATTAGTGTGTTTTATCTGTTTTCAATTCAAGTAAGGACTGTAGATTTTGAATTTTTTCAAGTAGTTCCTACTTTTGCCACCAAACGCCACCGTCAACAATTACTAGGTCAGAACTTGGTTACTAGATGCCATCGCAGTCGGCTCCTGGCGACGAACGTCGGAACCTAAGAGTGTTTGTCAAATCTTTAACCTGATTTAGCTTCACACAGGTGTAATTAGTGGAAGGTTCTTTAACATGCTTTAAATCTATGACATGAGACCGCCGGCTTTACCTCCCCTCCCAAGGAAGGCATACTGACAGATTTTTAAAGCTCTTAAAAATCCGACGGCTTCGGCCGGGTTTGAACCCGCGAGTTTGGGCATAGAAGCTCAGCATGCTACCAACTACGCCACCGAAACCGCCTTTCGAGACAACTACTCGTCCCTTTGTTAAGATCCGTCAAGAAAGAAGGAAGGAATGAGTAAACATATACATATTGGGAAAAGGGCACAATATACACATCAAAGTGATCCTTTTACCACAGTTGACTTGCTTAGTTTGAAACTAACTGACTTAGTTAAAAGCCCATACTTCAAAGGATATAGAAGGGAAATAACGATTTCCTATAAAATGATTTACTGTGCAAAGTACGTTTGGATTATGATCTGATGAAATTAAACCCAAGATAATCCCAGCGACCACCATTTCACGTGGAATCCAAAAATCCTCATGTTGAAAATCTAAAATGTATAAAAGCGTATAGGAAGAATTATTTAGCGTTGGGACAGGTGCCTGAACGGTAAAAATTATTACATACTGGCTAGCATTCTTCGCTGTCGCCACGGAGACCCGGGTGGATTCCAGGCTCTGCCAAGAAAATTAATTCTGGTCTGAGGGCTGGAACGAGGTACACTCAGCCTCGTGAGGTAAAACTAAGAAAAGGTGGGTTCGATTGCCACCTCAGCCATCTTGGAAAGTGGTTTTGCACTTCTACTCCTGGCAAATACCGGGATGGTTCCTAACTTAAGGCCATCTCCACCTTCTCGCCAGATTACAAATACACACACGAATACAGTCATTACAATAACATATGTTTTCAGACATATTTCACACACACCCAAGTACACGGGGCTACATGACTACGATGTCACAAAAGCCCCTAAATAAAGATAAATTCACGCCTCAAATCGAGTTGGACATCCAATTTTAATGCAAAGAATTAAATGAAATACTACGCATTTCGTTTGATACCTGCCCCGTATGTTATTTCGACTCAAGTTTTAATTTCGGTGGGTAATAAACGGTTTAGTTGTTCAGAAACATCCAGTGAATACGACTAAGCAAACCTCAACTACTGTATGTGCTGTAGTGTTCTATTACCAACAGTCAGTGGCGTTTTCTCCAATACCACGGGGTAAGCACCGCTTACCTAGCATATTCTCATAAAAATGAAGTTTATATTATGACTTTCTAAAGCGCGACGAACATCAAAATCGCCGCTTTGAATGAAGTTCCTCGTTCTCTACCCTAGTTCTTCACGATCGCCCACCACTAATCTGTAGAGAAAGGGCGCGGCTGGTTGCTATGACAACGGCTCGTGTACATCTAGGAGCCTTCTGGCCCGGAACACCACTATGGCCGATGGAGTGGTACACTAAGAACGTCAGGTCGTCCTTGATTGGCTAAGACAGGGGGTGTGGCGTTCCAAAGCCACAGGGCTGACGTCAAAACAAGTCACAGGGTCTGCTTCGGTAAGGACAGCTTACCGAGCATGGAACACCAGCACTGCGCGCTTCCCTAGTCTCCACCCTCCATCGCGCGGAGAAAGTTTCTGACCATCAGACCCCACCTTTGATGGGTGCGTTTGTTGCAATTCTGCTTCGTCCGGTATACTCACAACTGTATGTTTTTGAGTGCAATTAGCAAAATTTAGTATATGGTACCGTAACTGGATATTATTGTGTTTTAGTGTATAGTAGAACAAATTACCGTACGGTACGTCATAAATTATCATGTTTAGCGAGTAGTAGCCTGCGTTAATATCCTTTTAGTTTGTACTCTTTGGTGCATGGAAGTAGGATATAAAGGGCGGTTCTGGCGCAGGGGCTAATGGGCAAGATGGCCGCCGCGCGCAACCAGCCTTATGTTATTCTTATGGAGGGGTCATTCAGAGCTGGCGCAGTGGCTAATGGGCAATATGGCCACTACGCCCCGAGACCGTGAATGACTTCACAGGGAGAGGTTGGCCGTGTAGTTGCTAAATGGAATATTTATTATTATTATTATTATTATTAGGTAATTATTAATTGATCATGTGCAATCCAGTCCAGCTTTATATTGTCAGCCACTTAGTGTAGTGGCTAGCATTCTTGGCTGTTACTGCTAAGGCCCGGGTTCGATTCCTGGCTCTGACAAGAAATTTAATTTCTGGTCTCACGAGTGGAACGGAGTACACTCAGTCTTGTGAGGCAAAAGTGAGAAAAGGCGGGTTTTAATTCATACCTCTGCCATTCAGCCTAACCCAACTTCATTTAACCTCACCTAACCTAACCTAGCCTAACCTAACCTAACCTAACTTCAAAGTAATAGCAAATATGAGAGCAAATGTGAGAGCACACATAATAAACTAAGTTATAACCTAACCTAACCTAACCTTACCTGACCTAACCTAACCTAACCTAACCTAACTTCAAAGTCAGAGCAAATATGAGAGCAAATGTAAGAGCACACATAATAAACTAAGTTATAACCTAACCTAACCTAACTTAACCTAACTTAACCTAACCTAAAAGTGCGAGAAAAAAAATGTGAGCAAAAAGTGTGAGCAAAAAAGAAAGAGCAAATGTGAGAGCAAAAATAATAAACTTAGTTATAACCTAACCTAACCTAACCTAACCTAACCCACAGAAACCTCATTTAAAGATTTTAGATTTTGCATTTTAACATTTTACATTTTAACATTTTAGATTTTAGATTTTTTCATTTTATATTTTTTAGGTTTTACATTTTACATTTTTGATTTTTTGTATTTTAGTTTTTAGTTTTTTTAGATTTTACATTTTAAATTTAAGATTTTTTGATTTTAGATTTTACATTTTACATTTTCCGAAAAGAGTAAACTACAAGGTCACATACCTAACCTCACTAAACCTAACTATACCAAACCTAACTTAAGCTAATCCAAAGGCTAATGCACATACACAAAGTATATAAGTGCTCATGCAACTATCCTTATGCTAGTCTTATAGGCTACTGTACAACAAGATCACTACCCCAACCGAGTATTTTTTTCTTTCATTTTGTTGTTTACGCATTTGTCAATTTTCTAATTTCCCATTTTCAGTTTTTTTAATGTTAATTTTAAGTTTTACAATTTCATAATATGGAAACATGGAATTTGCATTTTGTTGTTTACACATTAGTCAATTTTCCAATTTTCCATTTTCAGTTTTTTATGACAGTTTTAGGTTTTTCAATTTCATAATATGGAAACATGGATTTTGCATTTTGTTGTTTACACATTTATTAATTTCACAATTTCCCATTTACAGTTTTTAAAATGTCAGTTTAAAGTTTTTCAATATCATGATATAGAAACATGGATTTTCCAATTTGTTGTTGTACATTTGTCAATTTACGAAATTCCCATTTACAGTTTTTAAAATTTCAGTTTAATGCTTTTTCTATTTTGTCAATATGGAAACATGGATTTTCCAATTTGTGTTTTACATGTTCATTTTGCATTAGGAGTGGAGAGAGGTGGGTAGTAATTAAAAATGTACAAGCAGTGTCCATACAATATTTTTTATTTTAAATACATGTACACTATTTACACATAATACATTTTTATATATATATATTCTTTTTTTTGTTATAAATTGTACAGTTGTTTTTATTTTGTTTTCTATTTATATTTATTTTTTGATTATGATTACTATTTTATTTTATTTTTGTAGTGTTATTGTTTTATTTCCTAAATTGTTTTATGTATTTGCTAGTTGCAGGCAGAAGATGTTGATATTCATAACTTAACTCTTTAAGCATGGTCAATGATTGAGTAATGACCATAGGCATGTGTACCTATACCATCAGCATCAATCACTCTTTTATCATCACTAGGACACAAAGCAATTTCGTTTAGTCTTATAGATGATATGTCATGTTGTTTAGAAGTGATAATGTTCATTGGTATTCTTTTTACATTGTTTTTCATGACACAATCCTTATAATCTTGAAAGCTTATACAATTTTTGACAACACCTCTGTTAATACCTTTAATCTTTTTGATTTATTTACCATTTATGTCTAAAGCGTACATTTTAGCTCTAAGTCCAACAAATGCTTTTATAATTTGTCCACAAGCCTCGTCTTTAAATTTCCCCAACGTTTTCTTGTTTGATGTAGAGTAACATATGTGATTAGTAGGATAATCTGATGTGTCCAGGTGTTCTAGGAAATCCAACTTGTCTTGATATACATCTGGGGTGTTAACCAAATAAATGAACGAGTCGGTATCCATATACATGAGTTTAAGATTGTTCATTCCATAATAGGGTAGCAGGACATCATAGTGGTGGGAATACATTAGAGTTTTTGAAATATCCAGTATACACATTCCAATATATATAGGCTTATTGAATACAATGTTACGTTTAGCCATGTGGAAAGCAGCTAGGTTAGGACCATAAATTGTTCTGTCGATGAATGTTGGTTTAGCTATTAGCTTTTCTGCCTTTTTTCTGTCAGTCACAAGACGTATGTCTATTCTTTTACGGATATTTTCCATTGTTTTTCCAAAAATGGCATTGTTGAATAATTTGTACAGATTTTTCTCAAAATCATTTTTGGCTTGTTTTCGAAGGTTGTTATTAAAATCAACGTATGCCTTTAACCAAGGTCTTTGTTTAAACTTTAACACACGATGAATTTTTATCAATTTTATTCCATGATCTAAAGCCTGTTTTAATGCCATGTAGTGAACAACATATCGCCTTCGATTTCCAAGATGAGGAATTAGTTTTTTCAGAGACGAATCCTTAGGTTGTGTACACTCTGGTAGGAAAGGTAAATCGTTGTGTAGATCATGAAGGTCAGATGGGTAATCAACATCAACGTCTAGAATGTATCCCACAGGATCGTCTTTCTTTAGTTTTTCTAGATCAACAGTATCTGGAGAAACCCACTGAAATCCACCATAAGGAAGGGAGTGGCACATAGCCCACCCGTATTGGTTGTTGGCATCATCATAGGTAATAAACTGCGATGGTTTCTCAGAATCATAGGTTTCCATGTATTTATTGTTAGCTTCAGCATACCGATGAGACACCTGGCATATGCCTCCACGTATTCCAGACTCGATTAAAAGAATCTGATCGTAATCCTGTAGCAATTCCAGTTCAATGCCTGTGTAAAGGAGCATTGCCTCGAAACTTAAACCAGGCGAAGTAAAAAAAGTGTGCAGCATCCACTCGGTGTGTTTCTAGTGTTTTGTTTCTAAACGTTTCAAAGCTGTCTGCAAGAAGGAGTACATCTGAAGTTAGGTAGAGGTCACTATATTCCCCTAGAGTTTTAATGTTGAACTGATTCCAGACACTTTTGGCATGTTCATAGTCTTCTTGACTAACATCTTCTTGACTTAATTTGTTAAAGAATGCCTCTTTTGGAGGTAAACACGTTTCACTTAACTTTTCCCATGAGTCAATGTAGTCATAACAAAATACCCCTTTACGAGTCATGAGCATTGCATTTTCTTTTCCAAAGTACTTGTCTGTTTCAGGGTATGATGTTAAGTTGGAAACTAAGTTTTCCAAACTACTCGGCATTAACCGAAACGTATCCACAAATCTAAGCTTAACATTTCCTACATATTTGGTAAAGGAAATGTACTTTTCTTTTGAGTTAGCGATAACATCCACTCTCTCAGTAGTACATCCCAATTGCTTTACAATGAAATTTGCGTCGTAGCCACTCATATTATGTAGAAACACAGGAACGGGGTTTCGTGTTTTACACCTCAAATTACAGTTATTGTGAGCACTTCCACGGTATTCCCCTGTAATATGGCAGTGGTCTCGAACTTTCCAGTCCTGTTGGGTAAATGGTTTTTGACACAAATAACAGGTTTCAGAACATTGGAACTCTGCTTCTAGAGCCTGAGTTAAGGCCTTTGGAACATTTAAGCTGTAAAGTCGATCAATTTCATTAGCTATTGAGATCAAACAGTCCATAAACTTTCCTGCATCGTCAGGTCCACGATAAATAACAGGTTGGCTTGAAAGATTTGTCTTTATGTGTTCCACAGCAGGTGAGGGTTTAACGTATATACCAAAGCTCATAGGAACATGACTCTGGTATGGCACTGTATAACTTGCCTCAGGATTGGGTAGACATGTTTGATATGGTAAGAGTATACTTTCAAAATCTGCATAGATAACGTAAGATATTCTAAGCATTTTTTCCACATTTACGAATTTGACAATGGGGTTTTTAATAGGCATTTCAACCCTAGCAATGTCATGCTGGACACACAAAGCTCTATGTTCTTTCATTTTTTCCATTCCTTGTTGTCCATATCGATTATCAAAGTGTGTAAAACACCGTTTACACGTATATATTTTATGTTCATGGCGGGTAATCTGATGTCTTACTAGTTTATCAAAATCTTTGATAAAGACGTAGTGGTTCTGGCCGGATGATGAACTTAGCAAAAGGAGG
This sequence comes from Meconema thalassinum, assembly GCA_946902985.2. Lineage (NCBI taxonomy): Eukaryota > Metazoa > Arthropoda > Insecta > Orthoptera > Tettigoniidae > Meconema > Meconema thalassinum. The sequence goes on from OX336388.2 coordinate 589,279,031, forward strand.
TCGCGATGGTCTTGCAGCTCTTGATCCACAACCTTCAGAGGGAACAATTTCTTGTCTTGTTCCAATCCAAGTACATTAATGTATATATCGTTGGCTTTTTCAAATTTGGGAATGTCAGCTAGCGATGTAGGAAATGATATTACTGAAAAATCATACTTGTTTTCCAGATCCTTGTATTTACTAACGCGTTTAGCATCAGTTTTAACCAGTTTTGCTAAAATGGCATACATAAAACACCTCTCGTCCTTAATGTTTTGAGGATTAATGCAGGCTTTTCTTGCTTGTATAGCTGCTGGTAATGGAATATATGTGCTTCCACGCAAGGGATTGTACTTATTTATTTTCAATCGTACTCCTTCCACTGCTAACAAAGCCCAATTACTGCCTTTTAGCTCAGATTCCTCCATTTCCGTAGTTAACTTTGTAAATTGTGTTTCCAAGAAACTACTTAAGTCCGTTTCCAAAAATAGGGCCTGATTTCGTGTTTTAAAAGCACGATCTGTAATGTCATTGGTAGATGTATGAATGAATCTACATTCAGCCACAAGATTAACTTTTATCGACTTGTGCATTGCTAGTTCTTTCTGCATAGCTTGTATTATTTGCTGTTTGGACTCTTTAAGGTATGAATTTAAATCCTTGCACGTATCGCAACGAATGAAATAGGATTTAAGTCGACCTTCATAAGATGTCTCATATTCAATAAGTCCATTTTTGTCAGGGACCAATGACAGTAGGTAATGTTTTGTAGGCTCTGCTTTTTGTCTTTTAGCTGCCGACACAACATTACAACATTCTTCATGACGACGTCCGTTCTATACATTGTTGAATGTACTACCACAGGTCTTGCACTCATGAAATTCACCACACGATACTTCATGTCGCTTCCTATGATAGTCTCGAAGAAAAGTCTTTCCACACTCTTTACACATATAGCTAGGAATGGCTTCTTCCATTATGAATGTTGATTTCTGCAAACAGCTGCTTACTGCGTATCACAGGGCTAGAGGTTGGTCGGTGAGACGGTCTTTCACGATGTGAACACCGTGAGAGGTAGTAGTCAACTGGTGATATTCTTGTTAAGGGTCCACTAATATACCCCTAGTCTAGACCAACAGCTCTTTACAGCGTATGACAAGGCTGTAGACTGGACAGTGAGACGGTCTTTCACGATGTGAACACTGTAACAAGTAGTAGTCAACTGATTATATTCTTGCTAAGGGTTCTCTAATATACAATAGTCAAGACCAACAGCTACTTACTGAGTAGTACAAGGCTGTACAATAGTTGTTTTGACAGTCTTTCACGATGTGGTCACTGTGAATGGTGGTAGTCAACTGATGATATTCTTAATAAGGGTCCTCTAATGTACCCCTGGTTAAGGGTAACAGCTGCTCACTGCTTATGACAAGGCTAAAGACTGGTTGCTTCAACGGTCTTTCACAATGTAAACACTGTGACAGGTAGTAGTCAACTGAAAATATTCTTATATATATATATGTGCAGTCATTTCATTCCGCCGCATGGCGATTGCCCCTGCGGCGGCGGGCCCCCTTAGACAGTTTCGCCGTCTCTTCGGGCCAGGGGGTTAAGGTATTTAGGAGAGGTGGAAATTGTGGTGATGGGTGGGTTTGTTTTTAGGGTTTGGAAGAAAGTGTGTGAGAATTTTGGTTGGGGCATTGCTGGAGAAATGTGGAGAAGGGTGCTGGGGACGGAGTTTTGTTTTGAGAAGGGAGAGTTAGATGCAGGAAGGGGAATGTGGAGGAGAAGGGTGACTGCTTCGTTGTGCGTATGTATAATTTTAAATGTCGGAAATTTTTAAGAAACAAGAAAACACGGAAGCCATGGAAAACACTGCCGCAATTGCCAAAGCAGACTAAGGAACTTCTATTGCTCGCTCGGAGATTGATAGGAATTTTTAGTTTATTGGGGAAAATTAAATGGGGGCTGTGGTTAAGTCCAGATCATAAGGTGATTTTTTTTTTTTTATAAGGTGATGAGAAGGGAGTATTGTTATGTATATGCGATGAGATGAGAAGGGGAGTGTTATGGTAGTAAAGAGACAGGAAGAAAGAATTAAATAGCTGGTAGTTTGAGGAAAGTAAATAATGTCGATTAGAAGGGAGTAAAGAATGAGGTTTGTTGAAATGCGAGAGTGGTATTGGTGGAGCGAGAGAGAGAGAAGAAAGAAAGCAGAAAGAAAGAAAGAAAGAAGAAAGAAAGAAAGAAAGAAGAAAAACGCAGAGCTGGTGATGTGAAGATGGTGGCGATTGAACAAGTTGAGATTGGGGGAGGGGGGTTGAAATCGGATGAATTGAATGGGTAAATGAGGAGTGATGATATCCACGAGGTGAAATTTGACGGTGAATGAGTGTGAAGGTGAAGATGATGAAGATGTTTTTTTTTTTATTTTTTATTTTTATTTTTTTTATTAATTGTGTTGAGAAATATGGTTGTTGCGCTATTTCGAATCCGGCGGAGATGCCATTTAGTGTCCAGTGAAGTAGCGTTCATATGCAAAGAAACCGAGACTGGGTTGTTAGTCGGGTTCTGGAGGAAGTGCCCTGAGGCTGTAGATGCCGAGCCTAGTGCGTACCGGGGCACGGAGCGGCTTGTTTAGAAGAGGGCACACAATGGGGTTGTTGGTTGCCTGCGCCCGTTTGAGGTAACGGCGTTGAAGTAACTCGACGTATGTTGTTAGTGGAGGCAGTGGCATTCTGTCGACGAGGTCTGCTGTGCGGTAAGTGAATGGGAGTCTCATCGCCACTCGGACTAGGCGGCGTTCCATTGAGAGAAACGGTCGAAGGGGGCAGTCCGGGAATCCAGCCCACGCAGGATGGCCGTACACCAAAAATGTGCGTATGAGTACTTTATAGGTATGGAGTAGTAGTTTCTCATTCAGTCCCCAGGTTGTTCCAGCCAGACGCCGGAGAAGATACGCCCGCTTACGTGCCACAGGGAGTTTGGTTTTAAAGAAGGGTCGGAAGGTGAAAAATTGGTCGAAAAGGAGGCCGAGGTATCGTACGGTAGGGGTGGGGGCCAAGCGGCGGTGATGTAGGTGAAGAGTGAGATTTGCGGGGTTTCTGGTTGGGGCGAGAGATCGCCTGCGTGGGCGGAAGAGGATGGTCTGTGTTTTTCCTGGATTCAGTCGCAGATGCCATTTGCCACACCAGGAGGTGAAGAGATCGAGGTAGGGCTGGACGTGGGTGTTTATATGTTGAACAGTGGCAAACGGTGCGACGATAGCTGTGTCGTCGGCAAACTGTAGAAGTTGCATGGGAGGGGAGGGTTGGGGGATGTCAGCGACGAATAAGATGTAGAGAAGGGGGGAAAGGACGGAGCCCTGCGGGACGCCCTGTTCGAATGGGATGGGGCGGGAGTAGTGGCCATTGATGGTGATGCTTGCGGTGCGGTTCCGGAGGAAGGTGTTTAAAAAGCGGATGTAGGTATGGGGGAGGTCGAAATAATGTAGTTTGACGACTAGGGCGTCGTGCCAGACCGTGTCGAATGCTTTCTCGAAGTCGAAGGCGATAAATAATGTTGGAGCTGGACGGTTGTAGTTTTCCGCTACCAGGGCAGAGAGACGGAGAAGTTGATCCTGCGCGGAGAAATGGGGTCTGAAGCCACATTGTGAGAGGGGAAGGAGCTGATGGTGACGGAGATGGGTGTGGATTCGTTTGGTGAGGATTTTCTCGAAGGTTTTCGAGAGGACAGCGGTGAGGCAGATGGGACGGTAAGAATCGGGGGAGGAGAGGGGCTTGTCAGGTTTAGGAAATAGAAGCATCGTGGCATGGCCCCAGGGTGTGGGGTAGAACCCGGTGCGAAGAAGATGGTTGTAAAGATGAGTTAAAGCTGTGAGAAACGATGGAGGTGCCTCCTTGAGATGCCGGTAGCGAATGGAATCAGGACCAGGGGCGGTATTGGTCGTACGTGAGAGAGCTATGGAAATGTCCAGTTCGGTGATAGGGACATCGAGAGAGTGCGGCGGGAAGGCATGTGTGGTTGAAGGCTGAAGGTGTGGGCGTTGAGGCACGGTGGCGATGAAGTCGTCGTCGTCGTATGTAAATGTGGGGTGAGGTGCATCGCGGAAGACGCGAGCGAGTCTATTTGCAAATATGGACAACTTGGCAGGATCGTCGGGTGGTGCGGTGTCGTTGTATATGATGGGGTACGACATAGGAGTAGATTTACCCATGAGGCAGTTGAGATGTCGCCAGAACTTGGTGAGTGAGGGAGACACGCCGTTCTGCCTGGAGCAGGTCTTATGCCAAGTGAGCCTCTTATGGGCCTCGATGTAAGACTTTACTTGGCGGAGAGTCTGGCGGTGCTTTTGTAGGAAGTAGCGATCCCTGGTGCGGAGAAATGTTGCGTGATAGGAGTGGGAAAGCGCGAGGAGGCGTCGGGCCTTAGGGGGGATGGGGGGTCGGGAAGGGGTGTATGGGGTAAGGGGAATATGACGCTGTGCCGCCTGTTGTAAGGTCTCTTGGAGATGGTTGGTGTATGCGTCCACAGAGGATTGCGAGCTCAAGGGCTGAGTGTAGGTCTGCAACTGTTCGGAAATAGAGTGGCGGTAGGCCGGCCAGTTGGCCGCACAAAAGTTCTGGACCATCCGAGGTGGTGGTGTTGGGGTGTTACGAGTGGGAACGTCAAACTGCAGAAGCACTGGGGCATGATCACCCCCGATGAGTGGAAGGACGGTGACATGAACCAAATGGAGTAGCGAGTTGTGCGCTATTACGGCGTCAGGGGTAGTTTGGGAGGAGGGACGTGTGGGCTTAGGGAGGGGAACCAGCGAGGCGTTAATGTGGTTGAGATATACATCCAAACTGCGGAGTTCCCGGGCCGAGCGGTCGTGGAGGTTTAAGTCTGCCATTATGAGGAAGTGAGGGAAGGTTTCGGCCACGTGTGCTATGAAAACTTTAGGGAGGGGATGGCGAGGACGGGTGTAAATTGTGGCGAGATGGAGAACTCGGGATGGGAAGTAGACCGTGGCGATAAGGCTTTCCGGAAAATGAAGGGGGGGTGGGGGAATGTGGTGTCTGATGGGATAGCGTGGGAGGTAAGCCAGGGCGGATCCGCCTCGACCTAAGTTGTAGGGACGATCAGCTCGAAGGAGAGTGTAGCCCGGGAGGAGCGCGTGGTCAACTCCACGGAGGAAGGTCTCGTTCAAGAGAGCGACGTCAATGTGATGAGTGGCGAGGGTATGGCTAAGTAGGGTACGACGTGCGTGAAAGGAGCAGACATTATGGAAGAGTATGGAGATATGCCGTGGAGGTCGTTGTCGTGTCGGTTGTGCTGCCATGTGGGGATTAGACGGCGGTGACGCGGGGGTGGGGGAAGAAGGTGAAGTGGGCTAGCGGCCCCGAGAATGATGGCTGAAAGCATACTCCGAATATCTGCTGTGCCGCCATCTGGAGTAGGGTAAGTATGAGGGGTCGTTGATAGGGAAGGATGTTGTGGATGGATACCACCATGAAGCGGATGAGGTCTTCAATGGAGGGGGAAGGGAACTGTGATTGCGCTTGAGGGGTGGGGGGATCTATGGACTTGATGGGTGCAACTGTTTCGGGGCGGTTGGGAATGGGAGCGGGTTTTGACTTGCATTTGTGCGAATATGTGGGGTGCGCCTCCTGACATTGGTGGCAGCGAGGTGGGAGGGCGGTGTTGGGACATTTGCTGGTGGTGTGGGATGGCTGGGAGCAGTGGCCACAGCGTGGGGAAGCACGACATTGCTCGGTGGTGTGGTCATTATAGACCAAACAGCGGTTGCATCGCAAGGCTACTGGGGGGGGGGGGGGGGAGCTTTGGAAGGTTCCACACGATGGTGGTACCGGTAGAGGTAGACGCCATTAGTGAGAAGCCTGTCCACTTCCGCTTGGGTCACTAGGAGAATGCGAACCATCCACGTGGGACCGTCCGCATTCCGGATGCGAAATGCCTTGCGTGCATCGATCTGCTCCAGGTGGAGTTCTTGTAAGACCGCCTCCTCGGTCAGATCGGGATCGACGCCCCGAATCACGCACGAGAAGTGCGGGTTGCGTTGAGGAGGAGGAAGGGTAGGGGGATTTTGTCTGGCACGGAGAGGTTCTGCAATCACCCGTGGGCCGAGTTGCTGCACCACTTCCGGGCTATGAAACACGGCGGCGGTGGCGTCGTCGTTTGTTTTCACGTAGACACCGTTCGTGGCGGCAGTGGCGGAGAAGTTGGAGTGCCCAAGTATGCGGCGAAGTGCATCCGTAAATTGGTATTTAGTGGAGAAGGTGTGTCCACGGAACAAGAAGACATGTTTAAATGGTGGCTCGGAGGCCTTGGAGGCGTATGTAGGTAACGACGGGGGAAGGGATGGGGGTGCAACGGTAGCGGGGGTAAAGTTGGGTACGGGTCCCGTGACGGGCAGTCGGGGGTCGTTGGGTGCAGGGAGAAAAGGAGTAGTGGGCGGCGGGCTACTATGGCGCCTGGAGGCGGTTGGAGACTCGTCCATTCCCTCATGGACCCGTTGACGAGAGCGGTGAGCCCCCACCCCCCCCTCCGTGTCTGAGGTGTCGGACCCGGGGAGTTTCTCGGAGCGGCTGGGAGTTTTAGGAACCAGCGGTGGGAGGTTCGGATGCGTCCCCAGAGTGGTTAAGGTAGCCGGGTTAATAGAAGTTGTTGATTTAGGAATGGCACCTTTGGAGCCAGAAGAGGAGCGATGGGTCGGTTGCTTAGGTGAAGGAGGGGTAGGTGGAGTGGTCTTGCCCTTGCCTCTGCCCATGGCGAAGGAGAATGTGAATATTTATGGGAATAGTGGGTAAGGCCAGTGGCTATGCGACTCACTGTATGTACGATGGAAGATGGAAAGAATAAAGGAGCGGGCGAAGCCAAGCCGAGCGACGCACGGGCGGTATGGGAAAGGAAGGGGAATTATGTGCTGTGCGGGTAGTGGAAAATGAGAAGTGAGATAAGGGGAAGTGTTATAGGAGTAGCTTGCCGCTAGCTCACTATTGCTGTATGATGTGTATGTGTTATCTGTTTGTGTAGCTTGACAGGGGCTGGTGCTGGGGAACGAATAAATGAGATGATGTGAATAAAAGTGTGGGCAAGCTGCGCGCCCGACACCAACGAAAAGAAGCTAGCAGCTGTGAGCTCGGTGAAGGACGTAGCGTGCCAGGTCACTGAATGCTAGTGCGATGACGTAGAACTTGAAGATCGTAGCGGTGTTCAGGTTGTGGAGCGGAGATGAAGGTTGAATAAAGAATTTGCCAGTAGTGAGCCACTAAGGACAGATGAAGAGTAGAAAACGTAGAATTATGAAACGAAGAGTAGATGCTGAAATGTATGATATTATGAAGACGAACGTTGCACTGACTGCAATGCAGTGGTGTGACGTGAGCTCCACGTGGCGTGACGAGGTCTTCTCGAAGAATCCAGAATATTCGAGAAGAAGACGATGGCGATGACGTGGTTATGACGTGGCGATAGCTGGATGATGACGTAGAAAAATTCCGGTGATATTCGACAAGAATGACGTTCTTCAGAATAGTCAGAAATCAGATGAAATATTCTTAATAATAATAAAGGTCATTTCATTCCCACCCAACGAGGGTGGGCGGGCCCCTATAGATGGCCGCACCATCTCTTGGGCCAGAGGAGGGGATTTAATGGAAGGTGGAGAGTTATAGGAGAAGGGTGGTGGTGAATTGCGGAAGTTGGAGAAGGGGAAATGAATTGACCTCTTGGCTAAGATTGAAGTTTCAAAAATTTGATGCTGACGAAAAATTGCTCTTAAATGCATTGAACTATTGTAGGTGAAGGCGTTAGATGTTGAATTTTTAGAGTTTGAGTTTAAGGGTGTTGTAAGAGAGTTGAAATTTGGTGTTTCCGGAGTTAGAAGTGAGAGTGGGTGATGAGCTTTGATAGGGGGAGTTGTTGTTGTTTTTTTTTTTTTTTTTATTTTTTTTTTTTTTTTTTTTTTATGTGGATGATTATGTATTATGAGATGGTAGGGGATGAGATATGGTGATTGTTGTTTGAACTATTCGGTAATGAAAGCGATGATAGAAATGGATGAGTTTGCTTGCTGAGATGAAGGTGATGGATGACTTTGGTTGAGATGAGAATTGAAGCGCTATTGTAGAAAAGAGAGGGAAGAGAAAAGAGTCGAAATAAAATAGAAGGAAAAGAAATAGAAAAGAAAAGAAACAAAGAAAAGAAATATAAGCTGTTGATGTAAGATGTGAGTATGTATGGATGGAGTGATGTGTTTTTTTTTTTTTTTTTTTTTTTTTTTTTTATGTGGATGATTATGTATTATGAGATGGTATGGGATGAGATGAAAAAGGTGCATTGAGGGGAGTGTGGGTGATGAGATATGGTAAGTGTTGTTTGAACCATTCGGTAATGAAAGCGATAATAGAAATGGATGAGTTTGTTTGCTGAGATGAAGGTGATGGATGAATTTGGTTGAGATGAGAATTGAAGCGTTATTGTAGAAAAGAGAGAGAAGAGAAAAGAGTCGAAATAAAATAGAAGGAAAAGAAATAGAAAAGAAAAGAAAAGAAACTAAAGAAAAGAAATATAAGCTGTTGATGTAAGATTTTTTTTTTTTTTTTTTTTTTTTTTTTTGTAGAGGACTATTAGTCCGGGGCAGGGGTGAGGCTCTTGAGGTGGAGTAGGCCTAGCTTGGAGTATACTGGATTGCGTAGCTGGAGTGCCTCAAGCTGTCGTAGAATAGGATTCTGCGTTCTTCTAGCGCGCTTCAAGTAGCGCAGTTGAAGTAGGTGTATGCACGTCGTAACGGGGGGCAACGGCATTAGACGGTATAGGTCCTCACTTGGGTGAATTGGGGGGAGGCGAAGGGCTATGCGGGCGATGCGTCGTTCCATGGTTACCAGGGGGTGCAAGTAGCTGGCGGCGCAGCCGGCCCAGACAACATGCCCATATGTAATGTAAGAGCGGATGAGGGTCTTGTAGGTGTAGAATAGCGTTGAGGCATGCAGCCCCCAAGAGGTTCCAATCAGCCTGGTGATGAGGCGAGAGCGCTTCTGAGCAGTGGCCGTAAGTGCTCGTAGATGTGGACGAAGGGTGAAGTGCTCGTCAAAGATGACACCCAGGTAACGTAGCGATGGTGAAGTGTGAAGGCGGTGATCGTGGATGCGTAGGGTCAGAAGATTGGGGTTGCGGGTGGCCGAGTTGGCATGGCGACGGGGACGGAAGAGTACGGCTTTGGTCTTGTCCGTATTTAGACTAAGATGCCAGCGATCACACCAGGCCGTGAATCGGTCGAGATATGGTTGGACCAGTCTGTTGATGGCTGCGACGGAGGGGCAAGGAGCGAGTATTGCAGTGTCGTCTGCGAACTGGAGGAGGTGGAGGGGAGCCGGAGGTTGGGGGATATCTCCGACAAAAAGGATGTAGAGGAGAGGGGATAGTACTGACCCTTGGGGTACGCCTTGGGTTAGGGAGAAGGAGCGTGACAGGGTGCGATTGATAGAAATGCGGGCGGTGCGGGGACTGAGGAAGTTTCTAATCAGGCGGATGAAATTATGAGGTAGGTGGTAGTAGTGGAGTTTGAGAAGGAGAGCTGAGTGCCAAACGGTGTCGAAGGCACTCTGAAAATCGAAGGTGAGGAGGCGAGTGGGGCGGAAGCGGTTCATGTTATCGGCTGTGAGGGTGGTGAGGCGGAGTAGTTGGTCATGGGTGGAGAGGGCAGGCCGGAAGCCACATTGGGAGAGGGGGAGTAGCTGATGTTGATTGAGATGGAGGTAGGTGCGGCGGACTAGGATTTTTTCGAAGAGTTTGGAGAGGACGGCTGTGAGGCAGATGGGACGATAGGAGGAGGGGTCGGAAAGTGGTTTGTTGGGTTTGGGGAAGAGAAGCATGGTGGCAGCGCGCCATGCCGTTGGGTAAAATCCGGTTTTGAGGAGGTAGGTATAGAGGGTGGCGAGGAGCTGGAAGAAGATAGGGGGTGCCTCTTTGATGTGGAGATAGCGGAGTTGATCGGGACCAGGGGCAGTATTTTTGGTACGGGAAAGGGCGAGGTGAATATCGATGGGGGTGATGGGGTCGTTGATAGGGTGTGGGATATGGGGGTGTTGATGATTGGGCTGGAGATAGGGTCGATCTGAGATGGAGTTGACGGCGTCGTTATCGGTGTCATCGAAGGTGAGGCCGAAATGACCGTTAAAGACCCGTTCGAAGCGACGGGCAAAGATCTCCAGCTTGGAGGGCAGATCCGGTGGGGCAGTGCCCTGGTGGATGATGGGATAGATGGGTGTGGGGGAGCGTCCAGTGAGGGTGTTTAAGCGTTTCCAGTAAGAGCCAAGGGAGGAGCGTTGGCCTTGCAAGGAGTTGCAGACTGAGACCCAGTTACGGCGGTGAAAGGCGCGGATGTAGAAATGCACCTGGCGGATAGTTTGACGGTGAAGGGTGAGGAAATAGCGATCGCGTGATCTTTTATAGTGGGCTAGATATCTGTGGGAGAGCCGGAGGAGAGGGAGGGCTTTGGGGGGTAACGGGGGGCGGGAGGGTGAGTGCGGGGTGATGGGGATGTGAACGGATGAGGCGTCTGTTAGGGAGGATTCTAGAACTCGGGTGTAGGAGTCGACCGAGGCCGCAGAGTCAAGATGCGGGAGGGGAGGGGTGAGAGAGTTGATGATGCGTTCTCTGTAGGCAGGCCAGTTTGCCTGTTTAAAGTTCTGGCGAAGAATCGGCGGCGGAGGGGTGGTGGTGGTGGGCCGTGTTGGTAAGGTGACCAGAACGGGGAGATGGTCGCTTCCTATGCTGAGGAGGACGTCCACAGTTAGAAGGTGAGCGAGGCGATTATGTGCAATAATTGCATCCGGTGTGGTGTTGGATATAGGGCGAGTATGTTTGGGGATGGCTACAAGGGTGGAGTTTATCGCCTGTAGATAGTTATGGAAGTCAGCCAGTTCCGTTGCCGATCGGGAGTGCATGTTTAGGTCCGCAAGTACGAGAAAATGTGGGAAGGTGGTATGGAGATGGGTTAGGAACTCCCGGGGGAAGGGACGGCGGGGACGGGTGTATATAGTTGCGACATGAAGTACGCGGGAGGGGAAGTAGAGAGTCGCGATGAGGCTCTCAGGGAAGGAGAGTGGGGGAGGAGGGACGTGAATGCGTAGTGGGATGCGGTTCTTATGTAAGAGGGCGACACCCCTACGCCCAATCTCACGAGGGTGGTCCGCTCTGTGAATGGTGTAGCCGGGGAGACTGGCTGACTGGTGGGGACGAAGAAACGTTTCGTTTAATAGAACGGCGTCTGCGGAATGTGCGGTTACGGTGTACTGAAGTAAGGGACGCTTCTTGTGGAAGGAGCAGACATTGCTGTAGATTAGAGAGATGGTTTTGGGAGGCCCAGTGGGGATGGTCTTAGTTGCCATGTTGTGTCGATACCAGTGGGGAGAAGGTGAAATGTGTCAAGGGGCCGGCGTATGAGGGGAAGAAGCGAACATTAAAGATTTGGAGGGCAGCCTGTTGGAGTTGTGTGAGCACTAGAGGCCGTTGGAATGGCATGAGGTTTTGAAGGGAGATGGTGAGGAAGCGGAGGAGGTTTTCCACCGTCAAGGGGGGAAATTGGGTGTTTGCGGTCGGGGTTGAGGGGTCGATTGTCTTCACGGGGGCGACAAGCTCCGGATGATCCCGGGGAGGTGCGGGTTTCCCCTTACACTTGTAGGAGTGTGTAGGGTGCTGGCCCGAGCACTGGTGGCATTTGGGAGGTTGGGCGAGGTTTGGACATTGTTGCAGGGGGTGGTCAGGTTGGGAACAGTGGGGGCAGATGCGCGGTTGGCGGCACTGTTCAGTAGAGTGCTGGTTGTAGGCCAGACACCTGTTGCAACGGAGAGCCATGGGAGGTGGAGCTTTAGAGGGTTCTACTCGGTGGTGATATCGAAAGATGTATACGCCGAGCTGGAGTAGACGATCGACTTCTGCCTGGGTGGCCAGGAGAATCCTGACCATCCAGGTTGGTCCTGTGGGGCACTTTATGCGGAAAGCCTTTTTCACCTGGATTTGTTCCCGCTCAAGTTCCGATATGACGACCTCCTCTGGAAGATCAGGGTCAACGCCTCGGATCACGCACGAGAAGAGTGGTGTACGGGTGGGAGGGGGTGCTGTGGTGGGTGTTTGGCGCGATGTAAGGGGACCGATCGTCACTGTGGGACCAAGTCGGGCGGGTGAATTGGCGTCCTCAAGGGTGGTGGCGACAATGTCATCGTCGGTTTTGAGGATCACACCATTGGAGACGGAGACCAGGATGAAAGGTAAAGAGGGGGGGATGAGCGTCTCCAAAGCTCCCGAGATTTCCTGTCTGGACAGGTGTTGGAGACCGGAGATAAGGTAAGAATGCTTATAGGTGGGCTGAGCAGCCTTGGCTGCATAGGAGACGGATGATTGGGGAATTGGGGAGGGGGTCGTTCCCTCCTGGAAGGGTAGGGTCCCCGTGGGGCGAGGGAGGGGTGGGAGATCAAAGATGGAGGGAGGGGGGTTCGTGCTCGATGTGGCATCCAGTAAGGGAATGGAAGGATGACCACCCTCCTCCATCCCATCATGGACACGCAAACGGGAGCGCTGGGAAAGTTCAGAGTCCGCGGGGTCAGGTACTTTGCGTTTCGCGGAGAGGATGGAGTTTTGTGGTATTACTGGTGGGAGGTTGGGGTGAAGGCCAGAGGTGGAGGGTGTAGCGGTAGACACGGTAGTAGCCGTGGTTAGGTTTTTAGGGATGGCGCCTTGAGAGTTAGTGCGCGGCGGTGCCTCCTTGTTGGTCCCCTTAGCGTTACGCGGATCACGGTTTGGGGATCCACGACCTTTGCCACGACCCATGACAAATATATGGAAGGTATTAACGAGTATAGGATGAGGCCAAGTTTACCAGGGCAGGGGGATGCGAATGCAAAGATCGCGAAAGGAATTGCAGGACTAGGGTACTAAGTCCCTAAAAAAAGGAGAAAGAGGAAAAGGGTTAGAAACGAAGAATTATATAAAGATGAATGTGGATGAAATGCCTGGAATGATGATTGTAGTGAGTTGGAAAAAGATGGGTAGTGTCGGAGGTATACGAGATTGGGCACAGCAGGACGCTAGAGCAGCAGGGTAGGTATCGAGGGACAGCGCAGGAATGGGATGAAATGGGGCAAGGGAATGGGTAGGGTAGTAGATGGGTGAGAAGTATGGAAATGTTGAGAATGTCTCGGGCGAGGATCTGGCAACAGGGTACAAAGGAAGGCGAGATGAGAAAAACCTCTGCGAGCGTGAGGTGAAGGGATGAATAAAATGACGCGGAGTGTTCACTGATAGCGTGAAATGTAGAGATGGAATGAAGTGCTTATAGATAGAATACTATAAGCACTATGAAAAATGTACGTGGAGTGTGTGAGAACGCAAGAGCCTGGTGAATGAATGTACAAAAGCTGGTATTGAGAAGTAACAGTATGCTGCGCAGCGTGAAGTATCTGTTAGGAGTTGATATGCCAGGCTCTAGCGATGAATAGATGTAGCGATGATATCCTGTTACAGGTGATGAAACGTGGTGAAGATGGTTTCAATATAGTAAAGCTGCGTTGGTAAATTTGCAGCACACAAAATGTCGGCGAACAGACTGCAACACGTGGCGAGGCCTCGCTGTCAAGGCCACGAAGGCTGGTGAGATTGTGACGTCACGCCGGTGTAGATAAGTTCTCGAATTCTGGATGGTGAAGCGAAGTATAAATTCTCTCAGTAGGCTCGGACAGAGATTTCTGCCGAAATAATAATGAGAAAGATGATGAAAAATATTCTTATGGCGTACTCAAGGTTATCAGGTACTTACTGCATATCAAAAGGCTGTACACTCATGTGTGTTAGGCACTCTTTCTTGCTAAGGACCCCAATATTCCCTACACAAGGCTATACATGTTAGTTCTAAACACTTAGTGATTAATTGTATATTCAATTTTTGTACAAAGCTTATACAAGCACGTTTTTATGAGGTAACACTTTGTTAAATAACTGCATGCGACACGCAAAGTATGTTTCCGCTATCTAGCGGTGACTATGAGAACTACTTGAACGACCAGCATTCTACCTAGCGCTCCATTTCAACACTCGCTCACTGAACGAACAGCATGCTATCTAGCGGTCGATAGCAATACTCCTCAACTACCAGCCTGCTATCTATCGGTCAATATGACAACTCACTCAACTACCAACATGCTACATGGCTTTTTTGGACAGTTTTTTGTTGGCTTTCTTTGTTGACCTTTGTTGGCTTTTGTTGGCTTGTGTTGGCTTTTTTGTTGGCTTTTGTTGGCTTTTGTATTAGCTCTCTCATATTTGCTCTTGCTTGTTGGGGCTTATTTGGTCTTGGAAAGTTTGTCTGTCCTTTTTATGGTTGCATAATGCTTACAGCCATGTTTGTAAGCAGCAACAACAACACACAAAATTCAAAAAAAATTATCCAAAGTACTCTAAGTTTCATCAATGACTCTCAACTCTTACACTTACCTCTATCCCATGCCTAGTCAAAAAATAGTGTACTTTTCAAATTTTCCAAAACATATTTCCGAAATGGGTTATATTTCCAAAATTAAAAAAGTTCACAAAAATGTTTGTTTGACATAAATGAATGGCCTTTGCCCCCTCTACCGCCGTACCAAGTCCCAGGTCTCTGGGACAAAAAAATAAAAATTTTCAAAATGGGCTTATATTTCCAAAATTAGGAATTTAACAAAAATGTTTGTCTGACGTAAATCAATGGTCTTTACCCCCTCAATCCCCACACCAAGTCTCAGGTCTCTAGGTCAACAAAAATAAAATTTTGAAAATGGGCTAAATTTCCAAAATTAGGAATTCTACAAAAATGTTTGTCTAACTTAAATCAATGGTCTCTATCTCCTCTACCTGTAAACCAAGTTACAGGTCTGTAGGATAAAAATGAAAAACGTTCAACTGGGAAAGTAGGCGATTTTTCATAAAACCAAACATTCTAAAAAGTGTTCTATGGACTTAAGATAATTGCCTCTATGTCCTTTATTTTTTATAATAAAACTTTTTTATTTTTTACATTTTTTTGAAAAAAGTTCAATTTTGAAATTTTTATATTTTGGAAACTAGAAAGTTTACAAAAAAGTTTGTTTGACGTAAATGACTGCCCCTGATCCCATCTACCACCAAAATAAATTTCAATTCGCTAGGACAAAAAATAACAGTAGGGGAGTGAGGCGGTTTCTGGCCCCGCCCCGAAATGTGACGTCAGAAGGAGAGGTGGTGGGAGGGGGCAGAATCGGCCTCACCCCCCTACTGTTATTTTTTGTCCTAGCGAATTGAAATTTATTTTGGTGGTAGATGGGATCAGGGGCAGTCATTTATGTCAAACAAACTTTTTTGTAAACTTTCTAGTTTCCAAAATATAAAAATTTCAAAATTGAACTTTTTTCAAAAAAATGTAAAAAATAAAAAAGTTTTATTATAAAAAATAAAGGACATAGAGGCAATTATCTTAAGTCCATAGAACACTTTTTAGAATGTTTGGTTTTATGAAAAATCGCCTACTTTCCCAGTTGAAAGTTTTTCATTTTTATCCTACAGACCTGTAACTTAGGGGCAGATGACCTCGTAGTTCCGCCCCTTAAAACAACAATAACTAACTACTAACTAGACCTGTAACTTGGTTTACAGGTAGAGGAGATAGAGACCATTGATTTAAGTTAGACAAACATTTTTGTAGAATTCCTAATTTTGGAAATATAGCCCATTTTCAAAATTTTATTTTTGTTGACCTAGAGACCTGAGACTTGGTGTGGGGATTGAAGGGGTAAAGACCATTGATTTACGTCAGACAAACGTTTTTGTAAAATTCCTAATTTTGGAAATATAAGCCCATTTTGAAAATTTTTATTTTTGTTGTCCCAGAGACCTGGGACTTGGTACGACGGTAGAGGGGGCAAAGGCCATTCATTTATGTCAAACAAACATTTTTGTGAACTTTTTAATTTTGGAAATATAACCCATTTCGGAAATATGTTTTGGAAAATTTGAAAAGTACACTATTTTTTGACTAGGCATGGGATAGAGGTAAGTTGTTAGAGTTGAGAGTCATTGATGAAACTTAGAGTACTTTGGATAATTTTTTTTGAATTTTGTGTGTTGTTGTTGCTGCTTACAAACATGGCTGTAAGCATTATGCAACCATAAAAAGGACAGACAAACTTTCCAAGACCAAATAAGCCCCAACAAGCAAGAGCAAATATGAGAGAGCTAATACAAAGGCCAACAAAAGCCAACAAAAAAGCCAACACAAGCCAACAAAAGCCAACAAAAGCCAACAAAGGCCAACAAAGAAAGCCAACAAAAAACTGTCCAAAAAAGCCATGTAGCATGTTGGTAGTTGAGTGAGTTGTCATATTGACCGATAGATAGCAGGCTGGTAGTTGAGGAGTATTGCTATCGACCGCTAGATAGCATGCTGTTCGTTCAGTGAGCGAGTGTTGAAATGGAGCGCTAGGTAGAATGCTGGTCGTTCAAGTAGTTCTCATAGTCACCGCTAGATAGCGGAAACATACTTTGCGTGTCGCATGCAGTTATTTAACAAAGTGTTACCTCATAAAAACGTGCTTGTATAAGCTTTGTACAAAAATTGAATATACAATTAATCACTAAGTGTTTAGAACTAACATGTATAGCCTTGTGTAGGGAATATTGGGGTCCTTAGCAAGAAAGAGTGCCTAACACACATGAGTGTACAGCCTTTTGATATGCAGTAAGTACCTGATAACCTTGAGTACGCCATAAGAATATTTTCAGTTGTCTACTACCTGTCACAGTGTTTACATTGTGAAAGACCGTTGAAGCAACCAGTCTTTAGCCTTGTCATAAGCAGTGAGCAGCTGTTACCCTTAACCAGGGGTACATTAGAGGACCCTTATCAAGAATATCATCAGTTGACTACCACCATTCACAGTGACCACATCGTGAAAGACTGTCAAAACAACTATTGTACAGCCTTGTACTACTCAGTAAGTAGCTGTTGGTCTTGACTATTGTATATTAGAGAACCCTTAGCAAGAATATAATCAGTTGACTACTACTTGTTACAGTGTTCACATCGTGAAAGACCGTCTCACTGTCCAGTCTACAGCCTTGTCATACGCTGTAAAGAGCTGTTGGTCTAGACTAGGGGTATATTAGTGGACCCTTAACAAGAATATCACCAGTTGACTACTACCTCTCACGGTGTTCACATCGTGAAAGACCGTCTCACCGACCAACCTCTAGCCCTGTGATACGCAGTAAGCAGCTGTTTGCAGAAATCAACATTCATAATGGAAGAAGCCATTCCTAGCTATATGTGTAAAGAGTGTGGAAAGACTTTTCTTCGAGACTATCATAGGAAGCGACATGAAGTATCGTGTGGTGAATTTCATGAGTGCAAGACCTGTGGTAGTACATTCAACAATGTATAGAACGGACGTCGTCATGAAGAATGATGTAATGTTGTGTCGGCAGCTAAAAGACAAAAAGCAGAGCCTACAAAACATTACCTACTGTCATTGGTCCCTGACAAAAATGGACTTATTGAATATGAGACATCTTTTGAAGGTCGACTTAAATCCTATTTCATTCGTTGCGATACGTGCAAGGATTTAAATTCATACCTTAAAGAGTCCAAACAGCAAATAATACAAGCTATGCAGTAAGAACTAGCAATGCACAAGTCGATAAAAGTTAATCTTGTGGCTGAATGTAGATTCATTCATACATCTACCAATGACATTACAGATCGTGCTTTTAAAACACGAAATCAGGCCCTATTTTTGGAAACGGACTTAAGTAGTTTCTTGGAAACACAATTTACAAAGTTAACTATGGAAATGGAGGAATCTGAGCTAAAAGGCAGTAATTGGGCTTTGTTAGCAGTGGAAGGAGTACGATTGAAAATAAATAAGTACAATCCCTTGCGTGGAAGCACATATATTCCATTACCAGCAGCTATACAAGCAAGAAAAGCCTGCATTAATCCTGAAAACTTGAAAAATGAAAAGTGTTTTATGTATGCCATTTTAGCAAAACTGGTTAAAAAGGATGCTCATCGCATTAGTAAATACAAGGACCTGGAAAACAAGTATGATTTTTCTGTAATATCGTTTCCTACATCGCTAGCTGACATTCCCAAATTTGAAAAAGCCAACGATATATCCATTAATGTATTTGGATTGGAACAAGACAAGAAATTGTTCCCTCTGAAGGTTGTGGATCAAGAGCTGCAAGACCATCGCGACCTCCTTTTGCTAAGTTCATCATCCGGCCAGAACCACTACGTCTTTATCAAAGATTTTGATAAACTAGTAAGACATCAGATTACCCGCCATGAACATAAAATATATACGTGTAAACGGTGTTTTACACACTTTGATAATCGATATGGACAACAAGGAATGGAAAAAATGAAAGAACATAGAGCTCTGTGTGTCCAGCATGACATTGCTAGGGTTGAAATGCCTATTAAAAACCCCATTGTCAAATTCGTAAATGTGGAAAAAATGCTTAGAATACCTTACGTTATCTATGCAGATTTTGAAAGTATACTCTTACCATATCAAACATGTCTACCCAATCCTGAGGCAAGTTATACAGTGCCATACCAGAGTCATGTTCCTATGAGCTTTGGTATATACGTTAAACCCTCACCTGCTGTGGAACACATAAAGACAAATCTTTCAAGCCAACCTGTTATTTATCGTGGACCTGACGATGCAGGAAAGTTTATGGACTGTTTGATCTCAATAGCTAATGAAATTGATCGACTTTACAGCTTAAATGTTCCAAAGGCCTTAACTCAGGCTCAAGAAGCAGAGTTCCAATGTTCTGAAACCTGTTATTTGTGTCAAAAACCATTTACCCAACAGGACTGGAAAGTTCGAGACCACTGCCATATTACAGGGGAATACCGTGGAAGTGCTCACAATAACTGTAATTTGAGGTGTAAAACACGAAACCCCGTTCCTGTGTTTCTACATAATATGAGTGGCTACGACGCAAATTTCATTGTAAAGCAATTGGGATGTACTACTGAGAGAGTGGATGTTATCGCTAACTCAAAAGAAAAGTACATTTCCTTTACCAAATATGTAGGAAATGTTAAGCTTAGATTTGTGGATACGTTTCGGTTAATGCCGAGTAGTTTGGAAAACTTAGTTTCCAACTTAACATCATACCCTGAAACAGACAAGTACTTTGGAAAAGAAAATGCAATGCTCATGACTCGTAAAGGGGTATTTTGTTATGACTACATTGACTCATGGGAAAAGTTAAGTGAAACGTGTTTACCTCCAAAAGAGGCATTCTTTAACAAATTAAGTCAAGAAGATGTTAGTCAAGAAGACTATGAACATGCCAAAAGTGTCTGGAATCAGTTCAACATTAAAACTCTAGGGGAATATAGTGACCTCTACCTAACTTCAGATGTACTCCTTCTTGCAGACAGCTTTGAAACGTTTAGAAACAAAACACTAGAAACACACCGAGTGGATGCTGCACACTTTTTTACTTCGCCTGGTTTAAGTTTCGAGGCAATGCTCCTTTACACAGGCATTGAACTGGAATTGCTACAGGATTACGATCAGATTCTTTTAATCGAGTCTGGAATACGTGGAGGCATATGCCAGGTGTCTCATCGGTATGCTGAAGCTAACAATAAATACATGGAAACCTATGATTCTGAGAAACCATCGCAGTTTATTACCTATGATGATGCCAACAACCAATACGGGTGGGCTATGTGCCACTCCCTTCCTTATGGTGGATTTCAGTGGGTTTCTCCAGATACTGTTGATCTAGAAAAACTAAAGAAAGACGATCCTGTGGGATACATTCTAGACGTTGATGTTGATTACCCATCTGACCTTCATGATCTACACAACGATTTACCTTTCCTACCAGAGTGTACACAACCTAAGGATTCGTCTCTGAAAAAACTAATTCCTCATCTTGGAAATCGAAGGCGATATGTTGTTCACTACATGGCATTAAAACAGGCTTTAGATCATGGAATAAAATTGATAAAAATTCATCGTGTGTTAAAGTTTAAACAAAGACCTTGGTTAAAGGCATACGTTGATTTTAATAACAACCTTCGAAAACAAGCCAAAAATGATTTTGAGAAAAATCTGTACAAATTATTCAACAATGCCATTTTTGGAAAAACAATGGAAAATATCCGTAAAAGAATAGACATACGTCTTGTGACTGACAGAAAAAAGGCAGAAAAGCTAATAGCTAAACCAACATTCATCGACAGAACAATTTATGGTCCTAACCTAGCTGCTTTCCACATGGCTAAACGTAACATTGTATTCAATAAGCCTATATATATTGGAATGTGTATACTGGATATTTCAAAAACTCTAATGTATTCCCACCACTATGATGTCCTGCTACCCTATTATGGAATGAACAATCTTAAACTCATGTATATGGATACCGACTCGTTCATTTATTTGGTTAACACCCCAGATGTATATCAAGACAAGTTGGATTTCCTAGAACACCTGGACACATCAGATTATCCTACTAATCACATATGTTACTCTACATCAAACAAGAAAACGTTGGGGAAATTTAAAGACGAGGCTTGTGGACAAATTATAAAAGCATTTGTTGGACTTAGAGCTAAAATGTACGCTTTAGACATAAATGGTAAATAAATCAAAAAGATTAAAGGTATTAACAGAGGTGTTGTCAAAAATTGTATAAGCTTTCAAGATTATAAGGATTGTGTCATGAAAAACAATGTAAAAAGAATACCAATGAACATTATCACTTCTAAACAACATGACATATCATCTATAAGACTAAACGAAATTGCTTTGTGTCCTAGTGATGATAAAAGAGTGATTGATGCTGATGGTATAGGTACACATGCCTATGGTCATTACTCAATCATTGACCATGCTTAAAGAGTTAAGTTATGAATATCAACATCTTCTGCCTGCAACTAGCAAATACATAAAACAATTTAGGAAATAAAACAATAACACTACAAAAATAAAATAAAATAGTAATCATAATCAAAAAATAAATATAAATAGAAAACAAAATAAAAACAACTGTACAATTTATAACAAAAAAAGAATATATATATATAAAAATGTATTATGTGTAAATAGTGTACATGTATTTAAAATAAAAAATATTGTATGGACACTGCTTGTACATTTTTAATTACTACCCACCTCTCTCCACTCCTAATGCAAAATGAACATGTAAAACACAAATTGGAAAATCCATGTTTCCATATTGACAAAATAGAAAAAGCATTAAACTGAAATTTTAAAAACTGTAAATGGGAATTTCGTAAATTGACAAATGTACAACAACAAATTGGAAAATCCATGTTTCTATATCATGATATTGAAAAACTTTAAACTGACATTTTAAAAACTGTAAATGGGAAATTGTGAAATTAATAAATGTGTAAACAACAAAATGCAAAATCCATGTTTCCATATTATGAAATTGAAAAACCTAAAACTGTCATAAAAAACTGAAAATGGAAAATTGGAAAATTGACTAATGTGTAAACAACAAAATGCAAATTCCATGTTTCCATATTATGAAATTGTAAAACTTAAAATTAACATTAAAAAAACTGAAAATGGGAAATTAGAAAATTGACAAATGCGTAAACAACAAAATGAAAGAAAAAAATACTCGGTTGGGGTAGTGATCTTGTTGTACAGTAGCCTATAAGACTAGCATAAGGATAGTTGCATGAGCACTTATATACTTTGTGTATGTGCATTAGCCTTTGGATTAGCTTAAGTTAGGTTTGGTATAGTTAGGTTTAGTGAGGTTAGGTATGTGACCTTGTAGTTTACTCTTTTCGGAAAATGTAAAATGTAAAATCTAAAATCAAAAAATCTTAAATTTAAAATGTAAAATCTAAAAAAACTAAAAACTAAAATACAAAAAATCAAAAATGTAAAATGTAAAACCTAAAAAATATAAAATGAAAAAATCTAAAATCTAAAATGTTAAAATGTAAAATGTTAAAATGCAAAATCTAAAATCTTTAAATGAGGTTTCTGTGGGTTAGGTTAGGTTAGGTTAGGTTAGGTTATAACTAAGTTTATTATTTTTGCTCTCACATTTGCTCTTTCTTTTTTGCTCACACTTTTTGCTCACATTTTTTTTCTCGCACTTTTAGGTTAGGTTAAGTTAGGTTAAGTTAGGTTAGGTTAGGTTATAACTTAGTTTATTATGTGTGCTCTTACATTTGCTCTCATATTTGCTCTGACTTTGAAGTTAGGTTAGGTTAGGTTAGGTTAGGTCAGGTAAGGTTAGGTTAGGTTAGGTTATAACTTAGTTTATTATGTGTGCTCTCACATTTGCTCTCATATTTGCTATTACTTTGAAGTTAGGTTAGGTTAGGTTAGGCTAGGTGAGGTTAAATGAAGTTGGGTTAGGCTGAATGGCAGAGGTATGAATTAAAACCCGCCTTTTCTCACTTTTGCCTCACAAGACTGAGTGTACTCCGTTCCACTCGTGAGACCAGAAATTAAATTTCTTGTCAGAGCCAGGAATCGAACCCGGGCCTTAGCAGTAACAGCCAAGAATGCTAGCCACTACACTAAGTGGCTGACAATATAAAGCTGGTCTGGATTGCACATGATCAATTAATAATTACCTAATAATAATAATAATAATAATAATAAATATTCCATTTAGCAACTACACGGCCAACCTCTCCCTGTGAAGTCATTCACGGTCTCGGGGCGTAGTGGCCATATTGCCCATTAGCCACTGCGCCAGCTCTGAATGACCCCTCCATAAGAATAACATAAGGCTGGTTGCGCGCGGCGGCCATCTTGCCCATTAGCCCCTGCGCCAGAACCGCCCTTTATATCCTACTCATGGATATTTCAAAATTGAGACTGCACAACAGGGGTGGCAAATACATATTCACTTCACTTCCAATATTTCTATTTCTCGTCGGAGAAATCGCTTGCTTCTAAGAAATTATCTCGATAATTTAGTGAATGCTTTCCTTTGAAATGCATATTTTTCAAATTTTTATATTTGAATCGTGCTTTACGTAATTTTGTTTGCATCAATGGCAACTTCTTTTCTAATGCAATAAGCAACAACTATTTTTTAAATAATGTGATATGTCTTTAAAATATTATTCAAATTATACGGATGTGCATTTAAAATGATCTATCCTTTAAACCTACTCTTTGAAAATAGGCCTAATTTGAATGATATTCAGAGCAAGTTGTCGGGTTGTTGGGCTACTCTGAAGATACCTACGCTGGCCGTGAAAGCCTACGTCAGTGTAATTTGGGGAATATCTGCAAAGAAATATTATCCGAACATGCAATGCAATGTCATAAGGTTATCTATTACTAGTAGCATGTTTATTATTTTAATGTTCACTTAGGTCCCATAATAGAAAAAGTGACAATGAGTCTGACAGACTAGACTTTGTATCATTCTTAATTCTACAAATGCTGAAAAATGCTAGAAAGGCTGGAGGCTTCTCGCTTCGCTCGAAGCCAAAGACACTTGACATGTTAGAAAATTATCTGCATAATACTTATCTTGCTTATCTTGTTTCAAATTACTCGCGAACGGCAAGTGCAAACCAAGGGCAAAGCAAGGTCAAGCGCGCGGGATGCCGCACGCTCACCAGAGCGCGCGGGGACGTGCCCCTTCCATCCAGTCTAAAACACTTCTAGTAGGCGATGTATTGAAGATAGATATATGCTCTCCCGGACTTTTTTGTAGAAATGTTCATGCTGACCAATACTTACGCTCATAGTGTATTGATATTTTTAACGGTTTGCCCAGCGTTAGCTTAAGAAGCGCACGGATGCCAAGTTTGTTTTCGACTTTTTCACTGAAATCGTTACTGCTTGGCTTCCTTTGATCATACATAAATTATTTTCTACAGAATCTTCCCTCGAGATATCCTTTACAGAATGGTGAAAACCGCATCAAAATCCACCCAGTGGTTCTCGAGATTACCCGTGACATCCAAGAATCGGGGATTTTTTTCTTATACTAACGAAGTAGAGATAGTCGGGGAACACATGCACCTAGCGGTACTATGACGTCACTCAAAAAAGAAAGATTGTAGTTTTACGTGACCGTGAATCTTGTGATTATGAGCCACGGGACCTCCTGTTTACGTGGAATCCGAACCATGACGTCACACACCTCAGTGCATCTGGGCACATTTCGTCCCGTCACCGTAACGTAACGCCAGATCCCAGCGTAACGACGAAGTCGACAAGATCATTAAAATGATAAAATAATAATGTTATTGTTTTTACGTCCGTGTTAACTACTGAAGCTTTTAGAGACGCTGGGGTGCCGGAATTTTGCCCCGAAGGGAATCTTTAACGTGCCAGTAAATCTACTTACACGCCTCCTTCGCATTTACGCACCCTCAAATTGCGACTGGCTGCGCCGGGATTCCATCCCGCTATCTTGAGCTCAGCAGGCGAGAACGGTGCCGCTGAGCCACGCAGCCAGTCATAATAGAAAATTTACGGGTAATAACCTGAACATTTAGCTCCTTAGACCAAGAAATGCGAACAACAAAAGCACAAACTGCCTCACTGTTCAAATGACACACGATCAGAAAAGCTCGCCAACCCTGCTGAATAATTTACTCCGCCCTTAATACAGCTACATGGATTGGCATGCCTGAAATTGAAAAGGGAATAATGACCTGTGTTGCATTACAATTTCTTCATTTTTTTAATGTGAAGGTCTCATAATTATGTGTGTACGGTTGAGTAGTTGTTACTACTTCAGATATCAACCTCTACATTGAAAAGGGCGTCGCTAGAACCAAGTGCTGAAGTTGCTCTATGGTGTAAGCCAATACTTTCAGTCTTCTTCACAGTTTACCCTCAAAAAAATTCCACGCCACGCCACTGCCAACAGTGAATTGCTCCGTAACGACGACAATTCCACTAATGGGTTCACTATTACAGGAATGTAGTAATTGCGTTTCACCACTCTTATCTCCTGCTGAACTTGTACAATTAGCAGCAAGTCAGTTTGTAATACGCATCGATGGTAAACTACAGTGAGAAAAATGCAGGAGAACAGCCTGTTACAAGTACAGTAGCCTATATGTGAGCAATGCCGTGCTCAGCGGTGTTCAACAACAACAATAATAATCAACAAGTAAATATGAATAACTGTATTTGATCGTGTATGTATTTAACTTATGTATTAACCTGCAACCGAACCCGATGCACATTAGTGAGCGATATGTAGCCTAGCTAGACACCATCACAGCGCCCTGTTTATGGCCATCACTGACCATGGACCTAACTCAAACGTGCCCGTGATTCATTTGTCCTATTATTATTATTATTATTTATATAGCGTGTGGCTTTCAGTGCCGAGAGTATCCAAGGACATGTTCGGCTCGGCAAAGGCTGTAGCTGCTTCAAGTGGACACCCATGGGGTGAGCTACAAGTTCGGTTCAATTTCAAGTAGTTCCAACTTTCACTACCAGATGTCACTGACACCTAGTGGTCAACGTTGGAAATTTGATAGAGCGTTTCAACGAATTCTAACCCACAAATTTAGTTTCACACAAGTTTAGTTAAAGGAAGGATCTTTTACGTGTCATAAAGCTATGACATGAGACCGCCGGCTCTACTTCCTCACCTAAGGAAGGCATACTGAAATATTTTAACGCTCTTAAAAAATCCGACGACCTCGGCGGTTTTGAACCCGCGATCTCGGGCACAATAGTTCAGCATACTGCCAACTATGCCACTGAAGTCGCTATTTGTGGACATGGGCGCAGTCCAATTCCGCCAGTTAATTACACTGGTAAAATCAGCCAATCTTTTGACACCAGTGTGATCTTCATAGTCCGATTGTGCCTGCGATAGATCGTTAGGAACTTCCCCTCCCTTCCCTCACTCTGCAGCCAACACATACCATACTGTTCACATGTTCCAACCTCTCCTCATATACAGGTTGTCTTTTATGTACCTTTGGAGAATGATAGGTCGTGTAGGGGACGGGTATAGAAGTAATTTGAGATAGGGAACTTGGGGTCGGAGCGGCCTCCTTAACCCCTAAAATAAGGGTTGATTCAGGCCCTCCACCCTGTCAGTTGGGCAACTGACCCAAGCCTCTATTACCTTTCTCAATCCTTTAACTCTTGGCAAGATTCATTTCACCATGTGGCGCTGGCGTAATGGATAGCGTTGCGGTGCGAAAGGCTGGTAGTTTCGGGTTCGATTCCGGGCTTGGGCATAATCTTTTTTTATATGTTATTTGTCGTATTTGAACTGTGTTCTCTGACGTAGTAACAGACTGTATCATGTGACTACAATACGACAAATAACATTTAAAAAAAGATTTTGCCCAAGCCCAAAATCGAACCCGGGACTATCGGTCTTTGGCACCGCAACGCTATCCATTACGCCAGCGCCACATGGTGAAATGAATGTTGCCAAGAGTTAAAGGATTGAGAAAGGCACTAGAGGCTTGTGTCATTTGCCCAACTGACAGGGTGGAGGGCCTGAATCAATCCTTATTTTAGGAGTTAAGGAGGCCGCTCCGACCCCAAGTTCCCTATCTCAAATTACTTCTATACCCGTCCCCTACACGACCTATCATTCTCCAAAGGTACATAAAAGACACCATGTAGACTGTTGGAGGGGAAGCGACTCTCAGTTTGACCATCCCAAGGGTGTCAATTACTAGCGTTCAGGATATGGTAACAAGTAGCCTATGTTGAAGACCTTTAGCCAAAGAATACGATATAACATAATTAAATAGTAAAGTAAGCGCCTGTCTATTTAATGAAACAATAACTAATATAAATTAGTGAACAAGTATCGGATTGACAGTGGATCGTTCTTCAGCAAAACTTGAAATACAGTAGTATGAATAGGGGCAGATTACCTTAATACAAAAATAAGTAACTAAAGTAGTATGAATATCGCAATACCAAACGTGTAAGGAATTGATTAAATACGAAATATCTTAATAAATTAGTTGTGATTAATCAACTTATGCTAGGATGACTGTGATTTAAAATAAAAGCGCTGTTTCAGTGTTTTAAGCTAGATACGAATGAATTTTGTGCAGCTCTGCATGGTAGAGGGTTTTACAGGAAATTCAAGAGCCAGTTTGTCATTCTGCAAGTACAAATAAGATTATCATCACTTTTGGATTTACACAATGGTAGTGGTGGGGGACGGAAAGTAGGATAATTTCAGAGGAAGAACCAGAACTTGGCCTGGGGCAAGTGGCTTAGAAGGATTGTGCGATGGAATGACAAGATAAGAAAGATCAACTCGGATTAGCTGGCGCAATCCGCCAACACCGATGGGCATCACTGACCGTGGACCCAACTCAATACCTTGTCTGTCTGCGTGGCTCAGGGGTAACGTTCTCGCTTGCTGAGCTCAAGGTTGCAGGTTCGAAACCTGGCGCAGTCAGCTGGCATTTGAGGGTGCGCAAATGCGAGGGAGCCGTGTCAGTACATTTACTGGCAAGTTAAAGATCCCCTTCGGGGCAAAATTCCGGCACCCCGGCGTCTCTAAAAGCCAGGGTAGTTAAAAGGGACATTATTATAACATTATTATTACAACTCAATACCACCCATTACGTCTTGACATCTTTGTATATTACTTGATACACCCACGGCGCTAAAGTCGTAAGTGCCTGTAGAATAAGATGAAAAGGATTCAGTGCCCATAATACACCCTCTGTCTGAAAAGTTCGGTGAATGGGTCTATATTACGAACGGATTGTTGGTTTACCTGAAACAGCCGTTACTATCCTTCGAAGTAATCCCCGCGGATGGTTATACACTTCTTAGAACGGCTGTACAAGTACTGGCATAGCCTGAGGGATAGCCTTCAGTTAGGTCGTCACAGTACGTTGGATGTCCGAAATGTCCGAAAACCTCTGGCCCTTCGGGGCTTTTTGGCGACCCTGGACCCCGATACTCCATACTTTGACGCTTGCCTCCGAGGTCGTACCTCAGGCACCAGATCTCGTCACCCGTGACGATGGTTTTCAGTACCATTCCATTCCACGGAACATTCACCCTTCTCACTGCCACCCGTCGAACAGGTGTGCACTTTAGGTTCCATAAATTCACCCTTCTCACTGCCGCCCGTCTATCATGTGTGCAAGGCAGGTTGCATAAATTCACTCTTCTCTCTTGCTTTCAATTTTGAGTTTTGACGACCCAAACTGAAGGCTATTCCTAAAGAAGACTATGCCAGGAGTTTCCAGGACTTGTTCAGTCGTTCTCAGAAATGCATAACCATCCACGGGGATTACTTCCAAGGACAGTAACGGGTGTTTCAGGTAAGCCAACAATCCGTTCGTAATATAGCCAATTCACTTAACTTTTCAGACAGAGGGTGTATAATTAAAAGTTACCGAATGAAGAATGGACTGCTCTCAGAGAAATTATAACCCAATGCTTTCTATTGAATTAAAAACGTTTCTAGACATCAGGGTATGTTTGTTTTGCACAACCCTTATAATTATCATGATGCATGACAAGCGTCTTGCAGGCACAGCGCCGGTCTGGCCTAACGTGTGTCTCACTATAAATTATGGAGCCTGTTACTCAATTCAGTTGGAACTTGCTGCCACACCCATCTTGATAGGTCATTACTGGAGTTCATAATTAATTAACAACAGAGTGGAAGGACGATTATCACGGAAGCTGTCTCAGGAGTGAAAGTGGATCAGTGGTTCTGGGGAATTATGAATGGAGTCCCCTGAGGAACTGTATTTTCACGGCTCAGGTTTCAACAACATAACATCAGGAGATGATTGTGGGGTCTAGTTTCAAATATGGACAAGAGTCATGCTCAATAATGACCGGTGGAATAACATTTTGGTTGATTTACACGTCCAAAACCCAGGATATCAGACATCTCTGCTGCTCTTTGTTGTTTTGCTTAGGGGTTTCAGTTTAAATCAGACAGTGAATTGTGACCGAAGTTAAACGAGAACGAAAACTACATCACCCAAATTACCTGCTAAGTAATTTAATCCATATTAAAGTTAGAACACTACCCCGACTATTTACTAACCTACCATATCCCCGTCCCTAATAATTGCAATGAACATCTCGAGACGCAGTGGCTAGCACCCTTGATGTCCAGGTTCGATTCTGGGCTCTGCCTAGAAACTTAATTCTGGTCTGAGGTTTGGAACGAGTTTCAGCCATCCCGTGGTTACTCACTACTGCTCCAGGAAAATTCCGCGATGGCACCTAAATTAAGACAACAGCCTCTTCCTTCCCTAATGCTCATTTCGCTTAAAATCATGCCAATAGAGCCATCAAGAATAACACAATTATCAGAATAATTATACTGGGTCACGAAGCCCCTTAATTAATTAACTACAATTGAATGATAATTACAGTTATACACAGTGGCGTAACTAGGATTTGTTTCTGGAGGGGGATGAGCAGAGTCAAAACTGAACTCATTGGGTTTTTGGTTTTGTGTTCGTTTTCTGCTTTTGCTTTTCTTTGAATCTTGCTTTTTGTTCTCTGCTTTTGCGTTTGAATTCTGATTTTAGTTTTTGATTTACGTGTTTGTTTCCTGCTTTTGCTTTCGTTTTTACTTTGTGTATGTTGCTTTTGTTTTGGGATTGTTTTCATCTCACCCAAGTACACGGGGTGGATAAATAAATTCCCCAAGAGTCCATAATGAACTAACAACAACCACCACAACAAGCTTGCAAGTCTCTTCCATCATCATTGTTACCAAAAATATTTATTTACTGAACGTCCTAAACAATTGGAACCTTGTTTAACAATAAATAACATTCAGTAAATATATAATCTCTTATGATTTGTTTAATAATAATAATAATTACTAGTTGAAACCCGTCAAAACATGACGGTCAAAGGGAAAATATTTACTGGAGAATCTCCTTATATAGGCCTAATGTACATCCTTTGTACGATTATTTTTTGGCTCTATTGAAACTATAAGGGCATCAAAAGATTGCACTCTTGACATTGCACTCTTGACATTGCAAAATACTGCTGGCAATGACTGAAAAATTGATGAGGCAAATTGAGACCTGTACGTTCCAGAGTTTCCCCTTGAGCTTTATTGATTGTGATAGAGTATGCCAATCGAATTGGAAAATATTGCCTCTTAAAATAAAATTATAGTGTTATATCGGATGGTATTAAATCAAGTCGAAGGATTAGACCTCTCTGCCTAATTTTAACTTCACTTATTATTTCCAAATCCAAGCAATATGGTTGCATTTAGGAGCCCTTGGGAGCCTTCAGATTTCTAATCAGCATAACTATGGGTCAAGCGTTTAGAGTATGTGGAGGCAAATCTTTTAATTCCAAGGTATTCAAGAACTCGGAGGAGTCTAATACAACTGGCCGCAAACCGTCGCTTATAATTTTGGAATATAACGAAGAAATGCGATGATGTGCAAAACATGACGGTCATTGGGAAAATATTCACTGTAGGACTTTCTTATATGCATTCCCTGTATGATTACAGAGAAAGATCGACTTTGCAACATATAACTGGCCATGACTGAAAACTTGCGTTACGTTACGTTTGCGTTAACCTTTTTCCCCTCCAGGGTTGTCTTTTCCCACGAACTAAGCGAGGGATTCCACCTCTACCGCCACTAAAGGCAGTGTCCTGGAGCTTGTGACTCTGAGTCGGGGATACAACTCGGGTGTGTGACCAGCACTACGCCCAGGCGGCCTCACCTGCAAAGCGATCAGAGGCCTGATGAAGGGATGGGAAGAGCGGGAGGGTTAGGCAAGGAAGTGGGAAGGAGGCAGCCGTGGCCTTACGGTAGGTACCATCCCGGCATTTTCCCGAAGACGAAGTGGGAAACCACGGAAAACCACATTCTTTGTAAGATTACTTTTTAGCACTATTGCAACTTTAAGGGCGTCAAAAGATAGCACTCTCAGCATTGCAATATATTGCTGGTCATGACTGAAAACGTGATGAGGTCATCATCATCTTGCACAGTTTCCAGCCACTGGCCGGGTCTGTTTGGAACACAAGTCTCTCCAAAGTCTTCTGTCTTCCCACCATCTCTCAGCCTCCACCCTTGTCCAGTCTTCTCCTCTCTTCTTCACGATTTCTTCCTCCCCCT
Source organism: Meconema thalassinum (assembly GCA_946902985.2). Lineage (NCBI taxonomy): Eukaryota > Metazoa > Arthropoda > Insecta > Orthoptera > Tettigoniidae > Meconema > Meconema thalassinum. Next base: position 589,310,163 of record OX336388.2, read on the forward strand.
TCAGCCACCTGTCTCTCGGTCTCCCTCTTGGTCTCTTTCCTTCCCACTTCGTCTCGTGTATCCTCCTGGGTGTCCTCTTCTCCTCCATTCGTTTTACATGTCCATACTATCTAAGTCTAGATTTCTCTATACCAGTCTGTAATGGTTCATCCTTCATTAATTCTCCGGTCCTCTCATTTCTTATTCTGTCCATCTTTGTAGCTCCAATACTGCTTCTCAAGAATCTCATCTCACTGGCCTGTATTTTGCTCTTCTCCCTTCCTTTTATAACCCAGGTCTCCGAGGCATACGTCAGGATAGGGACATAGTACGTCCGATATATGATCTTTTTGCTGTTCTGAGGGACATTCTTGCTCCATAACATGCTTCTCACACTCCTCCGGAATGCTTCTGCCTGTCTCCCCCGCTCATTTATTTCTCTATCGTTTCTTCCATTCTCTTGTATCAGGCTTCCCAGATACTTGAAACTCTCCACTTCCTTCAGCTGTTCCCCACCAATTGTTATTCCTGTTGTGGTTCTTTCCTTCTCCCTTGTTGTGATCACCATCTCACTCTTATTTATGCTAAATTTCATCCCATAACCTTGTATTATTCCTTCCCACACGTCCAACTGTTCCTGTACCTCCTCCTCCTTGTTTCCCCAAATCATCAAATCATCTGCAAGCACCATTGCTTTCATCTTTCCTTCCCCAATTACTTGTGCCACTCGGGTCATTATGTCATCCATCACCACAATGAGAAGTAACGGTGACAGTGCACTTCCTTGTTTCAGGCCGTTTCTCTGTTCCAACCAGTCCGATCTCTCTCCTCCCACTTTCACACAGCTCACGCTTCCCTTGTACATCTCCTTTATCTTCCTTATAGTCCATTTTTATATTCCTCTATCCTCCAGGGACTTCCATACTTTGTTTCTGCATACACTGTCATATGCTTTCGTAATGTCCAGGAAGGCCATCAGTAGATCTGTTCCATACTCATAGTGCTGTTCTTGTAACTGCCTTACAGCAAAAATCAAATCCACTGTGGACCTTCATGATCTGAAGCCATGTTGTTCTTCCCTCATCTCTCCTTCTATCCTTGTCCTAATTCTCCTTTCCAAAACTTTCTCAAACAACTTTGCACAATGACTCATCAGTGTTATTCCCCGATAGTTTCTGCATTCTGTTCTACTACCTTTCTTGAAGATCGGGACAATTATTCCCTTTTTCCAGTCCTCAGGGGTCTTCCTTTCCTTCCATGCTGTCTTCATCACTCGGTACAACCATTGTATCCCCACCTCTCCTGCTGCTCTCACCATCTCCACACTCAACTCATCCACACCCGGTGCCTTCCCTCCTTTCATCTTCCTCACTGCTTCTTCCACCTCTTTCCATGTTAAGTCCTTTTCTGTTTGCAGTTCATCTACTGTACCTCTTCCCCGATTTCTTCCTCCTCGCCGTGGTTTCCATTTGGGTTCAGGAGTTCTTCAAAATATTCTTTCCACATTTTCTTCAGTTCTTCCCTATTTTCTATCTCTTGTCCCCTTTTGTTCACCATTCTAACATAATCCGTAGGATCCATCCGCCTCTTATTCTTTACCATCCCAAACAGGACCTTTTTTGCACCTTCACTATCCTGCTGGTCATGACTGAAAACGTGATGAGGTAAATAGCCCAATACGTTCAAGAGTTTCTCCTTGAGCTTGATTGATTTTGATAAATTAGGCCGAGCGAATAGGACATTGTTGCCTATTAAAAGAAGATGTACTGTACCTGTAAGTGTTTTATCGGAAGGTGTTAAATCAAGTCGTAGGATTTGAGCTCTCTGCCTAATATTACTGCACCTATTATATCCGAATCCAAGCGATTTCTTACAATTAATATATTACCATATATGAGTCCTTGGGAAACGTTCAGATTTCTAAGAAGCATATCTACGGCTTAAACGTTCGAAGTATGTCGAGGCGAATCTCTTAATTCCAAGGAATTGAAAAATTCAATAATAGGGAAATGAAGTAGCTGGCTTTCATCTTCAGTATCCAATCTGTTAACGCTGATGTATGTGTTTGAACTACTGGATATAAGTTCAATGACTTTTAAATTAATATCATTACATTGTTGCAGCTTGGCAAATATTTTATTTTCCAGCAGATCAATTTTACCCTCACAACAGTAAAGACCAAAGTAACCACGCATAGATTTTACGCAAGAGAAATACAATGTAGAACAATGTTTACATTTGATCGTCAAGGACCTTACAGTACACTGTACTGCATAATATCTGGAATTGTTTCTGAAATGGCCTATTTATATTGGATTTTAAATGTGGCTTCGTATTATTCGATAACACTATAGTGTCCTGCAATAACGGAGCCGCTAAATATTAAATGGCTAATAATACTTCCATTGCCGAAATCAACTCCGTAGTTAGACTCAGTACTCTAAACAAATAATCATTAAACAATTGTCTTATACAATGAAGTTCAACATGACCGTCCAGAGACTTTCATACTCAAGTTGGCTGGTGAGGAGAATGCGATGAGACTGATCGATTAAAATAAATTCCTTATAATTGTTCCTGCCAGCGAATTTTTTGCAATAGCTTGAAAACGCAGCTCAGAATGACGTTCTTCATTTTGTTATAAACAGTACGAAACTGCTCTAAATAAGCAATTTCCATCACCTGTTATAGGTTATGGCAGTACATTTTGCAGGGGAACATAGAATCACTTCGCCAACTACTGGAATGACCATAGGCCTATACTCAATACTCACTTCGATAGTCACCCTAATGGAGGCAGTTTTTGAATTCTATGTCCCGTGCATGTCAAAAATCGTATTAACACATGGAGGCCCACCTATTCTTGTCTATCGCCCCGGAGACCCGGGTTACATTTCCTACTCTGCCAAGAAATTTAATTCTGGTCTCAGGGCAAAATCGGGGTACATTCAGTCTCTTGAGGTATAACTAAGAAGAGGAAGGTTTAATTCCCACCTCGACAATCTTGGATGTGGTTTTCCGTGGTTTCCCACTTCCACTTAAGGCAAATACCGGGATGGTTCCTAACTTAAGGCCTTGGCCGTCTCCTTGCCATTTACCACCTTAATTACAAATACACACAGTAATGCAGCCATCACAATAACACAGGTTATCAGAGAAAATTTCACACATACACACCCAAGTACACGGGGCTGAGTGTCCAAGATGTCGGAGCCCTTCAAACGAATTATATTTGCCAAGTGTCTCTCATGGCGAAAGCAATTGTGGACACGCGCGAGTGCCTGGAAAACTACTTTTTTCTTTAATAATTTAAGAGTATATCGACGATGCATAATTATAACTTTTAGTCTAGGACGCTAATAACTTGACCACCGAAGCATTGGAAAGAAATTGCAATATTAAGGTACATAAACAACCTAGCCTACACATTCAACTGTCGGTTAATGTTCCTCAACATTTCCCTTCTTAAATATTCCCCTCCTTTATAATTTTCCATCACGTGAAAACATGCCATGTCTTGTGTTTTAAATATATCGATGCAATGGTGTTGCCATCTGCTGTCAGTTAATGGAACTATATGGGCGATGTACTGCCATCTGTTGTCAGTTATAGGAACTGATTGCAGATATTTAAACGGCGTACTGCGGACAACCGTTTGCTCTCTTGATCACATGCTGCAATGCAATGGTAAAACGAAAATAAAACGTATTTAGAGGGAATGTAGAAATAAGTATCTTTAACAGACATAAAACCTTACTAATACTCCTTGATTAAACAATATTTCAGTGGTAAAAAAAAAAAAATACTGGCGAGGGCTAGGGTCGAACCGGCGCTTCTTGAAACCACAGTCGGTCGCCTTAACCACATGGCTACTCTTGCACACATTGTCAGTAGCAGACGCAGCCATTCATTATATTCAAAAGCCGCTGTTTGAAGGAAATAATCAATTTCATTATCCAAATAAATCAATGTTGCACATTCGTATACGTTCATACTGTTATTATATTTTATTGTCAGAACTTGGTTAATGTATGTTTTCAATTACATGGAAGCTTATTAAATAACTTACATTTTAATGGACTTCTCGCCGCCATTTTGCCATGACTTCAGGCGGATTGTGCGCATGCGTGAGGGTCTAGAATTCTGCTATTTTCTATATTAATTCAAAAATATACCGTAATATATTTGTTTATTTTAGAGACACTCTGCAAATCTAGAGGCCAAGAGCTTTCGTTAGAGTGCTCTACGAAGTAAATCGGTTCTGTCGTTCTCTCAATCTCGTGGTAACAAAAATCACCTTACTGTTTTAAATATATAGATTATTATTATTATTAATATTATTATTATTATTATTATTATTATTATTATTGGGCTTCCGTGGCTTAGGCGGCAGCACGCCGGCCTCTCACCGCTGGGTCCATGGTTCAAATCCTGGTCACTCCATGTGAGATCTGTGCTGGACAAAACGGAGGCAGACAGGTTTTTCTCCTGGTACTCCGGTTTTCCCTGTCAAAATTTCATTCCAGCTACACTCTCCACTATCATTTCATTTCATCTGTCATTCATTTAATCATTGCCCCAGAGGAGTGCGTCAGGCCTCGGCAGCCTGCACAGTTCATATCCTCGCCGCTAGATGGGGGCTTCATTCATTCCATTCCTGACTCGGTCGGAGACTGGAAGCAGGCTGTGGATTTTTTCATTATTATTATTATTATTATTATTATTATTATTATATGCTTCTAGGCACTGTATTTTTTATGTTTTTCAGGGATGTTGAGATACCATAAATTTGTGTTCACAAAATTTCTTGTACGTGCCATTAAAGCCATCGCCATAAGGCTGCGGTATATGCTCACCTTCATTTATTACATGACTGAGCCTAGATCGAACTCTCGAGAAGGATAGCAGTCTACTACCTGAGCTACACAGCCTCGCTATCATTAAATTATTATAATTGTTATTATTATTATTATTATTATTATTACTATTATTATTATTATTTCTACATTCATTTCACCACGTAAGTGGGACATATCAACATATCGTCGGCTTGTTTGCAAGACGGTATGGCTAATTCTCTTAAGGTGGCACATTGAGAAACGAGCGAACAATGGAACAGGTCTCCACGATGACGGCCTTCTGCATAGTGATATGTAGACCAGGATGTATTCCCAATATTGTAGACTGCGAGCCAATGATTTGGGGATGATGCCGGTAGAAGAAATTACTATGGGCAGAACCACTACACTTTCCTGTCTCCACATTTGCCGTATTTCCTCAGCCAAGGGCAGATACTTGGTGATCTTATCACAGCAGGTGTGTTGCAGATTATGGGAATTGGGCACTGCAATATCAATTAGACAGGTTCTCTTTTGCACCTTGTCCACAAGAACGATATCTGGCCGGTTTGCTGGTTTGGTTTTATCAGTAATAACTGATTGGTCCCATAACAACTTGTGACTAGGATTTTCCAAAACGGCGTCAGGAACATACTGATAGTAAGGCAAAATATTATTAGATAACAAGTGCTTTTGAGCAAGGTATAGGTGCATTATTTTGGCCACTTGGTTGTGCCTTTACATGAAATCAGTACAGGAGATTGCCTGGCAGCCTCCTGTGATATGTTGAATTGTTTCCGGTTCTAGTTGGCATCTTCTGCATTTGTCATCCTGAATATTTGCCTTAACTATATATTTAAGATAGCTTTGGTAGCCACAACTTGATCCTGGACTGCAACCATGAATCCTTCAGTCTCAGTGAATAGGTCCGCATGAGTCAACCAGCTGTTCGACGCATCAATGTCGACATGTTTCTGGCTGAGTTCATACGGATGACGACCGTGCAGAGCTTTCTCAGTCCACTGCTGAAGCTTGATAGCTGAACATTCCTCTTCAGTGGCTAACTGTATATCCAGCGGTGTGCACTTGTCATCTGCCTTCACAGCGGCTTGATGTATGGGAGAGTCATGTCTTCCCAGAAAATATCTCTGATGGTTCCTCACTTGCCTTGCATGCAATTGGATAATGTCCGTGAGCCCTCGTCCACCTCCTTGACGCGGGATTGTCAATCGCTCAACAGCTGACTTAGGGTGGAGACATCTGTATTTTGTTAAGATGGTACGTGTCCTAATTAGGATGTTCTCCAAGTCAGTCTGCGTCCATTTGATAATACCGAAAGTGTATGTCAGAGCAGGAATAGCATCTTAAAGGTGTTCTTTCCATTCAACTTTGATTTTAAAATCTTATTAAGGCGTTGATTGAAGTTAGCTTCGTTTCTATCTTTAATACCTTTATGATCAATTCGATTAGATTGCAGGACACTAAGATATTTGTAAGTCTCATTATCTTCCATAGGCTTTATGAAACAACCGTCATCAAGTTGAAATGCTCGGGCCTCTAATTTTCCACGCCGAATGGTGAGGGTGCGACACTTATCTAATCCGAAGGACATTCCAATATCAGAAGAAAATGAAGCAATTATTGCAATTAGATTGTCGATGTGTTTTTCAGAGGATGCATATAGTTACTATTATTATTATTATTATTATTATTATTATTATTATTATTATGTACTGTACCCGTTCGTCCGAGGGATGCGATGACCCATCTGCTATTACATCGCATTCCTGGATTTCCAGGACAGAGTGGAGTTAAATGAACATGAAGTCAAAAAAGGAATGTGTCGGAAATTCAGTTGAAATATCACAAAAGCAGAGGGTAACACGAGATAAAGTATCTCCAGGGTTGTTACGGGTTTAAATTTAATTTTAAAAAAATACAAATAGAAATGGGCGCCACCAACTGAATCCCTAGCAAACCACATCCTTCCTGGTTAAGCCTTAATTAAGACAAGGAAAGAAGTAGGAAAATCACATCATCATCAGATCACAACTAAGATAAAAACTAATTTATTCAATCTTTGATAGTCAGACAGAAATATTAAACACACATACTACCTAAGAGCATGGTCGAATGCCAACGTTAAATTGTCATTGTCCTGAAAATCGAACCATCTCTATGCTACTCAAAGTGTACTTCATCCACATAAAATATGAAAATTGTCTAAAGTTCACTTGGGTTCTCAGGTTCACCGTAGCACTATGTCTATGCGTCACTGACATTCGTGATACCTGAGACCTAACTTCTCTTTAAGTTAACATCATGAATGTGGATGTCAAAAAACACATATATTCTAATCACATATTTAAATATCAACTAATTTTATGGCTTGAATGGCATTATTCAAATGCTGAAAATCTTAGTAAATGCTCCTATAAATCGAATAATTAATTTACACTATATTTACACTGTCATTACTGATTGCTTGTTTGTGAATCAAAGAAACTCCACTACTCATTGGTTATCATCATCATCATATCTAAATTAAATATCTCTCACATTAGTTCTCATCTCAAAATTCAATATATTAAAGTCAGAATAATTAATTCATTACCATCAAATCATTTAAATGAATATTATAATCATCAATTCATTATATTCTCTAATTATCCACACACTTTCATTTCATCATCTCATTCAGATTAAATCATCTCAAATCATCCATCTAAATTGTTTAATTCATTAATTCAAGTTGCAATTCTTCAAATTATTTAAATCATATCTCTCATTAAAATTTATTTAAATCCATTTAAATTTATTAATCATCAGCTTCTTGAATTAATTATCACCATTTAATTCAGTTATTCATCAGCTATTTAATTAATTATCACCTTCTAATTCAGCTCATTTATTCAATCTTAAATTCATTCATTTATTTAATTCATTGATATTCCAAAATTTAATTTATCAATATATTTAAATTTTATTCATCTGATTATTTAGATTTTTATTTCATCGAGTCATTTAGATTTTTATTTCATCGAGTCATTTAGATTTTTATTTCATTGGGTCAGATCATTAATATCCTTAAACTTCAGATTATTATTTTATTAATGATTATTATCAGAAAATCTTGTATTATCAACATTATTTATTTGTTTAATTTCCTAACAAATTGTTTAATATGGGTTATAGAACGTTGTCTTACAGTTTTATCACTTCCAAGTTATATCTCGTATTTAATTATCATGCCAAAAAATATTATTGCCTTCACAAAATCACGTTGGATCTCACTATCCAAAACTTCATCATATACTCTCACTTTATCAAATACCATATTTGAATACCATAACTATTCCACATAACACCATAACTATTCAGCGCACAGCATGAATCTCAAAAATTATGCTAGACTGGGTTCGACAACCTCATGTCTGACTCAAAATACATTAGAAATATTGCAACTTCCACTTGGCAACTTCCATAAAATTCCTATCACAAACTTCACTTAATCACGTTGCATGATCTACAAAAATATATAACTGGCTTCAAATTATTAACGCACACAATCTCCAAGAACTGTAATTAATCTGATCACATCTAGACAACTTCTTAAACAATAAGGAAAAATTACCTTAGTAATCGAAATCCAATTCAAGATCTGCTTTCAAATAGAGCATACATTCTCTTAAAATTCTCAAAATTCACTTCACAGAAAAACACCAATGTGTTATAATCTCTCACATCAAAAATATGTAATACTGATCTGCCTCAAAATAAATCTGACCATTAATGATTCATCTTACAAGATTCAATTACTTGAAATCCTTCTCAAAGGTATCAAACTCACTCACAAAAGAAAAGCAAAAGCAAGCTTGTAGTTTAACGTGACCGTTAATCTCGAGATCATGAGCCACGGGACCTCCTTTTTACGTGGAATCCGAACCACAGGACATGGCATTTCACATCGAAAATCTCACATGCATTGACCGGGAATCGAACCCGGACCGCCTTGGTGAGAGGCATTCAGCTAGACCGCTGAGCCACCACGCCCCCCAACTCACAAAAGAGTATCAAAAGTATCAAAAGTATCAGCTGTTAAGTGAATGTACTTTCAAATGAGTATAGCAACAAAATATTGGATTGGCAAACAAGAATTACAAAATGTAACCCTGCTGACATTTATTTTTAATTTATTTAACAAAATTCGACTAATGTGTGACTAGTAGTTTCTTGTTTAATCCTCTTACGATCTCAAGTACACTCGGATGATAAAAAAAATGAGGCCCTCAACTGGCAGGTTAGGTGAGAACCACCACGCACTCGCCTAAAGCGAAAGGCCCTGCCCCGTAGACTACCATGATAATGCCCTAGACGATGGGTCAGGTGTGTACCACCACGCAATCGTATAAAACGAAAGGCCCCATCTCGTAGACTGATGAGTGAATGTACCAGATTGGAATTAACAAGTCTCTAGTTGTCACATAAAAGCGATATTCATTCACTTGAGTGAATAAAATCTTAATATCTCCAAACAAGCCAATAGAAACAAGAAGTTCCGTGAAGAACTATACAGCCTACTTTTCATGCCAATGATTATTCTACAGAATATGAACCTATCTAGAATAATGACGAAATTAAGTTGCTAATATCGAAATTTCCAATTAGTTCGAAATACTGTATACCTGGCATAATGTATCCTAATAGAGCACTACAGTTGGCAGCCCTGATGACTGAATATATTCTTAGTTCCGTCTCTTAAGGTACAAAATATAAAATTTGGTTGAAGTCCAATGAATAGCATGGACGTTACATGCAGTTAAACATTGGACCTAACAGCGCGCGGAAAATCATGTTGGCAACAATGTCATGCATGTATTGGTCAGAAATAATCTGAAATAATATGATCTATTGTTGTGCCAATTTTGAATGAAATCCATTAGTTAGTATAGAAGTTACATGCATTTTAAAATTGGACCTATCAGCAGGCATAGAATCATGTTGGCAGCACTGACGTATATTAGTTACTCCAAATTCGTCTAGAATGCCAGGTACTATACGTGTGCAAAGTTTAGAGCTATTGGCTTGCATACTTTCTGATATATTGATATTAGGGTAACAAAAATAGGGACAGCACATATTAACAGTTGGCAGCACTGGTTGCTCCTTAGAATACGCATAATCATATCTGTTATGGTACACATAGCACATACGAAATTTGGTTGAAATCCAAATGATAGTATGGAAGTTACATGTATTTAAAGTTGGACCTGTCAGCAGGCTTAGAATCATGTTGGTAGCACTGACGTATATAAGTTACTCCAAATTAATATAGAATGCCAGGTACTATACGTGTGCATAGTTTAAAGCTGTCGGCTTGCATACTTTCTGATATATTGGTATTTGGATAAAATAAATTAGGAGCATTTATTAACAGTTGGCCGCCCTGGTAGGTCTTAAGAATACGCTCTGGTTATGTACACATACAACATACGAAATTTGGTTGAATTCCAATTGATAGTATAGAAGTTATATGCATTTAAAAATTGGACCTATCAGGAGGCTTATAATCATTTTGGCAACACTGCCATGTTTAGCCTCCTGGAAATTAAACTGAAATATTATGATCTGTACGTGTGCCAATTTTGAAATAGCTCCCATTCATACTTTCCAAGATATCCAACATGGAGCTCAAATTTCAATTGCGATTTTATAGCAGTTGGTAGCACTGACATCATTTTCAAATATGGCCGTGAGATATTCAGGTATAGATCTTTACTCCTACCAAATTTTGTTTCGATTGCTGCAGCCGTTTAGGAGTTGATAGGGGGGGACACACACACAGCCAGACAGACAGACAGAAGGACAGACAGACAGACAGACGGACAGACAGACAGACAGACACACATTTGCCCGATATCATAAGTCTACTTTTTCCTCATTTTTGCAAAATGTGAAAAGTAGGCTAATAAAAATCCCTACTGATGAATAATACATACTCGCTAGTACGCAATGAACTGACGAAGTAATTTAAATAATCCAATTGCAGATCACGAGTTCGAAATACTCGCCACAAAAAAACTATCCAAGAAAAACTATCCTTACTGAAAAATGTCAAAAAGACCAAACATCAGCTTAATAAAGCCAACCAATGGTGAGAACGTCGTATAATGGTGCCTGCCATATCATATGGTAACGCCATATTCTAGCAAAATGGAGCAAAAAATATCTAAGCCATGTCAAAGTAATCGTAGAACTCCTACTAGAAATATATACAAGTATGCCCAGTGTTCATGAAAAAATCATATCAGGAAAGTCATAACTCTTACAATACCTTCTTATATCAGCTGTTAATATATTTCAAAGATCGTCGATTATCCTCGTGTGTGCCAAAAATTTCTCGAAAGATCGACGAAAAAATCGTATCACCCACTGAACTAACGATTGACTTCATATTCCAAGTGAATCTGATGTTGGATATCCTCTTCTTCAGGAACCAAATCCATCGCTCTGTGGTGCCATCACGTCTCCGTATTCGCCTAGCCCGACATGATGAACTGCATATTATCCATCACGGTTATTTTCCAAATTCTTCCATAAAAGTTCATAAATGTTGAGTACCCCATACTCTTCGACTATGTCACGCCACTGTCCCGTACCATGTTCGGTTTGCATATGACAAAAGTTAATCTCCACAGCGGCTGAATCTCACTAGTAGAAAATAAATTATTTATAAAAGTGTATAAATTTCTGAAACACCCTGTATCTGTGTTCGTAACTGATATTTCATAATTGCGCATGAAAAACTACTATAATGCTGCACGTGCCACTGTTCATAAAGTGCATATTCTCGTAACTGTTCATTTGCCTAAAAGCATTAATGTTGGCCTGACCCCATGGTCGCCTTAAATATTCCGGTCTGAAATGCATTATTTAATAAGCCGTAATACCATTGGAATATATCTAAGTCCATTTGAAAGTTAACAATAGCAGTATATAATCGCTGTCTGCCTGCACAATTAGACTGTTGAACACAAGTCCAAACTTATAAAGTTTTAACAAAATGTCGAAATACTGTTCAGCTGCTTGCATGTCGCCTGCTTATAAAATGTTGGACCCAGCACGCCCTGTTCTGCCTCACTGTTCTCGAGTAATGCGACGCTTAAAACTGGCCTCATTATATCGCTTCGCTGTGCTGTCCTGTATTAAGAATGCGGCTCGAAATAATGTTCTCAATTCTATCACAATGCTGCGTATTACTTTGTCGAACTGTAACATTGGAAAAGCATTGCTGTTTCGCATAACTGTAACCACGATGTTGAAAATACATCTGTCCGAACACCGGCTCTCCTTTCACTTTCACGGCCTGTATAGCTTGCCTTGCTAACCGCTTCTCGCACTGCACACCGTGCTTCTCTTGTCTTGTCTGACTGACCTACTTTCGTTCTCCTAGCATATGCTGCTATCAGCTCTGCTTGCTGAACTAATACTGTCGTTTTCCTCGCGCACCATGTGCTGTACTCAGCTCGACTGGCTGGACTACTACTGCTGTTTTCCTCGCGCACCATGTGCTGTACTCTGCTCGACTGGCTGGACTACTACTGCCGTGCTCTCCGCGCACCATGTGCTGTACTTGGCTCGACTTGCCGGAATACTACTGCTGTCCTCAGACTGTGTGATGATCTCCGCTCTGCGCTGTCACGTGACGTTCCCCTACCTTCTGCGGTCATACGTCACAAGTATAATCTCGACCACAATCATATCGGCGATTAAGTTATACCATAACTTAAGGAGTTATCTGCCTTTCTTCAAGTTATCACCATAAAGATTTCTTGATATTTCTTCTCTTCTGAGATGATATAATATTATATTCCATATAGATCTTGATAATTCCTCAATATTCCTCCCATAATTCCATCTGCTTGACTGGTGGTGCCACCTTCATCCTTGGCCTCCTACGTCATTTCCTACCATTCTTCTCGACTCGATCTGAGCGCTATCTTTTCTTCTTTTCCCATAAATCTCAACTACGGCTCGATGTCAACTGGCGTAGCCGATAGCCTCAACTAGGTATCGGGTACAGTACATGTGGTACCGTACTAGTATTAAATCTTGGAAGCAGTTTTCTGTGGTTTCCCACTTCTACCCCAGGCAAATGCCGGGATGGTTCTTAACTTAAGGCCATGGCTGCCTTCTTCCCATTCATCACATTACTAAAGAAACCACAAAAACGCAGGTTATGGGACAAATTCTACACACACCCAACTACATGTGGCTAAATGACTACAATTTCCAAGCCTCTCAAACAAAACAACATCAAGTATTTTGCATTCGTCTTAAATGCTAGTTCTAAACAGACGAGGGGAATCTCGGAACTTTGTCCCACTGTATTTCTTGAACGTGTCAGAAACCAACGACACACCAGGGCTGATTATCGAAATTATTTTATCCTTTACATCAACATCATTCAATGACTTCCACACTAAGAACAACAAAACAAGATTTCTTACGTAGAAATTTTATGAAACAAGTACTGCTATCCTCATGCCAGCTGATACCAGCCGTCCCTCAACAGGCCAATGCTTCGATTACGCAACAACTTCCCCTCCCCACATCGCCCCGCCCCGCCACGCCACGCCTCGCCTCGTTTTCCCCAGACACCTTTTCCATCTTCTGCTTGAAGAGTTTCTGCAAAACCTACAAACATTGACTTTTTAATGTTCAATTTTCAATTTCAATATAGTGAACCCGCTGAGCTAAGGTTCGTGTGATATTTTTTATAACAGCACATTTATGATGGGATGTAGTACCTTTGAACACACCCAGAAAGCCACGTGGAGCTGAGAGCTCACGCTATGTGGGGAATTGAGACGTTGCAACTCTTGAGAGTTGCAATCTATGGATTGCGATTTATGATTGTCTTTTGTTTTTATTGTTATCACTTGACTTGTGACATCTTGGTTAGATAATAAAGATTAGATTGTAGTGTTCCCGTTATCCATTTATATTAACCACAACATTTGGTGCCGAAAACACTTGGGTTATCGCATATCAGGTGAATTTTGGGAATAATCTGTTTAGGCCTATACTGCAGGAATTGAAGCCTCTCGTAAGTTTTTACTCTGCAATTGCATTACGGAACCTCCAGACTGTGAGGGAAGACTTGCAATAACTATACTGGACGGAAGGTTTCCAACTTCGCAACCGACTACAGATAAGTGACAAAGCTACACATTTGTACACCGAATAACTGTTGAATAACTCAAATAACTTCTTGTTTGGTTATGTATGTGTATAATAACAGTATGTTTTGTTCGTGCATATTGTAGTGTCAACTGGTGCTAAGCATAGATATTATAAATTTGGAGCGCAGGCCATAGATAATATAAAACTGACCATAGTAATTAACGCACAATCTAAGCGTCGACACTAGCGATCCTAGTAGCACCTGACCGAAAATCATTCGATACTTCAGATAACAGATTGACAACTCTTTGCCTTACACATTTCCGTGAACACACGTACAACATGAGCAATAACGATCAAACAGATGGAATTTTACACAATCTAAGAAGAAAGCGAACCAGACAGAGGGCAAATACAACACGCTTTGTTACGGAAATTAACAGTTTCACTGATAATACTTCAGTCGAAGACTGGCAGCACTACCGAGATAGACTACAGGAAACTCTCAACAACTTAACCACACTTGATGACTCTATACATGAATTACTATCGGATACTGAATACGATACTGATGTTCAGAGTTGTGAAGAATATATAGACTCAGCGAAACGCGCTATCACAAGGGCATCGAGAACAATTACAAGTAAATTGTCAAATTCAGCCGCTAATTTAATTATCCCGGAATCACTGCCAACTACACCTACTATTCCAATTCAGGCTTCACACTCAGTTCGACTCCAGCCAATTAAGCTAGAATCCTTCGCTGGTGACATCGCAACTTGGCCACGTTTTTGGAGCAATTCGAGTCATCCGTTGATAAAGACCCTTTCCTTCCTACCATAAATAAACACATATTTTTGCGCGGGTACTTGGAAGCCGAGCCGAAGCGGCTAGTCGATGGAATCGCCGTAATAGCAGATACATACGAGCAAACGAAACGGATCCTACAAGCTCCCTATGGCGATAAAAACAGAATAATACAGGCGCACTTAGACTACTTAGAGGGGATCAGACCTATTCAGCTCGCTACTCCTGAAGCACTCAACGACACGTTCATCGATTGCCATCGACACATACAAGCGCTTCGTGCGCTGGGAGAAGACGTAAACGGCTACGGGAGAGTTCTTGCTCCGAAAATACTTAGAACGTTTCCCGCTGATATTTGTCGCCGTTGGATAATTCAGACGAAGAGGGAAAATATCTCGGAAGGCGATATTCTCAAGCTCATGGAATTCTTGGGAGAAGAAGTAGATGGGACTATGGTGACGCACAAGATTCGTGGATCTACATCTGCTTCGACTCATGTTCCCACAACAGCATCACTGCACGTTGATTCAAATAAGAAACAATCCAATAGGAAGGTTGCACCGGAACCATTTTGTGTCTTTTGTGAATCCCGCGGACACTGGGCGCAAGAATGCAAGACAGTTTCTAACGTTAACGATAGACTTATGAAACTGAGGAACACGAACCGCTGCTTCCTTTGCCTAAACCGCGGACACTCCCTGAAGAACTGCAACCGAAAGGGTAAAGCATTCTGTTCTTCCTGCAGAGCCTCACATCACAGATCTGTCTGCAGTAGAAACGTATCTACTAATGCAGCGGCAACCATTACGTCCGTTAACAAGATAGATTCTCTTCCATCCGACTTTACTTACCTGCAGACCGCGCGAGTATGGGTTACGGGTCCCAATGGGCGAACTAAACAGACGCGTTGCATACTGGATGCTGGAAGTCAATCCAGTTTTATCCTTGAGTCTCTAGTTAACGAACTGAAACTCGAAGTTATTGGCCGCCAAGACTTAACTATTAGCGCCTTTGAATCGTCTCCAACCAATCGGAGTGTACGTAACCTTGTTAAGTTTTCCATAAAGAGCATCTGGACAAACTCGGCTACAAATATTACTGCATTTGAGAGTAGCCATGCCTTTTCAGCTCATCCGGTCGTTCCTGATGATGTTAATATGTTAGCACACACTCAAAAACTACAGTTGGCTGACCCAAGGAATGAATCAGAGCCACCTTTGCCTATCGAAATACTTATTGGAGGAGATTGTTATTGGAAAATCGTAAAGGACACTTCACCAGTGCGCATTTCCACCTCCGTGGTACTCATACCAACCATGTTTGGATGGGTATTGACAGGAAATCGATCAGGCATCACCTTGAATTCATCACTGGTAAACCATATTCATTCCGAACAGATACCCTCACCTTTAGATGAGACACTCAGACAGTTCTGGGATCTGGAAACAATGGGAATCAGGGAAAGCCAGGATAAATATTTCAGTTCCAATAACTCTGCGATACTTAAGGAATTTCATGATTCTTACCGAATAGAAGACCATCAGCGTGTGGTCTCTCTTCCTAGAAAATCAGGTATCACCTTGCCCAACAACCATGCTAATGCGGTAAAACGATTCAACGCATTGCAAAAGAGACTAGAGGCGAATGAACCTTTGAAGGAGATTTATTATTCACAGATGATGGACTATATTATAAAACGCCATGTTGAACATGCTCCTTCTGAAACAACTGGTGATACGTTCTACTTGCCTCACCATTTCTGCAAAGCAACTGACTTGAGCTCTTCAGCAGCGACTTTATGGACAGATGCTAAAGTCACACTGGGTTGGGTACAGAGTGACCCAAATCGCTGGAAGACATTTGTGTCCAACCGGGTAACTGAAATCCAATCTTACACTACTCCATCTCAATGGAGGTACTGTCCAGGGGGAGAAAACCCAGCAGATAATTTGTCGAGAGGACTTTGAGTGGTACAGATAAAGTCACTTGTTGGATGGTGGCATGGGCCTCCTTGGCTACAACAACAACCAGAACATTGGCCTAGCCAACTATCCTCCCGTGTACAACTGCCAGAAGAAAAGAAGACCATCTTCAATATCCTTAAATTTGAGAAAATTTCACCCCTATTAGATCCTTCCAGATATAGTTCCTACTGGAGGTTACTTCGCATCACAGCGTGGATACTTCGTTTCTTGCAACATGTTCGAAGAAAAGAACGGTTCTCTGGGGAGTTAACAGCACAAGAGCTTCAAAACTCACGCAAATATTGGATTCAAACTGTACAAAAGGAGTGTTTCCCTGCAGAATATCTGGCTCTAAAAGACGGTGTAGCTCTGCCAAAGGAATCAAGAATAGCCCGCTTCAACCCATTTCTGGAGAACGGACTCATTCGTCTAGGTGGTCTACAACTTGCAGAGTTATCTAGAGAATTACAACACCCGTTACTCTTGGATGGCACCCATCACTTTGTAAAATTGCTCATCAGACAAACGCACATCAGACTTCACCATTTGGGAGTGCGAATTTTGTTGTCAGAACTACGTACGGAATTTTGGGTGCTCAGAGCACGACAGGCAGTCAAGAAAGTGTTACGTACGTGCCTTCCTTGCAAAATGGCGCAAAATCACTTCGCCCAAGCAATCGAAGCTCCACAAACCAAATTAAGGGTAACACCAACGAAACCCTTTGAAGTCACGGGAATTGATTTCGCTGGACCCCTTTATGTGAAGGTGGGGACCACGAGCAAGATATGTTACATAGCACTCTTTACCTGCGCTACGACCCGCGCGTTACACTTGGAATTGTGCTCAGACATGACTGCCGACACGTTCCTCTTGGCACTTCAGAGGTTCGTTGGAAGACGAGGAATACCACACACGATATATACTGATAATGCTCTGACGTTTCACGCGACGAACAGAGAACTCAAGTCCATCTGGACTTCTCTCACAGCCCCTCCAACACATCAGTACCTCGCTCATCACAACATCACCTGGAGATTTATTGCTCCAAGGGCGTCTTGGTGGGGAGGATGGTGGGAGAGGATGGTAGGCACGACCAAGCAGTGTCTGCGAAAGGTACTGGGGAAATCATTCATCGGCGAGGAAGCATTGAAACCCACTTTGATGAATATCGAAGCCGCCATTAATTCGAGGCCCATCACCCAAGACAGAGAAAATGCTCTAACGCCGGCCCACTTTCTGATTGGACAGCGCTTCACCACGATACCGACTGGACCTGCAAGTGCGGGGAATGAAGATCTGCCCAAAGTGCTGGCTGCGCAACAGAAGGTATCGGATGATTTTTGGAAACGCTGGACGAACGAGTATCTCCTGGAATTGAGAAATTTCCATGAAGTTCGTCGACCACGGGGAAAAGTTCCGCAATTAAGGGTTGGTGACCTAGCACTTCTCCAGGAAGACAAGTCGCCGAGGCACATGTGGGCAAAGGCCCGCATTGAGGAGCTCCGTGTTGGTAGAGATGCAGTCGTCAGGACGGTGGTTCTTCGTTCCCCTACTGGAGCCACAATAACCCGCCCCATTCAGCTGGTCATCCCCCTGGAGGTTGACCAGGGTGGGGAGGATGTGGGGAATTGAGACGTTGCAACTCTTGAGAGTTGCAATCTATGGATAGCGATTTATGATTGTCTTTTGTTTTTATTGTTATCACTTGACTTGTGACATCTTGGTTAGATAATAAAGATTAGATTGTAGTGTTCCCGTTATCCATTTATATTAACCACAACACGCTATACTCTTTGAAGTAGCGGAGAATCGCACTTTTGACTTTGGTGAAGTCTACTAATTATTTACCTGAGGTCTTATTAATCAATTTTATCTTTCCACGAGACTCAGAATATTCCATTTCGTCATGCTGCATTATTAAAACATTTTGGAGAATGTAATTTTCGTTTAAGGTAAGGTAATATCCTTGCAGATACTCAAACAGGAATGTAAGTAGTCGCTCAACGACTTTGGTTTGACGACCTAATTCCTCGAGGAACTCAGTGCCTTGCACTACGTTTGGAGAATCCGCCCCGTGTAGGCGTGAAGTTACATCCGTCGTGTTAGACATAGAAAATAGCGTGGAAATTATAATCTGTTGCCATCGAGCGCAAATACGTTACGATACGAGTGATAAGTACGAATTGTATAGTGAATTATTTGCACTACACCTGGAAAATCCGCCCTGTGAAGGCGTGCAATTGTATCCGTCGTGTCAGAAGTGGAAGATATCCGCTGTTTAGCGTGGAATTTATCATCAGGTGCCATCGTGCACGAATATTCTATAAATCACTGTTATTTATGCACAGTGAACAACAAGAATCATATTGTGAAATAATTGGCAAGTATAGTGAAAATTCCAACATTACCGTAACACCACATTTTTATACCCACGTGTTTGTGGAGAGCCGAGAGCCTGGTGAAAAATATAGAGGTAAACGTGTTATAATTACTTTAAGCAATTGTGATTATGAAAGCACAATATATTTGAATTGCCACAGTGAATTTTTCAATTACAAAACGACGCACATTTCACGGATGCCACGTGATGTAAAAAGTGGCGTCAGTACACGTGAAGAACCACAGAACAGTGCTTGATCACGTATTATTCAATATCTGCGAAGAAAAGGCTGTGTTATCAATTGTATTAAAGCCTGTAACACTTACGACAAACATTGTGATTTTTGAAGTGAAAGAATGAATTGCCACACGTATTATTCTACCGCCCACGTGGTCAAATTATTCTACACCATGTTTGAGACCGAGATCATGGGCTAATACCGCTATGGTATGAGGGTGATGTATCTGATGGAACCAGCATGATGGTGGAACTTCCAGAACAGCGAACGAGGAGGAAGGAACCCAGGATGCCTTTCCTAGGCATGTCCAGTACATTCACGAAGTCGACGACAGGGACAGATCGAACCCTGGTTTTTGGGAGAGTCCAGATGGGAGTCCTGATGAGGACGATGCCGTTCCGGAAAGCCAGAGGTGCATTTGTTCAACCCTTGTCGTTGAACAGGGAGCTGAGTGAGAGCTCCTCCATTTCGTGAGTTTTTGTACACCCTTTCTTGTTCTAGTTTCTGGTGGTATAGTAGGTTTAATGTAGTTTGTGAACCAACCGAAGTTA
This sequence comes from Meconema thalassinum, assembly GCA_946902985.2. Taxonomy (NCBI): domain Eukaryota; kingdom Metazoa; phylum Arthropoda; class Insecta; order Orthoptera; family Tettigoniidae; genus Meconema; species Meconema thalassinum. Next base: position 589,330,106 of record OX336388.2, read on the forward strand.
GTGACAGCCATTTTTATAGGTAGGGAATGTAATTAGTCTAATTAGATGTCATTTATTTCAGTTAGAGTGAGTCATCCTTGGGTCAGACATTTTGGTCAACCCTGGTGCAGCTTGATGGACGTCGTAGAACGTCAATGCCTATCTTTTGCTAAACGTGACCGTACTCATTTGAGGCTACTTTGTTTAACCCTATCTGGGGTGATTTTCAAGTCTTTGCTGACTTTAGTTATGGCAATCAGATGCCATGGTTATATTTCTTTAACTGCATTTTTTTGCAGCCATTCTTTGTTACACCCCTGACTTCGTTAGAGTAGTCGTATCATTTAGGTAATCGACTGTAATTACCAGTTTTGTAACTGCATTATATTTCATTTGAGATGTTGCTCAGAAGCCATCTGGTCAAGTGTGGACCTTATAAGTAAAAGGGATGTTTTGTTGTCTAGCATCGAACCCAGTTCCCAACGTATCATTAAGCATATCCAGTGTGTGGAATCTGCGTCACAATTATTATTTTGTTAGTGTCATGTGAAGACACGTATTTATTTGATGTTATACAATCAACTACTGAAGTATTATATCTTTGAGAGCAAAGAGCTCCAGCAATGTGACATTGCTACCATTTAAATGTCTTTGGTGTGGAAGACAGAATTATATAATTGTATTCAGATTTATAGCGTGCTTTTTATACACGTATTCTTCGAGGGTTATAACCTATGATAAAGGTATTATGATGAGGCCAGTTGTACAGTTTTTATTTTGCTTAAATCGCCGGCCTTGATAGTTAGTGTGTGTTGTGTCAGACAGCGCAGGAATGTTGTAGCCTGCAGCGACACAAACTGGTTTGTGACCCAGTGCCCTTGAGAGCACGCTTGTATTATGAGACAGACATAGTTTGACAGAGGACAGAATGCTTTTAGTATTCGCTCTTCCTTTCATTGCTATTTAGCTCATGGAACCCAGTGTCCAACTTTGTATCTGATCACATTTTTATAGATTGTCTTTTGTTAGTTAAACGCACTTTTGCGTGTACCGTCGTTTGACGTGTACAGTTATGTCAGGTCTTCTATAGTACGCTGTAGGCCGCCCTGTTAAAGGAGGTATTTATTGTATGAAGGTATTTGTGTGTACCTTGTCCGGGATTGTTCCCGTTGACCAGATGTTATGGAGGGTGACTGAGTGTGCAGGCCCATCCCAGAGTTATTGAACGCGAGCTGTGCGCCGCTGGTAACTTGTGTTATTGTGTGTCCGAGTTGTTATTGCTCGTTGATTGTATTCCGACTTTTGAGTCGAGGCTTTTGGTGGAGATTGATCTCAGTGGAGACACCCCGTGCCCAGGCTATTGTCAGTATTATTCGCCATAAACCAACGATAACCTAAACCGACATCTTAATAATAAAACGCATAATTTTGGTAAAACAAAAGCTAACTAACGAATTCTTTCTATCTAACTTTGATCTTTTGCATTTGGAACCTGCTGACATGGCCATGCTAATGAAGTTAATTTCCTTTTGAGGAAATGACTTAGAACAGCTGACACTTTTGTAGCGACCTGAAGCTTGCTCGAACCTTGAATTCGTAGCTTGTGGAGTGCAGGCCATGCGATGTTAGACGTAGTCTTTACTACGCAGTCGTCACCGTAACTACACACATTAGATGACTATGGCTTACAAAGAGTAAACCAAGGTGCAGGCAGGCATTTTAATAAAACTGTTGTCTCTTCATTAATTATTTATGATATAAAAGTGTATGAATCCTACATGTTACCCTCTTGTGAGCTGTTAGCACTTAGTTCGTAAGAATAATTAGATGTTTTTTTATATGGCTATTCACTTAGCTTTGAATGTAATTGTTTTCTGTTACGGACGTCATCGCCGTAAATTTTGTTATTAATTGATAGGACTTAGCTAGATGAGTTAACGTTAAATGTAAATGTGGATATGGTATCATCCTAACTTAGATTTGTTTTGCTACCCTGTTAAATGTAAATTCTGACATTAGTTTGATCTTGTAACTTGACCTAGGGATTTGCGTCGTACCATTTTCCTAGTGTTGCTGTTGTTGCTTTATTATTGTGAGATAGATCTTTCGCGAGGGTTTTCCGTAACTTCTCAGGTAGGGACCTGCTCTTTATTTTTGATTATTTATTAGCTTGCGGACTAGCCGATAGAAACCCTCCGAACTAGGATAGGGGCTTGTGAATTTTAATAATAAATTTTCACGGTGTTTTACATAAGTCTGGATGTTTATTTTCTCAGTCTAGTTTTAAGGTGAACCTTTCCTTAGGCAGTCTATGACCATCGTCACCATGTACCACGATCCCTGTGGACTACAGATTCTCGTGCCGCTTTGGCCTATTAGGAAGTTCACCTGACCCTCACGGCAGTTAGGTCCGACGGATGAGATGTTAGGGAAGTCATTGCGGTTGTTGGCTATCCTGGCAGCTCCACCGACGGTCTCAATAGGTGACATATTGTTTTACCTAGGAAGCTTAGAATTGTCTCTTCTATCACCAGTAGAACGTACTTCATGTATATCAATTATACCCAGTATATGTAAATTACAAACTTTTGAACTGAAGGTGGTTTTAGGGTCTGAGTGTTGTGAAACGCAAAGATATGTCAAAAATTCCTGGAAGTCGCAACATAGAACCCATTGCAATAGCTGGCTTTCTCATGAAATGTACCTAAAAACTAGTGCTGATAGGGCAAAACTGATGACATATATGGCATCAGTGACCTAAATATACCCAGGAATATGTCTAGCTTCTAAGGCACCAAAATGGCTCATGGGCTGTGTTAATAGTAGGGGACGGATTTCTATGACAAGTCATATTTTCCCCCTTAACATTATATCTTATAGTCTTGTATTTTCAACACGTTTCCAAGCATGATATCCAAAATTAAACAGGTTTTATTAGGCATATAAATGCATATTTAGGCTTTCTAAAGTTTTATGGCATATTTTGAACAAAATATCATTATAAACGGCATATATTGGTAATTTTCAATTGAATTTCGTTCTATAAGAATCAGAATAAGCTCTAGAAATTATTGTTCAGGATAGACTGGAATATATTACTGATGAACCATTCTAAAGTAGTGTATGGAATGTTTCTAACAGGTAGGAGCTATTGTTTGCTAGCTGGGTCAATTCCTGGAAACCGGGCTATTGTTTACACGGAAGCAGAGGTAATTCCGCAGTTATTTGTCATCGTTCTTATCTCTATCTTCGCCCTTCCATCTACCACCTTCAACACACTGAATGACCTTGGTCACTCATTAGGGAGTTTCAGTCATGCAGTTCCTTTCAATATGCCTAAAATGAAAGTCTCAATTTATGGGAAGTTTCGAAGTTTTGTTCGCGAGTTCGGTGAAAACATATTCAGTACGGATGGAGTGATATTATTCTGTAAATTGTGTGAGGTAAAAGTTACTGCCAATAAACGCTTCTCTGTGCTACAACACTGTAATACTGCAAAACATAAGAATTGAAGAAGAAGTGTTTCTATGTAACGCAGATGCTATTCATTAAGTCATATTTTGAATTTTATAGGTCATATTTTTATGTTTTTAGGTCATAAATGCATACATATTTCGTAGCAATAAATTCATGATAAATGTTATCAAAATATGAGCTGTGAAGAGAAGACATAAGCAAATGTAGCATATACGACACAAATGAAAAGAAATTACATACTGATTGAAACATGCAATATTTACCCAGAGGTTGCTTGCTGGTCCACCTCCGGCCAGGACTGTCTGCGGCGACAGAAGACTAGTTTAGCAGGAGTGGTTGGTCCTGGTAGCGGCTGTGAGTGTTGGTGCTTCCTGAAGGATCCCAATCTTCGTGGAGGCCCCGTACCAGGGGGCAGCACGAGTCCCGGGACAGGCGGGCACTCTAGTGTCTTACGGCGGGCGGACAGTGAACGGCCGTGGGGTGGCGTCACGGTACCTGGGGGAGGAACCACCTTAGGGAAGCCGTGCAGTAGATTAGGAGTGGTGCCTGGAGGGACGGCAGCGTTCCCTGTGGATGCACTGCGCCCACTACCGGAGGGAACTCCTATCCCAGACACGCCCGGGCTGGCCGGAGGCATGTCGCCGCTACCATTGCTCGACTCTCGGCTCAGAGAAAATCTTTTAGGACTTAAACTTAAGTTTGCAACACTGCTAGTGACGTACTGCTGCAGGGAGTTGAAGAAACTCATGGTTTACAAACTTTTAGCGGTATTAATCTTATAAACTTCACAACTATTATTGACTTCAAGCACCACCTGTTTCGTTTCTTTCGTAAGTTATACTTTAATGCTCAACTCTATCTGGGCTTACATCCGTTTTCTTGACAGGATATAATATTTCTTTAGATTCACTTGAATAGCCACAAAAATATTCTTCGCTATTGCTGCGGGCGATTTAGTTAAATTCTCGGTTCTTTAATTCTTAACGACAGTTAATTCTGATACCATCAGTTTCTTTCTTTCCTTCTGTAAGTTGTACTTTAACGCTACTTTTGATGGACTCAAACACGTAACGTATGCATATAATAATGGCTCAGCTTTACTTGAGAAATCACAAAAATATTCTGCAGTAATCCTACATGGAGTCGAAAATATTATTCGCTTACACACTTCTTATGGTGATGATATCTCATGAACATTGCGAACAATATCGGCTTCAAAAATCACTGTGTTTATTTCCTCTCTCAAAAGTTCCACGCGCTAATATTTCTGTATTCACAAACGTTTATGTCTTTCAGCTTCACTTATGCAGTCACAAAAAATATTTCTATTTCTATTCTAACACACTAAAATTTATAGAGCACATTTAAAACTACGCTTAACTATATTTTAATAATATACTGTACAGCTTATACCCGCAAATATTCCGCCTTGTTTCAATCAACTCACAATGATGTGGTTGATGAATGAATAAAATAGAACTTAACGTTGGCAATGTTTATGTTTAAATTTTTCTTGCCCAAGTAAATAAAAATTGATCGAACTCGAAGTTCACACTTATTACATTCCCTACATTTTTCACTGTATTCAGAGCACACCACTGCGTGTTTAGAATCCCACGCGTCCAATTGATTCAATATTACATATAGAATGAAGAATTTACAAAATTATCACATCAATTTAGAAATATTTAGTTTTGGGCTATATTTCCTTATATCTATAAAATGATTTCGATTCAGTTCTACTTCATTTCCGCCTGTCTCGGTAACTTTTCTTTTAAATGTTTACGTTTATATTTTTGTTTTGATAGATGTTCTAAACGCTATTCACTGAAGATTTCTCGTTAGAATACAGTTCTAACTGTATACACAAAAACTTCCTTTCTAATTGGATAATTCGTGACGGTTTCTACATGGCCTGCTAAGGCGGTCGTTCGTAAAAGCGTTGTGGCGCTGCCTGATGTTCTGTAGGAGACTCTGGATTGTCGCGCCTTCTTGTTGAGGTCCAAACCTGCAAAATACATCTCACTCAGACTAGCTCGCAGGATGTGGGAACAAGCAGCTTGCCGCAGATTAGTTCAGTGGTCGCAGTATGCCCTACATTCATTACGCCAGCAGTGATAAGAGGACATTATCACCACGGAGTGTAACTAGTTCTCTCATTATCCTAATGGAGTAGGAATTGGTACAGCTGGGATTGTAGCCAGAAACTAGCAACCAAGGCTGGACATTGAAACCTAGTGGCTTCCAGGCTAGTAATTCAGCAGCAACAACACCAAAAACAAAACTTTAATTTCATTTTTTACGTACCTGTACTACTGTACTATCATTCACTGACCATTACCGGAATATTACAGCTTAGGCTACGGGATTATTCCATAATTTGTCCCCTAATGGAAAAATTTTGGAATACTGTTTCATGACAGTGTTTTAGAACATTCAGTACTTTTCGAGAGGTTTCCAGGACTTCCGAGATTTTTGTACACGCATACAATGTTCAGGAATATTCTATCTTACAGAATGTACAGATTCTAACATTCAAATATTCGAAATAATCGAATTTCCAACCTGTTCAAATTTTGAAATATATGCATCAGTATTTATTTAGCGTATGGCCTTTATGCCGGGAGTGTCCGAGGACATGTTCTGCTTGCCAGAGCTTGTAGCTGCTTCTATGCGGGATAGGTACCGTCGCATGTGGATGAGATGAACTAAATGAAGATGAATGAGCAATTTCAATTGCAAGTAGTTCCAACTTTGGATACCGGACGTCACTGACATCCAGCGGTGAACGTTGGAACTTGATAGAGTGTTTCTAGCCAAATAACCTACACACTACCACTTGTAGTGATTGGTTCTTTTTCATGCCATACATTTATGACATGGGCCCGTCGGCTTTACTTCCCCTCCGAAGGAAGGCATACTGAAGGATTTTAACGCTCTTAAAAACTCAGACGACTTCGGGTGGGTTTGAATCCGCAATCTTGAGCACAGCAGATCAGCATGCTACCAACTATTCCACCAATACCGCAATAGTGAAATAATCCGACTATTCAGTCAACATAGAAACAAAGAGAAAATAAAACTTAAGGGAAAGAGGACAGCAAGAAAGAAAGAAAGAAAGAAAGAAAGAAAGAAAGAAAGAAGGAAAGAAAGAAAGAAAGAAAGAAAGAATTAATTTGAATGTTGAATTGAATTTATTCATAAAGAAATGCCACTGAAGCGAAAGAGCCCCTTTATGTAGCGTATACAATGTTCGGGCTTGACATTTTGTAATAAGAAACTAAACCTAGCTTAAGAACTAACAAAACAAAATATAGAATACACTTATTATTAAACAAACCAATTAGCAAACATTTTATACAAGATGAATAATGCAAATTAGAATATAATAATTAAATAAATAACCTACCTAAAGTATTATTAAATCTATTGAAAAATTTATAGTACGTTAATTAAAGAGCATTCTTTATGTGATTTATGATATGAGTAGTCTAGTTACAAATAGTACATTATGCAACGAGCCTATAATGGCTGTAATTAAGACACGAGTAGTTTTATAAAACGAGCGTATGCGAGTTTTATAATTTCCATACGAGTGTCTTAATTACCATTATAGGCGAGTTGCATACGACTGTTTATGTTCGACGATAATTATAACTTTATTATTTGTTTTAACATAAATATTCATAAATATCTGTTGAGAGTCAGCTACTTGAACTTTGTGATCGCAGAGCGAGCGTTGGGTGTTATATCTCTGTCATTCAAGATCTTTGGACGACCGACGCATGCGCTCTGTGTGCTTGCAATGCCATATGCAGCCCATATGTTTACATCTGCCGCCCCTCAGTAATATTGTCACTGGAGTTGTTTGAAGACAATGAATGCGCTGTGTAGAAATTATATTAAGGTACAGTGCTATTTGTTGTCTAATATTCGCCAGTTTATTTACGCGAACATATGGACGGTGCGTATTCCATGCCGGTAATTTATTATAGTTCGATGTTGTGTTTATGTCCGACATGTTGGATTTTGAGCGCACGCGTGAAGGTATCGTTACCTAATTGGTCAATAAACGAGCTCTGATTGGCTGGAGAAACTGTATCATAATGAAAAAGAGTGTTATAATGACCATCATTATGATACAGTTTTCTGGGACATAATAGTGAGGGTCGAACATAAACTCGTTTAATCCACTTGTGAATAAGAATAATTTTCATGAGAAACGTTTCTCTGGACTTTGCCTAGCGTATCTTTTGTGTTTGTTGTTTTCTACTTTTTGCTTTGTATTTTTGGTTTATGGTTTTGTGTTTGCTTTGTGCTTTTGCTTTTGAATTTTACTTTTTATTTTTCTTCCTTGGTTTTGGTTTTATGTTTGTTTTCTGCTTTTGCTTTTTTTAATTTTCCTTTTTGTTTCGTGTTTTTCGTTTTATGTTTGTTTTCTGGAAAATCTAAATAAAACAAAAAATAAAACAAAATACACAAAACAAAATCAAAATCAAGCAAAACAAAATAAACAAAAACAAAACAAAAAATTAAATAAAACAATTTAAAACCAAAAACAACGAAATAAAATAAAGAAAACAAAACAAAATTAAATTTAATTAAACAAAACAAAATAAAACAAAATAAAATAAAGTAAAATAAAATAATAAAAATAATTTTACGACATGATCCTTTTTCACAAGTGGATTAAACGAGTTTTGCAACTGGGCGACTCATTTGATCTGTTATTGAAACAAGTACAAGAGTGACATGATTACTCGAACTACTATCAATTCCACGGAAGTTGTATCTTGGATACTAAAAATATTATAAATAGCTGTATGGCACGCATATATTTCAAGAAAGAAATAGAGAAAGAAACAGATAACAAGTGACGCTTATTTTGAATGATATGTGTTTATATGGATCTATCAGGCTGAATGGGGAAGGGATTAACCACCATCCGATACCGTGGCTTTACTCCAGCTTCGAACAACTCGTCCATTGGACATATTTCATTACACAAATTGCTGTAATTTCCAGGCGTTTGGACGCCCCTTACGTCGTGTATTCCAGAACAAATACCTAAGGATGGGAACAAAGCTGATGGTATACCAAGCTGTTGTCATCTCTACGCTGTTCTACGGATGTGAGAACTTGACTCTATACCGCCGAGATATCAAAAAATTGGAACGCTTCCACCAGCAAAAATCCGCTCCATTATGCACATCAAATGGGATGACTACATATCTAATGTCACGGTACTCGAGAGAGCAAAAATGAAGAGTATCGAGTCCATCATTATCGGCCATCGGCTTAGATGGTTTGGCCATGTCCAGAGTTTGAGTGATGACAGACTCCCTCGGCACAGAGACCGACAGGTGCACCTTTGAAATGTTTTAAAGATCAGCTCAAAGAAACCTTCAGAAATGTATCTATCAATCCAGATACATGGTGTACCCTTGCGGTGGACCGTTCGGGCTGTCAAAAAACCACCTTGAACGCTGTTCTACTTTTTGAACAAAATCGTCAAAGACAGGAAACGGAAGCTCGTCAGAGAAGAAAACCCCGTCAAACACTTCCACGTCCACCCCCTACCATCAGATGTGACGTATGCAACCGCATGTTCTATTCGAGGATCGGTCTGCTAAGTCATCAGCGGCATCTCCATCGTGCGGACACGAGAGATTAGGAGTGCAGGGAAGAAACGAACGCCTGGATACGAGTATCGGCTGATGATGATGATGATGATTATCATCTTCAAATACCATGATTCAAATATTTGACCCTTTCGATTTATTTTAATACTCGAGTACTTCGAATGTTTGAACGATTCGAACAACGGTAGTATTTGGACATCCGCTTGTTCGAAATTTCGAAAATTTTTTTTTTTTTGAATTTCTGAATATTCGAAGTAGTTATATAATCGAATATTCGAATCATATGTACAGCCCTAATAAGAACCTAAGGCATATACAGTAGAAAATGTTTTACATGGTAAGTGAGGTATTTCTACGTCAGAGAACGTCGAAAGCCGTAAAAAAGCCGTAAAAGTTGTGTGGTTTAGGGGATAACAGGAGGAAAAGGAAACACCGCTTGCAAACTTACTACTATATGTAAACCTTGGAACCAGAAGACGAGACGTGACAAACTGGTTTTGTATGTTAACATCAACAAATCTGCGAAACGTAAACAAGATAACACGTAACAGACCGGTAACCAGGTGGTGTCAAGGAAGGTCAAAAGTAAAGGCTGTACTTGCACAATAGGGGGGAATCCGTCCAATCATATTCCCCTCCCCTAAAGTACATGTTAAACTTTTAGCGTTACTGGCAAACAAAATTCCAAGTCCAGTTCAGACTCTAGTACATAGGGGTCTCTGTGTTTGTGTCGTCTAAGTGATCATTGATAACATCACGTCATACCAGAAGCCGCCGTAACACAGCCTCTACAACTATGACTTGAATATAATATTGCTGTTGGAGCGTGGTCCGGAGTGGCGTAAGGGGATTAACGCGCCTATCTGGACAGCAGGAGATTCAGATTCGAACATTGAGTGTGGTTACACATTGAAGTTATTCTCTACAGATAAGACCCCCATAAGGGGAGCCATGCCCTAAAGCCAATCCTATTATTATAATTATAATAATTATTTTATTATTATTATTATTATTAAAATAAAACTAGTTCTGGGTGGAAATGTCTTAAAAAGACACATAATTATGTGTTTCTATCCCATAATGGTTGCGTGAGTTATTGGATTATATGCTTTTAACTGATTTATTATGCAAATTTGATTTTAATAATCTAATTTTAATTATTATTAATTTCAATATTTAAAAAAAATTAAATGTTTATATCTAACCTTTTTCAGGGCGCAGTCAGTGCCTGTGGATACTGTGAAAGGTTCTACTCATAGAGTTAGTACTGCTGTTCTGACTCAGTGAGGAAAGCAATGGCAAACTACCTCACTCCTCATCTTGCCTAGTACGCCTCAATATAGCGCTGCCTTGGGTCTTTGTGGGTATCAACCCACATAACCTAATGGCGGTGCTTTTTGAGGATCCAACCAGCCTTCGGGCTGACTACCTAACAGACAGACATCTAACCTTTAATTTTATATTTTTTTCATAATCATAATTTTAGTTTCTAAATTCTCTCATACGTTTATTTCAATGTTAGGTATACATATTTCAATTTCTTATTTTATACTTTTTTTTAAATTTAGTTATGTCCGGGCGGGGACACCAAGAGCTCGCTGATGAGCCAGCTTGGTGTCCTAGGTGAAACCCTACACACGAAATGGCACAAACCTAGAAGAATTGCTGAGTGTTATTAGCCTACTCTCGAATTTTGCAGAAAATGCAAGTAGACTTATGAGCTCTACACAGGACCAAATATTGTGTGCCTGTGTGTCTGTGTACTCTGAATGTATCTCCCCACCCTATCAATTTTAACATGGTTAAACCGAATTGAACAAAATTTGGTACAGAGGTAACACTAGCGAAGGGTACCATAGTGTCATGTTTTATATCGCTGCCATCTTGACGAAAACGTAATGGCGGCCACCCAAATGTTCAAAGCTGAAATCAAATTACGACTAACCTAAAAATCCGATCTCTAGCAAATTTTGCAACAAATATATTTATATGGCGAGCGTCCTGTGACTAAACTAAACGGTCATCAGCCCAATAATTTGCAGATGGCGGCCATGTACGTGTGCAAATCGATTCCCCCCAATAATTCAAACACGGTGAAACCGAATTGAATAAAATTTTGTACAGAGGTAGCACTAGCAAGGGGCACCTCATATTCATGTATAATATACGTATAGCACGTTGTATTTCAACAAGCTACTACAACCAACATTCAATTATACTCCTTGAAAAGGACAAAGAGTTATAACAATACCCATGCATTTAGGAGAAAGTAGGCTGTATGTTATTTACTGAACATCTTGTTTTCAAACTTATTTTTATAATATTAATTTTATAATTATTTTTACAATTTTAATTGGCATACTTTACTATTATTATTATTATTATTATTACTATTATTATTAAAACAAAACTAATCCTAGGTAGAAATACCTTACAAAGACATAATTCTGTGTTTCTATGAGATAATGCGGCGCGTGATTTATTGAATTGTATGTTTCTATCTGATTTATTGTGCTTACATTATTTTAATCTTTTAATACGATTTACTCTACCTGAGTGATTAAATTACAAGGTTTATTAGCCTACTTTCGATTTTTGCAAAAAATGAAAGTAGACTTATGAGATCAACACAGGGCGAAAAAAGTGTGTCTGTCTGTGTGTATGTGTGTGTGTGAGTCTGTGTGTGTGTGTGTCTGTGTGTCTGTGTGTGTGTGTGTGAGTGTGTGTACTCTGAATGTCTGTCCCCCCCTATCAATTCGAACACGGTGAATGCGAATTGAACGAAATTTGGTACAAAGGTAGCACTAGCAAAGGACACCTCAGTGTCATGTTTTATATCGCCGCCATCTTGACGGAAACGTAATGGCGGCCACACAAATGTTCAAAGCTTAAATCAAATTACGACTAACCTAATCATCCGATCTCTACCAAATTTTGCAACAACATATCTTTATGGGGGGAGCATCCTTTGACCAAACTAATAAGTCATCAGCGTAATAGTTTGCGGATGGCGGCCATCTTTGTGTGAAAATCGATTCCCCCTATTAATTCGAACACGGGTCAACCGAATGGAACGAAATTTGGTACAGAGGTAGTACTAACAAAAGGCACCTCAGTGTCATGTTTTATATCGCCGCCATCTTGACGGAAACGTAATGGCGGCCACACAAATGTTCAAAGCTTAAATCAAATTACGATTAACCTAATCATCCGATCTCTACCAAATTTTGCAACAACATACCTTTATAGAGGAAGCATCCTTTGACCAAATAACTAGGTCATTAGCCTAATAGTTTGCGGATGGCGGCCATCTTTGTGTGAAAATCAATTCCCCCTATTAATTCAAACACGGTGAAACCAAATGGAACGAAATTTGGTACAGAGGTAGCACTAGCAATGGGCACCTCAGCGTCATGTTTTATATCGCCGCCATCTTGACAGAAACGTAATGGCGGCCACACGAATGTTCAAAGCTTAAATCAAATTACGATTAACCTAATCATCCGATCTCTACCAAATTTTGCAACTACATACCTTTATGGAGGGAGCATCCTTTGACCAATCTAATAGGTTATTAGCCTAATAGTTTGCGGGTGGCGGCCATCTTTATATCAAAATTGATTCCCCCTATTAATTCGAACACGGTGGAACCGAATGGAAAGAAATTTGGTACAGAGGTAGCACTAGCAAAGGGCACCTCAGTGTCATGTTTTATATCACCACCATCTTGACTGAAACGTAATGGCGGCCACACGAATGTTCAAAGCTTAAATCAAATTACGATTAACCTAATCATCCGATCTCTACCAAATTTTGCAACTACATACCTTTATGGAGGGAGCATCCTTTGACCAATCTAATAGGTCATTCGCCTAATAGTTTGCGGATGGCGGCCATCTTTGTGTCAAAATAGATTCTCCCTATTAATTCAAACACGGTGAAACCGAATGGAAAGAAATTAGGTACAGAGATAGCACTAGCAAAGGGCATCTCAGTGTCATGATTTATATCGCCGCCATATTGACAGAAACGCAATGGCGGCCACACAAATGTTCAAAGCTTAAATCAAATTACGATTAGCCTAATCATCCGATCTCTAGCAAATTTAGCAACAACATACCTTTATGGAGGGAGCATCCTTTGACCAAACTAAAAGGTCATCAGCCTAATATTTTGCGGATGGCGGCCATCTTTGTGTGAAAATCGATTCCCCTTATCAATTCGAACACGGTGAAACCGAATGGAACGAAATTTGGTACAGAGGTAGCACTAGCAAAGGGCACCTCAGTGTAATGTTTTATATCACCGCTATCTTGACGGAAACGTAATCGCGGCCACCCAAATGTTAAAAGCTAAAATGTAATTACGACCAACCTAATAATCTAGTCTCTACCAAATTTTGCAACACCATATCTTTATGTGGGAAACATATTCAGACCAAACTGCAAGAACATCAGCCCAATAGTTTGCAGATGGTGGCCAAGTATGTGTGCAAATCGATTCCCCCTATCAATTCAAACACGGTGAAACCGAATTGAACGAAATTTGGTACAGAGGTAGCACTAGCAAAGGGCACCTCATATTCATGTTTAATATCCCTATAGCACGTTGTATTTCAACAAGCTACTACAACCAACATTCGATCATACTCCTTGAAAAGGACAAAGAGTTATAACAATACCCATGCATTTAGGAGAAAGTAGGCTATATGTTCTTTACTGAACATCTTGTTTTTTATTTCGATTGACTCGTGTTTGTAGGCTCACTCAGCATTATTATGCATTACGCATATAAAAACACAAATCAGTAAACGATTATTTTCAATATTGTTTACCTGCCAGTCCGTGTGCTAATTCTACACACAGGTTTCTCCCTGCTCTGTCCCTCATACATGCAATGAAGAGCATAATTTCATGTTAACATCGACAGGTCTGGATGAGCTGTGTACTTTTGTGATCATGGCTGGTTTGAGAATTGCAGACATTGAAATTGAGCTTGATACAGAATCGTTACGTAGTCGTGGAAGTGACGTTTTAACGGACATAGGAGATATTGACGAAGTTAAGTATAGTAATAATGGCGATGAGAGTGAAAACAAGATGTTCAGTAAAGAACATATAGCCTACTTTCTCCTAAATGTATGAGTATAGTTATAACTCGTTGTTATTATCAAAGAGTATAATAGAACTATTCTTTGTTGAAGTCCTTAGAAACGATTTACCTCTACCAAACGCCACAACCTAGATAAAAACTGCTACCATCATTGAAGAAAGAAAGAAAGATAAGAAGTATATCAAGAATGTTATGGATCTGGAGACATAATCGACCGGACTGGCTGCGTGGCTCAGCGGTAACGTTCTCGCTTGCTGGGCCCTAGGTTGCAGGTTCGTATCCTGGCGCAGTCAGCTGGCATTTGAGGGTGCACAAATGCGAGGGAGCCGTGTCAGTACATTTACGGGCACGTTAAAGATCCCCTTCGGGTCAAAATTCCGGCACCCCAGTGTCTCTAAAAGCAGCAGTAGTTAAAAGGGATGTAAAACCAATAACATTATTATTATTATTATTATTATTATTATTATTATTATTATTATTATTATTATTATTATTATTATTATTACATATACGACCTGCCGTGGGCAACATCCAACTTTGAGTTGAGGCATGTCTTTACACGTCTGGTTGTGCATGGCTTTCACAACCCTAATTGAATTAACAAATCTTTCCATGACCCTACAGAGACGTGTGTATACAAACTATGTGGATATTTTCGATTGCTATTTGCCTGAAATAAAAGTAGTAATTAATAACCTGAACTAACACCAACGACTTGAATTCAGTTACTTTGTGAAATCGTTTTGTTCTTTACTTCAAATAACATTTTCAAGTAACGCAAAATAGGCTGTTACAAACCCTTTATAATAAAAAGTAAAAATGTATCGTAGTATCATCTTGTCATTCTTCAAATTCGATGCGCATAGAATGCCAATGGTATAGTAATCAATGGAGCCCCACGTAGACTAGTCGTGACATCTAGTGGTGAAATATCGAACAATATAATCCCAACAGAGCGAGTGCATTCTAGCGGCCAGAAGAAGAAACTTTTCAATAAAATCTGGAAGTTAATAAGTACGTGCAGTTACCTTTTTGGCAGCTAGATGTCTCGAGTAAATCTGCTGGCGAATTATGTTTTAATTAAATATATATTTTACACCATAATATGCACAATATAGGGTAGAGCGGGGCTATTCCGCACATTTCAAATTGTAAACATTATAAATCAAAAACTATTCATTTTTCTAAGATGGAACCAACAGCAAAGCACGCCTTATTTATTGCTTATTACATACGAATGTTGTCAAAATGAAGTTATAACAATATACCGGCTTGATGAAATAAAATATAAATCAAAGCAAAAATGATGAATCACAAATTTAGTGGGGCTATTACGCCCATGCTTGGGGCTATTTCGCTCACTGTAATAATGTCCTTTCCTCAACGGCATTTACCACAAATGAAGTTCTTCCTTCCGGTAGCCCCAACATACATGTCATGATACCAAGTTCACTGTCTTTGCATTGAATCCAACAACCCTTTAATGATGACTGAGCGGTATAAAAAGTTACACAACAAAATCCACATGGTGTTTCTTTCTTGACGAAGTCTTTTGGTGGTACGGGTTGAAGATCCCGGTCATTTGTCTTGCAAATGTCTCAAAAATGTTTTGGCAACCTTTTCTTTACGGGCCTTATCAAATTTTAAGCTCCGTTTTGCCCTTCGAATCTGTTCTGGTGTGCATCCAAACCCTCTTGCTGCCAAGCATTTTAGCCGGGAAGCTAAATCCATCTTCTCTTGCATACTAAATGCTGTGGGATGACCCGGTGGTTTGTCCACTATGATTTTCTCTAAGGGTCCTTGTCGTTTACGCAAATGAACACGATTTTTAAATGTTGAATAAGGCACATTGCAAAGCCCAGCTGCACCTCTCATGCTCACATCGCCTCGTAATACACTTGAAATAGCTCGGTCAATATCTTCCTCCGTCCATTTTCGAACTGGTCCTTTCCTTTTGTACGTCCGTACCATCTCTAACGTAACAAGAAAGAGATACTAATCTGCTATCTGAAATAATTTGGTTGCAATATTATAATAAGAGAGAAGTCTTGGCTGAGAAGAGTAGCCCCCATATTTCTGGGCGGAGTAGCCCCAATTACTGGAATTTACAATAGCGCGTCTTGTGTTGCCTGTGAACAAGGAAACGCGCTACCTGCTATGTCGAGATGTAACTTAACCTTCAGACTGACAGGCGCCACTCTTCCGGGGGAAGAAAAAGCCGCTACTGTGGACACTAATCCTTAAGTGTCAAGCACAAATTCTTAATGACGACAAATTCCACAACATGAACCACGTACCTTGCAGTATTCTTCCTTTTTTTACTCAACAGTCAAGCTGTCACTCTCAAACAAACGATAGATGTAGTAGCACAGAGACCGAGGGTCACACTGAACACAAAGGGCAATATCAGCTGAGAAGGGTGGCTGCTCAGTGCAATGTCAAGCTTATTTTGAGCGGGAAAGCCCCGTGGGCGAATTAGCCCCGCCGTACCCTAACGCTTAATTTTAAAACATCTGAGTCATTACAAAACAATAAACATATAACATTTCAAGCAAAAAACCTAGCTCTGATCGGGTTTGAACCATAGGCATTTGAGCGATAGGCTAACGCTCTACCACTGAGCTAATTGTGTCAACGAATATCGTTCTATATAAAATGACTTACATAGAACTTGTTAGCAAATAATTATTTATACTAAACGATTTCATCACTGGAGTATATTATTTATATATAAAGCATTTCATACAAAGTTTATTTATTTTGTATCAGTACGCTATATTGCATGCAATACTCAAATTTGTGAAATATAAGTCAGGCACAAGATATCCGCTGCCATCTTGTCTTATTACTGAATCAGCTCAGCTTTTTAAAATCACGTCTGCACTATAGTATTACAAAATAAACTTTTAATTTCGAACGTGCCTCTTCCTTTAGAACAGTTAAAACGATTCTCGGCTCGATAATCGGAACTGGTGGGTCCCATGATATGGATTATAAAGTTTGCATAATTTGCACGGCCGCCATCCTGAAATGGTATGGCGGACGACCTTGTAGTTTGGTCACAAGACGCATCCTATACGAAGGTATGTTGTTACCAAATTTGGTAGAGATCGGATGATTTGGTTAGTCGTTATTTGATTTTACGTTTTGAACGTTTGAGTGGCCGCCATTCGGTTTTAGTAAAGATGGCGGCGATATCAAACATGACACTGAGGTTTCCTTTGCTAGTGCTACCTTTGTACCAAATTTCGTTCAATTCGCATTCACCGTGTTCGAATTGATAGGGGGGGACAGACATTCAGAGTACACACACTCACACACACACACACACAGACACACACACACACACACACACACAGACTCACACACACACATACACACACACACACAGACTCCACACACACATACACACACACAGACAGACACACTTTTTTCGCCCTGTGTTGATCTCATAAGTCTACTTTCATTTTTTGCAAAAATCGAAAGTAGGCTAATAAAGACCAAGAATTTGGGCCTGATGGTTATGTTCCGGTCATTCAAGTATCTCAGACTTTTCATTTCAGAACTCCTACTAATTTTATAGGTGATGTTGGACCTGTACATAATTTGGAAAGTGGGTATCTACCCACATAGCCTAACGGCTGTACTTTTTGAGGATCCAACCAGCCTTCGGGCTGACTACCTAACAGACTGACAGATTTATATGTAAGGAGTTGATATATTGTACTATTCAGTGAAATGGCCAACAACACCAATATCAATGCAGCTTTCAAGCAAGAGGAATCTGGAAAAGTAGATAAGGGTGAAATTTGGGGATAAATGACCTCACAATGTGTGCGGAAAAGGGGTAATGAGTGGAAATCATTAGCAGAGTATAACGTACAATTCACCAAGTTGTATTTCAAGAAGCTAATACAACGAACATCCAATTATAGTCTACTGCTTGATCAGGACAAAGAGTTATATCTATACCCATACATTTACGAGAAAGTAGGCTATATGTTCTTTGATGAACATCTTGTTTTTACATTGAGGTCTTGGACATGATCAACAACCCAGTGTACTTGGGTGTAAGTGGAATTTGTCTGATAACCCGCATTATGTACTATATGCTGCTCGTAATTGTGGCTAGGATTGGAAAGGAAGCGGTCTTGTCCGTTGTTCAGGAACCATTCCGGCAACTATCTGAAGTAGATATGGTAAACCACGGAAAACCGCATCTAGGATGGTTGTAGTTGGAATGGAATCCACTTCTTCTCAGTATTGCGTTACGATGGTAAATCAACCCTCTTCCAGCCCTCAGATTGCAATGAAGGAAAGGAAGATTGTAGTTTTACGTGACCGTGAATCTTGTGATTATGAGCCACGGGACATCCTTTTTACGTGGAATCCGAACCACAGGACATGGCATTTCACTTCGAAAATCTCACATGCATTGACCGGGAATCGAACCCAGTCCACCTTGGTGAGAGGCCAACAGCTTTACCGTTGCACCACCACGCCCCCAGACTGCAATGAAATTTCTTTGGAGAACCGATAATCGAACCCGGACTTGAGGGATGACAATATCTAAGAATGATAGCCACTTGTGTAATATGATGTTATTGACAAGTCATTTAGGGGCTTGAGACAGTTGGTCTTCAGACCATAAGTTAGACTAGTATGGAACAAGGATATACCAATTAAGGCTAAAGAAGTTATGTACAAAGCACATTAGGTTCCTATAATGGCATATGCAGCAGAAACTTGGACAATGACTAAGAGGGATGAGAGCAGAGTACAGGCAGCTGAGATGAGATTCCTGAGAAGTATGGTCCAGAGTGAGAAATGAAGATATACGGAAAGAACTGGCAGTACAGAAACTAAATGACAAACTGGAGCAAAACAGATTGAGATGGTTTGGACAAGTCAAACGGATGAATGAAGTAAGACTACCAAGACGAGCACTGGAACGACGGATGACAGGGAAGAGAGGACGAGGAAGACCAAGAATGCGTTGGATGGACTCGGTGAAGAATAGCATCAGAAAACGGAACCTGGATTGGAACACCGTGTCGGAAAAGGAATGGTGGAACGACAAAACAAAGTGGAGAGGAACCATATTTGCCCCCACCCAGTGGCAGCTAGAAAAGGGGAAATGAAGATAATGATGCTGCTGATGATGATGATGGTGATAATGATGGCGAAGTTCGGATTTGGGTCCATATTAAAATAAAATAAAAAAAGCTATTTTTAACCCCATTTAGGCTATTGGTCTTGCATTTTTGTAGAACATCCCCCCTCCTTTTCCCCACCTTCTGTGGAGTATGAGTGTGTGTTTCTTGTCCTTGGTGACCAGGAAGGTACTCCCACTAGTCGCTGGGGCACAACTTAGCACAGAGCTGCCAAGAATTCAGACCGGTAAACACGGCTCGACCACATCCGTTTTCTCTTCACTCCACACCTTCAGATGGTTCCGGTCTCTCCCAGAGCTGTTTCCAGCCGCAGCGTCGTGCAGTTCAATATAATTTTGTATTTCAGTGTGCGATTGATAGCCTACGTTTCTACTTTGAGTGTATTAGTGTATGTAACAGTAATTAATGAGGTCAGTGATTGGGGGTAGTAGCCCCGAGCCAGCAAATAGGGAAGCAACCCGGAAATTGTCTGTGGTGTGCGGGTGAACACGGAATAACATTCAGGATGGCCGCAGTCAGCGCCGAAATTTGTACCACTGATCTTTGAATTTGCTGCAGTTCTCCATCTCAGTGTTTGTGTACGCCTTAAGGCACAGGATTACGCCTCTGGGTGCCTATTTATGAAACTTCATACGATCTGTTAAAAATTAAACTGGTTTATATGGGAATAATTTGAACAATTGGAGGGTCCAATAAATAAAATCCCTAAGTCCGTTTTTTCAACTTTTCAGGAAATGAAATACAAAGTTTCAAACTTACACAAAATCTATATTTTTCACTTCTGTAACCCAATTTTCTGTTACATGGAAATATACATATCAAATATTATTTAAAAAAACTAAAAGCTCTTATTAGTAGTGAAATGTAGTTTATAAAATGCAAAATACACTCATGGACATAGTGATTTTTTGATTTGTATAATGTTTTCCTGTTAATTTTTGGGCTTCAAATGTCACTCGTATTCATCCACACCACCCATTTCAACAGAACTATCAAGACTGGAGTCAGCAGTTTGAAACACACCGCTATAAAACAATCTGTCACTTACTGGCACATACTGGACCATGGGTTTTAAGTCCTTCACCTTTCCCTCCTTCAATGGCAAGTACGTTCTGTACTTCCGCTTGGGTCTCGAATTCAGCAGGCTATTCTTAGATACACCATATCTATACAGTGACACCTCCTTAAAGCCTGTTCCGTTGGTCTCTTCAGATAATTGCGTCTTTCCCCCTGCTTGGAAAACGACCCGACGACAGTTCAAAATACCTGGCCAACTCTGCTATAATATGCCCGTGTACATTTACTGATAGTGTAGGACAGGAATGACTCTATCCTCTTTCCTAGGATCTTCAGAACTACCTGTGAGGGATTTTTGCACAAACACAACATCAAAATATACCAGTGGACTTAGGGATTTCTTTCGTTGCCTTGAGCGGACTTAGGGATTTATTTTACTACATTGAGTGGACTTAGGGATTTATTTTGCTGCATTGAGTGGACTTAGGGATTTCTTTGGACTTAGGGATTTCTTAAATTTAATTACTAGAAAGTAGGAATGATACTTATGCAAGTTACAGAGACTTAGAGTTATTTATCATTGAAACTGATTGAAGATTTGAAAAGAGCGGGAAATTTTGGTCTGGATACATGCATTATCTCCATTTGTCAAAAAATGTACTTAGGGATTTTATTTATTGGACCCTCCAATTTTTAAAAGGACACGTTTTGACGACAAGACGGAAAATATAACAACAACAAAAAAATGTTTTTGTTTTAACTAAATGAACTACCTTACCAGATGTACGGAAAATTCATGCCTCGTACTGCTCGAGGTAAAACAAATGAAGATAGCCTACATCTTTTTGATATGTATCATCTTTCCACTCGGTATTTGTATATCTTTTGTGGGGGTGATTTAAAAAAATTAAACGGAAATGGATGGGACGGAAACAATGAAACGGAAATGGATGGGATGGAAACAATGAGCACGCGGTGGTGGAGATTGGTACCAAGACGTACTATCGGCCATGTGGCTATGTGGAATGTATATCGCATACGGTTTACTTCAAGGTTTAGAGGCCCCATTACAGATATTCCTACAGTAAATAATCTTCGAGTTGTCGTTCATTGGTGTGAAAATATTCATTATATCATATTTGCTGAAAACAATTATGATTTATTAAATCTTCATACTTTTGCTGTATTCATATTTAATACTGTATAAGCATTCGAGGTGCTGTCGGCCATGTGGCATGTTACACATCATATGCGACTACTGTAAGGCTCGTAATTAATTATTTATTACGCAACCTGCCTGATATCATCGGTTACCACAAGAATCTCGAATTGCAGTGATTGTTACAAGAGGGCCTGTTAATGATGCCTTAAGTAAAGGGAAAAAGAAAGGAAGCTTGTAGTTTTACGTGACCGTTAATCTCGCGATCATGAGCCACGGAACCTCCAATTTTACGTGCAATCCGAACCACAGGACGTGATATTTCACTTTGAAAGTCTGACATGCATTGAGCGGGAATCAGACCTACTCCACCTTGTTGAGAGGCAAGCAGCTTGACCAATGTTCCATCACGCCCCCATCGGTGATGGGGATATGATCTAGAGTCTAGACGTTTTCCTCAAGGACAGGTAATCAAAGCTAATTATTTCTTTAAAATATACCCTCTGTTACTTAACTCGTTAAAATGTATTCTGAGGCGTTGTTTGTCAACGTACAGTAGCCTGCTTGTTATTTGTTCCCGCTAATGAGCTGCGATACATTTCTCGGGTCAGTGAAGCAAAAAATATACAAATCAGATGCTTCGTCATCAGAAAACAAACTCATTCGAGTTCATTCATTGATACGATGCATTTTCAAATATTATGTTTGCATATTTGCTATACGGATACAAAATCTATTTTTCCTTTCTTGTGAAAGAAAGTAAAGCTAGATAGCGGACCTACCTATCTTTTGTTGACAGCCAGGCGCGGATCGGGGGGGTTCACAGAATCGAAATTGTTAAGAAAAATGGTATCACTAACAACGCAATCACAAAATAACCAAACGTACAAAACCAGACCAATTTTTTTACAAGCTACATGGATAGAAATTTGATGCGTTTAGCGCACCAAAAATATTCGTACAAATTGCAACGGCGTGTTTTGCGACTTTTATGTTACAGTTTCGGCAAGTCGAGTTGGTACCGACAAAGGGAGAAAGTCACAACTTAAATTGCCAACCAAGCTTGCAGTTTGGACGTCGGCAAAATTTTTTGGTGCGAAAAAAGCCCCAAATTCCTATCCGTGCATTGCTGCACATTCATCGTGACATCACTATATACATCGATTCGATAATCAAAAGGTTTGCTAAACAAAATAGACGAGTTGATTTTGTTATATAAATAATCGTTTTTATAAAACAGGTATGAAGTTTTACATATGGACAGTTGTAACAGAACATAATAATTGCAATAAAGATATTTTCAGTATTGAATAAAATGAAAAGAAAAAAAACTGTTTTCAGTTAAAATTCGTTAGGCCTAAGTTTAATTTGATAATGTGTTTTCGTTTTTTGAGTTTGCAAAAAAATTGTTCTCCGTTTGGGGGGGGGGGGGTCATGACCCCCGTGACCCCCACACCCCCTTGAATCCGCGCCTGTTGACAGCTAGAAAGCTAGTGAAATGCGGAAAAATAATGAGAAGCGGAGAGCTGTTTGCTGTGACAAATGGACATGCATTACTACATTTCATACGCTAACAATGGGAGGATACGATGCATGGGTCACCGAATCGAACCACACGTGTAGGGCATGACCAGGTGTATATCAGGTGCAAGTAGTAAAGTGCGCTTCTCAGCAGTTTCCGAGAAATTAATTAATTGCAATTACAGTGCGGCGTCTATGTGAGGTGTACGCTAGCAAGAAGCCAACGAGCGGTCCCGCGCTTACGAAGCAGGGCTCTTACCGCTACACCACGCGCTCGTTGGCTTCTTGCTAGCGTACACCTCACATAGATATCGCTCTGTAATTGCAATTAATTCATTTCTTGGAAACGGCTGAGAAGCGCACCTTACTACTTGTACCTGATATACACCTAGTCATGCCCTACACGTGTACTAAAGATGGTTCGAATCGGTGACCCATGCATCGTATACTCCCCTTGAAAGTGAATTATTTCACACGTAGAGGAGGCTCGGCAATGTTAAGGGGTTGAAGGTTAACATGATAAATTAAAGGAAAGAGTTCATAAAAATTAACATAGAAATTAAATTACTACATATTTATGATATAATTTCAGCTCTTAAAATTCCATATGACATGGGTTGTCTTATATTATATAATCCAAAAAGTGGTGCTAGGGCTAATTCCACGGTACCTTGTCTAAATCCGCAATATGATAAGACTAATAATATGTTTCTTTACTTCCCCTACTGCATAAATGCAACACCGAAATACACGAAGAATTATTAATAAATACGCACATCAAGAAAAGTTTTGGATATTGCCATGGGGCACAGTGAGGACAGACTTATTTATTAAGCAGTGTCCACGCCTATTCTACACAATTGAGATCAGGAGCATAGGAAGGCCATTCCATTCTGTGAATACCATTCTCCTGAAGAAAGGCATTGGTAATGCCAGCTATGTGTGGGCGAGCGTTATCGTCTCCATTCTGTGAATACCATTCTCCTGAAGAAAGGCATTGGTAATGCCAGCTCTGTGTGGGCGAGCGTTATCGTCTCCATTCTGTAAATACCATTCTCCTGAAGAAAGGCATTGGTAATGCCAGCTCTGTGTGGGCGAGCGTTATCGTCTCCATTCTGTGAATAACATTCTCCTGAAGAAAGGCATTGGTAATGCCAGCTCTGTGTGGGCGAGCGTTATCGTCTCCATTCTGTGAATACCATTCTCCTGAAGAAAGGCATTAGTAATGCCAGCTCTGTGTGGGCGAGCGTTATCATCTCCATTCTGTGAATACCATTCTCCTGAAGAAAGGCATTGGTAATGCCAGCTCTGTGTGGGCGAGCGTTATCGTCCACGGAAGTGAAATTTGGGCCGAAATTGTCAGCTAAGACTTTCACTACAGGTGCCAGGATAGTATCCCTGTAACGTATGCCTGTCATACGTCCTGGGATGTGCAGGAGGGGTTCGGTAACCATACATGATGCCACCCAAAACATTGCACCACCTCCTCCCTGTTGGTACCGGTCGTGCATACGTTCACCGGGTCGTCCCCACACACGCAAAGATCTATCCTCATTGAGACAGGCGAGTGTACACAGCCTATATACACGCACTGATGAACGACTAATGGGTTTGAGACCACTGTGACCTATTTTGTTCGACATCTTGTTTTGCATAGAGTATAGAACTTAAAAGTAGGTATCATGTGGATACGCTACAGACTTAGTATATATGACTAGCAATATGGCAACTGCTGCTATTGAATGAGTGGTGACGACAATTGGAACTACATTTAGATGGAGAGCAAAGAATAAGGTATATAGGTTATCCTTGGCGGAAGGGGAGCTTCAACAGAGAGAAAAATAATGGAAAGTTAGTTGGCAAGAGCAGATTAGAAAAGCTATATACAAAATGTATAAAAGACGATTTGTTTGGATGTATACCAATGTAAATGAAGAGACGTAAATGTTATAAATGTTATGTTGTTGATAAATGCCCAAAATAATAATCATACCAGCAAATACATATCCCTATTGTTTCTGAGGAAGTTTGGTTAACCTATATTTGTTAATCTATGGATAAACAGGTAAGCGTAGTAAGCATGGAATATGATTTACCACAAGTTTTCCAATATTATTAGCATTTAATATAAACTCTTCGTGTTACTTTGCAAGCGGTATCATCGGTTATATTACAGTATATAATCAGTTTCCTCTTATCCCTTGAAACCTAGTTGGTGAGATTTCACCCTACTACTCGAGAATAACGAGTCTTCTTGCTCTACCATTTTTGTAAACGACTATCAGTTTGTTCGCTGGTGCCTGACGGGCTATTTATTACATTCTGCATCCACGGTTTTTGGGTTATTTGCCGTTGGTTTGCCTTAACTTATATTAAATTATTAAAGAAAGCATTACACCACTACGACTCTTGGCCAGCAATATCCAAAACTTGTTTTGATGTGTCTACATAAGAAACAAAATACAACACGTTTTCACAATTTTACCACTAGATCGTAGCATTTGTCGTTTCATAATTCATAGCCAAGGGAAATTAAATAGTTGTCCCAACACCCCTGCTGACATGAACTCGTGTCTTGTATTGGGGTATATTAGCAGAAAAGGATTGATGATGATGATGATAATTGTTGTTTTAAAGGGCCTTACATCTAGGTTATCGGCCCCTAATGGTCTGGGTGATAGCGAAATTGATAATGAAGTGGAAACCAGAACGAATATTAAGTGAGGCGTAAAATACTTCCAAAAAAGGACTCATTGAAACTATTCACAGAATGGAGAGTGGTAATAGCCTACTTATTAAAGGGAATTTAGAACGAAAATACTCACAAAAGGAATAGATTGAAAAATACGCACAAAATATAGTTTAGGTCCAAAATACGTTTAAAAAAATGCAATGTAGAGTCGAAATACTTACAAAATGCAAAATTGATATTCAAAATATTTACAAAATGCAAATGAGATTGAAAATACGTACAAAATGCAATTGATGTTCAAAATACTTACAAAATGCAATTGAAATTGAAAATACACAATGCAATTCAGATTGAATGCTCCCATTTCCAATCCAAAATATTCACAAAGTGCAATTGAAATTCAAAATGCTTATAAAATACAATTGAAATTGAAAATGCTTACAAAATGCACGGTAGATCAAACTACTCATTTGGATAGACAATACTTACAAAATGCAATTTAGATCGAAAATACTTGCAAAAAGCGGTTTAGGTTGAAACTGCTTACAAAATGCAATTGAAATTCAAAATACTCACAAAATCCCGGCACGGATATTGAAAGACTTACTAAAAAAGCAATTTTGATTGTCAACCCTTACAAAAAGCAATGGAGGCTGAAACCACTCGCAAAATGCAATGTAGATCGAAAAGACTTAAAAATGTAACGTAGACTGAAAAATGGAGTATAGATGAAAAAAATACCGCTAAAGAGAATTTAGATACACGGAGAGCGAATTAAAAAAAACAGTGCGCGAATCTTAAAGAGAAAAGGAAATATAATGAAAAGAAATCAAGAGGCCTGACCCCTCGAAGAAGGAGGGATCAGGAAAGATGAGACAAGGGCCAATTAAGGCGGGAAAGTGAAAGACTCCCTAGGCCTCGGATACCCTAATACCGTCGGGGTCGGAAAACAACAAGAGTTGACCAAGGGAGGTCGACAGGAAAGAAGACGGAGAGGAGCCCGGCACAAGTAATTGGAAGCAATGCCGGACTCAGCTGGGGACCCGTGGTTGCCAACCCACGTCCCATTAGATGTGAGCCCCTGGGGGAAGAAAAGGTATGTTTCAGATACTGCGCAATTAGCCATACAGGCCGGAAGTTTGTTTTAGACGAGTGAAGAATCTTAATGGAAGCCTGGAGGCGAGCTACTACAGTACATGTGTTGTTGTCAGCTGCCCCATGTGGTCCGATGATGGACAAAACAATCTCACGCTACTGCTGAAGTACATCCATTGGCAAATATAATGGCGTTCTGTTCATAGCTGTCTAACGTGTACTTCCGCGTCACACAAAACTTCGACGTGGACTGTTCTGCTCGGCGGTGCCGACACGTGCTCAAGTCTGGAATTCCATTACATCAGACTATTGGTGATAACTGTGAAGCGACGGGGTGAGAGAGTTGGTTGGTTGGTTCCTCAGTTTAGGGGCTGTGACAACGCGATCATGTAGCCCCGTGTACTTTGGGTGTGTGTAGAATCTGTCTGATAACCGGTGCTAATTGTGATGACTGTATTATTGTGTGTTATCTGTTTTCAATTCAAGTAAGGACTGCAGACATTGAATGTTTTCAAGTAGTTCCTACTTTTGCCACCAAACAACACCGTCAACGACTGCTAGTTCAGAACTTGATTACCAGATTCCACCGCAGTCGGCTCCTGGCGACGAATGTCAGAAGCTAAGAGCGTTTGTCGAATATTTAACCTATATTATAATTTAGCTTCACACAGGTGTAATTAGTGGAAGGTTCTCTAACATGCCCTAAATCTATGGCATGGGACCGCCGGCTTTACTTCCCCTCCGAAGGAAGGCATACTGAGAGATTTTTAAAACTCTTAAAAATCCGACGACTTCGGGTGGGTTTGAAACCGCGATCTTGGGCATAGAAGATCAGCATGCTACCAACTACGCCACCGAAGCAGCTCGGGTGAGAGAGTGACAGTATACAGGCTCACCCGCAAGCGTCAAGGTCAAGAGCAATCTTCTGAAAGAAACGTCCGGCTTGTACTACGGAGTTAGCAAAGTCTCCCCTATATGTGAATGAACTGGCTGCGTGAAGCACCTGCTGTTCCTGAACTGGCTGCGTGAAGCACCTGCTGTTGGTGTATTCTTTGGAATACACGGTAAGATAGAGTAAGCTATTGCTTCTCTTTGCTTTAGTTCATCCCTTTTTTCTCAAACACCAACAGTGATCTTCTGTTTTCTCCTTGTTGGTTATGTCTCTCATATTACCTGTAAGTCTGTTCTAGATATATATCTTCCATGACCCACCTAGCGTCATCTTGCAGCGAATCTCTGAAGTTCCTCAATTCTTCCCTGTACAAGAGGACTTCATTATCAATCTAGCCACCAGATCTCGTCGCCATCGTCTGCTATATTCTCCGTGATCAAGAGAACTTTGTCTACATTTTCACCCTCCAGGCGGCGCTAGTGACTCCTACTATCAACTCTTTGAAGATCATTTCATCAAGAAGATTTTTTTTAACTATTAAGTTGGCTATTCTTATATGTATTCCTTTTGTCTCCTACCCCCACTCTTTTCCCTTCCCTGGTCCCTCCGTGCTCCGTTGAGCGTGTCTCACTTGTACGTCGGAAGTCGACCCAGTCAGTTAGAGCTTAACTAAAGCTCGCCTCCTCAACTCTAGAGGCAAACTTTTAAAATTCTACGCCATGTTAGAATTTTAGTATCAACCGTCAACAGGAACATCGCCTTCGTCATGAAGCAAAGATAAGTACCGACTTCAGGTTTTAACCTCATACTCATCGCTTTTTAAAGACTCAGTGCTTTTATTTGCATTTTATAGACAGTGAAAGTTGCTATGTGAAAATAACTGCTTTCAAGAGATCTTCTTGATCAAACTTAAACTATCAAGTCTAACTTTCAATATGAAAGATTTTCTGAGATGCTTTCTCACATCGAGGGATATTTCTAATATACACACTGTCTATATAATCTAGCTTTCCACCGAGGGATTCTCTACCCAATTTAAACAACTCATCATTGCTCTGGAACCTTCCAGAACTTGCACTCTAACTCCCAGTTATACCGTCATGTACTTTCTGCTCACATATGGGAATACTTTTTCAAACTAAGGAATCTTCCTTATGAACTGCCAACCAATATCTAATTTTTCTTCCTCTGTTGGGATTTTTCTGGTACATTCAACTATAACCTACAAGTTTCTCAAGCAATAGACTCTCGCAAATCTAGTGTAACTAGTTATTTTCCACCATTGCAATAACTTTCTTTGCCATCAACTTTGTGTGCTACTACAGTGAACTTTTCAACAATATCAACTGACTATAGTGAAAATAGTGTCTGTTCAACCTTTCATCCGCGTCGCGCTCGTCCGAGTACAATAAATACGGCCATGAACACTTTTCCTCAATCCCATTTGATCTTTCCCAAACCCTTTACTAACAAGCCAAAATAATAAAATTGTTACTTTAGGGCTTTTTTCAATGATGTGTCACTCTCAATAAGTGCCCTCCCTATCTTGTTCTACGTACAACGAATTAATCTCTGTAAACTTCGTGTCTAGTACACGCCTTAAATTATATTGTTTCTCCCTTCTAATTAGGGAATACAATTCTTTCAACTCATAAGTGAGTTATCTCTAGGTGTCACGAAAGGGAAACTTGGCCCATTTGTCTCGTGATCCCTACTTAAACATAGGAGTTCTAGAAACATCCTTTCGATTTTCTCTTCAGGTTTCACAATAAGTGACCTGCCCTATTTGTATAATCCAATCAAGTATTTCTGTATCAATACAAGAAGTTATAGAAACTTCTATTTTGTTCTTCCTGTTCTTTGTTGTTGTTACTTTAGAAGTTGTTTCTCTTTCTAAGATATTTACCTAGAAATTCTTAAAGTACACACCTTGTACTTGATTTATTGTTTAACTTTAATTACGTCAGTTATCTTTACATTTTTCATTTATTTATCTTCGTCATTTCAAAATCTTACGAAGATTTTAAAGCATATAAAAGGTTTGAAACCAAAAGAATTATTAATTGCCTAGCGCAAGCTTTAAATGTTTTCGGGGGTCTGCGACCCCAATTGTTTATAGAAATCAAAATTATATATTTGTTACAAAACTACTTCCTTT
Organism: Meconema thalassinum; assembly: GCA_946902985.2. NCBI lineage: Eukaryota > Metazoa > Arthropoda > Insecta > Orthoptera > Tettigoniidae > Meconema > Meconema thalassinum. The sequence goes on from OX336388.2 coordinate 589,360,024, forward strand.
TGCATTGTTAAATAAATTAAAGATTTCTTTTTCGCTTTATGATTTCTCTAACATAACGGTTAGGCAAGATGCTGTCTTCCTTGACTCGTCCTATTCAATAAAAATAAATCTATTGATAGGGTTTTCACCACTTGTTGCATTTGAGCAAGAACTCTTAGTTGGTAACTTAGTAAAATCTCTCTTAGCTTTAATAGCTAATTCTAACTGGCCAGTAAGGCAAGCATAGCTCGCTACGCCAGCTTCCTGCTTGTGGAGATTCTCTCTAACACTTATGGTTGGTTTTTCAAAATATAAGTGTTTCTCATTCTCTAAACTTTTAGTCGGTGCCTTGCTGGGTAAAAGCTTAGCCATTTCTAAATGCAACTATTGGTATACTTACCAAAATTATTCCCAAAGGTATAATTGCTTTATCCCTATCCTTCTTGGAAGCATTTGGTCGCTCTTTAGAAATTCTATAATTTCAAAAACCAAAATATCAAAGCTGATTCAAATTATTGGCATTCTTCAAATTACTTGTTTAGAAACAAACTCCTTTGAACAGATACACAATAAATCCGTTACTCTTTGTCTTGCCAGACCACCACCCTTCCCCATAGTAGGCATATGTAGGCTTGAGAGGGAATACGCTAAAGTAACTTCCTTGCAAACAACCCAAGTTCCAGCTGCGTTTCCCGTTAGCTTTGCCCAGGTCCCTACCCACTTTAGGTATCGGAGAGCGGATTTGCAGTGGCAGCTGCCTTTGAGTATATTTATAAAGTTAAACTTGTAACTTCTGTAGGACTCTCGTCCTATTTCTCCATCCTTTTTCTCCAGTCCGAAACCCACTTCCTTTCCTTTATCATCTTCCCTTGGGGGTTAGGTTATTCCCAAGCTAATAATCTACCCAAAATTTGGTCCCAGAAACCCGGGAGAGTCCATTTATGACATTTTCTATTTGTCAAGGGTTATTTGACAATATTTTGCAAATCATTAATATCTTCTTTGAATTTTTCAGCTATAACTACACCGTGCAAAGCCAGTGAAGTGGAAAGAGGCCGCTCCTGTCTCTTCTGGTGTGTCCCCTTCTTTCAACTTTTTTGCTGCTGCCAACCTGACAGCATTTCCAAGGTCCCACAGTTTAGTAAGTTATACTTTAATTTACCTATTTTGTCATGGCTCCTACAGAAAAGGATAAGGATGAAAAACTTACTTCTAAACGAGCATCCTATAAAGGGCAAATTACCCGATTCAGAAAATACATCCCTCATACCCGATTCAGAAAATACATCCCTCAGAAGCTCAATTAGATTTGTTAAAACATCGTGTAAAGGATTTTGAACGTTCATATGAAAATTATTGCAACATCCAAACTGAAATTGAAACTTGTATGCTCAATCAAACTGAAGATCGAGTCGAAGTAGAAAACCAATATTACGAAGGTATTGGTTCTGCTTTTAAAATAATACGCCAACTCGAAGAAGAACAGAAAAAAGACGGTTCTGTTATTGGTTCCCTTCACGAACAACAAACCTCTTCTCGCGAAGGCACTCACAAGCCCAAACCAATTCTACCTAAGATTGATTTACCCCACTTCTTTGGAGACGAATCTACTTGGGATTCTTTCTATGAACTATTTTGTTCTCTTTTTCATGACAATGAAGACATTCAAGTCATCTACAAGTTTCATTATTTGAGATCTATCCTCCGAGGTCAAGCTCTGCAGTTAGTTGAAGCACTCCCATTAAGTGCCGAAAACTACCCCATTGCCTTTAACTTGTTGAAAGAAAGATACGGTAATTCACGGTTACGTATTCAACGCCATATGAAGGCTCTATTTAACTTACCTGCGTCACAGCACAATGACGTCACTAGTTTGCGTACTCTCATTGATACTACACATCTTCACGTTAAAGCTTTGTCCCAATTGGATCAACCCACTGAACACTGGGACACTTTCTTAATACATTTAGTGGTTTCTAAAGTCGATGTTGCTACCCTAAAGCTTGGGAGATTGAACTTTCCAGAGAAGACGATTACTCTTACGAGCATTTAGTCACTTTCATAAATGCTAGATGCCAACTCTTAACTGCTTTAGCTAATCAAAGTGAACCCTCATCCCCTAGTTCTAAATTTGAATCAATGGCTCTTAAAACTAAAAGCGAACGCTTAGCGTCTAGTACCCAAAAACCTGGGTCCAGCTCATCTAAACTCAAGTCAAAAGCCACTGGTTACCCAACTAGGTCTAGTGAACGCCGTATTGCTAGTTCTCTCGTTTTAAACACTCAAAGCGAACCCCGCAAGAGTTTAAAGTGCATACTTTGTGAAGATTCCCACGCCTTATATCTATGTAAATCTTTTAAAGAACTGTCAGTCGACGACAGAAGAAAATTAGTTTCCCAGAATAAACATTGCTTCAACTGCCTAGCACCCACGCATTCTGCTTCAAATTGCAAGTCCACAAGACTTTGCTTCCATTGTGAAAAACTCATCGCATTTTACTACATCGTCATGATCAAGCAAGGTCATCGACCGCATCTACTTCTCAGAAAAGTGACAATGCTAACAGTTCGAATGCTTCGTCTTACATTCAAAATGCCAAGTCCATACGTAGTGCTCAAGTACTATTGTCTACTGTCCAAATCGAAGTTCAGGATAACTTTGGTAACTGGGTCCGTGCACGCGGTCTTCTTGATTCAGCGGCAACTCATGATTTTGTGTCTAATTCTTTGATTAGAAAACTAGGCCTACCTGTAAACCCCACTTCTATTAACGTATCGAGCATTAACAGCTCAAAATCGCAAGCTTTACAGTTTTCAAAGCTAACCATAAGAGACATTTGTCACAGAAACAACTTTCTCAAACTGAATTGTCTCATTCTCAATAGCATAGGAGAAGATACTCCAAGTCACTCTGTGGATATTTCAGGGTTAAACATTCCCTCGCATTTATGCTAGCCGATCCTCTGTTCAATGTACAAAACCCCATTGACATACTCTTTAGTGCCAATGTTTTCTGGAATTGCCTTCGTAAACAGGTTCACAAGTTATCCTCTAACGTGGTTGCCAGAGACACTAATTTTGGATGGATCGTCACCGGTCAACTTCCTCATTATTCTCCCCAACCCGCATCGCAATGTTATTTCGCTAATACTGACTTGGAACAGTTCTGGAGGCTCGAAAACGTTGATTCTCCTAACGTGACCTCTTCAGAAAACGAATTCTGTGAGCAACTTTTTCTGAACACCACCACTCGTTCTTCTGATGGCCGGTTCATTGTTCAGATGCCAAGATTACATAATCCCCCTAAACTTATTAACTCTCAACCCAAAGCTCGAAAAGCTCTCTTTGCTATCAAGAGCAAATTCAAGAAAGAACCTCTCGTTAAACAGCAGTATACTGATTTTATGGATGAGTATGAAAGCTTAGATCATATGGAAGTTGTTAACAAATCTGATGACGAATTGTACCCCCCAATTGAAACGGTTTTCTTTAATCATCATCCCGTGTGGAAAAACCCTCTTGTAAAGGATAAAATCCGAGTTGTTTTCAATGGTTCATCACCTGACGTTAATGGCAACAGTCTTAAAGATACTCTTTACTCTGGTCCTGCTATTCAGTCAGATCTATATGCTATACTCTTAAACTTTCGATTATTTCCCATAGCTGTTATAGCGGATATAAAACAGATGTACCGTCAAGTTTTAATTCAGCCTGAACAACGAGATCTTCAAAGAATCTTGTGGCGCGACGAAATCAGCAAGCCCATTAAGGTATTTCGCTTAAAGACGGTTACTTATGGCTTAAAACCTTCCGCTTTCCTTGCTATCCGATCCCCACACTTGTTAGCCTCTCAAGATGGTCATTTATTTGATTCTAAAGCACTAACTACTTCATTCTATGTTGACGATTACTTGCAGTCCTTCCCCACTCTGGAGGAAGCTTCTTTCGTGTCACTAGAACTTCAGGCATTGCTAAAGAATGGAGGTTTCCCACTTCATAAGTGGAATTCCAACTCCCATGAGTTTCTCGCCCGCTTCCCTATTGAAGACGTAGATCCCTCTTCCGTCGAAATTTGTGGAAACTCCGAATCCATAAAAACTCTTGGAGTTCATTGGTGCACTAGCACTGACACTCTCATCTATAAAGTTTCGCTAGCAGAAGAGCTCCCTAACACAAAAAGACAAATTCTCTCTGAAATTGCAAAAATATTTGATCCGCTTCAATTCCTTGCCCCAATTATCGTTATAGCCAAACTTTTCATGCAAGAGCTATGGTCGCTCAAATGTGAATGGGACGAAACTGTTCCCCTTTCTTTCCTTAACAGATGGCTCTCTTTTCGCAGCAATTTGCTTGATCTTTCCCTTATTGAAATTCGCAGGAATTTAATTAACGCTCATCCTAATGCATCATTTTTCCTTCATGTGTTCGCGGACAGTTCCGAAAAAGCTTACGGTTGCTGTGCATATTTGGTTTATCGCGGTTCATTAAATGGATCTTCAGTTTCCAACCTTGTTTGTGCCAAATCGAAGGTGGCTCCTCTTAAAACTATCACTTTGCCTAGGCTTGAATTGTGTGCTGCACTCATGGCCGCAGAACTTGTTAAGAAATTACGGGAAGTCTTAAAAGTCGAATTCTCGCAAATCTATCTCTGGAGCGATTCCATGATCACCCTTTCTTGGATCGCCAAGAACCCCGCTCATTGGCAAACTTTTGTTGCAAACAGGGTTTCCAAAATTCAAACTCTTTCTTCGAGATGTCAATGGAGGCATGTGCCCAGCGCTGACAACCCTGCCGACATCATTTCTCGTGGATGTTTACCCTCTCAATTGGCAGCTTCCCAGTTGTACTGGGATGGGCCCTCGTGGTTAATCGGAGACTCTTCTTGTTGACCTTCTAAACCTCCAGCTACAAACTTCAACTTGCCTGACGCTAAAGTATCTAAATCTACTGCTTCGTGTCTTGTTTCCAACGTTTCTCATCCCTTATTGTCACGCTATTCTTCCTTTCACAAATTATTTCGAATTGTTTCCTATCTTCTCAGATGGAAATGTCTTGTGGTTGACCAACCTCTTCTCCCCAAAACCACACCTTACCAATCACGAATTGAATCTCGCTACCATTAAGGTTTTGCAACTAACACAGCAAGAAGCCTTTTCTTCTGAATTGTCTTTACTTTCTTCTATAAGGGATCTTCCCAAATCCAGTTGTCTTCGTGCCTTAGCCCCGTTCCTTGATGACAATAGGTTACTCAGGGTAGGTGGTAGGCTATCGCATTCTTTGCTTTCTGAGGACAAAAAGCATCCTGTTATTTTGCCTTCTAAACATCACGTAACTTCTTTAATTATACGTGACTTTCATTATGGCAATCTGCATGTTGGTACACGCACACTGCTTTGCCTCTTAAGGGAAAAGTACTGGATTACAAAAAGAATTCATGGAGTTTCCTCTGTAATTCACAAGTGCATTCCTTGCTTCAAAGCGAAACCTAAAGTCAATACTCAATTAATGAGCGATCTGCCCTCCTTTCGCTCTTCTGCTATACGTCCATTTGCTCTAACTGGTGTGAACTATATGGGTCCGTTCCAATATCAACGCAATTCCCCTGAAGCTAAACGCAAATTGTTTGGTAGCTCTATGTTTCTCTCTTTGTTTGCATGGTTACTGGCGCGATCCATTTGGAACTAGTAACGAATGCCTCTACTTCTTACTTTTTATCAGCTGTCTCTCGCTTCGCTGCTAGGCGTGGTGTTCCTTCGGAGATGTTCTCTCATAACGCTTCCACTTTTCATGGCGCAGCTTCCTTGTGGAAGAAAGCTCTCACATCTTTTCCTGCCATGGAACAGATTTCTAATTTTTCCTACTCAAAGGGTTTCAAATGGCGTTTTATACCTCCCTACGCTCCTCATCACGGTGGTAGGTGGGAATCCTGCGTAAAGCTCACTAAACGTCACTTAAGAAAGGTTTTAGGTAATCGCATTCTGACTTATGAAGAATTTAATTCGCTGCCTGTTCTGATGGAAGGTGTTGTTAATTCTCGCCCTTTAACTCCGCTTTCCAATGACCCTGATGACCTGCTTCCACTTACACCTGGTCACTTCCTTATAGGCACTTCTCTTTCTGTCCCCCTCCCCTTCCCAACTCTTACAGGGATTCTAATTTACCTATTGTTTGGCGTAAACTTGAAGCCCTCCGCAATTCTTTCTGGAAGAGGTGGAATTTGGAATACTTAACTTCCCTACAACGGAGACAGAAGTGGTTTCTTTCCAATCCCGACATCAGAGTGGGGGACTTGGTCCTGGTTAGGGATGTTTCTCCTCCCTTGGTCTGGATTTCTGGTAGAGTGACCGAATGTTATCCTGGAAGGAATGGGAGAGTTAGGGTAGCCAGGATCTTGACCACTAACGGGCATATCATAAGACCACTGTCTTTAATTGCTCCTTTACCTTTAAACTTTTAATTGCTCGTCTTGTTCTCTGTTGGTGTTTGCACCTCCCAGCTTGGTATATTCTTTGGAATACACGGTAAGATAGAGTAAGCGTTTGCTTCTCTTTGCTTTAGTTCATGCCTTCCTTTTTTCTCAAACACCAACAGTGATCTTCTGTTTTCTCCTTGTTGGTTATGTCTCTCATATTACCTGTAAGTCTGTTCTATATATATATCTTCCATGACCCACCTAGCGTCATCTTGCAGCGAATCTCTGAAGTTCCTCAATTCTTCCCTGTACAAGAGGACTTCATTATCAATCTAGCCACCAGATCTCGTCGCCATCATCAGCTATCATCTCCGTGATCAAGAGAACTTTGTCTACTTTTTCACCCTCCAGGCTGCGCTAGTGACTCCTACTATCAACTCTTTGAAGATCATTTCATCAAGAAGATTTTTTAAACTATTAAGTCGGCTATTCTTATATGTATTCCATTTGCCTCCTACCCCCACTCTTTTCCCTTCCCTGGTCCCTCCGTGCTCCGTTGAGCGTGTCTCACTTGTACGTCGGAAGTCGACCCAGTCAGTTAGAGCTTAACTAAAGGTCGCCTCCTCCTCAACTCTAGAGGCAAACTTTTAAAATTCTACGCCATGTTAGAATTTTAGTATCAACCGTCAACAGGAACATCGCCTTCGTCATGAAGCAAAGATAAGTACCGACTTCAGGTTTTAACCTCATACTCATCGCTTTTTAAAGACTCAGTGCTTTTATTTGCATTTTATAGACAGTGAAAGTTGCTATGTGAAAATAACTGCTTTCAAGAGATCTTCTTGATCAAACTTAAACTATCAAGTCTAACTTTCAATATGAAAGATTTTCTGAGATGCTTTCTCACATCGAGGGATATTTCTAATATACACACTGTCTATATAATCTAGCTTTCCACCGAGGGATTCTCTACCCAATTTAAACAACTCATCATTGCTCTGGAACCTTCCAGAACTTGCACTCTAACTCCCAGTTATACTGTCATGTACTTTCCACTCAGATATGGGAATACTTTTTCAAACCAAGGAATCTTCCTTATGAACTGCCAACCAATATCTAATTTTTCTTCCTCTGTTGGGATTTTTTCTGGTACATTCAACTATAACCTACAAGTTTCTCAAGCAATAGACTCTCGCAAATCTAGTGTAACTAGTTATTTTCCACCATTGCAATAACTTTCTTTGCCACCAACTTTTTGTGCTACTACAGTGAACTTTTCAACTATATCAACTGACTATAGTTAAAACAGTGTCTGTTCAACCTTTCATCCGCGTCGCGCTCGTCTGAGTACAATAAATACGCCATGAACACTTTTCCTCAATCCCATTTGATTTTTCCCAAACCCTTTACTAACAAACCAAAATAATAAAATTGTTACTTTAGGTCTTTTTTCAATGAGGTGTCACTCTCAATAAGTGCCCTCCCTTTCTTGTTCGACGTACAACGAATTAATCTCTGCAAACTTCGTGTCTAGTACACGCCTTAAATTATATTGTTTCTCTCTTCTAATTAGGGAATACAATTCTTTCAACTCATAAGTGAGTTATCTCTAGGTTTCACGAAAGGGAAACTTGCCCCATTTGTCTCGTGATCCCTACTTAAACATAGGAGTTCTAGAAACTTCCTTTCGATTTTCTCTTCAGGTTTCACAATAAGTGACCTGCCCTATTTGTATAATCCAATCAAGTATTTCTGTATCAATACAAGAAGTTATAGAAACTTCTATTTTGTTCTTCCTGTTCTTTGTTGTTGTTACTTTAGAAGTTGTTACTCTTTATAAGATATGTACCTAGAAATTCTTAAAGTACACACCTTGTACTTGATTTATTGTTTAACTTTAATTACGTCAGTTATCTTTAAATTTTTCATTTATTTATCTTCATCATTTCAAAATCTTACGAAGATTTTAAAGCATATAAAAGGTTTGAAACCAAAAGAATTATTAATAGCCTAGCGCAAGCTTTAAATGTTTTCGGAGGTCTGCGACCCCAATTGTTTATAGAAATCAAAATTATATATTTGTTACAAAACTACTTCCTGTTACATTGTTAAATAAATTAAAGATTTCTTTTTCGCTTTATGATTTCTCTAACATAACGGTTAGGCAATATCCTGTCTTCCTTGACTCTTCCTATTCAATAAAAATAAATCTATTGATAGGGTTTTCACCACTTGTTGCATTTGAGCAAGAACTCTTAGTTGGTAACTTAGTAAAGTCTCTCTTATCTTTAATAGCTAATTCTAACTGGCCAGTAAGGCAAGCATAGCTCGCTACGCCAGCTTCCTGCTTGTGGAGATTCTCTCTAACACTTATGGTTGGTTTTTCAAAATATAAGTGTTACTCATTGTCTAAACTTTTAGTAGGCACCTTGCTGGGTAAAAGCTTAGCCATTTCTAAATGCAACTATTGATATACTTACCAAAATTATTCCCAAAGGTATAATTGCTTTATCCCTATCCTTCTTGGAAGCATTTGGTCGCTCTTTAGAAATTCTATAATTTCAAAAACCAAAATATCAAAGCTGATTCAAATTATTGGCATTCTTCAAATTACTTGTTTAGAAACAAACTCCTTTGAACAGATACACAATAAATCCGTTACTCTTTGTCTTGCCAGGCCGCCACCCTTCCCCATAGTAGGAATATTTATGATTGAGAGGGAATACGCTAAAGTAACTTCCTTGCAAACAACCCAAGTTCCAGCTGCGTTTCCCGTTAGCTTTGCCCTGGTCCCTATCCACTTTAGGTATCGGAGAGCGGATTTGCAGTGGCAGCTGCCTTTGAGTATATTTATAAAGTTAAACTTGTAACTTCTGTAGGACTCTCGTCCTATTTCTCCATCCTTTTTCTCCAGTCCGAAACCCACTTCCTTTCCTTTATCATCTTCCCTTGGGGGTTAGGTTATTCCCAAGCTAATAATCTACCCAGCTGTCCCCAAGGTTGTAGGATCGAATCATGGTGCAGTTAGTTGGCATTTGAGAGTGCGCAAATGAGAGAGAGCCATGTCAATATATTTACTGGCATGTTAAACATCCCAATGTATATTGTGTTAAAATTTGGATTCGATCTGATGACGGGTTTGTGAGATAATAATTCTTAAATGTGACACATGGTTGAAACACGCTTAAAAACGGGCACTTTTTGTGCTTCAACTGCGATAAAAAAGTATTAAAATATAAATTAAAAATTCCAAACCTACATGAACTAACGTACAATGGAACGACGAAAATGATGATGTCATTGGATTTTATGAAGGTCTATTGGTTACTTCATAAACAACCTTCAAACTCGAGTGCACATAATATTTGGGTCGACAGTAAGCTTGCTATTCCTGGGTGTCATAATATGTGACCTACCCTCCTATCTCTTCTATTCATTAGCAGTCGCCAGAAACATCTCTCCTCTCCCACTCGTCTTAATACCTCTTCATTTGTTACCCTATCTACCCATCTGATCATCATTCTCCTGTATCACCACATTTCAAAAGCTTCAATTATCCTCTTTTCCGCTACACCGTTAGTCCATTAGTACAACTCAGCAACTTTTCTAGGTTTAAGCCGTGCCTTGTGCGGGGATTCAATGGCCGTGAAAGACAAAATACCAACTTTATTGAAATAAGATTGCCCAATTCCTCAGTAAGATAATTTAAGAAACAATAATAATTAGCGTGACAGCCGGCAGAATACGACACATTCGACTGTGAATATACGTTGCAGATTATGGTTAAAAACGAAAAAGAGCAGATCAAAATTGGCAAACAAAAATATTCAGTTAACAAAAAACAAATTTATAAAGAAAATGAAAGCATACCGTGCAAAATAGAAAGTATCTTAACATTGTAAATTCGAGTAAACTTCTGAAAGCTTGCTTACAACAACCATCCGTAAGAGCATAGCGTTTAGAAGAGAAAGTGTGCCGACTCCCGAGTTTGCCGTATCTTTAGTATGGGTAGTTGCTGCGCCCGACGGTAGACTGCGCAGCGGTTGGTTGTGGCTGGCTGGAGACACTTTCTAAGCGCTCGCGAGTTTGAAAACATGGAAATGCTGCCGTGTTTAGTCCTTATTTCTTGGTGTTGAAAAGTGTATGCGATCAAGAAGCGATAGTGAAATAATACATACGTTATGACACTGGTGTGTTTAGTATTTGTAAGTCTTTACACTTATTTCTTTACGTTTGTGCTGTCGAGTGAATTATAACCTGGTAAGATTCGTCAAACAAAACTGTGTAAGTGAATATGCCGTGTTGTTTTGTTCCCGGGTGCCGATCTGGATACGACAAGTCATCTGCAACAGGTAGGCACTTTTTTAGACCTCCAAAAGCCGAAGATGATTTATTTAAATGGACTAAGGCCATTCCGAGGAAAGACATTAAATTGTCAAGTAAGTCATATGCAGGCTATGTGACAAACATTGCTCCGATAATTTCCTTATAAAAACGGACACTTTCATTATAGAAGGAAAGACAGTCGAAATGGCGAGAAAGAGATGGAGTTTGAAGCCTGGTGCAGTCCCACACTATCTAGCCGGGTATATTGTCAAGCAACTAAGGAAAGGGATCAGCTGTGTGAAGTGTGCAACAACCCTTCAAAGTGAAAAGGCCGTCAGACACAACAGCTGCAACTTTCACTAATATAAAGGACTTTGGCACAATAAATGCCCTTAGTTACCTAACTCAACCGTCTGACAGTGTCTTCAACATTCTTTTACAGGTCGAAGTAGTCGTTGAAATGGAATTATCTTCCCTTTCAAATTTGTGGGTTGATATATTTTATGAGTGTTAGGACAGCATTGATGAGATTGTTTTAGGGCCGTGATTTTTTGATGGTGTATGGAACATAAACTGGACCTTATTGGAAAACTCGTTTTTCATTTCATGAAGTGCGCTTTTTCTTTCGTACGAAAGAAATTAGGAAAGAGCAGTCAACTTCTAAGTCTGGAAAATCATCGCGTAAGCTGACCAAAGCTTCGGACAACTGAGAGCTATAAGTTATATGGGTGAGTTTGTAATTATACTGTATTATATTATATTTACTTTATTTGTGCAGTAGTGAATGGTCTGTAGCTTTACGATTTTCACACATTCAGTTACATTTTGACCCCCGTCAGAATGTTTTATTTCCTTATTATATGAACCTATGACGCAATCTGATGTTTCATAATTAACACAACGGACGTTAGCGTTGTATATACCGGTACTCAGTGCGGAGAATTTTATATTTGGATCATCTTGTCTAATACAACGTAGTGTAAGCTGATAACATTGAGTTACTGAAAAGTAACATTCAACTGCTTGTATTGATACCGTCCTCACTCAGCGCTAGCCGACGCTAGAGCCACCTAGCGGCTGGACCATACAAACTCCACAAGTCGCGTCACTTTCTCTTCTATACGCTATGGTAAGAGTATAAAATTAGACTCAAAATCACGATCGTAAAAAATCACAATCGTATCCGAGCCCCAAAAGCAACCTCTATAAATAAAACTTATCTCATTTTACGCGTATCAATGCGAGGACAACGTTCGTGGTTAAAAGTGGGAACCGAACCCAGCGTTTTAAGGCCCTAAAATGAACGGTTTTCGATATATTGTCAGAAAACTATCCCCGGTCTGCTATATTTCAGCGGTTGCCATAGTAATGTTGATCTGTTTCTCAGAGGGAACACAGTTATTTGGGAATATCTCCGAAACCGTTCATTTTAGGAACTTAAAAAGTGTGTTTCGGGGTCCCTACAGGACCTCCGAGTATTGTTTCTCGTATCTGGTGGCTTAAAATGAGCTAAATCCGAACTTTGTACCGACTGTCCTTGCTCAGTGCCAAAGGGCCGACAAAAGTCACTTACAAATTGAATTTTCAAAAACCGTTTCTTGGTGAGCCTCTATATATTCGGATCAACCAACATGCAAAATTTCAGCTTTCTAGGTCTAGTGGTTTGAGCCCTGCGTCGATGACTAAATTTTGGATTGTCAATGCCAAAGGGACGAAAAAAGTCACTTACAAATTGAATTTTCAAAAACCGTTTCTTAGTGAGCCTTTACATACTCGGATCAACCAACATGCAAAATTTCAGCTTTCTAGGTCTAGTGGTTTGAGCCCTGCGGTGATGAGTCAGTTTTGGATTATATATGAGAGATTATGCAACGAGCCTATAATGGCAATAATTAAGACACGAGTATGTTTTTAACGAGCGTAAGCGAGTTTTATAGTTTCCATACGAGTGTCTTAATTACCAGTATAGGCGAGTTGCATACGACTGTTTATGTTCGACGATAATTATAACTTTATATATATATATACACCGCGGATAGGCCAACAAGGACCACGCAAATATCACTTCATTACAGGTCTAGTTTCCTTCTTCCTCTTCCAGAAGTCTTTCATCCTGGTCGACTGCGCAGCTCTTCTTTCAGCAGTCCATTCTCCTCTGTTGAGATTCTTCTTCTCCCTGACAAGAATTTTGAGGTCAATTTTTTTCTTTCTGTACTCTATTCGATTTAGACAATCTTCTTCAGTAATTTTGAATTTTTGAAGTTCTTCGTTCATTTGTTTTACATAGCCTCCGTGCCCTTTATATTTCCAGATTTTTTCAAAAATTTGCTTGTTTAACCTCGATCAATCCATGCGAACCATATGTCCGTAGAACTGAAGTCGCCGTTTTCAGATCATCACTTCAAGGTTGTCGATTTTACTATAAATTTCTGCATTGGATCTCAGTCTATAACCTTCCTGTGTTTTCCTAGGACCATAAATCCTTCTTAAAATTCTTCTTTCTATCTTGAGCAAATTCTCCATTCCGGTTATATTTGTAGTTTCCATGCCCTACAAGATGACTGGTCTAACAACTGTATTAAAATGTCGTAATTTTGCATTAATAGACAGATTATAACTTTATTATATGTTATAACATAAATATCATAAATATCTGTGGGATTCAGTTAATTCAGTTAGTGAACCGGGCGCGCTGGCTTTGCTGACTGAACAGAGCGCATTCGTGGGTCAATACACTCCGAAAGCAGAGACCATTCACTTTGCTTGCCAACACAGAACACGTATTGTTTACAGCCTACCGTCCAGCTCTATAGCATTCACTAATATTGTCACCGAAGTCGTTTAAAATCAATGCGCTGTGTAGAAATTGGTTTTGACGATATTAAGGTACAGTGCTATTTCTTGTCTCATATCCGCCAGTTTATTTACGCGAACATTTATGGATGGTTTCCATGTTGGTTATTTATATAGACATGTTGGATTTCGAGCGCATGCGCGAAGGTATCCTTATCTCATTGGTCAAACAACTGTTTCTTGAGCTGTGATTGGTGGGAGAAACTGTTTCATAATGAAAACAAGATGTTCAGTAAAGAACATATAGCCTACTTTCTCCTAAATGTATGAGTATAGTTATAACTCGTTGTTATTATCAAAGAGTATAATAGAACTATTCTTTGTTGAAGACCTTAGAAACGATTTACCTCTACCAAACGCCACAACCTAGATAAAAACTGTTACCATCATTGAAGAAAGAAAGATAAGAAGTATATCAAGAATGTTATGGATCTGGAGACATAATCGACCGGACTGGCTGCGTGGCTCAGCGGTAACGTTCTCGCTTGCTGGGCCCTAGGTTGCAGGTTCGTATCCAGGCGCAGTCAGCTGGCATTTGAGGGTGCACAAATGCGAGGGAGCCGTGTCAGTACATTTACTGGCACGTTAAAGATCCCCTTCGGGCCAAAATTCCGGCACCCCGGTGTCTCTAAAAGCAGCAGTAGTTAAAAGGGATGTAAAACCAATAACATTATTATTATTATTATTATTATTATTATTATTATTATTATTACATATACGACCTGCCGTGGGCAACATCCAACTTTGAGTTGAGGCATGTCTTTACACGTCTGGTTGTGCATGACTTTCACAACCCTAATTGAATTAACAAATCTTTCCATGACCCTACAGAGACGTGTGTATACAAACTATGTGGATATTTTCGATTGCTATTTGCCTGAAATAAAAGTAGTAATTAATAACCTGAACTAACACCAACGGCTTGAATTCAGTTACTATGTGAAATCGTTGTGTTCTTTACTTCAAATAACATTTTCAAGTAACGCAAAATAGGCTGTTACAAACCCTTTAAAATAAAAAGTAAAAATGTATCGTAGTATCATCTTGTCATTCTTCAAATTCGATGCGCATAGAATTCCAATGGTATAGTAATCAATGGAGCCCCACGTAGACTAGTCGTGACATCTAGTGGTGAAATATCGAACAATATAATCCTAACAGAGCGAGTGCATTCTAGCAGCCAGAAGAAGAAACTTTTCAATAAAATCTGGAAGTTAATAAGTAGGTCGGCGTGCAGTTACCTTTTTGGCAGCTAGATGTCTCGAGTAAATCTGCTGGCGAATTATGTTTTAATTAAATTTATATTTTACACCATAATATGCACAATATAACGCTTAATTTTAAAGCATCTGAGTCATTACAAAACAATAAACATATAACATTTCAAGCAAAAAACCTAGCTCTGATCGGGTTTGAACCATAGGCATTTGAGCGATAGGCTAACGCTCTACCACTGAGCTAATTGTGTCAACGAATATCGTTCTATATAAAATGACTTACATAGAACTTGTTAGCAAATAATGATTTATACTAAACGATTTCATCACTGGAGTATATTATTTATATATAAAGCATTTCATACAAACTCAGCAATTCTTCTAGGTTTGTGCCGTGTCTTGTGTGGGGTTTCGCCTAGGACACCAAGCTAGGCTCATCGGCGGGCTCTTGGTGTCCCCGCCCGGACCCCCACAGGAGTGACGAACTGCGCGCCACCTCCCTTTATATAAGGTGCAACTGCACCACTTGACTACGAGAACTAAAAGTTCAAGCAGCCTTAACCTCCCTATGAAGGCTTCCAAAAAGATGGTATATTGGCTTTCACGGCCGGTGAATTAAAACTCAGCAATTCTTCTAGGTTTGTGCCGTGTCTTGTGTGGGGTTTCGCTAGGCTAGGCTCATCGGCGGGCTCTTGGTGTCCCCGCCCGGACCCCCACAGGAGTGACGAACTGCGCGCCACCTCCCTTTATATAAGGTGCAACTGCACCACTTGACTACGAGAACTAAAAGTTCAAGCAGCCTTAACCTCCCTATGAAGGCTTCCAAAAAGATGGTATATTGGCTTTCACGGCCGGTGAATTAAAACTCAGCAATTCTTCTAGGTTTGTGCCGTGTCTTGTGTGGGGTTTCGCCTAGGACACCAAGCTAGGCTCATCGGCGGGCTCTTGGTGTCCCCGCCCGGACCCCCACAGGAGTGACGAACTGCGCGCCACCTCCCTTTATATAAGGTGCAACTGCACCACTTGACTACGAGAACTAAAAGTTCAAGCAGCCTTAACCTCCCTATGAAGGCTTCCAAAAAGATGGTATATTGGCTTTCACGGCCGGTGAATTCATACAAAGTTTATTTATTTTGTATCAGTACGCTATATTGCATGCAATACTCAAATTAGTGAAATATAAGTCAGGCACAAGATATCCGCTGCCATCTTGTCTTATTACTGAATCGGCTCAGCTTTTAAAAATCACGTCTGCACTATAGAATTACAAAATAAACTTTTAATTTCGAACGTGCCTCTTCCTTTAGAACAGTTAAAACGATTCTCGGCTCGATAATCGGAACTGGTGGGTCCCATGATATGGATTATAAAGTTTGCATAATTCGCACGGCCGCCATCCTGAAACGGTATGGCGGACGACCATGTAGTTTGGTCACAAGACGCATCCTATACGAAGGTATGTTGTTACCAAATTTGGTCGAGATCGGATGATTTGGTTAGTCGTTATTTGATTTTACGGTTTGAACGTTTGAGTGGCCGCCATTCAGTTTTAGTAAAGATGGCTGCGATATAAAACATGACACTGAGGTGTCCTTTGCTAGTGCTACCTTTGTACCAAATTTCGTTCAATTCGCATTCACCGTGTTCGAATTGATAGGGGGGGACAGACATTCAGAGTACACACACTCACACACACAGAGACACACACACACACACAGACTCACACACACACATACACACACACACACACACACACACAGACTCACACACACACATACACACACACAGACTCACACACACACATACACACACACAGACAGACACACTTTTTCGCCCTGTGTTGATCTCATAAGTCTACTTTCATTTTTTTGCAAAAATCGAAAGTAGGCTAAAAATAGTGTTATAATGACCAGCATTATGATACAGGTTTCTGACATATAATAGTCAGGGTCGAACATAAGCATTATTATTGCATTTGAATGAAGTGCACTAAAAAATTGACAACGCGAGATATTATTTTCAATGCTCATAAATGTAAAAAGAGAGAAACGGTGTTGTTGATTCTATATCGGACTTTGTGCCATCATGGTTATGCAGTCACCTGAATTGTGTATTTGTAATTGAGGTTAGAATAAGAACAAGAGGCAGCCATGGATTTAATTTAGGGACCATCCTGGCATTTCTTGACGTACAGTAGAAGTGGGGCAAGCATGAGAAACCACATTTCCGATGGTTGAGGTGGGAATCGAACCTACCTCTTCTCACTGTCAGTTTTGGCTCACGAGGCCGATTGTACCTCGAACCAACCCTCAGACCAAAATTAAATTTCTTGGCAGAGCCTGGTATCGAACCCAGGACCACAATATTTGTAGTCCCAATACGCATCCCGAGACCACAGAAGGTGGTTGTGGCTGTATACTACTGAAACATTAAGTCAAGTGTTCTGTGATGTGGAGAGGACCACGATATTCCATTTGTGGTTTGAAATTGGTACGTCCAAGCGCGCACAGTCGCTGTTATTCAATTCCTTTGCACAAAGGGAACCACATCGGTGGAAACCCTTCGCCATGAGCAAATACTTAAAGGGGACGCCCGTTTCAAACACAGCATGGTTTTTAAGGCCACGATAATGTCGAAGATATATCAGTGCTTGAGGTCGTGGTTTACATGGAGGTCGTTACCTAACGCAAAAGGCAGGATTAAATTACTGTACATGTCGGAGGTGTTCTTTACTATTCAAAGAATATGCGAGTGTTTGGTTAACACACGGGAATAAGAATCCACACTTATAAAGGGTTAACAAACTACGTAAACATGGAACCGGACGTGAATATTTATTGAGTTATCAGACATGGAAATATATATGATGAACCTGTCCATTTTAGGAGTATTGTCCGTCCACACTTAAAATAGCGGTGTCCTAATCGCTGGATAAGTACAGTTAGGCAAATTTCTTGGCCTCTACACTCACCGGACTTAAACCCATTTTATGTTTTGTGGGGGGCACACTCACTCCGAAACTGGCTAGCCGGCTGAGTGGACCTTGGCAAACTATTGCGTCATTTGGCTGGCCAGGTGCGGACCTCGCAATACCCCACTCCACTGACTCATATCGTTTAGTGAGTTGTCTGAAACAAGACAAAAATTTCGAATCATGTTTCCAGGAAGACCTATGCCTGATGCCAGTATAATTAGGATGCTCGCTAAATATTCAAGAAAACTGGCCCCGTAAATAAAAAAAAGTTAACAGACAATAAAAATTAGATGAGATTGTTGCCCATTCTTTCATCAGAAGATGTCAAGTGTGTGTTACAAGAGACGGAGGACATTTTCAGCATCGACTATGAGCACTGTACGTACACATAATGGAACATGTTTGGTAAATGTGTAAAAGTGCGTGCCCTCCACCGTCTGAACCGTGTACGCGCGCCCGCGGTGATGGTATATGAACGCATACGGGACTTGAAACGATTCGCATGCCACCACTCATTTGTTGAATCTACTCGTGTCCTACCTATTGTAAAATGGATTTACTATGCCAGAAACCAACCCTGGAGTGCACACAATAACTCACCTAAGTTTCATCGCAATCGGTGGTCGTATATGAGCGCATAAGGGACTAGAAACGGTTTGCGCGCCATGACCTTATTCGAACCGGCATCCAAGCTTGAGTTCAATTTTAAGAACTGTACTTAACACTGACTCACGCCAGCTGGTAAAAATTTAAAAAAAACATGATCATTGTGAAGTGATTGATACCTGGGCAATCTTAGAGTCTTTATTGAAACACGTGCATTAGAGCTGTGCTGAGACAGCATGTCGCCTTGCGATGAATTAGCAAACCATTCTCACACCTGGCATTTCCGTGTTATAAGTAGGCTCGGATTTTTATGTAAATAAATATTTTTTTATGTAAATACATATTTTAAGCATTTTTTTTATAAATACATAAATTCTCTCTTTTCACTTATTAGCACACTCACTGTGGAAGCCGGGGATTTCCTTGTCCATAGCCATATTGCACCACGTGCTAGACCTCACCCTCCCCCAGCTACCTGGAACCAGGCAGTTCATTTCTGGCACTATGAAATGTAAGGAAGTTTGACGATACTTAAAGTTAAATAACTACGTGTTATCGTCTCTTGCAGAATTTAAAGATAATTTTACTTCTGATGGAGGCGTTCTGTTCTGTTCTGTTCTGCCAATCATGTGGGAAAGCAATCAAGGCTGAACAGCTATCTCATGTTACACAACACCTCGAGGGCAAGAAACATATTGGCGCAGTTTCGCGATAATCATCGGGTCATTTGTGATGGACAACCTGAAGATGTGTATTGTAATTCTTCAGCAGTCAGTGAGGCATAGCATAAATTGCATTCGTGAGTTCTGCATATTGTTTATATTCACATTGTATGTCTACCTCTTATTATTCCCGTGAGTGTAGAGGCCAAGAAATTTGCCTAACTGTACTTATCCAGCGATTAGGACACCGCTTTTTTAAGTGTGGACGGACAATACTCCTAAAATGGACAGGTTCATCATATATTTCCATGTCCGATAACTCAATAAATATGAATGATGGGATGAAAGTCCTTGTGTCGATGGTTTTTACGTCCGGATGCCCTTCCTGACGCCAACCTCATGAGAGGAGTTAATGAGAGATGAAATGAATGATGGTGAATGAAACTGGGCAAGGATGTGGAAGGAAGCGGCCGTGGCCTGTCAGAAGGTACCGTCCCAGCATTTGCCTGGTGTTGAAATGTGAAACCACGGAAAACCATTTCAAGGATAGCCGACGGTGGGGCTCGAACCCACGCGTCTACCGAGTCAGCAGAGAGCTTGGCCCCATGACCTAATGCTGCGCTATAGCCAGCGTAGCCACTACTGTCGGTGTTTATATTCACATTAATAAACTAAATTATAATTGAATATTTTAAATATTTTGTCACATATTTCAGGTATTTTTAATACATAAAAAATAATATTTTCCAGATTTTTAGCACCTAAAAATCCGAGCCCTAGTTATAAATAAACAGATTGTGCAATTGGATAACTGTGGGATTTGAGAGTTGCTGTTAAGTCCCTCACACTTTTGTGTTACATAAATAATGTGTAGCTGGAAACTTTCCCTGGAGTGCACACAACAACTCACCCAGGTTTCATCGCAATCGGACGAATAGTATATTAACACATAGGGGGCACACAGATAGACAGACAGACATACAGACAAACTATCACGTAACATTGATTTTTAGCCTACTTTCGATTTTTGCTAAAAATGACAGTAGACTTATGAGATCAACACAGGGCCAAAAAATTGTGTGTCTGTATGTCAGTGTGTCTGTGTGTGTATGTGTGTATATGTGTGGGATACAAAATCCCACACATATACATACTTACATACACACACACAGCACTAGCAAAGGGCACCTCAGTGTCATGTTTTATATCGCCACCATCTTGACGGAAACGTAATGGTGGCCACCCAAATGTTCAAAGCTTAAATCAAATTACGACTAACCTAATCATGTGATCTCAAAGAAATTTTGCAACAACATACCTTCATGTCGGAAGCGGCTTTTGACCAAACTACACGGTCATCAGCCCAAAAGTTTGAATATGGAGGCCGTGTATGTGTGCAAATCGATCCCCCTATCAATTTAAACACAACGAAACGAAATCGAACCACCTTTGGTTCAAAGGTAGTACAAGCAAGGGATAACTCAGTGTCAGTGTCCACCCAAATGTTCTGAGCTTAAATAAAATTACGACTAACCTAATCATCCGATCTCTACCAAATTTTGCAACAATATACCATAATGTGGAGGCGTCTTTTACCCAAACTACAAGGTCATCAGACAAATAGTTATTTCCCGCATTGAGTAAAAACAGGAAATATTTTTGAATAGATGAGTATTTTCTCTATAATAAATGTGAACAATATATTAAGTTTCCAAATTCTATACAATACTATATCTATACAAGCAAACCAACGCACTTCAAGTGTAGTTCCGTAAATAGTCGCGTGGAATACAGTTGTAATCCAAGTTGACTCATTGGTACGACACTAACACGTTAGTGTTCATTGATGTAATATTCCACGGTGATTGTAGTGGGGAGACCTTCTAGGAAAGGTACTGAAATGTACCAAAAGCTAGTGTTTTATGATCACAGTTATAAAATAGGTGAACCTAGATTACAATAGTGAACCACGCGACCAACGGAGGGCTAATTAATAATATTGTTAATTACATAACACACGAAAAATGATTTCAAATTTTTCTATGACGTCTCCGTCATGAGGCTATTACGTAGGTTATAAGAAGAGCTGACGATTTTGGTAACCGATAAAAACTGTGACATTGCCACCACCAAGAACCAAACGCTCGAACTTCTCTCCAACCACTAGAATGCTCTCCCACTGAGTTATGACGATATCGCACATCTGTTAGCCACTCAATGTGAACAATCTGTCATTGGTTTTTCGGATGCATGAACAATCGTACCTAAACGTTATTTTGCTCCATCAGCGCTCGTTGAAGGTTTGCAATTCCACCCCGTATTATTCACGTGATCAGACATGTGGTGAATATATGAGCTTATACGTGACAATGGATGTTATAGCCCGATGCCTCTCTTGGCGTCAGCCTCATAAGAAGAGTAATTGACAGATGAAATTAATCGAGATTAATGAAATTTGGCAATGATTCGCGGAGAATCAGGCTGCCAATCAGACGTTACCACTATCCTGGAGTTGGAAACGGGAAACCACGAAGAAACTTATCAAAAATGGCCGATAATAGGGTTCAAAACCACTGCAGTGAACTGGTCCTAATGTAAGGTTCTAAATTCTAATATTCTTGAAGATTTCCAAAATGACAATGATCGAGTAATAATAATATTATTAAGGAAAACTTTTGAAAAGGAGACCACTGTCGGCATTCTGAGAAGATAAGTGAATCCTTGTATGCGGGGAATTCGTGTTGAATTCACACCGGTGTTGCCTTATTTTGAACTCTTACTTTTTGAATGATACACCAAATGGTTTCAAAATTTTGTAACTTTGATGGTGAGTTTTTAAACCAGCCCCTTGATCCACATTAATCTCAGGAACTGGGTGTCGATGACCTGTAGTCTAGGTAATACCTTTAGGAAAGGTAAGGTGTTCAGGGAAGGCTTTGCTAACTTTGTACTACGGTAAATTCCGCAGTAGGCTACTTGAAATATACTTTGTCGGCAGATATATCCCAGCACTCGCCAGTTGTGCCGAGTGAACTACAGTAATTAATTACTCTTTATGTGGATATCAAAACGACAAATGCTACCACCTGGTGGTAAAATCGTGATATGCTGTTTCTGAAGTATTAATAATAACATTTTATTGCAGTCAGATGACCATACGTCAATTAAATAATACTACGAAGTATTGCAATTTGCTGGATTAATAAAGTGGAAAGACTACAAAGAATGTTTTGATTTAGTCTTCTGTGCTTAAATCCTTGATTTCTTTGGTGTTTCTTTTGTATGATAGGATATGGTATTTTGGGCATTCTTCTGAAGTACCGGTAGTCTATTTAAACTATAAAATCACTAACTTGTGTTTCGGTGATAAGGTAATGGTAGTGATGAAGCATATTATTAGACTTATCATATTGTAGAGTCAGACAAGGTATCGAGGATTTAGCCCTAGACCACTAGTATAAAAACTTAAATGTTACAAAATTTAATTTATTAATTTATCAATTTATTCAGACAACCCATGCCAGATGAAATTCTAAAAATTGAATTTAAGTCACAAATGTGTAGCAATTTAATTTCTATGTTGATTTTATGAAACTCTTTCAGTTAAAATAACTACCCCTCAATATTGCGGATTTATCCGACTCTCCCCTATATCTTCTCTGTCTTGTTGAAGAAAAAAACAATACATTTAGCGAGAGCAACAAATACCATGCTACATATCACATTACTGCGTTCTTCTGTAAAGAAGATTTCTCTAGGAATAAGAGATCAAGTCACTCGAGCGTCTGGATATCCTTCACTTATGCCACCCGGCAGCACGTAGCCTAAATCGATCCACTCTCTCGGAGCGACACGATATTGGCATGCGGATTAATTCCACACCAATGGGCACCAAACTACACAATTGGACAAAGCGAGAGAAAACAGAATCACTTTGTGATGATCGGCGTATCAAAGGAAATACAATTTAACTGAAACATAACAACACTGCGGCTCGGAGGCGCTCTTTCAATTTGTCTTTACCGATAGAGATCCTGAACCGTAGCTTTCGCATCCGTATAAGAACCAGCAACTATTTAATAATTCTGGGACTTTCATTGCTGTGGTTGACATGCTTATTCAATTTTTATTTTGGTATCCTTGCCATCTGTACTTCAATTGATTAACCGACGTTTCAGCTTATAAAAATGATAATAATAATTTGTTTTCTATTTTACGACGGAAGTGGAAAATCTTACATAAGACTTTGAGAAGGGTCCGCAATCCTCAAGTGTGTGGGATTTTTACCCACCAAAATCCACACCCTCTCCTCTTGACAAATCCCATCCTGGGACCACTTTCGTATTACTTCAGGATGGAGCCATTTGCTTTGCTTCACAAGCTCCTTCATACTCCTCAATTCATACTCAGGCCGTGGATCGTCGACTTAATCAACTAAATCGTGCAAGTCCCCATCCGACGTCTTCTGACGAAGGACCACCTCAACGAAGAAAGCGACCGTATCCCAGCTGAGCTGTTTCCTCAGCATAATTTCAACTATATTGTCCGGCATTATTGGACCAATCTCAGCTTCAATTCGTTGTTTTTCTGCTGCCAACGAGCGCAAACGAAGAACGTATTATATACGTCATCTCGGTCGTTCTCGCAGTAAATGCATACTGGACTCCTTACATTGGTCATACGATGAAGGTAACACCAAAAGTAGCCATGAGCTGTCAACATCTGAGTCAGAAATTAATTAGTTTCCCCATGTTTTCTACTTGTCCACTCAATCAGACTCGGTATCAGTCGAGCTGTCCGTCTTCCTCTGAGATCGTCATTCTACCTCAGCTGCCAAAGTGCCATCTTGCGTGCCATGGCTTCCTTCTGGGCTTGAGCCTTGCCCAGTTCTACTCGTCGGAAGTATACTTCTTTACGTTCCTGCTCGATTAAGTCAATTGGCGCAATACCTGAGACAACCAGAACTGTAGGTTCCGAAACTGTACGGTAAGCACACGCCACCCTCAGAGCTCCTCTCCTGTTAATTGCAGCCAGGCATGTTCTATACTTCTCTATCCTCAGCGAATCAGACCGAATATCTGCTCCATACAGGAGAATAAACTGCGCAGTGGACAACAGTAGTCGACGCTTGCTTTGTCTAGGGCCATGCACATTAGCCATGAGTCTACTAATGGCAGCTGTCACTACTTCCGCCTTGTCTGCTGCCTTCCGTATATGAGACCAGTATGTCAGTTTCGTGTCAATTATAGTGTCCAATCTCCTCCTAGAGCTCGAGTCAGCCGGGAAGGCAGTGCGCAGAACACAACGCTACCGTTACGGCATGCTTCGCTTCCATCCCACCAATCACAGTCAGTCTGTCTGAGCTAGTGTGTTGTAAGGAAAGCTATGTGTAAAACAGCGTGAAAGAGACGGGCTCGATGAGGTAAGCGATGGTGTTGCCATAGCGCAGGAACTCACGGCAGCAGCCTGCGGTGTGGGGACTCGGACATGGTGGACATGTTGCAACAGTGGACATGTATCTCTTTCTCTCTCTGCGCAAATCCCAGTGAGCCGGCCGCCTTCCGGGCTGACGCCAGCTCTAGTTTACATTACTATTTCAGTTTTCGCCATAGCTAAATTCAGACTGAGCGTTCATCTACCCCCCCCCCCCCCCCCCCCAACCGTCGCATTACCTAATTAAGTTTCCACTGAGCCAGAACCGCATCTCGGGTTACAATCACCGCTGCAAAATCATCAGCGTACCCAACAAGGAATGTATCATCAGGCATCTCCATGCGCAGTAAGCCATCGTACGAGATGTTCCATAAATCCGGGCCCAGGATAGATCCTTGCGCTGCTCCTACTGTGAATTCTCCCCTCCTCTGACCATATGCAGTGTCATATAACAGGGTACGGTCCTTCAAATAATATTTCATTATACGAAGGAGATATAATAATAATAATAATAATAAATCTCCAGAACTGGCGTGATTCCGAACAACATAAAGTAATCTCTCACGGAGTTGAAGTTAGACCCAGGTCTTTTAAAGATTATGCAGAAGACAGTCATACATACATTCAACGTCTCGTAGAGTAAGGCTGTTCTTGAGTAATCAAGCCTGAAGGGGTGAGGGGAAAAACATGCTACTATAGAATGCAGTCACCGAGAGAGTGAAGAATTTGCTCCTTTGGAGGTATATCTGGGATTGTTAATGTTTCCTTTCCAACAAATATGGTGAGAATGTGTAAGCACATGCAGAAAATAAATAAACAAATAAATAATAATAATCACAATAATATACTAGTTGAAACCCGTCAATACATGACGGACAATGAACAACATATTTAATGAAGAAGTTTCCTATATAAGTTACATTCTTTCTACGATTACTTTTTGGCACAATTGCAACTTTAAGGCCGTCAAAAGATTGCACTTTCGACATTGCAACATACTACTGGAACACATCTCACATGGAGTGACCGGGATTTGAACCACGGACCCAGCGATGAGGGGCGGCGTGATGCCGCCTATGCCACGGAGGCTTCCCCAAGAGATAAAATAAGGTATGAAAATGATATATTTTCGCAATAAAATAAATATTTCCGGTGCAGCAGTGACAATTCAAATTGAAGTCAACTTCTAATGACTCCCAGAATGGTACCGGTATGTGAATCATAAATAATATATCTTCAATAATTTGCCTTGTGAACGTTATGAAAAGATAGGAGTACCTACTCTCAACAATTAATGAATCTTCCCCTCGTTTATAATTCTTATAAATAACTCTCATTTTAAAATGCGGTGTGGATATCCGCCATGTCTGTCATGACCAAACTGATTCTGCACATGCGCTAGGCCCAATAATTTGTCATTTTTTGTTTATAAATTTAAAAATATATTGTAACATATTGGTTTATTTTAAAGACATTCTGCAAATATAGAGACCAAGGGCTTTCCTTAGAGTGCATTACGAAGTCTATCGGTTCAGCCGTTCTGTTAATCTGGCGGTAACAAATATCACCTTAGCATTTTAAATATATAGATTGGCCTTCGCTCGCGAGCGAGTATGAATTATTCTTCCCACTGAAGTTTCCTCAGATGACTGATCAGTCGAATTTGAGAGCTACACACTCTACTGCAGTGATGACACATATACATTGAGCAACCAGCTGGCAAATGACCATTCCGCCTCAAGATATCACGCCTGTTTTCTCCTCGTGCGCAGTTCTGCTGTAGTGCTACGCCTCTGCTCTTCCAAAACAGCAATCCCTTCATGAATGGTTCTTCTCCAGGTTGGACGATCGAGCGCGTGCATTTCCCAGTTACCACCATTTATGCTACATTTCTTCAGGGTGGATTTGAGGCGATGCGTATACTTCTTTCTCTGACCTCCATAGCGCCGAACGCCCTCACGAAGTTCAGAGTATAGTTGTTTTGCAATCCGATGATTTAGCATGCGGATCACATGACCCACCCATCGGTGTCGGTGTCGGAGTCGGAGTTGGAGTCGAAGTCGGAGTCGGAGTCGGTGTCGGAGTCGGTGTCGGAGTCGGTGTCGGTGTCGGTGTCGGTGTCGGAGTCGGAGTCGGTGTCGGTGTTGGAGTCGGTGTTGGAGTTGGAGTCGGTGTCGGTGTCGGTGTCGGTGTTGAAGTCGGTGTTGGAGTTGGTGTTGCTGTTGGTGTTGGAGTTGTGCTAACGTTGCTTCTGTGCTCGTAATGCCGACATCATCCAGGACGCTAGTATTTGTGCGTTTATCTCTCCAAGTGACTTTCAAGATATGTCTGAGGCACCTTTGGTAGAATTTCTCAAGCATTATTTTGTGACGCCTGTAGGTTGTCCATGACTCACAGCCATATAAGGGAGCTGACAGTGCAACATATGTGTACACGAATATCATGCGAGAACTCTCTCATGTGTGCAAACCACCCGCCTAGGTGTATTGTTATACGGGCTCGACGCGACACAGTTTTCGCAGGGATTATCGTCTTTTTAGTAGTTTAATCACACGTTTTAAACAAATAAATATATTTTGATTGACTTTTCACGAAATGCAAGATTTTTCCTGTAGTATTGAGACGATTTGGAAGAATTTAGTAGAAACCGCACCTTCTAACTTCCTCTGTTTTTAAGAGCTTGGGTAAAGCTTGTAAAGCATACATCTTTGCGTTTTTCATAACGATCAAATTCTTTATTTATTTCATCCCTCATGAACTCCCTTTATGAGGTTTAAATCAGGAAAGACTTATATCCGTAGAATCCATCCGTCACAGAGAAATCAATCGCATCTCATCCCTGGCCCAGATGAAACGGGAATTACATAAACTCTAAAAAGACTTCGTTTTAGATATTTCATGTTTCAAAACTTTCCATCAATTTCGTACGAGAGCAAATATAATAACGTACACAATGTGCAAAACTTTAGTTTAATCAGTTGTACGTACAATGTGTAATAGAAGTGCTTCCTAGAAGGCATTCTGTTGTAACTTAGCCCGTTAAAATGTTTCAGCTATTCAGTTGCTACTCCGTGTTGTGCCATATTCCGAGATGCTGTTTACTTCCATACAACAGCAAGCTTGTTAAATGTCCACCGGAGTGAACTACCATAAATTTACCGCTCAGTCGAGCATAAACATCCAAATGAGATGTCACAGCGGTAAAGTGATTTTGTGAATTCTCACTAATAAAATTAGCGAACTTCTTCTAACGAACACTGATAATTGATAATTCAGCAGAACAAAAATTAAAGCAAATACAGTACACAGAGTAAAACTGGCTAATTGGCGTTATTACGAAATTATTTGCCCGATGCTGTTTCGTTCCAGAAATTGTGTTTTCATTTTATATTTTAATAACTTATACCAGGTGATCAAACAAAGAGTATTTGAGCACCTATTATTCGGCGTTCCTGGAGATTTATTCAATTGGCTCCTTGGTGAGTGGAAAAGGAAAGGAAGCTTGTAGTTTAACGTGACCGTTAATCTCGCGATCATAAGCCACGGGACCTCCGTTTTACGTGGAATCCGAACCACAGGACATGGCATTTCACATCGAAAATCTCACATGCATTGACCGGGAATCGAACCCGGTCCGCCTTGGTGAGAGGCATACAGCTTGACCGCTGCGCCACCACGCCCCTGAGTGGAAAAGGGGTAGACGACCTTGCTGTTCCGCCCTTTTAATCAACAATACCTAAGTAAATACTTAACTAAATGTGTAGGAAGATTTCGTCGAAAGGATTATTGTGCATTGATTACGTTATGCCTTTGCAGAAATAAATTCATCCCTAGGTTGTTGTTGGTCATTTAGTCCAGGGCCATCCAGTCATTGCGCTCCGGGAGCACTGGGCAGTCAGACTAGCGCTCCTTCCCCTACCACCACTACACTGTGGCAGCGAGGAGACTGACGATATTCGGACCACGCTGACTACTGTATATATGTACGTACAGTCGTGCGGCCGACGGCTCTTGTGGGATTGTTGACATATTAATAGAGCTGATTTGCCATAACAAATATACCGCGTATACAAATCGAACGGTAATCCGATGTATGGAATGTGCAGGAAACGAACACAAGTGTTAAGTAAAGAATATTATGATTTATTCCAAACTGAAATGTGAACATATTACAGAGGAAAATTCAACAACAAATTGTGTTCTTTTTAACACATTAATTCTCTGTGGCACTCTAACCATTTGGCATGCCCTTTGTAAGCTGTACAGATGGAATTTCCCATTCTGCTTTAAAGACTGCTGCTTCACCACTCCTTTTATCATTTTTGTATGCTGTTCAGTAATGACACTGCCAAACTGATTTACTTACACTCTGTCAACAAAGCGCATTGGACTAGACTAGCTACTGATGGATCGACTGCACACTTCAGCGCGCTCAGCCAGCCAAGCTCCTCCCACCACTTCTGAAACTACCTTCCAATAAAGCGCTCGGAGCGCTGCCTTAGAGCGCGGCCGGCCCTTTCTGGATGGCCCTGATTTAGTCCCATGTACACCATGTACACCAATATGGATCTTCAAGCATTTGCTTTTGCAGATTATATAGTTACCTGGGGAAATAGTGAGCTGGAAGTCCAGGAAAGGCTCAACGTCTGGAATGATCATTTGAAAAAATATGGACTGAAAGTGCTACAAGAACTGCTGCAATGTCTGTTAACAGACAGAGAAGTAAAGATAATATAATGCTGGAGGGTGTACAATTGGAAACACTAAACCAGTATCAGTACCTTGGTTGCTTAATATCAAGTGACAACAGAATACAGCAGGAATTAAATAACCGTATTCAGAAATCAGTCAATTCTATCAGCAAGTTCGATATCTACTCTGGAATAAGCAAGTGTCTCTAAGATCAAAACAAACTCTGTTTCGAACATACTTGGTCCCTTATGGGTTGGAAACATGCACAACTACCAAAAAAGATGACAACGGACTTCAGGTTTCAGAAATGAAGTTTCTATGAAGCATGCTTCAAAACACTAGGAAAGACAAAGTAAGAAAGGAGAAGATAAGAGAGCAAGCTGGAATAAATCAGTCCCTGAAGGCAGGGGCGGATCTAGGGAAGGGCGAGGAGGGTGACCGCCCAGGGCCCCGCGGTCCGGGGGGCCCCGCGCCATGGACTTTTTAAAATTTAATTAATTAATTAATTATACTTTTCAAACTAATCTATAATATTTTTTCAGTGCAGCTATGACCTCCCATGACAGTTTAGCAAGTTTAGATTTCAGTGAAATAATAGAAGACTTCAGCCGGGAAAAAAAAGTCGAAAGTACTATTTTAATATTTCATAGTTTACATAATCTTCTTCAAAGGGACTTCTACACCTTTAAGAATCAAAATTTGTCATTTTTCAATTTTTTCTACGTTTATTGGTTCTTCCTCTTCAAATCACTGCAACAATTTCTTTGATATGTATACTACTTTTGAAGTTATGACCAAAAACGTGCAGGGGAGTTTAGGAAGTTTGCCTATACATTGGTGACTTTGTTGCTCGTTTCCCGAAACTTTGGATTTTCAAATCCGTTTCCTTAGTAACGGCCAGAGTTTTCAAGATAATGACGTGAAATTTAGTATACATGTGCATCTTATAGGGAAGAACAATATGACCTAGAACTGTTGTTGTACATGTCATAGTTTCGGTTTAAAAAAATATTCAGTGAAATAAATTGCAAAAAAGTTACACTTTAATATAAGCTTTTAAAAACAATATTTTTTTCTTTATAGATTCCAATTATTCTAGGTCAATCTCTAGCTACCGTATTACTAAATACAATGAAACAAGAATTTTTGAAAAACAATGATATTTGTGTAAAATATTAGGGAACTGGTGGATCAGTGCACAATATACAGCCGTCATTTTAAATGCCTTATTAGCGGAAATGCATTCGCCATATGACTTGTAAATACACGAACATATTGGCAAAGCATAGTGCGATTGGCAGAACAAATTACATTTCTTTACTACTTACTGTTGCTGAGGAATAAAAAAAAGTGAAATATACATTCGGATTCGTAAAGGTGTAGGTCCCCACTTGAAGGTTTCTTTCATATTATTAAACAAGATGTTCAGTAAAGAACATATAGCCTACTTTCTCCTAAATGAGTAGGTATTGTTATAACTCTTTGTCCTTTTCAAGGAGTATGATTGAATGTTGGTTGTAGTAGCTTGTTGAAATACAACGTGCTATAGGGATATTAAACATGAATATGAGGTGCCCTTTGCTAGTGCTACCTCTGTACCAAATTTCGTTCAATTCGGTTTCGCCGTGTTTGAATTGATAGGGGGAATCGATTTGCACACATACTTGGCCACCATCTGCAAACTATTGGGCTGATGTTCTTGCAGTTTGGTCTGAATATGTTTCCCACATAAAGATATGGTGTTGCAAAATTTGGTAGAGACTAGATTATTAGGTTGGTCGTAATTACATTTTAGCTTTTAACATTTGGGTGGCCGCGATTACGTTTCCGTCAAGATAGCGGTGATATAAAACATGACACTGAGGTGCCCTTTGCTAGTGCTACCTCTGGACCAAATTTCGTTCCATTCGGTTTCACCGTGTTCGAATTGATAAGGGGAATCGATTTTCAAACAAAGATGGCCGCCATCCACAAAATATTAGGCTGATGACCTATTAGTTTGGTCAAAGGATGCTCCCTCCATAAAGGTATGTTGTTACTAAATTTGCTAGAGATCGGATGATAAGGCTAATCGTAATTTGATTTAAGCTTTGAACATTTGTGTGGCCGCCATTACGTTTCCGTCAAGATGGCGGCGATATAAAACATGACACTGAGGTGCCATTTGCTAGTGCTACCTCTGTACCAAATTTCGTTCATTCGGTTCCACCGTGATCGAATTAATAGGGGGAATCAATTTTGACATAAAGATGGCCGCCATCCGCAAACTATTAGGCTAATGGCCTATTAGATTGGTCAAAGGATGCTCCCTCCATCAAGGTATGTTGTTGCAAAGTTTGGTAGAGATCGGATGGTTATGTTAGTCGTAATTTGATTTAAGCCTTAAACATTTGTGTGGCCGCCATTACGTTTCTGTCAATATAGCGGCGATATAAATCATGAAACTGAGATGCCCTTTACTAGTGCTATCTCTGTACCAAATTTCGTTCCATTCGGTTTCACCGTGTTTGAATTAATAGGGGAATTAATTTTCACACAAAGATGGCCGCCATCCGCAAACTGTTAAGCTGATGACCTAGTCATTTGGTCAAAGGATGCTTCCTCTATAAAGGTATGTTGTTGCAAAATTTGGTAGAGATCGGATGGTTAGGTTAATCGTAATTTGATTTAAGGTTTGAACATTTGTGTGGCCGCCATTACGTTTTCGTCAAGATGGCGGCGATATAAAACATGACCCTGAGGTTCCTTTTGTTAGTACTACCTCTGTACCAAATTTCGTTCCATTCGGTTACACCGTGTTCGAATTAATAGGGGGAATCTATTTTCACACAAAGATGGCCGCCATCCGCAAACTATTACGTTGATGGCCTATTGGTTTGGCCAAAGGATGCTCCCCCCATAAAGGTATGTTGTTGCAAAATTTGGTAGAGATCGGATTATTAGGTTAGTCGTAATTTGATTGAAGCTTTGAACATTTGTGTGGCCGCCATTACGTTTCCGTCAAGATGGCGGCGATATAAAACATGACACTGAGGTGTCCTTTGCTAGTGCTACCTTTGTACCAAATTTCGTTCGATTCGCATTCACCGTGTTCGAATTGATAGGGGGGGGGGGGGACAGACATTCAGAGTACACACACTCACACACACACAGACACACACACACACACACACGGACTCACACACACACATACACACACACACAGACTCACACACACACACACACACACACATACTCACACACACACATACACACACACAGACAGACACACTTTCTTCGCCCTGTGTTGATCTCATAAGTCTACTTTCATTTTTTGCAAAAATCGAAAGTAGGCTAAAAAATGTACTGTAGTGTATTCAAAATATTGTAACTATTCTTTATTTTATTATTATTACAAAACTACTTTCCATTTGATTTGGTAATTTTGAATTTCCTATTGTTGTGGGCCCCACCTTATCATATCGCCCAGGGCCCCGCAAGGCCTGGATCCGCTACTGCCTGAAGGAGACCATAACTAGGGCACGTTTGCGATGGTTTGGTTACGTCAAACGTATGACAGAAGGAAGAATTGCAAAACAATGGTTATATACTGAGATTACTGGAAAGAGACCTGTTTGAAGACCTAGGAGGAGATGGCAGGACCAGGTGAAGGAAGATATCACATCCAAGGGAATCAACTTGTTGAAGTCTTGAAGGAACAGTGGTACATGAATAGACTAAAATGGAGAGCGCTCGTAAACCACACCTGGGAAACTGGATTGGAAACTTGATGATGATGATGATGTACTTGGGTGTGTCTTAGAATTTTGAATGTTAACCTGTGTTATTGTGACGGTTGTATAAGCGTGCGTATATAAATTCAGGCAAGGATTGAGAAAGAAGTGGCCGTGACCCTAAGCTAGGAACCATCCCAGCATTTTCCTGGAGTTGAAGTGGGGAACCACGGAAAACCACTTCCAGGATGGCTGAGATGGGAATAGAAACCACCTCTTCTCAGTATTACTATATGAGGCAGAGTCGCGAAACGAACCTGGACCTTCGGGATCGCCAGATAAGAATGCTAGCTGAAAGTATAGATTAATTTTGGTTGAACTTTCAATGGGGCAGATACAGATTATTATTGAGTCGCTGCGTGGCTCAGCGGTAACATTCTCGCCTGCAGTTCCCAAGGTTGCAGGATCGAATCCTAGCGCAGTCAGTCTGCCCTGGAGCCGCATCAATAGGTCTACTTGCAATTTAACGATCTCCTTCAGGATTAAATTCTGGGCACCCCGGCCATAGTAGTTACAATAGAAGAAAAACCAATTACATTATTCTCTTTCTTTCTTCGTTATGTCCATTCATAGAGCGCGTTGAAACTTGCTTATTGGCTTGATGAATTTTGTCATCGTCGTCGTCGTCTTCTTCTTCTTCTTCTTCTTCTTAATCTTCTTCTTCTCCTCCTCCTTCTCTTTCTTCTCCTCCTCGCAAAATGTCTTCATGAACTCACTGTTTGGTGAAGGTGTTGTTAATTCTCTTTTTTAACTCCGCTTTCCAATGACCCTGATGACCTGCTTCCACTCACACCTGGTCACTTCCTTACACGCACTTCTCTCTCTGCCCCTCCTCCCCTTCCCAATTCTTACAGGGATTCTAATCTACCTATCGTTTGGCGTAAACTTGAAGCCCTCCGTAATTCTTTTTGGAAGAGGTGGAACTTGGAATATTTAACTTCCTTGCAACGGAGACAGAAGTGGTTTCTTTCCAGTCCCGACATTAAAGTGGGGGACTTGGTCTTGGTTAGAGATGTTTCCCCCCCCCCCCTAGTCTGGACTTCTGGTAGAGTGACCGAGTGTTATCCTGGAAGAGATGGGAGAGTCAGGGTGGTCAGAGTCTTGACCACTAATGGTCAGATCACAAGACCACTTCTCTTCAATTGCTTTATTACCTTTATAATGTTTAACTGCTTATTTGTTCTCTGTTGGTGTTTGCCCCTCCCAGTATGGTGTATTCTTGGAATACACGGTACGAGAGTATATAAAGTTTAAAGCTCTTTGCTTGTTCATTCCTTCCTCTTTATCAAACACCAACAGTGATCTTCTATTTTCTCTTTGATGGTCATGCCTCTTATGTCATTGTGAGTCTGTTCTAGATATATATCTTCCATGACCCACCTAGCATCATCTAGCAGCGAATCTCTGAAGCTCCTCAATTCTTCCTGGTGCAAGAGGACTTCCTTTTCCATCTGGCCACCAGATCTCGTTGCCATCGCCAGCTATTATCTCCATGAGCAAGAGAACTTCGTCTACTTTTTCACTCACCATGCTGTGCTAGTATCGCCTGCTATCAACTCTTTGAAGACCATTCATCAAGAAGAACATTTATTTTTGATAAGTTGTCTATTCTGATATGTATTCCTTTTGTCTCCTACCCCCACTCTTTTCCTTTCCTTGGTCCCTCCGCGCTTCGCTGAGCATGTCTCACTTGTAAGTCGGCAGTTGACTCGGTCACTCAAGGCTCAACTAGAGCCAGTCTCCTCAAACCAAGGGGCCGATAGCCTAGATGTTAGGCCCCTTAAAACAACAATTATCATCATCATCACCTCAAACCAAGAGGCACTCTCTACGTTATACGCCATGTTGGCACATTAAGTATCTGTGAAAGGGAACTTCACCTTAGCCATGCAACAAAGATAAGTACCTACTTCAAGTTTTAACTTCATCTTCATCGCTTTTAACTTCTACATGCTTTTAACGATATTTTATAGACAGCGTGAGATTACTTATTTGGGGCAAAAATCATTCTTCGCGGGATTTGCCATGTTGAGCTTTTGTCTGTCTAAGCCAACCTTAATAGAAAGTAGCTTTTCTTAAGCTAATTAAATGAGAAATCTTCTCACCACGTGGGATATTATCTAATACCCGCTGTCTATAAATTACCAAGCTAGTTCCTCCGCTGGATTAACTTTGGCCCCATTCTTCTATTAGGACTGTTCTGGAACCTTCCAGATTCTGCACTCTATCTACAAGTCTTGCCGTCATGTATTTTCACTCACTTGTGGGAATACTATTTAAAATGAGGAATCTTCCTTATAAATTACTGCAATAGCGAATTTTCTTCCACCGTTGGAATGTTCTATGGCTCATTTAATTGTAATTCACAACCTTCTCAAGAAATAGACTCTCGCCTACCTAGTGCAACCAGTTATTTTCATCATTGCAATAACTTTCTTTCCCATAAACTTTCGTGTTTCTACAGTGAACTTTTCATCTATTTAACAGACTATAGTGAAAACTAGTGCTTGTCCAACTTTTCTACCGCGTCGCGATCGTCCGTTTACATTAAATAAGGCCATGAACATTTATCCTCAATCCCAATTGATCTTTCCTAAACCTTCTACTAACAAACCATATTAATAAAATTGTAACTCTAGATCATTTTCTATAAGGTGTCACTCTACGAAGTGCCCTTCCATCTTGCTTGTTTATCATTAATTAATTTCTGTATAACTACGTGTTTTATACACGGTTCAAGCTTACATTGTTTCTACCTTATAATCAGGGAAAACAATTCTTTCAACTCTTGAGTGAGTTATTTCTAGGTCTCACGAAATGGAAACTGCCCCATTTGGCTCGTGATTCCTACTTAAACATAGGAGGTCGAGAACCTTCCTTTTAATTTTCTCTTCAGGTTTCACAGTACGTGACCTGCCCTTATTTGTATAATAACCAACAGTAATTCAGCTTAAATATAAGAAGTTGTAGGAACTTCTATCTTAATCTTCATGTTTTTCTTATTGTTATTTTCGAAGTTGTCACTCTTTCTAGAATATTCTCTCAGGAGTTTCTTAAAGTACACACCTTGTACTCTATTTATTGTTAAATTTTAATTACTTTATTTGTTTTTTTTTTCTTACAAAGATTTTAGAAAATATATAAGGTTCGAAACCTTATAAATTGTTAATTGCCTGGCGCAAACGTTTAATGATTTCTGAGGTCTGTGACCCCAAAATTGTTAACCAAATTGAAAATATATTTGTTAAAGTTATCAACTTCTTTTGCCTTGTTAAATAAATTAAATATTTGTTTTTGGATTTATCATTTCGCAAATACTACAGTTAGGCAAGATCCTGGCTTTCCTGACTCTTCCTCAGTTCATGCCATCGTTAATACAGAACAAATCTGTTACTATTTGTCTTGCCAGACTATCACCCTTCCCCATAGTATTCTTATGCATGCTTGGGAGGAAATACACTAAAGCCTTTCTCTGGCAAACCGCCCAAGTCTTAGCTGCGGTTCCCGTCAGCTTCGACCAGGTCCCGACTCACTTTAGGTATCGGAGAGCTGATTTGCATTGGCAACCGCCTTTAAGTGTATTTAAAGTTAAATTTATAACTTTTGTGGGACTCTCATCCTATTTTTCTATCCTTTTTCTCCAGTCCGATACCTACCTCCTTTTCTTAATCATCTTCCCTTGGTGGTTAGGTTATTCCTCAGCCAATAATCTACCCAAAATTTGGTACCAGAAACCCGGGAGAGTCCATTTTCTATTCCTATTCTTTTTAAAAGATCATTTGACAATACCTTGCAAATTATTAATATCTGCTTTGAATTTTTCAGCTATAACCACATCGTGCAAAGCCTGTGAAGGGGAAAGAGGCCGCTCCTGTCTCCTTTGGTGTGTCCCTTTCTTTCTACATATTTGCTGCTGCCAGCTTGACAGCATCTCCAAGGTTCACAGTTTCGTGAGTTACATTTTAATCTATTTTCTTTTTCATGGCTCCTACTGAAAAAGATGAAACTCTCATTGCCAGACGTTCTTCCTATAAAGGGCAACTCACCAGATTCAGAAATTTCATCAACAAAATAAATCCCGCCGAGTGTGATTTAGACATCTTGACACAACGCCTTAAGTTGTACGAACGGTCCTATGATTATTACGATCAAACTCAAACCGAGATTGAATCCGCTTGGCCAGAACTTCAATCGGATCGGGACGAGGTCGAACCCTTGTACTTTGAAGGGATTGCCAAGGCCCACAAACTGATCCGCAGTATCTCAGAACCGGACACTAGGGTCATCAATCCGACCCAGTTCGCACCCGCTTCAGTTCACAAGAACAAACCGAAACCGTTACTTCCTAAGATAAGCCTACCTCACTTCTCAGGCCAGGAAGGTGAATGGTATTCTTTTTATGAACTTTACTGCTCCCTAATTCATGAAAACTCAGACGTTGTCGACATTCATAAGTTCTATTTCCTGCGTGCGTCCTTGGAAGGCGAGGCCTTGGCCTTGGTTCAGTCACTGCCTTTAAGCGCAGATAACTACCACATCGCCTTTAATCTCCTTAAAGAGAGATATGGTAATTTACGTTTGTGTGTAGCTCGTCATATCCGCTGTCTGTTCAATCTGCCAGTCGTCAAACCTAATGACGTCACCTCTTTAAGAGACCTGTTATACTCTATTCAATGGCACGTGAGAGCGTTATATCAACTCAAGCAACCAGTCCAAACGTGGGACACCATTCTTATTCATTTAGCTACATCAAGATTCGATTTTTCGACACTAAAGGCTTGGGAGATCGAACTCATTCGCAAGGAGGAATTTTCGTTTGAACACCTCATCTCGTTTCTCAACAGCCGGTGCCAAGTCCTTACAGCACTCTCATTTCAGTGCGAAAATATCGAAACGAGTCATCAGTGTCACATTTTTGAGAAAAAACTTGTCTCTTCAAATGGTCATCAAACCCCATCTGTCGAGAACAAGCAAACTCGTTCCGCTTCTTTCAACCATCCAAGAGAACATATCAGGCCGCTCAACAAATCTTAAAAATGCACGCTCTGTAAAAAGCTTCACACATTGTATTTGTGCAAATCCTTTAAAGAATTGTCTGTCGAAGACCGAAGGAAGTTTATCTTCAATAGTAAACATTGCTTCAACTGCTTGTCACCTAAGCATTCTTCTTCTGCCTGTACGTCTTCCAATCTCTGTTTCCATTGTAAAAAACCGCACCATTCTTCATTGCACGTTCATGATAAATCGAGGTCATCAGTACCCGCTTCTTCAAACTCCATGCAGAGCAGCTCCGAACAAACTAATGCTTCTTCCTGCATTTCTAACGCCGAAACTTCTCACAGTGCGCAAGTCCTTTTGTCCACTGTACAATTCGAAATCCAAGATAAATTTGGAAATTGGGTTCGAACCCGCGGTCTTCTCGATTCTGCTTCAACTCACAACTTTGTTTCGCAATCGTTAATTAAAAAACTAGGTCTTTCGTCATCGCCTACTCCCATCAATGTATCCGGCATTGACAATTTGAAAACTCAAGCCTTGCAGTCTTCAAAATTGAAAATCAGAGACGTTTGCCAAAGAAACACCTATCTTAACTTAAACTGTCTCATTCTTACCAGTATTGGCAAGGACACTCCTAGCAGCTCTATTAATACTTCCGGTTTAAAGATTCCTTCGCACTTAAGGTTAGCTGATCCTCAGTTTAATGCTCAAGGTCCCATTCATGTACTTTTCAGTGCCAATGTTTTTTGGAATTGCCTCCGTAAACAGGTTCGCAAGTTATCTTCAAACGTGGTCGCCAGAGACACCGATTTTGGTTGGGTTATTACTGGTGAAATCCAACATCCCAGTGTTCAAACCAAAGCGCAATGTCATTTCGTTACAGCTGACATAAATCCCATTTCTGAAAAAGAGAACACCTATGCTTTCAATCTCAATACTTTTGAAAAACACTTGCCGAAACGATGTCTCATCGTGAACAACTACGACACTTTTGAAAGTTGTTTAAATGATTTTGTCTTCTTCCCGCATAGAATGGCAATTCAAGTTCGCCTCACCTTGTGTTACTTCGTTTACTTTCTCATGTGATTTTTATAGCAGGTAATTGCTTAAACATTCTATTGAAAACTATCTTCCCCTTGTGTAAAACCATGGCTATCAGTCACCATCATTTCGCTGTAAGCTATGTTTCACTTCTTTCGCTATTTAGAAGGATGGCCACGGCCGGCTCCTTCCCCCTTCCTCACAATTGGAAGCCGCTTTTGAAACCGCTTGAAAATCTGAATTCTCTAGCATCTAGAATAACTATTCTTACGCATAAACTCCTTCTCAATGTCCCAGCTTCTCTTCCTATTTCGGAAGAATCAAGCTTTTTTCTGTCGAAAATTGTCGGATTCCGTAATCCTCAAAATTATGCGAAATTGATTTCCTATTTTATTTCTTATGTCTCTAAATTGTTTTTTCACGTCCAAGTTACGATTGACTGCATGTCGTCCAACCTGAATATCTGCTATAAATCTCAGCTGATTTCACTTGTGTTGTTTGTTTATTTCGAACTGCTTGTTTTTCAATCTTGTTTGTATACAAGCTTGGGTAAGGCCAAGCTGTCGTTTATTTCCTGTATGCTTGCCAAAGGTCAGAGCAAGTTTCCCTTATCTCAACTCTGGCTGACTGCCTACCATTGTCTTGCGAGTTGCTTCTGTAAGTTCAGAAGCCGTTCACCTCATTACCAAAATAAACGTGTACCGGTTAAGGACTCTTTTAGCTATTTATATTCCTTATCTCGCTGTACTATGTGGGTCAAGGTCGTTCATGCCTGTGTCTCCCACTTACTCACGCTCGTATCCTACAACTGCTTCGATTCTTGTTTCATAACATCGTTGCGTATTTTTCACGCGCTCATGTATTGCTCCTTGCTTACATATTTTGCAATCTTATTGTTCATTGATGAACAAACTTGTTTTTTCTCGTCCTCACATTTGATGTGTTTTTGTATTTATGCTTGTCACGTCAAGTTTCTCGCTGACTTAAGTATTTTTCTGATTAACCCCTTTGATACTTATTATAACTTAAGGTCATTGTATATGGCTACTAAATTGTTACCTCTGGCGTTCTTGCCTCCTACTCTCATAGTTCCTGCGTTTATTTGGTATATTCTTATCCTTAATAGATGTATTTGTTTCTATACGCT
Organism: Meconema thalassinum; assembly: GCA_946902985.2. Lineage (NCBI taxonomy): Eukaryota > Metazoa > Arthropoda > Insecta > Orthoptera > Tettigoniidae > Meconema > Meconema thalassinum. The sequence continues at coordinate 589,400,136 of OX336388.2, forward strand.
TTGTTTAAACTTGTCAATTCTCCTTTCGCATCTTATCGCAATCTTTACTAGTGCTTTATTTTCCTCAGCTTCTAGCTATTTTGTGATTGAAGGTGTTGTTAATTCTCGTTTTTTAACTCCGCTTTCCAATGACCCTGATGACCTGCTTCCACTCACACCTGGTCACTTCCTTACACGCACTTCTCTCTCTGCCCCTCCTCCCCTTCCCAATTCTTACAGGGATTCTAATCTACCTATCGTTTGGCGTAAACTTGAAGCCCTCCGTAATTCTTTTTGGAAGAGGTGGAACTTGGAATATTTAACTTCCTTGCAACGGAGACAGAAGTGGTTTCTTTCCAGTCCTGACATTAAAGTGGGGGACTTGGTCTTGGTTAGGGATGTTCCCCCCCCCTAGTCTGGACTTCTGGTAGAGTGACCGAGTGTTATCCTGGAAGAGAAGGGAGAGTCAGGGTGGTCAGAGTCTTGACCACTAATGGTCAGATCACAAGACCACTTCTCTTCAATTGCTTTATTACCTTTAAATGTTTAACTGCTTATTTGTTCTCTGTTGGTGTTTGCCCCTCCCAGTATGGTGTATTCTTGGAATACACGTACGAGAGAATGTAAAGTTTAATGCTCTTTGCTTGTTCATTCCTTCCTCTTTATCAAACACCAACAGTGATCTTCTATTTTCTCTTTGATGGTCATGCCTCTTATGTCATTGTGAGTCTGTTCTAGATATATATCTTCCATGACCCACCTAGCATCATCTAGCAGCGAATCTCTGAAGCTCCTCAATTCTTCCTGGTGCAAGAGGACTTCCTTTTCCATCTGGCCACCAGATCTCGTTGCCATCGCCAGCTATTATCTCCATGAGCAAGAGAACTTCGTCTACTTTTTCACTCACCATGCTGTGCTAGTATCGTCTGCTATCAACTCTTTGAAGACCATTCATCAAGAAGAACATTTATTTTTGATAAGTTGTCTATTCTGATATGTATTCCTTTTGTCTCCTACCCCCACTCTTTTCCCTTCCTTGGTCCCTCCGCGCTTCGCTGAGCATGTCTCACTTGTAAGTCGGAAGTTGACTCGGTCAGTCAAGGCTCAACTAGAGCCAGTCTCCTCAAACCAAGAGGCACTCTCTACGTTATACGCCATGTTGGCACATTAAGTATCTGTGAAAGGGAACTTCACCTTCGCCATGCAACAAAGATAAGTACCTACTTCAAGTTTTAACTTCATCTTCATCGCTTTTAACTTCTACATGCTTTTAACGATATTTTATAGACAGCGTGAGATTACTTATTTGGGGCAAAAATCATTCTTCGCGGGATTTGCCATGTTGAGCTTTTGTCTGTCTAAGCCAACCTTAATAGAAAGTGGCTTTCCATAAGCTAATTAAATGAGAAATCTTCTCACCACGTGGGATATTATCTAATACCCGCTGTCTATAAATTACCAAGCTAGTTCCTCCGCTGGATTAACTTTGGCCCCATTCTTCTATTAGGACTGTTCTGGAACCTTCCAGATTCAGCACTCTATCTTCAAGTCTTGCCGTCATGTATTTTTCACTCACTTGTGGGAATACTATTTAAAATGAGGAATCTTCCTTATAAATTACTGCAATAGTGAATTTTCTTCCACCGTTGGAATGTTCTATGGCTCATTTAAATGTAATTCACAACCTTCTCAAGAAATAGACTCTCGCCTACCTAGTGCAACCAGTTATTTTCATCATTGCAATAACTTTCTTTTCCATAAACTTTCTTGTTTCTACAGTGAACTTTTCATCTATTTAACAGACTATAGTGAAAACTAGTGCTTGTCCAACTTTTCTACCGCGTCGCGATCGTCCGTTTACATTAAATAAGGCCATGAACATTTATCCTCAATCCCAATTGATCTTTCCTAAACCTTCTACTAACAAACCATATTAATAAAATTGTAACTCTAGATCATTTTCTATAAGGTGTCACTCTACGAAGTGCCCTTCCATCTTGCTTGTTTATCATTAATTAATTTCTGTATAACTACGTGTTTTATACACGGTTCAAGCTTACATTGTTTCTACCTTATAATCAGGGAAAACAATTCTTTCAACTCTTGAGTGAGTTATTTCTAGGTCTCACGAAATGGAAACTGCCCCATTTGGCTCGTGATTCCTACTTAAACATAGGAGGTCGAGAACCTTCCTTTTGATTTTCTCTTCAGGTTTCACAGTAAGTGACCTGCTCTTATTTGTATAATAACCAACAGTAATTCAGCTTAAATATAAGAAGTTGTAGGAACTTCTATCTTATTCTTCATGTTTTTCTTATTGTTATTTTCGAAGTTGTCACTCTTTCTAGAATATTCTCTCAGGAGTTTCGTAAAGTACACACCTTGTACTCTATTTATTGTTAAATTTTAATTACTTCATTTGGTTTTTTTTCTAACAAAGTTTTAGAAAATATATAAGGTTCGAAACCTTATAAATTGTTAATTGCCTGGCGCAAACGTTTAATGATTTCTGAGGTCTGTGACCCCATAATTGTTAACCAAATTGAAAATATATTTGTTAAAGTTATCAACTTCTTTTGCCTTGTTAAATAAATTAAATATTTGTTTTTGGATTTATCATTTCGCAAATACTACAGTTAGGCAAGATCCTGGCTTTCCTGACTCTTCCTCAGTTCATGCCATCGTTAATACAGAACAAATCTGTTACTATTTGTCTTGCCAGACTATCACCCTTCCCCATAGTATTCTTATGCATGCTTGGGAGGAAATACACTAAAGCCTTTCTCTGGCAAACCGCCCAAGTCTTAGCTGCGGTTCCCGTCAGCTTCGACCAGGTCCCTACTCACTTTAGGTATCGGAGAGCTGATTTGCAGTGGCAACCGCCTTTAAGTGTATTTAAAGTTAAATTTATAACTTTTGTGGGACTCTCATCCTATTTTTCTATCCTTTTTCTCCAGTCCGAAACCTATCTCCTTTTCTTAATCATCTTCCCTTGGTGGTTAGGTTATTCCTCAGCCAATAATCTACCCACTGTTTGCTTCTTGCGTTCTTCTGTCCATCTTGTACCAGTCCTACTGCTAGATTTCACCCTAAATATGTACTTATATACGGAGGTTCTGAATATTTATCGGTTTATCAACATGTTCTCGCCGATGTTTATCTCATTCAGGTCCCCTCTCCATTCCTACAGCCAATTTATCCTCAATTTTTTTGTATAAATTGTATTGAATAATTCTTTTGTTACTCTATTGTAATCAATCCTAAATATGTGCTCAGTAACATTATTATTATTATTACTTCTTCTTCTTTTGCTTTAGCGTTTGTCCCACCTCGTGGCAGGGTCCGCTATGTGAATCCACTGTCTCCACTTTACTCGGTCATGGGCCATGTCCGGATGAAGGTTGACGCCTTTCAAATCCCTGTGCAGTGTATCGGCCCAACGTTGTCTCGGTCGCCCCTTTGGTCTTTTCCCGGCGACCTGCAGTGTGTAGCCCTGTTTTGCAATGGTGTCCGCTCCTGACCGTAGCACATGCCCATACCATCGCAGACGACCTTCACGCATTTTATTATTGATTGCTGCGATACCAAATCGTTCCCTTATTCATTGGGGATGTGATCCAACCTAGTAATGCCAGCTGTCCATCTAAGCATCTGGGTCTCCATGACACATAGCCGACGTTCTGCTTCCTTCGTGGTCGGCCAACATTCGGTACTATAAAGCGCCACGGGACGATTTACAGTGCGGTAAATCTTCGATTTTAGGTGGTCTTTCATCTGGCGATCGCACATGACACCTGCCGTTGTTCGCCACTCCATCCATGCAGCATTAATTCTTATGTTGACCTCCTCGGTGAGACGACCTTCAGCAGTTATCGTAGAGCCAAGATACTTAAATTTTGTCGTTCGAGGCAGATCATCGCCGTCGACTTGGATTGTTCCGATTATTTTTACAAATTATTATATTGCGATATTCATTCCAAGAAAATGTATTGAAGGTAATGAAACAGAAAAACAAAACCTTGTCTTTGAAGTAACCAAAGGTCGTCTAACCTTCCTAGTAATTAGTAAAATTTGAATGAAGATGATTCCTCGTTTGCTAAATCTTTGAGGCGAATGCAGCTTCCACTTTGTCCCTTAGTAAATTACACCCATGACCTCTTATCATGCACACCTGTTTGGAGTGGAAACTCTGCAAACATGTTGTCGCTACGCCAACTAGTAGTAAGCCAGTAATTGGTGGTTAATTTGTGCAAGACTTGTGGAGTCACTGGTAGAGAAACATCCCGTCTAGTTGCAAACTCATCTCTCTACACCACTGTACAGTAAGTATAGTCTGTGCACCAGAACAACTGGTGGGAATTGCATACCGCATTTCCAAATGTTGTTGTTGACTTTTTTGGGGTTTTTATTATCATATAGGACTCGCAGCCAATTGTATCCAGAGCAGGGTATTTTAATTGAACGCCCGTAGGCGCACTGAATTCAAATGGTGTCGTATTTTTGACGCCTTTCAAAAACACTTACCACGGCCAGGAGCGAACCTGCAAGCTTGGGGTTAGTAGACCGACACGTTGACCACTCACCCACCGTGGCAAGCTGTTTAAAATGATGAATTGTCCTCTAATGTATGAAATAGTATGTCGTAGTTGGTGAATAAGTAAGAGAGCGTTCCTTATTGTTCGATATATGTGTTCTATTCAAGAACGTGTGCTATCCATTATAAGCCCCAAGTTGCTAACTGTCCGTTTACGGGGAATAGTTGAACCATTGGTACCGTTTGCGGTACATTTCTCATGTCTACGGAACTAAAGAGTCTAGAATGACCAATCAGAATCAGTTGTGTTTTGGAAGCATTAAGTAATAAATTACGATCAGCCACCAAGTTTAATGCCGGCCCCGTGGTGTTGGGGTAGCGCGCCTGCCTGTCACTCGGAGGCCCCGGGTTCGATCCCCGGCTCCGTCAGGGATTTTAAAACTGACGTGAGGGTTGCAACGGGGTGCACTCAGCCTCGTGAGGACAATTGAGTAGCTGTCTGACAGTGAGACAGCGCCCCGATCACGAATGCCAAGATTAACGACCGAGGGGACCCGACGCGCTGATCACGCGTCACCCCAATATCTGCAGGCCAAATGGCTGGGCAGAGGTCGCTTGGTCGGCCTTAGCCCGTCATGGGCTGTATAGTGCCAGGGGTTGTTTCTTTTTTTTTACCAAGTTTAATAATTTTCCTATGTCATTCAAATTTTGAATAGCTGTAAGGAAATTTGTAGTAGGAAAATGTATGTAGGCTTGAAGATCATCAGCAACAAAGATATTTGGCATGCTGAAAACTGTAAAAATGTCAAACGTACAACATAGCCTACAACAAAAGTAGTTTATATAAGAATTGCAGCCAATGGCCATAGCATGGTATTTTAACTGAACGCCCGTAGGCTCCCAGCAAGTTCAAATTTCAAGTATGAGGTGCGTTCAAAAAGTAACGAGCTGAAGGCATAATTACAGAAACCAATACCTGTATGTTCAAAGTATTGGTCCTGGCTGTTGAGGCACTTGTCCCACTGTGACACGAGGCGGTGAATGGCTGTCTCATAAAATTCCCTGGGTTGCGATGTGAACCAGTTCCGCACGTACAGCTGGACGTCAGCGTCCGAGGTGAATCGTTGGCCCCGCAGAGCCCTTTTCAGGGAACCAAACATGTCGTAATCACAGGAAGAGAGGTCTGGTCTGTATGGAGGGTGGCCGAGAACCTCCCATTTGAATTTCTGCATGAGTGCCGCGAATGTGTTGGCCGTATGAGGTCGTGCAATGTCGTTGAGCGACCACTGCGGCTATGGCGTTCACTGTCAATCGTCGATCCTGGGTAATGAGTGCATCAACCAGCTGGGCGTTGCCATCGGTAATGGATGGGGGTGCCCCAGACCGGGCATCATCGGCTAGCGACACCCGTCCTTTCCTGAAGCGCTTGTGCCATGCATTAACCCTTGCAAGGGGCATGCAGTGTTCGCCGTACACTTGTGACATTCGCCGATGAATGTCCCTTCCCCCCTACTCCTTCCGCAGTCAGAAGCCGAATAAAACCTCTTTGCTCTTCGTTTGACGCCTAAATGTCACTGTTTGCAATGCGATTGGCAGCGTTGGACGATTGATGCATGCTGCTGCTCGCTTTGTATCGTCACGTGACGTACACGTGTGCCCTCTAGCGACGGGCTGTGACTTTCCACGCTCTGGTCGGAATCACACCTCATTACACACGCCACGATTAGCCGATGTAGTCACCGGTTTGCGCATACCAGCCTCCGGCTGGTTACTTTTTGGACGCACCGTACAGATCCAACTTTGGCTACCATAAATGCCACTATCACTGACACCTAGCGGTGAACGTTGGAACTTGATACAGCGTTTCTAACCAAATAACCAACATATTTGGCTACACACTACCAATTGTAGTGGTAGGTTCCTTTACATGCCATAAATCTATGACATGGGCCCACTGACTTTACTTCCCCTTCAGAGGAAGGCATCCTGAAGGATTTTAACGCTCCTAAAAATCCGACAACTTTGGCAGGGTTTGAACCTACAATCTTGGGCATAGCAGTTCAGCATGCTACTGACTACGCCACCAAAGTCGCTACAACAAAAATAAAAGAGGCCCAAAGACTGATCCCTAGGGCACATCAACCTTAACTAATTCCCATTCCTAACAATTGCCATCATTTTTCAGAATTCTTTGATATCTGATTTCTGAGTACGATTGAAACCAAACAATAACGCTTTCAGAGAAACCTATATGATTTATATCATAGAGATGCAGATCATGATGAATACATTGAAATGCCTTGCTAAAATCAAACAAATGAGAAGTGTTGAAGAAAAAAGGTTTCCAAGGCTAAAAGGAAAAGGAAACAGGCACATAATGGTCCAAGGAGAGTAATAAGATACACTATGAGACAATGAAGGAGTATTGGAGGAAGAAAAAGAAACAACAAAGAATGAAGCATCGAAATTGATAAGTGGTCCATTGAAGACACTAACGAAAAAAGGATAATAATTTTAAATTCAATTCTATTAAATACCGGTACTAACTATATACAGTTTGTGATATGTCTCACGAATCTGACTGGAAATCAAGTACAGATTACCTGTGAGAGATATAATAATAATAATAATAATAATAATAATAATAATAATAATAATAATAATAATAATTTGAGAAAATTCCCCAGACGGATGAAAAGGAGGTCTCATGAGTTAAACCAACATCCCGAGACATTTTCAGACTCTGTTAGAAAAAGGCGATTAAAATTTTATGGAGATATTCAAATAATGGACAATGAAAGATTTACCAAAAGGTGATGTAGATGATAATTGTTGTTTTAAGGGGCCTCCTCATTAAAAGCAAAGAATATCTGGATAATGGAAATTGAACACGACTTTCAAGAAATCAGCAAAACAGAAGATGATGATGATGATGATGATGATAATTGTTGTTTTAAGGGGCCTAACATCTAGGTTATCGGCCCCTAATGATCTGGGTGATAGCGAAAATGATAATGAAACGGAAACCAGAACGAAAATTAAGTGAGACGGAAAATACTTACAAAAAGGAACTCAGATTGAAACAACTCACAAAATGTTCTTACAAAAGGGAATTTAGAACGAAAAGATTCACAAAAGGAATAGATTGAAAAATACCCACAAAATGAAGGCTAGGTTCAAAATACGTACAAAATACAATATAGCGTCGAAATACCTACAAAATGCAATTGAAATTCAAAATACTTACAAAATGCAAATGAGATCGAAATTACGTACGAAATGCAATTGAGGTTCAAAATACTTACAAAATGCAATTGAAATTGAAAATACACGATGCAATTCAGATTGAAATATCCCAGTTCCAATCCAAATTATTCACAAAGTGCAATTGAAATTCAAAATACTAAAAAATGCAATTGAAGTTGAAAATGCTTACAGAATGTACGGTAGATTCAAACGACTCATGTGGATTGACAATACTTACAAAATGCAATTTAGATTGAAAATACTTGACAAAATGTAATTTAGATTCAAAATACCCACAAAATGCAATTAAGAATCAAAATATGTGCAAAATGCCCACCAAACAAAATGCAATTTAGATTCAAAATTCGTGCGAAATGCGGTTTTGGTTGAAAATACTTACAAAATGCAATTGAAATTCAAAATTCTCACTAAAAGGCCCGGCTACCTGCATTGAAAGACTTACCAAAAATCAATTTAGATTGTCAATCTTTACAAAATGCAATTGAAGTTGAAAACAATCGCGAGATGAAATTTAAATCGAAAAAACTTACAAAATGCAACGTAGATTAAAAATGCCTTAAAAATCGCTAGAAGGGAATTTAGACACACGGTGAACCAAGTAACAAAAACAGTGCGGGAATCTTAAAGAGAAAAGTAAATATAAGGAAAAGAGGACAGGAGAGGAGAGGAGAGGGGAGAGAGGAGAAGGTCCACCCCAAAGGGAAGGGACAAAAGGGGAAAACAGACCCAGCACAGGAATCCCTCGGGGGCGCCAACTCTCGAACTCACAAGCTGTGAGCCCCTGAGGGTGTAGCATTATCGACGGTGCACCAGAAGTGGTGGGGTTATATGCACCCTGACTCCTTAAGGGCCTTGAGCACAAGGCAGGAGGTAAAAGGATAAGAAAAAGAAGGCTGACCCCTCACAGAATGAGGGTATCAGGAAAGATGAGACAAGGGCCAATTAAGGCGGGAATGTGAAAGACTCCCTAGGCCTCGGATAACCTAATACCGTCGGGGTCGGAAGAGAACAAGAGTTGACCAAGGGAGGTCGACAGGAAAGAAGAAAGAGAGGAGCCCGGCACAAGTAAGTGGAAGCAATGCCGGACTCAGCTGGGGCCCCGTGATCGCCAACCCCAAAACAGAAGAAATTGTATGGGATAGGCCTAGGTTCAGATCATTGGTGGACAAACATCAATTTGCTGCAAATCCCCGGTTCAGAGTATGGACAGAAGAAAGGAAGAAAAATCACAGTAAGAGAGTAAAGAGAAGAATGCTAATTCAAATTCACCTGTTCAATAGGTACAATCGTGCTCCTTAGTTGGGCAGAACGTTTAAAAAAAACAAGAAGTTCCGTAACGAACTAAAGAACCTACTTTTCTTAAAATTTAAGATTCTTGCCAATGATTAATCTATATGGATCTATCTAGAGTGATGACGAAATTAAGTTGGTAAAATCCAAATTTCTAATTAGTTCGAAATACTGTATAGGCTACCTGATATAATGTAGCCAAATAGAGAACTACAGTTGGCAGCCCTGGTGACTGAATATATTCTTAATTCCATCTCTTAAGGTACAGAATACAAAATTTGGTTGAAGTCCAATGGTTAGCATGGACGTTACATGCAGTTAAACATTGGATCTAACAGGGCGTAAAAACATGTTGGCAACAATGACATACATGTATTGGTCAGAAAAAAATCTGAAATATTATGATCTATTGTTGTGTCAATTTTGAATGAAATCCATTAGTTAGTTTAGAAGTTACATGCATTTTAAAATTGGACCTATCAGCAGGCTTAGAATCATGTTGGCAGCACTGGCGTAGGCGTATATTAATTACTCCAAATAGAATGCCGGGTACTATACGTGTGCAAAGTTTAGAGCTATTGGCTTGCATACTTTCTGATATATTGATATTAGGATAACAAAAATAGAGACAGTATTTATTAACAGTTGGCAGCCCTGGTTACTCTTAAGAATCGGCATAGTCATATCTGTTATGGTACACATAGCACAAACAAAATTTGGTTGAAATCCAAATGATAATATAGAAGTTACATGTATTTTAAGTTGGACCTCTCAGCAGACTTAGAATCATGTTGGTAGCACTGACGTATATAAGTTACTCCAAATTAATATAGAATGTCAGGTACTATACGTGTGCATAGTTTAAATCTGTCGGCTTGCGTACTTTCTTATAAATGGGTATTTGGATAAAACAAATTGAGAGCATTTATTAACAGTTGACAGCCCTGGTGGCTCTTAAGAATACGCTAAGTGATATCTGTTTATGTACACATAGCATATACGAAATTTGGTTGAATTCCAATTGATTGTGTAGAAGTTATATGCATTTAAAAATTGGACCTATCAGCAGGCTTATAATCATTTTGGCAACACTGCCATGTATGGCCTCCTGGAAATTAAACTGCAATATTTTTATCTATACGTGTGCCAATTTTGAAATAGCTCTCATTCATACCTTCCAAGATATCCAACATGGAGGTCAAATTTTAATTGCGATTTTTCAGCAGTTAGTAGCACTGACATCATTTTGAAATGTGGCCGTGAGATATTCAGGTTACTCCTACCAAATTTTGTTTCGATTGCTGAAGCCGTTTAGGAGTTGATAGGGGGGGGGACACACACACAGCCAGACAGACAGACAGACAGAAGGACAGACAGACAGATGGACAGACAGACAGACACACATTTGCCCGATCTCATAAGTCAACTTTTTCCTCATTTTTGCAAAATGTGAAAAGTAGGTTAATAATTTGAGGAAAATATTCGCGCCGTTTTTACTGAGGAAATTTGGATGAAAAGGCAATTTATCAGCACGCGGAGAAAATCTCGGACACATTCCGGAGAGGACGTTTGAAATTCTATGGGAATATTCTCAGAATGAGTGATCACAGGCTGACTAAAAGAAATCTAAATCTTACTCTCGCAATGAAAGCCATGAGCAACTGGCTGCTTGAAGTTGAAAAAGACCTTCTGGAAATTGACATGACAAGTGATATGGTAGGCCTACTGGACAGATCTAAATTCAGGGAACTAGTTGAAATCATCAATTTTCAGACCACCCAAACATTACATCCAACAGAACCTGGACGGAGGAGCAGAGAAATTGCCTTAGCGAGGAGATGAAGTGATTTTGCGAGAACAATAAAGCAAGATCAGCGGGGTAGATTCAATCACGCTTCTTCGACGGGCATAAATAAATAAATAAATACATAAATAAATAAATAAATAAATAAATAAATAAATAAATAAGTAAACAATTGGAACACACGGGAAAACTACACAAAATATCACCGACGCAGACTATAGAATCTCTGATACTATCAGAAATAGGACTTGGATGGACGTTTCAGATTTTAAATTCTAACTCACACTGGCTGGTGGTCTTGGAATCGGTTATCAATAGCAACCGGAGTGAAATAATTGGATTGCGAGACGAAGGCAAATACTGCACCAATCTTTTGTTTACAAGCGCAATCAAAAGTTAAGCAAACTGGGAATAATAATAGAAGTTCTGCGCGGAGTGAGAGAGTGAACGTGTTTTGTTTTCCTGGGAATTTTTAACTGAAATGAGATTTCGCTTCCCCGGGGACGAACTTTATAATACTGTGTGCATGTTTCACCCCAGCTTGAGTAATCAACACAGAGGGCTACTTATATTGGCTGCTACACTAAATTATTCTCCAGCCTGGCCAAGCCCAGGTACTGTAAACATGCATATTGTTCCAGCCTCAGCTTCCTCTGTGGAGCAGTGGCTGCATGTCCACTTCTTGATCTCAGGATTGTGACTCCAATGTGATTTTCATTTGAGACTGTTTTGCATTCCAGCGTCCAGTCTAGTCTGCAAGCCTGTGTTGGCAGCCGAGTTCCCTCTACGATCACTTATTAGAAGTTAGCACTGCGGCTTCCTCTGCTTCTATCTCCCTCGCCTTGAAATTGCTCAATAATAATATATTTATTGCAGCCAAATATAATTATCCTCCCTATATTATTCTGCTAAGGTCCCAATCCGGTTTTGTACCGAAAATAAGGTCCTGTTAACATCAACCTACACATATGGGGTACCTACAGGTTCCGTATAACCCCATGTGTGGCGGAAACGCACTCACTTCCTCTTTAAATGCCTCACAATTAAATGAATACCTTAAAAAATGTACATTTACAATCGGAGCACCATAACCTGGCGAGCCTGCCGCTAGAGCGCTGGGCATCACGGCGGCGACAGCCATCTGGCGGGAGCGTGGCGTACTGCTAGGCGAGCCAGCCGCTAGAGCGCAGGGCAACGTGGTGGCGGCAGCCATCTGGCGGGAGCGTGGCGTACTGCGAGCTGAGGTAACTCTCAGCAGATGGCTCCGGTGTGGTCTCGCCAAGACTTTCTCTGGGGTTCAATCCTTTGCAAATGTAAAAATTGCTGTAGAAGAAACTCCCGAGAAAACAATAACCGATGACTTCGTTGTAACATCGAATATTGTCTACAAGGAGGTGCTGTGACAAGTAAAAAAAACACTGTTCTACATAAGTCTTTGTGTTCTTCTCATGTACGTATGCCGTTTAACAACAATAAGTACACTTCTTCAATATTTAAAACTTCCTTCTCCCACATTCTTCCCTACTATACTATAAACCTACATTCACGTTGCGAAAGCTCGCACGGGCCCACTAGTTATTATTCTCGTGTCAGAAACATACAATAAAGCAAAACTGTACAGTAAATAAATACACATACATATATACACACAGTCAAAAATATTTACGCACTCTTCCAAACTCTCACAGTCGTGCTCATTCACTTATTGATAGTGTTCTTTCAGTGCAGTATTACAGGGTTGTTTACATACTGTAGATTACATTCACACTCTGTATTTGGATCATGAAAGGAAGGATTGTTGCAGATACAGAGATGAGCAAACTATTAGACTAGATTTCTGTTTTCAAACATTTTATTTTTTACTTTTCACTACTTATTGCAGTAAAAATGATTGCAATGCGCTTAATTACTTGAAATGTTTAAACAATAGTCTTAATTATATTTTCTATTAAGAAACTCACGGTATAATGACTATTTTGCATTTTCATTAAAAAGGAACCTTGCTAGTACAAAATGTGGTACGTTTTGAATTCGTTATTCTAGTTTTCGTGTGAATTCAGAGCAGAGGGATTCAAAGTGTTGTTATACTGATGTTCCCCTCTTGAACTATTCAAGGGTTCGTGGGCCATGGATTGAAATTACCTCATTTAGTGGGCTCATTCCAAAGTAATTGAAAAACGAGAAAACGGGCTCAGATCTGGCATCCCTCAGATACCCAATTCCCAAAACTCTATACGCAATTCCTTATCGAAAATTTGAAGTCCATCTGGAAAACACATTACTAAGTATGGTAATAAAATACGTCAGTAGGTCATCAATAAAATGCTTTACTACGAAAAAATTGTGAACGATATAAATTCTAACAATTGCACACCTCTGTAAGATGGTGGAAGACATGAACTGCCAATCTTGTGAAGACGTGTCTCGTCTCAAACTGTTCCTTTGTCCATGCTTGGGTCTGCCATGGCACCTGTGCCATAGAAGTCAGGACATATGTCTTCTCTTTTACTGATTAATGTTGTTAGTAATTTGTTTGATGCAGTTTTAGGTGGTGTCAGTAAAGTCCGCAAGTCTGCGATGAAAAAAGTTTCTTTTGCCAGAATATACACAAGTCTTGATTGTGAAGTCATTGCTACTCCCATCGCCTTCTTTAAGTGAACTTCTCTCACTTGTTCCAGTATGGATAAGTTCTTAACCGTAACGTATGACCAAATTATTTCTATGCCATAACTCAGTATTGATAATATTTTAACTGTGAATAATAATGTCACTGTCTCCAGACTATGGGATTGAATGTATATATTTCAAGCATAGCCATTATTGCTTTTTCTGGTTTCTCAATGGTGTGCTTTGTAAAGCATTTGACACAATTTTGCAGTGTGTCTAAGTATTTGAAATCTGAAACGATCCTTAGTTTTCTTCCCTCTATGAAGATTTCGGCTAATGCGGACGGTTTTCCTCCATTTCTGAAGACCAAAATTTCCTTCTTTGATATGTTTATATCGAAATCGTGGCTGGAGCACCATTCAACTATATCATTTACTGACTTCTGAAGTTTTAAAATATCTGGTATATTGACTTTCACGGCCAAGGAATTTTTCTTGGTTTGTGCCATGTTTTGTGCAGGATTTGCCTAGGAACACCTAGATTGGCTCATCAACGGGCTCTTGATGGCCGTGCCTGGACCCCCACACACGTAGCGAACTGCGCGCTACCTCCCTTCTTATGAAGCGCACGTGCGTGAGAGCCAATATTCCATCTTTTTGGAAGCCTTTATTGGGAGGTGAAAGGCTACTTGAGATTTTAGCTCTCACAGTAAAGAAGCGCATGTGCGCTTCATAAGATTGGAGGTAGCACGCACCTACTTCTGTGGGGGTCCGGGCACGGACACCAAGAGCCCGCTGATGAGCCTATATTGGTGTTCTTAGATGAAACCCCGCACAAGACACGGCATACGCCTACAACAATTGCTGAGTGTTATAATATCTGTAGAACCTATCACAATATTGTCTGCATAGACATAAAAATTACTCCCTTCCATTGCGTCATTCTTGAGATCTCTTCTGCTGTTAATAATGAATCTAACCAATTGCACCAAGTTCTACCTCTGCTTCGCTTGCCCTCTATAACTGAGTTCATAAACCTCTTAGGTAATCTCTCCTCACCCATTCTCATCAATCGCATGCCCTTCAACCTGAGTCGGTTCGTGAGAACATCCTGTGTGTTCATTTCTAATATAGTCTTAATTTATGGGCAGTACCTGCATACGAAAAATATTATTTCTTAATTACGAGTACCCTCCTGCCATTGCTCCTATCTAATTGTCCGCGCAATCATTCGGGCTATCCTCATATCAATTACCTCTAGTTTATGTATGGGATATCTTGAATCCACCCTACTCTCAAAGCAAGATTGGTCTAAAAATAGAGCACTGTAGAGAGAGAGTTTCATCAGTACACTAATTTATTACTTATAGAATACTGCATATCACAAGTGAGAACTAGTTGCATTGGCTTTTATACAATTTGAGGTGGGTTCGATTCCCTTTACAACCCGCATAGAAGCTAGTTTGTACATATATTTTGAGAGAATATTTCTAGACTCCCTCAAACTGTAATCTACTGGATATGCTGTCGTTGTGTATACTGTCTAATACCTATTGTATTCGTTTATAGGCATCAGTCTATGTTTTATCTGCAACAAATTATTATATTCATGGGATGGTTCCTAACTTAACGCAGTGGCCGCCTCCATACTAATCCTCGTCTCAATGACAAAATATACACACTAATACAGTCACCACAAATACAAATAATCTGCGTGTGTATATACAATATATAATACGTAAGCACACGAGGCTTAAATGATTACAATGTCCAAGCCCCTAAACCAAACAACAACAGCATACCTGTTGGAATATTTTCAACTTGAAGGTTTTATTTACAGTACATATGTGAACTCGTACCCATGGTTAAGGCTGTTGCAATGACAGCCGAAACGTCGGGAAACAATCATCGACACACGACGCGGCTACATTCTGAAAGTCTAAACAATAAACTAGACACGAAGCCTACGATCTAAATATTAATACTGTATTCATATACAGCACATCCAACGCATTTCACACAAATACAAGAAGTACCCGGGCTGATGACCAATGACGTCCAAAGCCTTGAATTCAAGCACCACTATCACCTCGCATAGTATTGACAAGCTGGAATTAAATCAGTTTCACATTTATGCCTATGTCGGCCACAATAACTTGAACAGGATGAGTTTGGTATATAATCTGTTGGAATTATCAGACAATTCTATTAAGCAGCCGTGAAATATTCCCGATATGTTATGGGTGAAATGAAGTCCGTTAAATCGGCATTAGTAAGATTCAAAAGGGCTTGTTGGATTTAATATTTTGCTGCATTTAATACGCAGTTTTCAATATTCGCAGGTTTAATCCGAGAGAAAGCCAATTGTATTAAAACAGTATTCACAGGTAGCAATAAAACGCACACAAGTAAATATATTCATTTGGTTATTATAATCATTCATATTTATCCTACCACAGTAAGGACCGGAGACTGGCAGAGGCCGTGTGGCGGTGGGGCACTGTATACTGCAGCATGTCGAGCAAGGCATTGACGATACCAGCAGCGTAGTGCCCAATTGGTTTAACACTTGCACTTCTTAACGTATTTATTACGCCTAATCATAATTACATGAATTTCAGAACCTACAGCGGTAGCTACACTCGCTGACGCGCAGCGCTAGGCCATGGAGCCAAGCTATCTGTGGCCTCGGCAGACGTGGGTTCGAGCCCCACCGTGGGCCGTCCTTGAAATAGTGTTCTGTGGTTTCCCATTTTCAAGTCAAGGAAAATGCTGGGACGGTACCTTCTAATAGGTAAAGCCCTACGCGGATGCAAATATCCGCGGAGAAACCCGTGGATATATTCAAACATTTTCGCCACGAGGATATAGTTTGTATGGCTGTGCAGATATTGGATAAACTGCGAATAATGTTTGGAGTGTGACCTGTTTGCCATCTCTTGATGAATGAAGTACATTTGCATTTGTCTGTTGGCACAGGCTAGAGTAAAATGTGACTTTTCACCGATGTCTCAGTCTCACTCATGGCTGTGATTATATGGAAGCTACTGAGGTATGGGTGGTGCTGAGTAATGACATTCAGGGCACAGTCAGTGCCTGTGATGCTGTGAAAGGATCTACTCATAGGGTTAGTACTGCTGTTCTGACTCAATGAGGAAAGAAATGGCAAACTACCTCACTCCTCATCTTGCCTAGTACGCCTCAATATAGCGCTGCCTTGGATTTTTGTGGGTATCTACCCACATAACCTAACGGCGATACTTTTTGAGGATCCAACCAGCCTTCAGGCTGACTACCTAACAGACAAACAATGTTTGGAGTAAATTTGAGGATAGTTTTTGGATTACAATCCGAAGTTGTTGAATATCATTACTAGAACCCGGATGATATGACACATATTTTATCGTTACATTTTTTTTTCATGACAAATGTAAGATGATTATTAACGCTAATATCAATTAAATTATGTCATTAAGCATAATTAACACTCCGAACTGAATAGTGTTGCAATTCTGCATGTATAACATTCATTTTGATCATAGCACGTGCCATACATAGCCTAAGGGAACGACTTTTCCTCAAATGTCCAGATGTGTTGCTTTATGCTTTATCTAATTAAAACTATTAGTGTAATGCCAGTAGATTCTGATAACGAACATGCGGATGCGGATAAAAGACGTGCAGATGCGGGGCGGATGTGGATAACGTTTTATTTATTCACGCAGGGCTCTACTAATAGGCCTCGACAACTACCTTCCACATCCTTGCCCAATTTCATTCATCTTCATCTCTCAATAACTCATCTCATGAGGTTGGCGTCAGGAAGGTCGTCCAGCCGTAAAAACTATCCACCTCAAAACCTTTCATCGCATCTTATCCCAAAACCCCTTGAAAAACGGGAATAATGAGGAGTAGACATCTTATATATTAAAATAGTTTTCAAAAAATTTCACCCTTTACTAAAACTGAAATATCTCGGGAAGTATTTGCGCTACGACGACGTTTGTTGTCTTAAAATGTAATGCCCGTCAAGCACCGTCGATTGATACCCACCTTATTTGATTATATCATTCGAGTATTAAAATAATTGCGAATATTTCTTCCTTCAAGGTCTCACGAAAATAGAATCGAATGACTTGATGGACATATTGTCGCTAGGCGACAACGACTAACACTGTATTATGATATTCAACGCCGCCACAATAATAAATCTAACTTGATATTAACATAGAGTTCCCTAATTATGTCATGATATCGTTAACTTCTACCTGCTCCACTCGGGCGCTAATGTCGCATGTGTCCGTACAATAAGTAGAAGGAGATTCTGTGCACATAATTTAATTAAAACTTCTCAAAGAATGAATTACTTTGAGACTGAAATGCTCATGCACAATCAGCATTCATTTTGCTAATGACACTGTCATGTCAACATCTCTTTGAATGACAACAAATACTGTATACGAAAGACAACTAATTTCACGAAGATGCCGCTACAGTCGAATGTTGGAACCGCCATTTTGTATTGTGTATCCGATCTTTCTGTTATATAGTCTTTGGTCTCACCAGCTGCAAACTGTCTTCTTTTCGTTTCATCATTCGTCCTTATACGTTGTGTGCTCAATCAATACAATGAATCATATTATGATGAATGAGAGGCGACACTCAATTACAAATGTTATAAAGATTAAAGGTGACGGTAATTGTCTGTTCAGGTCATTGGCATATTGTGAGTACAGTAATCACAGTTTATTTACACAGGTTAGAAAGCGAATTGTAAAACATGTTACAGACAAGTGGAATAATTATTCTTCCTTTATTGTTGGCAAAAACGATATTTACGAAACTGTTATCAATACGAGCGATGATTCCATAATGTGTATGTCTATGAATGGTGTTCATGGAGGTCATGTTCAGTTAGTTGTCGCTGCTCAAGTTTGCAAAACGAATATTTATTCGTGGAGAACTACTGTCGTATGGAAGGTGACCGGTTAAAATATATACGTCATCAACAAACGAAGTTACGAGTTGATACATATGCCGGTTTAGCAGACGCCTTGCATGTACGAGCAGAAAATGAAAATCTCTGAGTCGGTCGTATTGTAGTTTTGCCATCTTCTTTTACAGGTAGCCCAAGGAAAATATTGCAATATTATCAGGATGCGATGACGATAGTGAGGAAGTTTGGTAAGCCAGATTTATTCATTACGTTCACCTATAATGCGGGCTGGCCTGAAATACTCAACAGCATTTATCTCTGGGAAACGGCTAATAATAGGCCTGATATTGAAGTGAGAGTTTTCCATTGCAAAGTAAAGGAATTGCTACGATTGATTAATGTTAAGGAAATTTTCGGTAAAAGCATATCTATTTACAGTGGAATTTCAAAAACGAAGTCTCCCGCACATCCATTTACTCTTAACATTAATGGAAGATTGTAAGTTTTGAGAAATTTCTGACATTGACAGTGTGGTGTCAGCCGAAATACCAGATCACGAGGATGCAGCACTATACGAGTTGATAAGGCGTCATATGGTACATGGTCCTCGCGGATCTTTGAATCCTTCTTCAGTCTGTATGAAAGATGGCGTATGTATGAAAGATTTCCCTAAACAGTTTCAGGAAGAGACCAAAGATAATGCCAATGGTTATCCTTCGTATAGGAGAGGAAATAATGGACGGATTATTATAAAAACAATTCGAGGCATTGACATTGTAATCGATAGTCGATTCATTGTTCCCTACAATCCATTTCTTTTACTTTACTTGCAAGCTCATATTAATGTTGAAATATGCTCAAGTGTTAGGAGTGTTAAATACATCCACAAATATCTTATATATTAAAATCCACAAGTATGTGTATAAAGGTCATGACTGCTGCATTGTTAAAATATGTCATGAAGGCGAAACGGTGAACTACGATGAAATTACTTCTTTCCTAAATGCTAGATATGTTGGTCCAACAGAAGCCGCATTCAGGATATTTTCATTTCACATGCATGAACAGTCACATTCTATCGTGTAATTACCAGTTCACTTGCCAAACTTGCAAAATATCTATTTTAAAAATGATAATGCTCCTGATATTTTACTTCAAGCACAGTTGCGCAACACGGAATTACAAGCGTGGTTCAAGTTAAAACAAGATACCCAAGCCAGAAGTCCGTATATATATATATATATATCCTGAAACACCAGTACATTACGCTGGAATAAGAGCAACTGCCAGTGGCAAAAAAGAAAAAATGTTACAAATACTATAGGAAGAAGGTATAATGTTTCGCCTACAGACACAGGAAGGTATTATTTACGCCTGTTATTGCTTCACGTCATAGGTGCTACCAGCTTCCAGGATCTACGAACATACAAAGCAGTTGCCTATTCTACTTATAAAGAAACAGCTAAGGAGCGAGGTTTGCTGATTGACGATTCTGAATGGCAGCGTTGTTTGGCAGAAGCATCACAATTTCAGATGCCTTCTCGGTTACGACAATTATTTTCATACATATGTATCTTTCAGCCCCCTTCAAATGTAAGATAGTTATGGGACATTTTCAAGAATTCATTTTCAGAAGATTATCTGCAGTTTCACGAACCTAACATTGCATATCAGTTCACTCTTATACATATTTCTAATACATTAAAGCTCCATGGTCTTCCCATTACTTCTCTCGAATTGCCAGCTATTATTGATAATTTCCCTCAGACAAATTTACCAATGAATTATCCAAAACTTAATGAGGATCAATTAAGTCGGATGATAAACCAAGCAAATGGAAACCAAACGGCTATAATTACAGAAATATTGGGGTTAGTACAAAACAGCAATGAAAGGATGAGTAATGCATATTTCATTGACGGTCCAGGGGGCACCGGGAAAACATTTCTTTACCAATGCTTGATTCACAGTTGCACAAATTTGGGGTTAAATGTAGTTTCTGTTTCATGGACTGGTATTGCAGCAATGTTACTACCTCAGGGGCGCACTGTACACAGCCAGTTCAAGTTACCTCTACATTTACGTGAAAGTTCTGTATCAGGAATAAAGGGTAACAGCAAGGAAGCTTTTTATATTCGTTCAGCAAAACTTTCATCTGGGATGGAGCCTCTATTGCTAATAAGCACGCGTTGATGTGTGTAAATCGGTTGCTCAAGGACATCATGAATAACGACGTGCCTTTCGGAGGAAAAATTATCATCTTAGGTGGGGATTTTAGGCAGGTATTGCCTGTTGTGCCTCACGCATCTAAAGCAGCTTCAGTCCAAATGCCAGTAAGGTTCTCTCCTTTGTGGCCATTATTCAAAATTTTTAAACTCAACAAAAATATGCGAGCGGGTACAGATCAACGTGACTTTGCAATCTTCTTGACACAAATGGAAGATGGAGAAAATTCAGAATTAGTCCCACGCTGAAAAATATTTCACGCTTTTCAAAAATAGCGATTTTTGCACCTAATAATGAACATTGTAAAGAAATCAATGATAAAGTTTTAGACCTAATCCCAGGATCATCGAGAACTTACATCAGTGTGAATAATTTGATTACTGAAGATGAGAGTGAACTTCTACAATTCCCAATAGAATTTTTAGACAGCATAGGCATAAGTGGATATCCACCTCATATCCTTCGACTAATAGAAGGCTCAATTGTGATTTTGTTGAGAAATATTAATGTTACCCTAGGTCTGTTGAACGGTAATAGACTGCTGGTTTGGAAGATGCATGCCAATTGCTTACACCTGGAAATTATTATTGGCGTAAATGTTGAAAACAATGTCCTACTCCCTCGCCTTGACCTTACGACATCAGATACTTCTATGCCATTTTCCTTCAAAAGGAGGCAGTTTCCAGTACGTTTGGCTTTTTGTATAACTATCAGTAAAGCTCAAGGTCAAACACTAGATCTAGTAGGCATTTATTTACCTCAACCGGTGGTTAGCCACGGACAACTTTACTGTATGCCGCACTATCGCGAGCAAAATACTTTCATGACGTCAAAGTTCAAATAGAACCAAAAGGCAAGCGAACAGCAAATGTCGAATGGAAGGAAGTACTATTAGAATTTTGAAACGAATGTTGCGGAGGAGCACAGACCTCAGCAAACGGGGCACACAGATTAAATAACAATTATACAAGGGCGTCCGCATCCCTAATAGGATAACTGTCCTGTGGTAATGGTAAAAAAAAACTATTGTCCTACATCGGTGATTACTATCCTACATCCTGCTATTTCATTCCCTCAGTTCTATAACCAAGATATACTCAATCAAATTTACAGCTTAATAAATATTAATTCCTTCTGTGTGAGTTATCTTTTCATTTCTCATCAATCGCTTTTACTTACTGTTCTATCTGTAGGGGTGGAGGCGATAGCTGTCTTTACAGAGATGTGCAAATTATTAGATTCGATGTCAGTTTTCCAAAATTGCATTTTTACTTTTCACGGTTTAATGCACTAAGTATGTTTACAAGGCGATGAAATTACTTCAAATGTTTAAGAAAGACTCCTAATTATATTTTCATTTAAGAAACTCAAATTAAAATGATTTTTTAGAATTTCCACTAACAGAGGAGCCGTGCAAATGCAAAATGCCACACGTTTCGTTTTTATTACTCCCCTCTACTTTACGTGTGAATTTAGAGCGGAGGGATTTCGGGTCTTTTAACTGATGAACGCTATTGAACTATTCAAAGATTCATGAACTATGCATTGAAAACACCTGACTTGAATTCTAAAGTCAATTAAAAATTGAAAATGGACCCAGCTCAGATATCCCTCGGAATCCAATAATCTGATAGTTTCCAGACGCAATTCCTAATGGGAAAAGGTGTAATTCTACGGGAGAGGAAACACTACTAAGCAGGACAACAAAACAAGTTGGTCAATAAAATGATTTTGAATAAAAGTAATTATGACTAATTACAATTATTGTATTTAATTCTATTAATTTGCACAACTCTATATGTTTCCCAAGAGTTACATCTCTAAATTCAAATATAAGAGACCCATCTTTTATTTTAAATTTTTACCATTGCTCATAAGTAGACAAAACACCAAATTGTACCGCTGTGGCCTTACATTGTGTGGATATCTCTATCTACTTAGTATAAAACAAAGTTCCCAATTCTTGGATGTAACGGGTAATCTCGAGAGCAACTTGATGGATTTTGATGCGGTTTTCACCATTGTGTAAAGGATTTCTCGATGAAAGAAGCCGAGCATTTACGATTTCAGTGAATTGAGTTGAAGAAAATCCTAACGTCCATGTGTCTTTTAAGCTTACACTGGGTAAACCGTTAAAAATATCGATATTCTCTGAGAATGAGAATTGTTCAGCATGAAAAGTTCTGCAAGAAAGTCCGCGACAGCTCCCATATCGACCACTGTAAATGTTTTATGTTTTCATTTCCTCCAGCAATCCCCATTCAGTGGAAATTTAAATTACTAGCTTCAGAGTGAGTTTACGAGCTTTCGGGCGACCTATCACCCTAACTTCAGCCAGCTTCAAACTGCCGAGTCGTGTCGAGTTAATTCTTCAGAGAAGAGAATAGCTTATGTATTTGGAGTTAGCTGTTCACCTCGGCCTGACGTCCGTGCGCCTTTTAAGCTTACGCAGGGTAAATAGTGGGACACACACACATAAGACAGGCAGACACCCACACATTTGATCTCATAAGTCTACTTCATCATTTACCCTAAAGCGAAGGTACCGTAAATATCTGTTCAGGTCACTAGCATGAAGACATGCAAATGTCATACGGACAGAAGTGCTGTAGGATTGTTGAAGTGAATGCTGCGGAGCAGCACGGGTCTTCTAGTACATACTTAAATACATTTCAGAGTAGTTGCTGGAAATGCTGTCCTTCAATTTCTAAACACACGTTGCACCGATGTAAAAAAGTTTCCGTACACTCACTGATATCTCGTATCAGTGCAGTTATTTCGTTTTTGTGAGCATGACAATATAATTCAAATTGTGAAATGTTTAAAAAGAATCTTGCAAATTAAAAGGACATTCACTTTCAAAAATCCACTGTCAAAACTAATTCAACACATTTTGTGCAATATGGGCTAACAGTCCTTAGTGGGCAGCGCCCTTTCAGCCCTTAATGGCGCATCGCCGCCGATTCTAGCCATTTAGTACAGTACGTCATCCTCAATGAAACTTTGCCTTTCTGTGTGGTAAAGCTTTGTACCAAACACTCTGACTTGTTATATTTGTACTCTCTAACGCTTTTGGTGCGAACACAAATAGCATTCTCTGTGATTAGCGGTCAGGTCTGCAAGACACCCACACAGCATACCACGGTGTCGTGTTTCAACCCCTGCGCTGCGGTTACCCAACCAGCACAGGGCTTTGTGCGGCTTGTTTGAAGTCGCCCTATGCTGTATACCTCCATGATCTATGTGCCGTTCAGATAGTAGGCAGGTTTTATGTAGATTTCATTAACAAGCTACCTATTACAGTGGGTATAATAATATTATAATATCGTATGGCCTCGGTTGCCGGGTGCAAGCTTTGTAATTTGACACCCAGAGGGTAGCTTGCATGTGGAATTTCGATGTTCCTTGAAGCACTATGAAAGTCAAGTAGGTTAGGTATCTAAGCTCCTTGAACACTATAGCGCTTTCTAGTTGAAAAATGAGGAACTTTGTGTTGGCGGAAACTCCCGAGATTAATTTTGCCATTATGAACACGGCCTACTGAATTCAAATGGGTTCTTGGACATGCCAACATCGTATGACATGCGTGTCGTATTTTTTCCGCCTTTCAAAAATCCCTTACCATGGCCAGGAGCGAACCTGCAAGCTTGGGGTTAGTAGACCGACACGCTATCCACTCACCCACCGTGGCACTATGATGCGACTTTCGGAATATTTCGACATATCTTCGCCTTTCACATCCTCCAGACCCCATAATCACCGTCAGAAACCTATTCCATCGACGTATATTAGGGTTGTAGTTTAATAAAGTACAGATTACATACTGGTTAAGGTAAATTACAAAGAAAATTTAGAGTAACTTAAATGTGATGTGCGAATGTTAGAAACAGATTGGAATAACAAGATTTTTGAAAAATTGGATCAAGTGGTTAGGGTAGTTCGTTACTATATTCGGTTAACACAATATAATCCCAATTACTGAGACATACAAAACAAGTAGTTCCGTAAAGAACTAAATAGCCTTTTTTCATATATCCCACTGGTCTTTTCCGTTAAAATTCGCCTGCCTAATACAAGGATTTTCCGAGAAACAACTATATAAATATTTAAATTTCGCGTCATCACCATTTTGAATTTGTGGTCATCAGGTTATTAAAAAGCCCATAGGTGAACTTATGTCAATAGCCTCTATCAATGTACAAAATTTCAGTTGATTGCTGTAATACCAATGTAGATTGGGGGAGATTGAGAACAGTCGAAATATTTCCGATGATCGCCATGTTGAATTTCTTTATATTTAGGCCCTAGAGTTATGTACCATCAGATGAAAAATGTTGCATGGGTTTATTATTCAAACGTTCACTTCAATCGCATGATTAGGAAACAAGAATGAAAAATAATAATTTTAAAATTTCCCACAGCCGCCATATTGTTGAATTAAATCAGATGCCAGTAAATAACATTTTGTATAAAAATTGTGTCTACCACGTTTTAATGCGCTGGGCTGATTAAATCTTGAGAAAGTGCCGTTTAAATATTTTAAATGCGTTTGACCGCCATGTTGGTTTTGTACTTAGCATATTTTTAGACTACTTTGGTTTTTTTGCAAAAAAATAAAGTAGGCTTATGAGATCAACTCAGGGCCAAAAAGTGTGTGTCTGTCTGTGCGTCTGTGAGTGGTGTGTGTACTCTGCATGTCTGTCCCCGCTATCAATTCAAACATGGTGTAACCGAATTGAACGAAATTTGGTACAGAGGTAGCACTAGCAAAGGGCACCTGAGTGTTATGTATTATATCGCGTCAAAACTGAATGGCGGCCACTCAAACGTTCAAAACGTAAAATCAAATAACGACTTAACTGATCATTTGATCTCTACCAAATTTGGTAACAAGGTACCTTCATATGGGTACTACAAGGTCATCCGCCGTACAATTACAGATTGGTGGCCGTGTGAATTATGCAAACTTTATAATACATAACTTGGGACCCACCAGTTCCGATTATCGAAACAGGAATCTTTTAAACTGTTCTAAAGGACATGCATGACCCGTTCGAAATTAAAGGTATATTTTGAAATATTTTAAAGCAGAAGTGTCTTTAAAAACCTGAGTCGTCTGGGTTTCTGGACAAGATAGCAGCTGATCTCTTGCTCTGACCGATATTTGACTAATCTGAGTATATTATATGCAATGTAGCCTACATATAGAAATAATATAAACTTTAAATGGATTATGATTAATATATACTACAATGAAGAAATCGTTTAGTGCATGTCATTATTTGCTAAGACGTTGTATGTAAATCGATTCATAAAGCTTGATATCCGTGGGCTCATTTGGCTCTGTGGAAGCGCCTCTGCCTTATAACCCGAAGTTGCGTGGTCCTAATCGCATCAGTTACATTTTTATTTCGTTTTTTTTTGTATTTATTGATTTATAACTACTCAGATGTTATAATGTTAAGCATAGGCCTATATAGTGTGTATTTGCGATCGAAATTATTATATTTGTACTTAACACCACATATTTCAACACACGACTACATAGATTAAAATTCGTTGTCCTTGATTCTTGGTAGAGTCTATTGTTGTTGTTGTTTTGTTGGTTTGTTGTTTTGCAGCATCATGGTCTTCTAGTCCCATGTACTTGGGTGAGTGTAGAAGTTGTCTGATAACCTGTGTCACTGTGTTGTCTGTAGGCTTACTAGTGTGTGTACTCTTATACGAGGATTGGTTTGGGTAGGAATCTGTTGTTGTTGTTGTTTCAGATGAGATGCATGGACATCATGGTCATTTACCCCCATGTGCTTGGGTGAGTGTTGAATTTTGTCTGATAACCTGTGTTATTGCGATGTCTGTATTCGTGTGTGTATATATAATTCAGGTGAGGATTCAATCAATGAACGTATACTCTCCGTATAGCATGTTGTATTTCAACAAGCTACTACAACCAACATTCAATTATACTCCTTGAAAAGGACAAAGAGTTATAACAATACCCATGCATTTAGGAGAAAAAACTGAACATCTTGTTAAGCATCACATAGCTGAACCTATATGAGTACTTTCTATCACTGTACTAAAGTTTATGGTGATATCGGTGATAGTTTCGGAGATGTAGAATGCCGGTGAAATAATTCGCACAACCGCCATGTTAGACTGGTGAGACGTAATAACATTTTAATGTCGTGGTCGGGGTCGGGCAAATAGTACTATGTTCTTACCGAGATTCATTGAAATTGCTCCAGCCATTTAGATTGTATTAGGGGGAAACACACATACATACGCACACGGACAATGGGTAAACTTATAAGCCGGTTTTTTATAAATGAAAATAGGCTGAAAAATTACCTGAATAAATTACATGTGTTTAAATTATATATTTTGGTATGGACTACAGAAGAGGGAGAAAGCTATGGGATGACATGTTTCGCTCGTCAACCGAGCATCATCAGGTCAATGATTAACCATCTCAAAGTAAGAGGTGTAGAAGGAGAGGAGGCCACAGTGCTAACTGCTAAGATCATACACGTTCAATGCCAAGACAGATGGATATGGAAATTTTAAAAACGCATATCCAAAGTGGGATTCGAACTCCCTCCAGCTCTGCATTATAAACTGAAAGTCTACAACGCATAGGCTTAAGCTACGAAGACAACGAGAAGAGCGTGTCCTATTTAACTAATTAAAGCATGTTTACATACAATTGCCAGTTCTCCTAAATACGTTCTTCAAACCATTTTAAGCTTCTGCTACGAATAAGGTCTTCTGTATTTCCCTTCCTTTATAATCATGGCCCAGGATATCTCGAGGAAGCATCGCAAACAGCGACGACTGCTACACGCTTCTTGATCTGTACGTCATGTTTCTCCAGGATGAAACCGTGTCTAGGCATGCGCGAGAGTCGTAAAGCATATTTATGTTCAACCCTGACTATTATATGTCAGAAAACTGTACTATAATGAGGCTCATAATAACACTATTAGCCTACTTTCGATTTTTGCAAAAAATGAAAGTAGACTTATGAGATCAACACAGAACGAAAAATTGTGTGTCTGTCTGTGTGTGTGTGTGTGTGTGTGTGTGTGTGTGTGTGTGTGTGTGTGAGAGTCTGTGTGTGTGTGTATGAGTGTGTGTACTCCAATTGTCTGCCCCCTCTACCTATCAATTCGAACACGGTGAAACCGAATTGAACGAAATTTTCCCCAGTGTCTTGTTTTATATCGCCGCCATCTTGACGAAAACGTAATGGTGGCCACCCAAATGTTCAAAGCATAAATTAGATTATGACCAACCTAATCTTCGGATCTCTACCAAGTTTTGCAACATCATACCTTTATGTACGAAGAATCTTTTGACCGATCTACAAGGTCATCAGCCCAATAATTTGCGGATGATGGCCGTGTATATGGGCAAATCGATTCCCCATATCTATTCAAACACGATGAAACTGAATTGAACGGAATTTGGTACAGAGGTAGCACTAGCAAAGGGCACCTCAGTGTCATGTTTAATATCGCCGCCGTCTTGACGGAAACGTAATAGTGGCCATCCAAATGTTCAAAGCTTAAAACAAATTACGACCAATCTAATCATCTGATCTCTACCAAATTTTGCAACAACATACCTTTATGTGAGAAGCGTTCTTTGACCATGCTACAGGGTCATCAGTCCAACAGTTTGCATATGGCGGCCATGTATGTGTGCAAATCGATTCCCCCTGTCAATTCAAACACGGTAAAACCGAATTGAATGAAATTTGGTTCAGAGATAGCACTAGCAAAGAGCAACTCAGGGTCATGTTTTATATCGCCACCAACTTGACGGAAACGGAATGGCGTCCACCCAAATTTCAAAAGCTTTAATCAAATTACGACCAACCTAATTATTTCATCTCAACCAAATTTTGCAACATCATACCTCTTTTTGGGAAGCATCTTTCGACTGAACTACAAGGTCATCAGCCCAATAGTTTGCAGATAGCGGCCATATATTAGTGCAAATCGATTCACCATATAAATTCAAACACGGGGAAACCGAATTGAATGAAATTTTGTACAGAAGTAGCACTAGCAAAGAGCACCTCATATTCATGTTTAATATCCGTATAACACGTTGTATTTCAACAAGCTACCACAACCAACATTCAATTATACTCCTTGAAAAGGACAAAGAATTATAACAATATCCATGCATTTAGGAGAAAGTAGGCTTCTTTACTGAACATCTTGTTTTTCATTATGAAACAGTTTCTCCCACCAATCAGAGCTCAAGAAACAGTCGTTTGACCAATTTGATAATGATAGCATCGCACCTGTACTGAGTTCCAAGGCCTTCTAATTTAAATTTCACTGCGTGGCCTAGTGTCATAGTAGGTTAATCGAGGAGGCCATGGTTAAATACAAGGCATTGTCTGCGTCCCATGCGCTCTGTTCAGTACATAAAACTGGCGAAATCTCGACAGATATTGATCAATATTTATGTTCGAGCATAAATTAGTTATAATAATTATCGTCGAACATAAACAGTCGTATGCAACTCGCCTATAATAGTAATTAAGACACTCGTATGGAAATTATAAAACTCGCATACGCTCGTTTTATAAACTTACTCGTGTCTTAATTATTGCCATTATAGGCTCGATGCATAATGTAGTGTTATGTAATTAGGATCCTGCATAGCCTCGTGAAACGAATCAACTATAATTACGCAATAGCTCTCGTATTTAAGTTTAATAGGAATCAACTAGGGCCGGCTCCGTGATCTTGAGGTAGCGCACCTGCCTCTCACCCGGAGGCCCCGAGTTCGATTCCCGGCTCCGTCAGGGATTTTAGAAACTGACGTGAGGGCTGGAACGGGGTGCACTCAGCCTCGTGAGGACAATTGAGTAGCTGTCTGACAGTGAGGCAGCGCCCCGATCACAAAAACCAATATTAACGGCCGAGGGGACCCGACGCGCTGATTACGCGCACCCCAGTATCTGCAGACCAAATGGCTGGGCAGCGGTCGCTTGGTAGGCCTAGGCCCTTCATGGGCTGTAGTGCCAGGGGGGTTAGGAATCAACTAACTAATCGCTAGTAAAGAGTTGAGTGATCCGATTTAACGTAATTCCTTGTCGGTGTTACGTTAACTAGCGTTTCTGTTTGGTGAAATGCTCGTGAAAAGTTAAATAACCTTTACTGATGAATTAACAGATGATTGACGTTAGTGAAAACGGTCCTCATGCCGTTCCATTATCTCCAATCAGAATATTGGCAGAGCTGGGAATTGCACCTGGGCCTCCCGAATGACAGCTAACAACACTACCACGAAGTGCAAATAAAATGTTTGTATATTTTCGTGTCGATGTTTAAATTATTTGTCCAACAACCACCTTTCTTCACACCTTCATCATCTCGAACCGTAAACAGCCCAAAATGAAATAAGGGTATTTGAAGGTGCACTGGTAATCAGGTGATTTTACTTTTCTCATATTACAATTTTGACAGACTCTTGTATAACTCGTTACTCATTTCGCATTAAAATATTTCCGTAAATAGTTCAACTCATTGTGTAGGGAAGTTCTATTTGTATCCGTTCAGTTTAGCAATACGTGAGCATATATCTCACCTGAGGGCGTGGCTCACCCCTTGATCAATAGCTCTTTCCAGGTCGAGATGACCTGTCCCTCCTAAGAGCGTGGCGGAGAGAAATGGCTATGGAAAGTTACCTCAAGCACGGTAGGTGAAGTGTAACTCTGTCTTTAGTTGTGCCCGAGTTGTGTCAATAGAACAAAGCACTCTCTCTGTGGAAATCCCCCAGAGACATTCTGTATTTATCATTATCTTGAAACGGTATTACAGTACTTGCTATTTTGAGCTTAAAACTGTATGTCAGTTAGCTGTACATTATTTGAGCTTAGCCGGATCAGTTAATATAATTTTGTAGAATATTAGGTAGTTGGCCCTGAGGCTGGTTGGAATCGCAAAATGCACCAACCCATAAGTTATGTGGATAGAAATCTCCCAAAACTAAATGATAAATCACATTAGGCAAATTGAAAAATGACAAAGTTTGGCATTGCTTTGCACTGGAACAGTATTGCAGCTCTGTCCCTATGCACAGTGCCTTTATAGCATCACAGGCATTGGCTGTGAATAACTTGATAATTAATTAATTTACTTAAGTATTTATTAATTTATTTGTTTATTTGTTTGTTTGTCTTTTATTTATTTGTTTGTTTGTTTAACTAAAGAAATATTAATTAATTTATTTAGTAATTTATTTATTTTCTTATATAGGTGTATAAAAGCCGATGCAGTGAGTTCTCAGTTGCGATCTACGTTATTCTGCAAGAAAGAAGTTAGTGCAGTCATGGAACCATTCCAACGTCGCTCAGTATTTACACTGATGATTATGATGATAATTGTTGGTTTAAGGGGCCTAACATCTAGGTTATCGGCCCCTAATGATCTGGGTGATAGCGAAAATGGCAGTGAAATGGAAACCAGAACGAAAATTAAGTCAGACGGAAAAGACTTACAAAAAGGAACCCAGATTGAAACAACTCACAAAATGTTCTTACAAAAGGGAATTTAGAACGAAAAGATTCACAAAAGGAATAGATTGAAAAATACGCACAAAATGTAGGCTAGGTTCAAAATACGTAAAAAATGCAATGCAGAGTCGAAATACTTACAAAAAGCAATTGAAATTCAAAATACTTACAAAATGCGAATGAGATCGAAAATACGTACAAAATGCAATTGAGGTTCAAAATACTTACAAAATGTAATTGAAATTGAAAATACACAATGCAATGCAGATTGAAAGATCCCATTTCCAATCCAAAATATTCACAAAGTACAATTAAAATTCATAATACTTAAAAAATGCAATTGAAATTGAAAATGCTTGCAAAATGTACGGTAGATTCAAACTACAGATTTGGATAGACAATACTTACAAAATGCAATTTAGATTGAAAATACTTGACAAAATGTAATTTAGATTCAAAATAACCACAAAATGCAATTGAGAATAAAAATACTTACAAAATGCCCACCACACAAAAATGCAATTGAGATTTAAAATTCTTGCGAAATGCGGTTGTGGTTGAAAATACTTACAAAATGCAATGTAAATTCAAAATACTTACAAAATGCGAATGAGATCGAAAATACGTACAAAATGCAATTGAGGTTCAAAATACTTACAAAATGTAATTGAAATTGAAAATACACAATGCAATGCAGATTGAAAGATCCCATTTCCAATCCAAAATATTCACAAAGTACAATTAAAATTCATAATACTTAAAAAATGCAATTGAAATTGAAAATGCTTGCAAAATGTACGGTAGATTCAAACTACAGATTTGGATAGACAATACTTACAAAATGCAATTTAGATTGAAAATACTTGACAAAATGTAATTTAGATTCAAAATAACCACAAAATGCAATTGAGAATAAAAATACTTACAAAATGCCCACCACACAAAAATGCAATTGAGATTTAAAATTCTTGCGAAATGCGGTTGTGGTTGAAAATACTTACAAAATGCAATGTAAATTCAAAATACCCACTAAAATGCCCTGCTCCTACATTGAAAGACTTACTAAATAGCAATTTAGATTGTCAATCTTTACAAAATGCAATTGAGGTTGAAAACAATCGCGAAATGCAATTTAGATTAAAAAAAACTTACAAAATGCAACGTAGATTAAAAAATACCTACAAAATGTAGTGGACATGAAAAAAAACGCTAAAGGGAATTTAGATACACGGGGAGCCAAGTATCAAAAACAGTGCGGGAATCTTAAAGAGAAAAGGAAATATAATGTAAAGAAAACAAGGGGTCTGACCCCTCGAAGAAGGAGGGATCAGGAAAGATGAGACAAGGGCTAATTAAGGCGGGAAAGTGAAAGACTCTCTAGGCCTCGGATACCCTAATACCGTCGGGGTCGGAAAAGAACAAGAGTTGACCAAGGGAGGTCGACAGGAAAAAAGACAGAGAGGAGCCGGGCACAAGTAAGTGGAAGCAATGCTGGACTCAGCTGGGGTCCCGTGGTCGCCAACCCACTTCCCACAAGGTGTGAGCCCATGGGGGAAGTATTTAGACTGACCTTGCTGTATGGAAGTGAGACCTGAGTAGATTTTACCTCATAAATAAGCGAGAGTTAACTGATATGAGGGTAGCACGATTGCTTGCTGGGACAAATAGATGGGAGCAATGGCAAGAAGGTAAGCCGGCTCCGTGGTGTTGGGGTAGCGCGGCTGCCTCTCACCCGGAGGCCCCAGGTTCGATTCCCGGCTCTATCAGGGATTTTAGTGCTAACTGCTAATAGGGTAACATGGAAAGGGAGGCGACTTGTTGGCAAACAGAGGCTTGTAGACTACACTGGACACTGAAAGACAAAACAGACTCAAACGAAATTCATTTATTTATTTGTTTGTTTATTTATCTATTTATGCGTCAAAAGTTGCCACCAAACAATTTATGGATGGCAGATGGAGAAATTACAACCTCCACAAACGTATAGTACTACCAGCTCCGTAGATAAGACTGACATGGTAACACCAGAAACGTGAATCTCCGTGTTGCTGAAACTTTACATACATGTTGGCCACACTGCTAGAAAAACATCTGTGGTGATATTTCATCTCACCTTGAGAGATCGAAATTGTAAACTTTCGAATACCCTCGTTAGACTTGGATGCAGCCAAGTTGGGTGGACTTGCTGAGTTCTCATATCATCTCCATTACCCATACGCGGCAGTTGTATCTGTTTACCTCCCCAGAAATGTGCAATGTAGCCTCGTCAGAAAAACAGACCATATCAAGGTATGTCTCAGTTTTGTCAATTTTCGTGAGATCTGCTTCCGAAAATGCCTTCTCGGCTTATTGCCAGGTTTCAGTTTCTATCGTAAACCCATTTTGAGATTCTCTTGTAGAAACAAACCGACAATAATTATCTCTATTACTTTTACATTTTGTTGTAATGTACATTCAAGCCAGACACGAATTTTACCAGGTGTATCAGCTGCCCCTAATAATATTGTCTATGCAGCCCAACTAGCGTGGTTATCAGGAAGGTGGATATTTCTCTGCTTGCATCCCGTATGGTACTAACGCACTGCAAGCATATCCTGCAAACGATATTGAACACTATTATTTTTATAATTTTAAATGATCTTGTCGACTTCGTCGTTACTCTGAGGTCTGGAGTTACGTTACGGCGATGGGACGAAATGTACCGAGAATGCACTGAGGTGTGTGACGTCATAGTACCGCTTGAGCTCCCTCCTTTCCCCGCGCGCTCCACTGAGCGTGACGAATCCAGCCAGCTACCTCCTTTGACCTTGGTTTGCACTTGCTAATGGACTTTGAGTTCACTCAGTTTGCTGCATGATCATGAGGCTTTCACCCAGCATTTTTCAGCATTTGTAGCATTTAAATTGATATAAAGTCTAGTCTTTCAGACTGACTATCACTCTATTTTCCCTTAATGTGACTACAGATTATTGCGAGGGAAAGATAATAGGGTTAATTTTGGTTTGCAGTCTGCTCGCAGTGCATCATTACCATACGGGATGCAAGAAGAGAGATATCTAAATTCCTGACAACACGCGAAAGT
Organism: Meconema thalassinum; assembly: GCA_946902985.2. Taxonomy (NCBI): domain Eukaryota; kingdom Metazoa; phylum Arthropoda; class Insecta; order Orthoptera; family Tettigoniidae; genus Meconema; species Meconema thalassinum. The sequence goes on from OX336388.2 coordinate 589,434,397, forward strand.
TGGGATGCATAAAGCAATACTCTTAGGGGCAGCTGATTCACCTAGTATAAAGCTAAGCGATAAGTTACTGGGTAGAGCAATGACCGGCTACCTCTGTCTTGCTGTGCCATTGTTATGTACGAGCAGTTCGCCGTACGGTAAAATGGTTATGCAACCATTGCAACAGTCATGAGAAGCGGGCAATATTTACAGCAATCTATGCTAACGACTTAAGCGATAACAACAGCCTTCAAAGTGCGGTGAATTACCACAAAAAGTAGAGGTTGTAAGTTCCCTGATTCGGCTCGGAGCTACGTCACCATTCATCACCTGAGTATAGTTATTCATTTATTACCCAAAATATTGACGCTTACTACAGTAAGTCGGCTTCGGTGACGTAGTTGGTAGCATGAGGACTTTCTATGCCCAAGGTTGCGGTTTCAAACCAAACCGAAGTCGTCGGATTCTTTAAGAGAGTTAAAAATCCCTCAGTATGCCTTCCTTAGGAGGGGAAGTAAATCTGGCGGGCTCATGTCATAGATTTATGGCATGTAAAAGAACCTTCCACTAACTCTACTTGTGTGAAGCAAAATCTGTAGGTTAAATTTGATTAACGCTCTTAAGTTCCAACGTTCTCTGGTTGCGATGGCATCTAGTAGTAGTCAAGTTCACAGCTAGATGTCGTGGATGATAGCATTTGGTAGCAAATGTACGAACTACTGGAAATTATCGTTTGCAGTCCTTACTTGAATTAAAACAGATAACACGCACTATACGGCCATCACAATTAACACCTGTTATCAGACAGATTCTAGACACACCCAAAGTACACGGGGCTACATGACTGCGTTATCGCACCCCCTAAATTGAGGAACCATCCAACCTTACAACAGTAGTAGGCAGTGTTAGTCGTCAGGACGAATGGACACCGTATGCAGGGAGTACAGCGCATAAATGCCCTGAAATCTAGCATGCAGAAATGTATGATCAACACCAAAAACTGGGAGACCACAGCTTCTAACCGATGAAATGGCGTTGGCTAGTTCACGGATGACCACAACACTTCGAACACGATCGCCGAAGATATGCAGTTGATATGCGACAGGCAAGGAAAGAACGAATGGCCGCTCAATCCTCGGCAAGTTGTGGGTGAAATATATGTTTGTGAATATAGTTGAAGAGTTAGCGGCTCCAGAATTGGTCTACACAGTAATCAGAGGACCCATAGACATTGAGGTCTGATACTCCCAAAGAAGACATCATACTTGTTAGCGAGTGTCAGCCTATTATTATCATCATAGCTTGCCACGGTGGGTGAGTGGATAGCGTGTCGGTCTACTAACCCCAAGATTGCAGGTTCGCCCCTGACCGTGGTAAGTGATTTTTGAAAGGCGACAAAAATACGATACGCATGTCATACGATGTTGGCATGTCAATGAACCCATTTGAATTCAGTAGGCCGAGTTCATAATGGCAAAATTAATCTCAGGAGTTTCCGCCAGCACAAAGTTCCTCCATTCTCTACTAGAAAGCGCTATTGTGTTCAAGGAGATTAGATATCTAACATCTAACCTCCTTGACTTTCATAGTCAAGGAACTACGAAATTCGACATGCAAGCTACCCTCTGGGTGTCAAATAGCAAAGCTTGCACCAGACACCCGAGGCCATACGATATTATTATTATTATTATCATCATCACAATCATCATCACCACCGTCATCATCATCATCATCATCATCAATACCACTAGTATCAACAACAACAATAACACAAACTAAAAGTTAGTAAATTTAAATGTCATCAAGAATGTCATTAACTGACTTAGACAGCCCATGTCAGATGACATTTTAATAATTGAATCTGTCACAAATACATATTAATTTAATTGTTATATTGATTATTTGAAACTGTCTCCCTTAATTTATTTTTACCATCAACCCCTTAATATTGCGGGTTTAGCCGAGCCTCCACTACTGATTATTCAATAATAAATATCATATGCTGGTGACCTCGCAGTTTCACCCCTTAAAACAACAATTATCATCATCATTATCCTACCGACTATATTCTTCCACGCGTTTGACACTAACTGCGTGCATATGGAAGTAAATCTGACATATGTTTTACGGATCAATGTCTACTCAAGATAGAGCGATCCTGAGACAAGTTCATTTGCAGAAATCTTGAAAGACCCATTTTAATAAGTTTCTGGATATCTCTAATATACGTATAAACCTATTTTTGCGTGTAAGAAGCACTCAATCACATACCAAGAAATTGAGTCTCGTCATGACTAATATCCATGGCAATACTTATATAAAATCGCGCTACTAATATCTCTCTCTGAAACCTACAACAAGGATGGTACTCCAAGTGTCCTTAGATAAATTTGTAATCATAATCAACTTAGATTTTTCTCACTTTCCTCGCTAACGAGCGGCGACTCAAACGATAGGCAGTAGCACGCGCCGTCAATAACCACTGTTCACTACTGACCAATAGCTGACGGTTCTTGACCAATAACATGCTTGCTCTATCACTCCACGTTGACTCCAGACTACAGTCCTGGCTACCGGCTCGCTTGTCAGGTCTCCAGTATTACACAATTGCACGCAGTTCTGTCCAGTCTCGCAGCTTGCTCTCAATGGCTACCGTGGAGATTTGGCAACACAGTGCCTCGAGCTGGGGAAAGCCCTGGCTCCACACAGACATGGAATGTAAACATGGCCACCCAGCTAGGATTCAAAAGTGAGCAGGTCGTTAATGTGTGAAGTCAGAGGACTATATTTAGTTGTGCATCAGCAATTGATCGTGTTCAAGCTTTGCAGATGCTCATCTACAAAAATTAATTTACTTGCTACTACAATTAATTAGGCTGCCGTAACAGTTCGAACATCAGTTATGATCTCAAAACAAATAATTTGGGTCACATGCAGTATTAATTAACCTGTTGCCGTTGGGAATTTCACACTAGTTATTGGTGCTACAGATATAAACTTCTCATAAATATTACCCAAACATCGTACTTATGTTACAAGGAGCTGATGATTGTCCTTTCCCCCCATGCTGTATATGGCGTGGGGCTAATCTTGGCTTATAGAAACTGAAATACAAGATGTAACGACAATGCTTGAATATACGTTACATACGGTACATTTTCATTTGAAACTGTTTTGCCCTTCAGCGTCCAATCTAGTCTGCAAGCCTCTGTTTTCGAACAAGTCACCTCCATGATCCCCTATCAGCTGTTAGCACTGTGGCCTCCTCTGCTTCTACATCTCTCACTTTGAAACCGTTCAACACTGAATCTAACCATCGCCTCCTAGGTCTACCTCTGCTTCTCTCACCATCTACAGCCAAACTCATTAACCTCTTAGGAAATCTCTTCTCACCCAATCATTTCACATGACCCTACCATCTCAATCGCTTCATCTAGCGTGTTCATTTTACGAATATCTTCCTGTCATTGCTCCCATCTATTTGCCCGATCAATCATTCGTGCTACCCTCATATTAGTTACTTCTAGCTTATCAGATATTTTGAATCTACCCAGCTCTCACTTCCATACAGCAAGGTCGGTCTAAATACTGAGCGATGTAGGGAGAATTCCGTCGCTACACTAACTTCTTTCTTGCAGATTACTGTAAATCGTAACTGAGAACTCACTGTATTGTCTTTTCTATAAATATAAATGACCCCTGGCACCATGCCCGTGGAGGGCCTAGGCATACCAAGCGACCGCTGCCCTGCCATTTGGCCTGCAGATATTGGGGTGACGCGTGATCAGCGCATCGGGTCCCCTCGGCCGACAATCTTGGTTTTCGTGATCGGGGCACTGCCTCACTGTCACACATCTACTCAATTGTCCTCACGAGGCTGAGTGCACCCCGTTCGAGACCTCACGTCAGTTTCTAAAATATAAAACCCGGGTGGGAGGCAGGAACACTACCCCAATACCACGGGGCCGGCATTGGCTTTTCTACATCTCAACTCTATTTCCTTCTCCATACCACTATCCTGAGAGAATACACAGTCCAAGTACTTAAAATGTTCCACCAGCTTTAATATTCATTCAGTACATTTCCTTCATATAGGGCTTCGCACGCACTGCAGAGTATTACTCAAGCACTGAGCATTGTTGTGAGCAAGAAAACAATCTCCTATGTGTTATGGGACCGGACCAGCACAGCTGAGCTCAGCGCGTCAGACGATAAAGCCAGGAGTAGCGGTGCGCGCGTGCGAGGGACGTTATCATGACAGCTGCTTTCAGCTCGCCACAACAGATAAGTCTCCCCATTTCTAAGCTCCCTGTTTGATAATATTTTGTTTTACGATAATGATATCACACTGACCAAACTACTAGTAGATGATACAGGGTAAACCTAAAGTAGGGAGCATTACTTTATACACGGTATTTTGAAGCTAAACGTGAGAGAAATTATTTTAATTTTCCATTATTCCCTTCAAATGTTTGTACTTAATGTTATTTCATCTAGATTCTCGTGTAAATAGGTACAACATAATAATAATAATAATAATAATAATAATAATCGTGTGGCCTCCAGAGAGGCCGAGGGCAGGTCTTTCTAGTTGACACCCGTGGGCGACCTTCGCATCGTAATGAGGATGAAGTAATGATGAAGACGTCACATACACCCAGTCCCTGAGCTATGGGAATTAACCCCAGGATATTAAAATCCCTGTTGACTCAGCCGGGAATCGAACCCGGGGCACTTTGGGCCAAAGTTTAGCGTGCTAACTTAATTTAGTCACGAAGCCAGACAATAATAATAATAAATAATAATTATAATATACTCAAAGAAGGTCAAGATAAAATGGCTAGAAGAAATAAAGGCGGACCTCCTAGAAATGAATATCACAGACGACATCATAGACATTCGTAGAGGGCGGGCATCAATTCCGCTCGGGAATTCCAGTCAGGTAGCCAGGGTTATCTCAGTTCCACTCGGTCCTCCAAGGGACCCTAAAATAAGTTCCTCAACTCCGCTCAGGCTTTGACAAGGGATCGGCAAACCAATGACCAATGACGTAAACAAATGGCATAACCCTCCTGCTCGCATACCAAGGGCCGGGTCAAACACCTTATGCAGCGCATGAGTGAATTCTTGAATGCAGCTGATTTTTCCGTTCTAGGCTGGAAAACAGTATTTTCAGCATCCGCAACTGATATCGAAAGTATTTTTAGGTACAAATTATACACCTATTATTATTAAATTTAATTTAATAATATCTGACTAGGTTAAAAAACATACAAACATTTAATTATGCACATGTTAAAAACAATGTATAAAATTTTTAGAATAAAATAGAAAACTCGGCAGACTTATTTAAAAGAATATTATGATTAATTTTAAATCACTTGTATTTTCTGCCATGTAAGTTATAATGTGCCAAACACTTTTTACCTGATTTAACGAATGAGCGGACTAGACATCAGAGCGGTTGACCACGCACAACGATGTCTTGCGCTGCAGAAGGTGTTTGTCCCAGCCCTTGGTATGCGAGCAGGAGGGTTATGAGATTTGTTTACGTCATTGGGGATAAACCCTTTGCCAACCCCTTGTCAAAGCCTGAGCGGAGTTGAAGAACTTACTTTTGGGTCCCTTGGAGGACCGAGTGGAATTAAGGAAAATCGAGCGGAATTGATGTTCGACCTTCGTGGAGCTTTTAGGACAAAAGTAGCCAACCATAAATTTAGGGAGAAACCCATAAAGAAAACTTGTAGGAAGTGGTCGACAGAACACAAGATGCAACACAGTGCATTCATGAAGAGATTTTGGGAGGATAAGAAGGCGAAAACCACCAGGCCAACTAACAAGTTCAAACGCGCTCTTTGAATGGGCATAACGACGAAAGAAGATGAAAGGAAGAATTATAATATACTAATTCTAACAGAAACTAAGGGTTTACATTAATTAATCCAAGGAGAGCATTAAGCAGTACAGGACTACCCAAAATCCAGCGAAGTTTATACAAACACTTTACTCTAGTGCAGGGGTCTCCAAACTAGGGCCCGGGGGCCACATCCGGCCCGCGGGCAGATTTTGTCCGGCCCGCGGAGAGCTAGCATACTTGAAAACTCCTTTTAGAGAACATTTTTTTATAGCAAATTAAATTTAGTTTACTGAAGTATTCTAATTTTATGTTGAATAATTATTAATATGACATCTACATTGATATGGTCATGGGCTAACTACTCATAACATTGTTGTAGGCTTATTGTTATTGTTTTTGTGGTAAGTTGGATAAAGAAACACAGAATTGTAATGAGTAAAGACATGTATAACATGCAGACATATGAAATACTAATGAGATTTATGTAATTGAGATTTTCCACTGACAATAGTTTGTAGTTGTGGACTAATTTTACTTGTACCAATTATTAAAAGAGATTTAAGATGCTCATCAGTTAATTTAGATCTGTAAACTTTTTTTGTGTACTTCATTTTGGAGAAGGTCTTCTCACACAAATAAGTAGTACCAAAAACAGAAAACAGCCCACGAGCAAATTTATGCAAATTATCAAATTGTGTCAGTGGAAGACTCTTATAAAATTCCAACAAAGATGAGTTTTGATATTTGTTCTTAATTATATCACTGCACTGTAGTTCAATCATTTCCATTTGAAGTTCCGGGGCTAGGGTTTCAATATCAGTATCAAAAGGATCCTGAAAAAACTTAATTTGATTCGCAAAGGCATCGAAGTCCGAGAAACGAGTATCAAAATTTATTTTCAAAGCACTCAAAGTTTCGATTGCAAAATCTACAGAAAACTCAGTTTCAGTGGTGTGGCTGAATATTTCACATGTTTTAAAATGTGAAAAACATTTACTTCGTAGTTGTGATTGAAACAGTATCAATTTCTTCCGGAATGATTTGATATTAGTGTATAAATCAGGAAGATGCTGGTTTTCTCCTTGCAATCTCAAATTCAGTTCGTTCACATGTTTTGTCAAATCAACATAGAATGCTAACTTCCACAGCCATGCGTTGTTTTGTAATTCAGTAAGAGGGCGATGCTTTTCATTCAAAAAAGTTTCGATCACTGCTCGAAGTTCAAAAAGCGCTGAAGGACTTTCCCACAACTAAGCCAACGTACGGCAGTATGATAAGGTAAGTCATTTTCTCCAATCTCTTCAATAAATTGTCGGAATTGTCGGTGATTCAGCCCAAAAGATCTCATAAAATTAACAGTTGATATGACTGGTTTCAGAACTTCAGACATATCCGAACATTTTCCGCACAAAGACTGTTGATGAATGATACAATGTAAGACTAATGGTTTTGAACCACCGTCATTTTCTACAGCCTTTGACACAAGAGCGACCACTCCTTTATCTTTCCCACTCATGTTTTCGCCTCCATCAGTTGTAATACATTTCAAGTTTTTCCATCGAAGGTTCTTTTGATTAATGGCCATTTCAACTCCTTTAAAAATATCTGTACCAGTAGTTGTGCCATGAATACTATATATATCAAGAAGTTCTTCATGCACTTCATAGCTTTTATCTACTCCTCGAATATAAATCAACACCTGAGCAGTATCTGACACATCCGTTGACTCATCCAATGCCAAAGAAAACCACTCAACATCTCCATTTTTGTCGAACAGTTGAGAGGATATATTTTCAGCGATGTTTTCTACCCTTCGAGCCACAGTGTTTGCTGACATACTGACAGTTTTTAATAAATTTACCTTTTCAGGGCACATTTCTTCGGCTGCTGCAATTATGCATTCTTTGATCATTTCTCCATCGGTGAATGGTTTTCCACGTTTTGCAATTTCAAGAGCCACACGAAAGCTGGCACGAGTTGCAGCCTCTTGTTCGGCTTTGAGTTTTGTAAATGAAGATTGCTGCGATTTCAATCCGCGCTTCATAGCTTCGAATTTTTCTGTCCGCAAACTTCCTGTATATTTTGAGTAATTTTGAAAATGTTTTGTTTCATAATGACGTTTAATGTTATATTCCTTGAGAACGGCTATGCTTTCATTGCAAATCAAACATAGCGCTTACTGGACTCAATTACGAAATACTGAATGTTCCAGTCATCTTTGAATTTTCTGCATTCACTATCAATTTTTCGCTTCTTTTCCATACTACTAAATCACACACAAAAGCAACAATTCAAATCAAAATACTGTTACAAAGATGTCTTAAACTTAAACACGCACAAACACGTTTTAAGGAGGTACGCACTATTTTATTTCACAACAGTGTCATAGGAACTGACTTGTGGTTGCGCAACTAGCCTTCTTATATAATCCAATTACTGCCATCTAGAAGTGAGTGGAAGACACCAGAACTCTCTCGAACCAACGAGATTACTCTGTACGTGCTATTAGCGCCATCTGTTAGCGATAGAAGGTACTACCTATTTCCGCTTGTGTCCACCAGTTGTCGTGTCACGTTACTCCTCATGGCTCGTACTCTACGACTAATCTAGAAACTACAGATAATGACAGGAAAATTAATAATATGCAGTGTTGCCGTTTTGCGGACTTTAGTCCGATTTGCAGCCTTTTTTCAACGTTGCGTAATTTTCGGAATTTTTTTTTCATCAGTGGACTATTTCACTTTTTACCATCGGCAACAATGATAATATGGTTTTGGCCCTCGGAACTTACTGGAGTAATCAGTATGGCCCTAAGGCTGGAAAGTTTGGAGACCCCTACTCTAGTGCAAGTAGGCTAGTAGTTGTTGTACTTGTAGTACTAAGTTTACTAAATAACTACTGTAGCTAAGTAACTACTAAACGATCAGGCTGGTTGCGTAACTCAGCGGTACGTTCTCGTCTGCTGTGCTCAAGGTTGCAGGATCGAATCCTGGCGAATTCAGCTGGCATTTGAGGGTGCACAAATGCGAGGGAGTCGTGTCAGTAGATTTACTGGCACGTTAAAGATCCCCTTCGGGGCAAAATTCCGGCACCCCGGCGTCTCTAAAAATCACAGTAATTAAAAGAGACGTAAAACCAATAGCATTATTATTATTATTATTATTATTATTATTATTATTTATTTTTATTATCGAATTTGGCCAACTATGGACCGCAAGGAACTCAAGACTTATTGGTTTCCTTTCTCTTCTCTTCCCAGAACTTCTTCATCCTGTCACTTCTTTGTTTTCTCTCCTCCTCGGAAATGATCCGTTTGGGCCTCCTGCTTGGTGGTTTCTCCTGAAATGATTTTATTCCGTCAACTCGACTGCGGAACTCTCTTCTATCGTGGGCCATCGGTGGAGTAATTCCAACTTCCGCTGCATCCCTCTTCACCTCATCTACCCATTTTGATGTGATCTTTAATCCCATGATGTAGCTGAAGATTCTTATGGTCAGCCTGCCTTCATCCATTCATAGTAAATGTCCGTAGAATTTTAGCCTCCGCTTCTTCATTACGTCTGTGTATTATTATTATTTATTCAATTCACCACTACAAACATGGGTTACTCTAAAGCACGGGTTAAACCAAGTGCTTTACAACGATACATAAAAACAATAATACAAACTATAATACATACATATCATGTATATACAAATGTAATAGTTCATTATCACTCATTCACTAGCCAGGAAGGATCGCACAATATTGCATGTGGACAATAGGACAGAATGCTGCATACTCCTGTGGATGGTCGGCGGAAGATCCAATTCCTTCAGACTCTTGTGGAGTGTGTGAGGTATGAGGCCGTTGACTGACAAGATTACAGGCACTATCCGGACGCAGTTCATATTCCATATCCTCTTGATTTCCTCTGCAAGCTGTCTATACTTGGTGATTTTTTATTGTGTTTCCGTTCGATATTGGTGTCGTTAGGGACTGCTATGTCTATTATAAATGTAGTGCCATCAACCTTATTTACTACTATTATGTCTGGTCGATTGTGATCCATTGTTTTTGTTATTATTATTATTATCATTATTATTATTATTATTATCATTACTAAACTATCATAAATCAAGTAGGAACTTTAAATAGAAACGGACATTAACAAATCAGAAGTTCCCTACATTAGAAGCTAACGAATCAAAGTGTTGAAATACTTAACCACATAAACAATATTATTAATAAACCAGCTGATGGCGGTAGTAGTGTGTGTATTTGCAATTCAGGTGAGGATTGGGAAGGGGCGGTAGGGACCTTAAGTTAAGGACCATACTAGCATTTGGTTGGAGTAGAAGTGGGAAACCACGGAAAACCACTTCTGTGATGGATAAGATAAGAACCAAATCCATATCTTCTAAGAGTTGGCTCACAAGTTTGAACCATTACAGCCATTAGACCAGAATTGAATAGCTTGGCAAAGTCGGAAATCGAACCCGAACCTCCGTGATGATGCTAATCACTATGCCACGTGGTGGACAGAAGAACAGAGATTCAGCGAATCTATACTCAAGAGTGGAAGAAACTGCTGATGATAAATACTTTTTTTTTCTTTGAAGCTGGCGTGTGGTTTAATATTATTTAATATAAATAGAGAGAGGAAAGAATATTAATATTTAGAGAGGTTGGAAGCCACTCGTTGATTTCCCGCTGGGCCTCCCTACTCAACTTGACTTCGTTCACTGTCTTCGAGAAGTGCAGAGCCAGGCACTTTGTGAGAAGCACTCCAAGATATTATGCAATTCTACAGGTTCATCTCGCCACTTTAACCGTCGACTTGATAATATCTTACGTGTTGAGGTTGAGAAAATATATTCTAGAAGAGAATTCGTAACTACCACTCTATTCTTTCATTTCCCACTTGGAAGCAGCTATAGTAGATTAATTACAATAAAACGAACTAATGTATCAATTCTACAATATGAATTAGCCTAAACTCATCAATTTTTCTATGTTTATGTCGAGTCTTGTGTGGGGTTTCATCTAGGAACACCAAGCTGGCTCATTGAGGGCTTTTGGTGTCCGTGCCCGAACCCCCACAGCAGTTCAACAAAATTATGTTAAATGGTCCGGCTAAGCTCAAATTATCAGCGTTTCGCCCACAGCAGTAGCGAACTGCGCGCTACCTCCCTTTTTATAAAGTTTACCTGGGCCTCTTTACTGCGGAAGCAAACAGCCTTAATCTCCCTATCAAGGCTTCCAAAAAGATGGTATATTGGCCTTCACGGCCAGTGAATTAAAACTCATCACATTTTCTCGGTTTATGCCGCATCTTGTGAGGGGTTTCGCCTAGGAACACCAAGCTGGCTCATCAGCGCGCTCTTGGCGTCCATGCCTGGACCCCCACAAAAGTAGCGAACTGCGTGTTACCTCACTTTTTATTAAGCACACTTGTGCTTCTTTACTGCGAGAGTTCAAGCAGTCTTAACCTCCCTATGAAGGCATAAACCTAGAAAAATAATTGCTGAGTTTTAATTCACTGCCAATATACCATCTTTCTACAATATGAGTTCAGAGAGACGTACATAGTTCTGCAAAAAACAAAATGAACTTTAGGCAGCCCTATGTGTAATTAGGGCTGTACATATTCGGACACAGATGATAGCGGTGGTGTAGTTGGTAGCATGCTGAACTGATATGCTCAAGATCGCGGGTTCAAACCCTGCCTAAGTCGTCGGATCTTTTAAGAACGTTAAAATCCTTCAGTATGCCTTCCTTCGGAGGGGAAGTAAGCCGGCGGTCCCATGTCATAGATTTATGGCATTTAAAAGATCCTTCCGCAGACTAAACTTGTATGAAGCTAAATTCCAGGTTAGATTTCGTTGGAACGCTCTATCAAAGTTCTAACGTTCACAACTAGGTATCATTGACATCTCGTAGCGAAAGTTGGAACTACTTGAACGGAACTTCTAGCTCACCCTAGGGGTGTCCGTTTGAAGCACCTACAACCTCTGGCGAACCAAACATGTCCTCGGACACTCCTGGCACTAAAAGCCATACGATAAATAAATAAAATCGATATATCCTCCCTATATTATTCTGCTAAGGTCCCATTCCGGTTTTGTACCGAGAATAAGGTCCTGTTAACACCAACCTACACATATGGGGTACCTAAAGGTTCCGCATAACCCCATGTGTGCACGAAACGCACTCACTTCCTCTTTAAATGCCTCACAATTAAATAAATACCTAAAGAATGGAAATTTACAATGGGAGCACCGTAACATGGCGAACCTGCCGCTAGAGCGCAGGGCAGCGTGGCAGCGGCGGCCATCTGGTGGGAGCGCGGCGTACTACTAGCTGTGGAGTATCTCAGCATATGGTTCCGGTGTGGTCTCGCCAAGACTTTTTATAGGGTGCAATCCTTTACAAATGTAACAAGTAGTTCGTGAAGAACTATACAGCCTATTTTCATATATCCTACTTATGTTAACTGCCACAATCAACATACAAAATTTCAGTTTAATTGCTGTAACAAATTCGTAGATATTGAGAACCGTCTAAATATTTCAGATGGTCGCCAGGTTGGATTTTTATTTTTGTACTATTACATTAAGATTATTGTGTACGTGTGGTATTCAAACTTCAATCGCATGATTAGAACACAAGAAGTAAAAACGAGATTTTAAAATTACGCACAGCAGCCATCTTGTGATAATGCAAACCATTGAAATAAATTAGATGCCAGTGGATCAACATTTGTATAAGCATTTAACGTGCAACGTTTCACGGCACTCGGATAGTTAATTCGCGAGAAACGTCCATTTAAATATTTATACTTCGCGTCGCCGCCATGTTGGATTTGTGCTCACCAGGTTCCTGAAAGTCCTATAGGTGAACATATGTTCATAGTCTCTATGAACATTAAAGAATTCAGTTTGGTTGCTGTAAAAGATTAATAGATATTGAGAACCGTCTAAATATTTCGGGAGCTCACCATTTAGGAGTGTTATGTGTATAGGCCATAGAGTTATGTACCATTCAAGGACAATTATTGCCTAGGTTCATTATTCAAACTTTCACTTCGATCGCATGATTACGACACAAGAAATTAAAACTTAATTTTAAAATTTCGCACAGGCGCCATCTTGAGGTTATGTAAGCAATTGAATTAAATTAGATGGCAGTGCATTAAAAAATGAAAATCCACAGCCTGCTTCCAGTCTCCGACCGGGTCAGGAATGGAATGAATGAAGCCCCTATCTAGCGGCGAGGATATGAACTGTGCCGGCTGCCGAGGCCTGACGCACTCCTCTGGGGCAATGATTAAATGAATGATAGATGAAATGAAATGATAGTGGAGAGTGTTGCTGGAATGAAATTTTGACAGGGAAAACCGGAGTACCCGGAGAAAAACCTGTCTGCCTCCGTTCTGTCCAGCACAGATCTCACATGGAGTGACCGGGATTTGAACCACGGACTCAGCGGTGAGAGGCCGGCGTGCTGCCGCCTAAGCCACGGAGGCTTGGCAGTGCATTACAATCTGCAAAATCAATTACTGTACCACATTTCACTGCGCTCAGAGAGTTAAATCACGAGAAAAGTCTATTAAAATATTTTAAATTCGCTTGGTCGCCATGTTCGTTTCGTACTTTACAGGTTTATGAAATATACATAGGTATACCTGTATCAGTACCCTTTATCACCGTACAAAATTGCAGGGTGATATCTGTAATAGTTTCGGAGATATAGAATGTCAGTGAAATATTTCGCACAGCCGCCATTTTGAGGTTATATAAACAATTGAACTAAATTAGACTTCAGTGCATTACAATGTGTATAAACATTTGCTGTACCAAGTTTCATTACGTTTGGATAGTTAAATCGCGAGAAAAGTCTATTTAAAAGTCTCAACTTCGCTTGACCGCCATGTTGGTTTTGTAGTCACCAGGTTTTTGAAAGTCTCATAGGTGAACTTCTAGTAGTGCCCTTTATCACCGTACACAATTTCAGGGCGATATCGGTAATAGTTTCGGAGATATTGAATGCTAGTGAAATATTTCGCACAGCCGCCATGTTGGATTGGAGAGACGTAACAAAATTTGAAGGGCACGGTCGAGGTCGCCGGGAATAGTGCTATGAACTTCCCCAGTTTCATTGAAATCGCTCCAGCCGTTTCGATTTTATTAGGGGGGGACACACACACGAATCACACACACACACACACACACACACGCACACACACACGGACAAAAGGTGATCTCATAAGCCTATTTTTTCAAAATTGAAAATAGGCTAAAAATTGTTGTAGGAGAAACTCCCGAGCAAACAATAACCGATGAATTCGTTGTAACATCGAATATTGTCCACAAAGAGGTGCTGTGGCATGTACAAAACACTGTTCTACATAATTCTTTGTGTTCTACTCATTACGCATGCCGTTTACAACAATAAATACATCTCTACCTATTATAAAACAATGTTCCCGATTCTTGAATATTACAGGTAAACTTGAGAACCACTGGATTGATGTTAATGCGGTTTTCACCATTCTGTAAAGGATATCTCGAGGATGATTGCTGTACAAAATTATTTATTTATGACCAAAGGAAGCCGAGCAATAACGATTTCAGTGAAAAAGTCGAAAAAGAACCTGGCGCCCGAGCACTTTGTAAGCTTACGCTGGGCGAACCGTTAAAAATATCTAAATACTATGAGTGTAAGAATTTTTCAGCATGAAGAGTTCTACAAAAAAGTCCGCGAAAGCATATGTCTATCTTCAATGGTTGTGTTTGGAGTTTCCCTGGAAGTACAACTCGGGTTTTCTTAATTTCGCCTGTGAACTTTACGTTTCGCAAAATTCACAGTCAAGTTAAGATTGGACGGAAGGGGGATTTGTGTTTCACGCACCTTGCCATTCTTAAATTACGTCTGACAAGAATTTGTTGCACATGCATCTCCATGATAATATAATTAGTCCAGTCAGTGATTTTAACCCATCATGCCGAGACATAAAACGGATATTGATCGTTGTTCATTGACATTGGAAAAAAAAAGCGCGTATCACGTAATGCATTCTTAATTGTTCCCGGGCGAAGGCGGGTCGGGTTGCTAGTTTCTTCAATATTTAAAGCTTCGTTCTCTCACATTCGTCCCTACTACCCCATAAACCTACATTCACGTTGCAAACGCTCGCACGGGCCCACTAGTTTGAAGAATTTGAATAATTTCGAATACGAATATTTGATTCAGATATAAGAAAAAATCGACTATTCGAATTATTTGATTTTACAAACTATTTGATCATTCTAATTTCAAAATATTCGCATTAGTGAAATAACCAGATAATTGAATCAATAATAAAAGTCGAAACATTCAAGTGGTCTAGATTATCAATTAATATGATAAAATTGGTCTGGTCAACTCAAACATAAAATGCCAGCGTTTCGCCCCAGTGTGCCGTTGTGCTCTTCAGTTGGTACAGTCACACCTAACCAATACGCGTGGCTAGCACATACTGAGAAGGCCATCGCAAGACACAAAATACAAGTAGTATTGACGTCACGAGCGATGCCAATGTGCTACGGAAGTCAAGCTCCCTTTCATAAAACAAAAACCTTTTAACTTGGCAATCCAAACAGGTTATGAATATTCCCGAATGGGAATGTGATGTTATTTCCGTTTGAGCAGATAAATTATCAATTAATATGATAAAATTGGTCTGGTCAACTCAAATAACATCACATTCCCATTCGGGAATATTCATAACCTATTTGGATTGCCAAGGTAAGGTTTTTGTTTTATGAAAGGGAGCTTGACTTCCGTAGCACATTGGCATCGCTCGTGACGTCAATACTACTTGTATTTTGTGTATTGCGATGGCCTTCTCAGTATGTGCTAGCCACGCGTATTGGTGAGGTGTGTCTGTACCAACTGACGATCCCAACGGCACACTGGGGCGAAACGCAGGCATTTTATGTTTGAGTTGACCGGACCAATTTTATCATATCAATTGATAATTTATCTGCTCAAACGGAAATAACATCACATTCCCATTCGGGAATATTCATAACCTATTTAGATACAGAAAGGAAACCGTAATGGGAAAAAGAATGAACGAACGAAATAGATCACAAGTGATGCTTGATTTGAATGATCAGACTAAATGAGTAAGGTGTCAACCCCCATTCAACACCTTGGATTCACCCCTGCTTCAATCAACTCGTCCCCTGGTCATATTTCTTTAGACCCTATACAAATTGCTGTAACTTTCGGGTTGGCCTATTTATCATATTCAAATAATTTAAATATTTCAACTGGTCGAATGTTTGAAAAATTTGCTCCATGTAAGTAATTTGGATATGCGCATTCTTTGAACATTTGAATTCTTCAAACATTCGACTAATGGAATATTTTATTCAAACTTCGAATTGGCAAATATTCGAATTATATGTACAGCCCTAGTGTGTATGTATACCCATTATTTCCGTGTGTTGGTTTTACGGTTGGATGTCCTTCATGACACCATGCTGATGGCAGGACTTGATACAAGACAAAATTAATGAAGATGAATGAACCTAGGCAAGGGATTGGAATGAAGGTCCAACCCTGACTTTAAGTTGGAGTTTAAATGGAAAATCATGGAAAACTATTTCAATGATGGCCACACTGCAGTTGAACCCTCAGGGTATCACAGCTAGTGGGACGTGGGTTGGTGACCACGGGACCCCCAGCTGAATCCAGCATTGTTTTCACTTATTGTGTCATTTTTCAAATCTTTACTGTAAACCACCTTCAGTCAATTTATGATTTCTTACGTACGCGCGTATCCGAGGTCTAGGGTGTCTTTCACCTTCCCTCCCTAAGTGTCCATTGTTATTTATTTCATGCACCCTCTTCTTTCTTTCACCTAGGTGGATCAGGTTCGATTCCCAGTTAATGCACGTGCAATTTTTGAAGGTATTGGGAAAGGAATAACAATGGACAATTATGGCGGAAAATTAAAATACATCCCAAGCCTCGGATACATGAGGGGGTAAGAAAACAAGAGTTAACCGAATGGGGTCGACAGAAACGATGAAAAAATGGCAGAAGTGAAAAGGAGGTCCTGTTCGCATGATCATCAGATTAACGAAGCCTATAACTACAAACTTCCTTCTTCTTCCTTGTCACCTCAGTATGAGACCCTAAAAGGTCAGGCTGTGTGACCCCCCCACCATGTATGGTGCATCTTGGATAGCGCTACACTCTCCAGGGCTCACGGCTGGTGAGTTCGGAAATTGGCGACACCGAGGTGTTCATGAGAAAGTTCCGATTTTATCCTCTTTTTCAGTGTTTTTGGAGTGTACCCTCTCCCTTTCGTGGTTTCACGTTTTTCCAAGTCCCTCAATTTTTATTTACTTAATGTTTATTATTATTATTCTTTTTCTATGTGTAATTTTAAGGCTCAATGGCATCCTTTTGACTGCCATAATGAAATCCATGAGGATTATAATTGAAAAGTAACACACATAACATATAACAAAATCCTACTTCAATGCATTTTCGAAAAGAAGACTACCGTACCATAGATTAAGACTGAAGAGCTTTTTATCAAAGTCATTTAACATTTTGTAAAACTTCAAAATGTCCAATTGAGAAAGATCATACATACATATTCCAACCTATTCTCCATTCCACAAGGAGCCTTTGTTCCTCACATAGTAAACACAATTCACATTCTGTTGACCTTCTCAAGGTATTTTTGAAGAAAAATGTTTACACTGATTTATAGGAATATACACATTATCATTGAAATATAGGCTATGTCATTTTCGCAAAATATTTTTTTTTTTTAGAATCAAATTAAAGCCCACATTTGTTACAAATCTGTTTTTAACTATTTTTATAAAATTGTTCACAGAGAATCCAAGTAAATTACTATTCACAAAGTTTTGCTCATAATTATATTAGTTTCTTATCTTATTAACAACATCGCTGAAGAAGGCCATAATACGGCCGAAACTGGTACATTGCATTAATTAATGTATATTTATTTATTTTTTATTGACCAAGGTGTAATAAATTTATCAAATATCCATTGGTATTTCATTTAATTTAATACACATTCTTCGAGGATTGAGAACATTTCTTCACTTATTCATTTCCCTTATATTTTCATTTTCATTTTCAGTAGTTAGTTGCATTAGTATTTATTTTCATATTAATTTTCATCAATATAATCCATAAAATTAAAGGAAGATGACCTACATGTAAAACAAGCAACACCTTGGTGGAGTTCAATCCTAGACTTGTTTAACGACTCCAGATATAAAATAGCCTGGTGGCCTTATTGTGTTAACGTGCTGAGCGAACTCGGTAGCTGATAATAGAAAATGTAAAAGTCAAGGAGCCGTTCTCTTCCTGGAAATAGTTACTTTCAGGGGGATGAGTACAAGTGATGTTGCGCAATTGGGAATTGTGTTAAAGGACGAAGAGTTTAACGGGCTCACACAGAAACCAATTCAGCTTGGTTACATTCCTTGTGACCTGGAATAATTGCATTCCGAATCCAACAACCGTAGATAAACTAGTTGCAGTTCGCTGCCAAATCAGACGAGCAACAGCAAAGTGGTTACATCTGGCGTGGGTAAAAGTTACTGATCGAGGAATGTGATTGGGTATTGTGAGGATCATGTCGTCACCAATGGTAGCGAAAGTACCGCACCGGAAACAGCATACTTGTTTTACTCCACTATGTCAGACAATCCTTTTGGAAATTGTACTATTTTACGACCGTTTGAGTTAAAATGTCAGGCACGATCGAGACTCAAACCTGAGACCTTCGGATTTCAGGTCTGACGCTATAACTAACTGAACCATAGTAAGCAAACGTTTTCTCTTTGGCGAAGACAGACCTAATAGCTGAAAAAACGCGTTTGGTCGACAGTCTTACCGCCATAAATTTAAAATTGAAAACATAAATACCTACATTTAAGAATTTAAAAATAAGAAATAACAAGATGTTCAGTAAAGAACATATAGCCTACTTTCTCCTAAATGCATGGGTTTTGTTATAACTCTTTGTCCTTTCCAAGGAGTATAATTGAATGTTGGTAGTAGTAGGTTGTTGAAATACAACGTGCTATAGGGATATTAAACATGAATATGAGGTGCCCTTTGCTAGTGCTAACTCTGTAAAAAAATTCATTCAATTCGGTTTCACCATATTTGAATTGATCTGGGGAATGGATTTGCACACATACATGGCCGCTATTTGCAAACTATTGGGCTGATGACCTTGTAGTCAGTCATAAGATGCTTTCCACAAAAAGGCATGTTGTTGCAAAATCCGGTAGAGATCAAATTATTAGGATGGTCGAAATTTGATTTAAGCTTTTAACATTTGGGTGGCCGTCATTCCGTTTCCGTCAAGATGGCGGCGATATAAAACATGACACTGAGGTGCCTTTTGCTAGTGCTACCTCTGTACCAAATTTCGTTCAATTCGGTTTCACCGTGTTTGAATTGATAGGGGGAATCGATTTGCACACATACTTGACCACCATCTGCAAACTATTGGGCTGATGATCTAGTAGTTTGGTCAGAATATGCTTCCCACATAAAGATTTGTTGTTGCAAAATTTGGTAGAGACTAGATTATTAGGTTGGTCGTAATTACATTTTAGCCTTTAACATTTGGGTGGCCGCGATTACGTTTCCGTCAAGATGGCGGTGATATAAAACATGACACTGAGGTGGCCTTTTCTAGTGCTACCTCTGTACCAAATTTCGTTCCATTCGGTTTCACCGTGTTCGAATTAATAGGGGGAATCGATATTCACACAAAGATGGCCGCCATCCGCAAAATATTAGGCTAATGACCTATTAGATTGGTCAAAGGATGCTCCCTCCGTAATGGTATGTTGATGCAAAATTTGGTAGAGATCGGATGATTAGGTTAATCGTAATTTGATTTAAGCTTTGAATATTTGTGTGGCCGCCATTCGGTTTCCGTCAAGATGGCGGCGATATAAAACATGACACTGAGGTGCCCTTTGCTAGTGATACCTCTGTACCAAATTTCATTCCATTCCGTTTCACCGTGTTCGAAATAATAGGGGTAATCGATTTTGACACAAAGATGGCCGCCATCCGCAAACTATTAGGCTAATGACCTATTAGATTTGTCAAAGGATGCTTCCTCCAAAAAGGTATGTTGTTGCAAAATTTGGTAGAGATCGGATGATTAGGTTAGTCGTAATTTGATTTAAGCTGTGAACATTTGTGTGGCCGCCATTACGTTTCCGTCAAGATGGCGGTGATATAAAACATGACACTGAGGTTCCCTTTGCTAGTGATATCTCTGTACCAAATTTCATTCCATTCGGTTTCACCGTGTTCGAATTAATAGGGGTAATCGATTTTGACACAAAGATGGCCGCCATCCGCAAACTATTAGGCTAATGACCTATTAGATTTGTCAAAGGATGCTCCCTCCATAAAGGTATGTTGTTGCAAAATTTGGTAGAGATCGAATGATTAGGTTAGTCGTAATTTGATTTAAGCTTTGAACATTTGTGTGGCCGCCATTGCGTTTCCGTCAAGATGGTGGCGATATAAAACATGACACTGAGGTGTCCTTTGCTAGTGCTACCTTTGTACCAAATTTCGTTCAATTTGCGCTCAACGTGTTCGAATTGATAGGGGGGGGACAGACATTCCGTGTACACACACTCACACACACACACACACATACGCAGACAGACACTTTTTTTTTCGCCCTGTAGTGATCTCATAAGTCTACTTTCATTTTTTGCAAAAATCGAAAGTAGGCTAAAAATATAAATACCGGCAATATAAGAAATGTTAAATTAAAAAAAAAAAAACTTAAAAATTAAAAATGTTAAAAAAGTTAAAAAAGTTAAAAAGTTAAAAAGTTAAAAAAAGTTAAAAAGTTAAAAAAAGGTTTAAAAAAGGTTTAAAAAGTTAAAAAAGTTAAAAAAGTTAATAAAGTTAAAAGTTAATAAAGTTAAAAGTTAAAAGTTAAAAGTTAAAAGTTAAAAGTTAAAAGTTAAAAGTTAAAAGTTAAAAGGTTAAAAGGTTAAAAGGTTAAAAGTTAAAAGTTAAAAGGTTAAAAGGTTAAAAGGTTAAAAGGTTAAAAGTTAAAAGTTAAAAGTTAAAAGTTAAAAGTTAAAAATAAAAAATAAAAAATAAAAAATAAAAAATAAAAAATAAAAAATAAAAAATAAAAATAAAAAATAAAAATAAAAAATAAAAAATAAAAAATAAAAAATAAAAAATAAAAAATAAAAAATAAAAAATAAAAAATAAAAAATAAAAAATAAAAAATAAAAAATTAAAAATTAAAAATTAAAAATTAAAAATTAAAAATTAAAAATTAAAAATTAAAAATTAAAAATTAAAAATTAAAAATTAAAAATTTAAAATTTAAAATTTAAAATTTAAAATTTAAAATTAAAATTAGAAATCAAAAATTAAAAATCGAAAATTCTAAATTATAAATTAACAATAAAACTTTAAAAGTTCTTAATAATTCACAAAAAATTAAAATCAATAAATTATAAAATATTACAAATTAATATCAATAAATTATAAAATGTTAAAAATTAAAAATTAATAATATACCTTAATGAAAATAAAAGAATATAAAATCTTTTTTTAATACATAAAATTAGTAAAAAATAGTAAGAGCATCGGGCATGAAATCCGAAGGTGGCAAATTTGAGTCAGGGTCGTGCCTCACCTTTTAAATATATAAAAATTTAATGAATCATAAATCATGAATCGTTCAGTTTTCATTAATAATTAATAACTAATAGTCAATCGTTAATTATTAACCGTTAATCATTAATTATAAAGTGTCAGTTATAAATTAAAATTTCTAATTACATTAACACATTATTATGTTAATTTAGAAATGATTGGCATAAATTATTGGCTAATATTTTATGTCAAGTTGTACACAAAGCCGCGTTCTACCGAGAATTCCTTGCCCTGGTTCCATTCTCTGTCGTTCACTGTCCTGACATCTTCAAAGATAAATGCAGCTTATATTGTTTCCAAATTACCCTACTGCTCCTTCAAGACCATTTCACTTGGATTCTACCGTTTTAAAGCGCTGCAAGCTATATAACTTGGTGCTCTTCATAGCAGTATCGCTTCATGAATAATGAGCAAGAAACGAGAATAATTATTCCACAATGTCCCATTAATGTTTAAACCACAATCTTTATAGTGACAAATAGGGCTTCTTTTAGCCGTCTTCCGTCTTTATTCATACTGTACTCCCTTCTACAGGAGAGCCTTGAGCAATAATAGCAACCTTTGGGAGGATAATTCATAATCATTCATTCATGTTTATGTATGCTTGGACAAACTTACCCTCGAGAATTGCAGTAAGTCACCCCTTAAGATTATTTTATGTGTACTGCATTGATCGAGGATATCATAACAGGAATCAATAAAGCATTTCTTTTAAATCGCTTATCCTCCCAGGTCGGCTTAACCCACTACCTTTGCCAGGGATTATTCCACTACCGTCACTAGGAGAGTGTCTGGTAGCTGAACCCTTTGTCTGCAACTGGAGATGGTGACAGGCCGATCGTCAAGGCGACCGCTAACTTGGGTCTTATTAAGGAAGGATCAGGGAAGGGATTTTGGAAGGTTGACGGCCATGGCCTTGTGGAAAGGAACGGTTCCGGCACAGGTTGTGAAGCTGGGAAACCACGGAAATCATTTTCAGGACGGCCGAGATGGGATTTGAAACCACGCTGGCCAGATGCCAGCGAAGCACGAGCTAGCGCGTTAGTGCCCTCGGCCACCGTGGCCGGAAATGAAATAGATTTCGATATATATTTAACAGACAATATAAGTATTGATGTATTGTATTACAAAATACGAGATTTTTATTGGAATGAAGTTTTAGACTGATTGTTACTAAGTTATAAGTCGAACTGGTAAAGTAATGCCTGGCGTTCGTGTCTGTCACCGCGGAGGTCAGGGTTCAATTGTAGGGTATCTGCAAAGATTTTATTCTGCTCTGCAGACTAGAACAGGGTTCACTCAGACTAGTCAAGCAGAACTGGGTTCAATTGCTATATCTGCCATCCAGCCATTCCCACTCCTACTTTAGGTGAATGACGAGGTGGTACCTAATTCAATACCACGGCCACCTCCTACCCAAATCGTATGTTAATTACAAAACACCCTCTAATATATCTATCACGATGACACAGGATATCATTCAGATTCCGAACACATACACTAGTACATAACCCCGAAGTCGCGAAGCCCCTAAATGAATCAACAACAACAACTTAGTCGTGAAGATAATGATTTTACGCTAAAGAGAACGTTCATTTTATGTTGGAGGGCTTGACGTTGCAGTGGTCAAGCTGCTTGTCTCGCACTAAGGTGGGTAAGTTTTGATTCCCAGTCAATGGACGTGGGATATATGAGGTGAATTGACACGCTCAGTGGTTGGGATTACACGTTAGAAAGAGGTTTCGTGCTCATGATTGCAATATTAACGCCCAAGTAAAAACAACAAGCTACCTTCCGTCTTATATCAAGTAAGCCTACCAGGGCACCTACCCCAATCCTAGACCATAACACGCCATTATAGTCACTACAGAAACACAGTTCATCAGACAATTTTCACACACACCCCATATACGTGGCTGTTATGACGGAAGTGACACATGAAATAAAATAAAAGCAATGAAGACAGTTGCATGGAGTAGGCCTATTGAATACTGATTCTAGAGGTGATCACATCGTGGTGTCGTGGTGGCGTGAGGCAAAATTGAGAAGAGTTGGGTTTGATTTCAACGTCAGCAATTCTGGGAGTGGTTTTCAGTGGTTTACCCATTTCTACTCTAGGTGAATGCGGGAATAGTACCCAACATAAAACCATGGCCGCCTCCTTCCCAATCCTTATCTGAATTACAAGTGCACCTATCAATACAGCCATCCCAATAACACAGGTTATCAGAGAAAGAATTCCACACTCACCCAAGTGAGTTGTCCAAGCACCGCAAACGAAAAAGGAATATTCTAGAAATAATGACTACGATAGGCAGCTGCTGTGATTCCGAAGATCGGAAGTTCGAATCCTGGCGCTGACAGTGACTGTACTGAGTAAGATTTTTTCTACATTCCCTCCATGTAAAGTACGGGACAGTACCTTATTCCAAGTCTCAAAGCACCAACACTATTCCCGATCCAAATAATTATAGCAACTCATAAATCTACAGTCACCACATGTTATATCAAACATTCGAATATATACACCCATGTGCACGGGGCTGTTTTTGAATCTTCAGTCTTTTGACAGGTTTGATGCAACGCACCATGCCTCCCTGTCCTGAGTTAATCGTTTCATATCCACATAGCTACCACACCCTACATGCGAAACTATCTGTTCTAAATTCGGCCAACCCCTAAAGCCCCTGTACACGACCCTTCCTCCCGTAAGTTTGCTATTCTTGGGTGTCTTAGTATGTGGCTTACAAATCAATTTGTTCTCTTCATTAGCAGCCAACAGAAACATCTATCCTATCTCACCTGTCCATTTGTTACTCTATCGAACCATCTGATCTTCATCATACTCCTCTATTTATTTATCGTATGGAGCTTACTGCCGGGAGTGTCCGAGGACATGTTCGGCTCACCTGAGTCTGTAGCTGCTTCCAGCGTACACCCTTAGGGTGAGCTACAAGTTCCGTTCAGTTTCAAGTAGTTTCAACTTTCGCTACCATATATCAATGATACCTAGTGGTGAACGTTGGAACTTTGATAGAGCGTTCCGATGAAATCTAACCTAACAATTAAGCTTCAACAAGTTTAGTCTGTGGAAGGATCTTTACATGCCATAAATGTATGACATGGGACCGCCGGCTTTACTTCTCCTCCGAAGGAAGGCATACTGAAGGATTTTCAACGCTCTTAAAAAATCCGACGACTTCGGCCGGGTTTGAACCCGCTATCTTGGGCACAGCAGTAGTTCAGCATGATACCAACTACGCCACCGAAGCCGATATCATTCTCCTGTTACACCACATTTCAAATGATTCTATTCTCATCTTTTCTGCAGCGCCAATAGTGCAAGTTTCACTTCCATACAGTGCCAAGCAGCAAACAAAGGCTTGTAAAATTACTTCCAAATACCTAAATCTATATTCGATGTCAACAGATTCCTTTCCTGCATAAATGCTTTCCTTGCCTGAACCAACCTACTTTTCATATACTTTTTTGCTGCGGGACTAATGATCACGATCTCCCAAACCAATAAATAGAGCAAGAGCAGCTACTGAATCTAGTATAACACGATTAACTATTCAGTTTAGTATTACTAATATAACTCGGGATAAATTTATTCCTCCTGAAATTCAGTAATTCCATATGAACACAACCCATTGGAGGTGCTTCTCTCCGGATCAAAGGCAGTGCTCATATTTGAGAGATGATACTGTTACATTAATACCATAAGCTTCCTTTGAGACTAGTTTTTTCCCAAACGCTTCTTCACTGCAGCGCACATTCACAAGGCAAGCGTCAGAAGCTAGAAATTAATTAACTAGTCTCTTTGAGCAGCAATATCTAACTGGTTATTTTTTCCTCTCTGCATTTAAGTACAGAGATCCAGTACTCGAGCTTCAAGTGTACGCCTGTGTGTTAGCTTAGTCCTAGATTATTAGCAGTACCGAGGTAGACATTTACTTCTGATTCATCGTATTATTATTATTATTATTATTATTATTATTATTATGATTATCACATTCATTTCACCACATAAGTGGGACATATCAAGATATCGTCGGCTTGTTTGCCAGACGGTATGGCTACTTCTCTTAAGGTGGCAAATTGAGAAACGAGCGAACAATGGAACAGGTCTCCAAGATGACGGCCTTCTGCATGGTGATATGTAAACCAGGATGCATTCCCAATATTTCTAGATTGCGAGCCAAAGATTTAGGGATGATGCCGGTAGAAGAAATGACAATGGGCAGAACCACTACACTTTCCTGTATCCACATTTGCCGTATCTTCTCAGCCAAGGGCAGATATTTGGCGGTCATATCACAGCAGATTTGTTGCAGATTATGGGAATTGGGTACTGCAATATCAATGAGGAATGTTCTCTTCTGCACCTTGTCCACAGGAACGATATCTGGCCGGTTTGCTGGTATGGCTTTATCAGTAATAACTTATTGGTCCAATAACAACTTGTGACTAGGATTTTCCAAAACGGCGTCAGGAACATACTGATAGTAAGGCAAAGTATTTTCAGATATTAAGTGCTTTTGAGCAAGGTTTAGGTGCATTATTTTGGCCGCTTGGTGGTGCATTTTCGTGTAAACAGTACAGGAGATTGCTTTTCAGCCTCATGTGATATGTTGAATTGTGTCCGGTTCTAGTTGGCATCTTCGGCATATATCATCCTGAATATTTAACTTAACTATATATTTAAGATAGTTTTTCGTAGCCGCAACTTGATCCTGGATTGCAACCATGAATCCTTCAGTCTCAGTGAATGGTCCGCATGAGTCAACCAGCTGTTCGACGCATCAATGTCGACATGTTTCTGGTTGAGATCATACGGATGACGACCGTGCAGAGCTTTCTGCGTCCACTGCTGAAGCTTGGTGGCTGAACATTCCTCATCAGTGGCTAACTGTATATCCCTTACGTGAAGAAGATCCAGCGGTGTGCACTTGTCATCTGCCTTCACAGTGGCTTGATGTATGGGAGACTCATGTCTGTCCAGAAAGTATCTCTGAAGGTTCCTCACTTGCCTTACATGCAAATGGATAATGTCCGTGAGACCTCTCCCGCCTCTTTGACGCGAGATTGTCAATCGCTCAACAGCTGACATATTATTATTATTAATAATATTATTCTCTCCTGTATACACGCCTAAAGCTACAGAAGGCAGGAAACGATGAAGTTTTATTATGATCAAGGTTTGTGGTAGGGACCCCGGGACTTGATATAAGAGGCTTTTGACTGGAAGGTTGTGTAAAAGAAGCGGAGGAGAGGGATACATGTTGGACGCTGCCAGTGCCGAGATTTGAAGCAACAATCTCCAGACTTGCTGTAACTCTCCATAGTAGTCGTGGTGATTAATTTAACGAGTTAAAGAAAACTTTCCAGTCGGTCAACTAAATATTGTGCCCAATTAATTACATTAGGAGGGAAAACAAGTATGTATACACTCTAACCTAAAAGAAATATTGCATGAGATATTATCACAAAATAACACGTTTTTATGTAGGGGAGACTCAGATAAAACCACAGGCGCGGTATTGTGCGGGACGAGATCGGGCGCGGTGTATCAAATTGATCACACAACATAATTATACTCTCAACTTAAATTGTGTTTGGAAATATTTATTAAGCACTAGCTGGACCCATTATGCGTGGCAATGCCAATAAAAGAAAGTGGCGGCGTCGAAACTTTGTTTGTTAAAGTGCTATTGGACACACAATATTATTCTTTCTTTTTTCATTAACTGCATCTTAACTTTTGTCAAATGGATTTACTAATCCAGAAACATTCGTGGGAGCGTGAACAATAACTCACCAAAGTTTCATCGCAATCGGATGAATGGGATATGAACGCATACGGGACTTGAATGAAATGATTCGCGCGCCATCACACATTTGTTGAATATTCTCGTGCACTAACTATGTCAATATGGTTTTACTAAGTCAGAAACTTTTCCAGGAGTGTACACAACAACTCACTCAAGTTTCATCGCAATCGGATGAATGATATATGAACGCATTGCCTACTGGACTTTGTTGAAACGATTCTCGCAGTCACTCATTTGTTGTATCTACTCAAGCGCTACCCATTGTAATATGGATGTATTAATTCAGAAACCTTCGCAGGAATGTACACAATATCTCATCAAAGTATCATCGAAATCGGATGAATGGTATATGAACGCATACGGGATTTTGTTGAAACGATTCGTGGCAGATGACCTCGAAGTTCCGCCCCTTAAAACAACAATAACTAACTAATTCGTGCGCCACCTATTGCAAAATGGATTTACTAATTCATAAGCCTTTGTAGGAGTGTACACAATAACTCACCAAAGTTTCATCGCATTCAGATGAATGGTATTTGAACGCACACGGAATTTTATTGAAAAGATTCGCGTGCCGTCACTCACTTGTTGAATGTACTCGTGCACTACCTATTGTAGTCTAATATGAATTTACTAAGTCCGAAACCTTTGCAGGAGTGTACACAATAACTCACCAAAATTTCATCGCAATCGTATGAATGGTTTATGACCGCATTCAGGACATGGTTGAAACGATTCACGCGTCGTCACTCCATTTGTTGAATCTACTAGTGCGCTACCTATAGTAAATTGGATTTGCTGAGTAAGACATATTTGCAGGAGTATACACAATAGCTCACCAAAGTTTCATCGCAATCGTATGAATGGTTTATGACCACATACGGGACATTGTTGAAACGATTCACGTGCCGTCACCCATTTGTTGAATCTACTCGTGCGCTAACTATTGTAAATTGGATTTGCGGAGTAAGACATATTTGCAGGAGTATACACAATAGCTCACCAAAGTTTCATCGCAATCGTATGAATGGTATAAGAACGCATACGGGATTATTTTGAAACGAATCACTCGTCTACACTCATTTGTTGAAACTACTCACGCGCTATCTCTTATTCATTGGATTTACTATGCCTATAACCATCCCGGGAGTGTGCACAACAACTCACCAAAAATTGATCGCAATTGGATGAATGGTATATGAACGCATTCAAACATTCATTTGTAGCTCACTGACATAGTGGCGTAAGTAGGTTTTTGCTTCTGGAGGTGGTTGATGGGAGTCAAATTTAATACGTTTGCGTTTTTGGTTTTGTGTTTGTTTTCTGCTTTTGGTTTTGTCTTTGAATGTAGCATTTTGCTATCTGTTTTTTTGTTTTGTTTTTGTTTTCGTTTGATTTGGCTTTGTGTTTGTTATCTGCTTTTGTTTTTGAATTTGACTGTTTATTCTTTGTTTTCTACTTTTGCTCTTGTTTTTGAATTTCGCTTTTTTGCTTTGTGTTTTTTGTTTTTAGTTTGGTGTTTGTTTTTGAATTTTGCTTTTTGCTTTCTGTTTTGGTCATATGTTTGTTTTTGCCTTTTGCTATGTACGGAAGGAAAAACAAGACTATCAAGAAAGCAAACCTACACGTTTGATCTCTATAGCATTTGATATGCATACGCTCGGAAATGAACAGTTCTGGTTCGTCTAACACTAAATATTTTACACAAGTGGAGATTAATGTTCTCAATTCGTTTGTCATCAATCAGAAAATTGGCAGTTTTTAAATAACAATGTCACAAAATTACGTTTTTTTTTGTTGCTCTAGGGGGTTTGATTGATCCCCCTAATCCCCCCCGATAGTTACATCACTGCAGTGACAGAAACAGCACATCCATTTGATAATCCAGTGAATAGAGGTCTGTTACCTTACAAACGGTCCGGTAGATCTAAATTTTTTATATGTTGTCTAGGACGGCTAGTAGGTGTTTAAAATGTAAAATGCACAATTTTTCCCACTCCGCGCCCGCCGCCATATTGGAAAAATCGCAAAAAATCGGCACTTTCTTGATTTTTTCGACTATATCTCCGTTTCGGTGCATTTTAGTGAAAATAGAATTCCAGTCAATGTTGTAGACAATTAAATTTCCTACAATTTACGTTCAATATTTTGTTTCTAGGACTTATGGTTACGGAAATATTTACTTTTTTAAACAATAAAAAATTACATTTTTCGGATATTTTGCCAAAATTCTAACTTTATAACGCTGTAATTCAGTTATGGCCCATTCTAGAAAAACAAGTATCACAATAAAATTTGTAGAGAATTTAATTACCTACAAAATGCATGTAATTCTTTAGCCAACCATATGAAGTGGGGGTAAGTATAAAAATTAAAACAATGGGTATATTGCTTTTTTTTTGGCTTTTGTGACTCCACATTTAATCTAAAGAAAATGCACAAACTATTTTCCAGCTATGGCTTGAATTTTTAGTTAATACCAATCATACTTGAGCTTCATACATGTAACAGCGCAATTATAATGAGGCAGGTACTATATTTCACTTAAATATCCACTGGTGAGACGCTGGTCTTACTCATTGCAAACAATCCACCAACACAGCAAGTTCATTTTTAAAGATTCATTTATTTAAACAAAATAAGATCAAAATTCAGCAATAATCTTACAAGAATCAGTAGTGAATAAACTAAGAACATGAAAGAAAACTGATTTACTGGAGCTCCGCTCGTTTTGTAGGGGGTGAGTGAATGAGGTCGAAGTCTTCATTGTCCTCCTCAAATAGTGAAGTTAGTAGATCGGCGTCTTCGTCGATGGTGACTTCCTCCCTGTTATTACATTCTTCTCTACTACACACTTTGCAAAGGGCGGAACAACTTAGGCCCGCCTTTCTGCAGCCACACGTCCCCATACAGCCAGTTATGCATCTGCATGAGATGGTGTTAAGCAGGTTTGGGGGAGCAGCGTCTCTACTCATCCTGATGGGCTCCAGTCTTCCAGCTTTTCTACACCAGCCCAAATCGATAGGGTCCTTGTCAATCCCCATCCACTGCATGACCTGGTGATATGTCCTCAGGAAGGGGAAATGTGCTGCGTCAGTAGTTGGAGGTAGTTTAGCCAGGTTGAGTTTAATGGCACTAGTCTTCAATTTGCTATAGCGAAGGGAGTTCAACGACTGTTCTCCACTGTCACCATACAGGGATATCAAGATTTTCTCCCCTGCTGCTGAAATTCCCTGGGGGACTGGCAGCAGGGTCCTCGAACCTCTTAGCCTGCTCCAGCAATGATGGGTCTTTCGTAAAAAGTTGGCAGAATTTATTCTTTCCAAACCCAAAAATGTTTGAAGTGGTATCACAGCCCGATATTGTGTGCAGGAGCAAGATACAACCTTTGGAGTTTTACTTGTAGGAGGAGGCGGAGTACATTGCTTCTGGATGTTTTGCCCTCGCTGGTTTATTGAGGTAAACATTATTTACCGCAGGTTTTGTGCCAGTTAGCAGTCCAAGTAGGTCAATGTCTTCCCCGACAATGATAACGGCGTCGTACGTGGGGGAGAGGTGTTTAGCTGTGACAACTATCAACCTGTCAGCATCTTCTGAAGCTTGGTCTGTATATATATTTGACGCTTGCAATTCACTGGAGAGCAGCTTTACAAATCGGTCCTTGTTCCCCTCATTGGCCAGGAACTTATCCTGAGGTGTGGTGTTAACAGTTGGTTTGTTAAACACGGCGTCTGGTGATGAGTTTGCCTTGTACCTTCTTGCTCGTTCTGCAGTCTTAGTCCCTTGATAAGAAGGATCTGTAATGTAGCCATCAAAAATCACCATCACATCGGTGCCATAATGACGTAGAACGTACTTGACGTAACCCTGGCAAATTCCTCCAAAGCTCAAGCTGCTGTTCCATACAACTTTGTGCAGAAGGTACCCTCCATCAATAACGACCATGGAACGTTGAGGTAGTTGGAAGTCTTGTGGAAGTGGCGAGAAAGCTGTGTATAATAACGATTTCGTCCCTTTACGCATACCGTCCTCATTAAACAAATACATAGGGAATGGTGCCAGTTCATATGATAGGTAGTTCTGCAGATCTTCTTCTGATTGTTTCGCTATACACATGCGGTTAAACAGTGTGAGTGGGTCAACAGATAACTTCTTGTCTCCCACCTTCATTGAGTTTTTATCGAACATCAGTGTGATCACTTTGTCTTTTTTCTTAAAAGACGCCTCTCCGAATGTTCTAGCGTTGGCCGCTAGGTACCACCACTTACCGGGTTAAAACTGACATACCCTAAATCATCCCAAGTACCTGGTTTTACCACACTCTCCAGGCCATAACTGAATTTCAGCGTTCCAAAATTAGAATTTTGACAAAATATCCGAAAAATGTGATGTTTTTTATTGTTTAACAAAGTAAATATTTCCGTAACCATAAGTCCTAGAAACAAAATATCAAACGTAAATTATAGGAAATTTAATTGTCTACAGCATTGATTGACTAGAACTCTTTTTTCGCTAAAACGCACCGAAACGAAGATAGAGGCGAGAATCTCAAGAAAAGGCCGATTATTGGCGATTTTTCCAATATGGCGGCGGGCGCGGGGGGTGGAAAATTGTGCATTTTCGATTTTAAACACCTACTAACCATCCTAGACAACATATACAAAATTTAGAACTACCGGACCGTTTGTAAGGTAACCCCCCAATTTTTGCTCTATTCACTGGACTATGATAATTGAATATAAAAGAATGTTAATACGGCCCCAAAGGAAAATGAACGTATCTTACATTCTAAAGTAGGGTTGTGTTACTCGTCACGTGGTCTAATTACCAAATAAATACATTGTTGCCATAAAACAAGAAGGGGCACAATGTATGTAATTGATCAGTTAACAGATATTTTGGCAACAGAGCAGTCAGTCACCTTCTGCAGTTCATGACAATGGAGAGGGGTGAGAGACAGGAAGCTATTATCGAGAAGGAACATTTACTCCCGGTTGTCGACAGAATGTCAACTTGTATCAATCTCATCAGCCACGCCCGACGGAAGGTTAAGTGAGTGATGATAAATATGATAAAATAAGGGAGAGGGTTTCAAATAATTAACATAGAAATTAAATTTCTACATTATTGTGACATAAATTCAGTTCTTACAATTCCATCAGGCAAGGGTTGTCTAAATCATTTAATACTTAAAATAATACTTTCAATGAAATTTGATTTAGTAACTTTATAGGGATTTTTGGTTTATACTAGTGGAATTAGTGCTAAATCCGAAATATAATATGGCTTATAATATGCTTCATTACTACCACTACCACATACTGTAGATGTATCACCCAAATACATGAGGATTTTATATATACTTCCTAAACAAAATACATCACAGGTTTTTACGATTTTACCACCAGGTGGTACCATTTGTTGTTTCGATCTCATAGCCAAGGGATGGTTGGTTGGTGATTGGTTCCTCAGTTTAGGGGCTGCGACAACGCGGTCATGTAGCCCCGTGTACTTTGGGTGTGTGTAGAATCTGTCTGATAACCGGTGATAATTGTGATGTCAGTATTAGTGTGTGCTATCTGTTTTTTTTAATTCAAGTAAGGACTGCAGACTTTTGAATTTTTCAAATAGTTCGTACTTCTTTCCGCCAAACGCCACCGTCAACGACTAATAGTTCATAACTTAGCTACCAGACTCCACCACAGTCGGCTCTTGGCAACGAACGTAGGAACCTAAGAGCGTTGTTTACATTCTTAACCTATTCAATTTAGCTTCACATAGGTGCGATTAAAGGAAGGTTCTATAACATGCCATAAATCTATGACATGGGACCGCCGGCTTTACTTCCCCTCCGAAGGAAGGCATACTGAGGGATTTTTAACGCTATTAAAAAATCCGACGACTTCTGCCGGATTTGAACCCGCGATCTTGGGCATAGAAAATATAGCCAAGGGAAATTAAATAGCTGTCTTAGCACTACCGGTATAATGAACTCTTCACTTGCACTGGAGTATAGGGTGAACAACTATGGTTGAAGAAAATAAGGAAGATTCCTATATTCTTGACCATATATAAGGGAGATATAGAACAAGGAAAAATTTCACAAAAACAGAGAATGGAAGTACAGCAGTGTTTGTTAAAAGAAAGAAGAAAAAGAAACAAGATGTTCAGTAAAGAACATATAGCCTACTTTCTTCTAAATGCATGGGTATTGTTATAACTCTTTGTCCTTTTCAAGGAGTATGATTAAATATTGGTTGTGGTA
Source organism: Meconema thalassinum (assembly GCA_946902985.2). NCBI lineage: Eukaryota > Metazoa > Arthropoda > Insecta > Orthoptera > Tettigoniidae > Meconema > Meconema thalassinum. Next base: position 589,468,080 of record OX336388.2, read on the forward strand.
GCTTGTTGAAATACAACGTGCTATAGGGATATTAAACATGAATATGAGGTGCCCTTTGCTAGTGCTACCTCTGTACCAAATTTCGTTCAATTCGGTTTCACCGTGTTTGAATTGATAGGGGGAATCGATTTGCACACATACTTGGCCACCATCTGCAAACTATTGGGCTGATGTTCTTGCAGTTTGGTCAGAATATGTTTCCAACATAAAGATATGGTGTTGCAAAATTTGGTAGAGACTAGATTATTAGGTTGGTCGTAATTACATTTTAGCTTTTAACATTTGGGTGGCCGCGATTACGTTTCCGTCAAGATAGCGGTGATATAAAACATGACACTGAGGTGCCCTTTGCTAGTGCTACCTCTGTACCAAATTTCGTTCATTCGGTTCCACCATGTTCGAATTAATAGGGGGAATCAATTTTGACATAAAGATGGCCGCCATCAGCAAACTATTAGACTAATGACCTATTAGATTGGTCAAAGGATGCTCCCTCCATAAAGGTATGTTCTTGCAAAGTTTGGTAGAGATCAGATGGTTATGTTAGTCGTAATTTTGATTTAAGCTTTAAATATTCGTGTGGCCGCCATTACGTTTCTGTCAATATGGCGGCGATATTAATCATGACATTGAGATGCCCTTTGCTAGTGCTATCTCTGTACCAAATTTCGTTCCATTCGTTTTCGCCGTGTTTGAATTAATAGGGGGAATCGATTCTGACACAAAGATGGCCGCCATCCGCAAACTATTAGGCGAATGACCTATTAGATTGGTCAAAGGATGCTCCCTCCAAAAAGGTATGTTGTTGCAAAGTTTGGTAGAGATCGGATGGTTATGTTAGTCGTAATTTAAATTAAGCTTTGAACATTTGTGTGGCCGCCATTACGTTTCTGCCAATATGGCGGCGATATAAAACATGACACTGAGATGCCCTTTGCTAGTGCTACCTCTGTACCAAATTTCGTTCCATTCGGTTTCACCGTGTTTGAATTAATAGGGGGAATTGATTTTCACACAAAGATGGCCGCCATCCGCAAACTATTAGGCTAATGGCCTATTCATTTGGTCAAAGGATGCTTCCTCTAAAAGGGTATGTTGTTGCAAAATTTGGTAGAGATCGGATGATTAGGTTAATCGTAATTTGATTTAAGCTTTGAACATTTGTGTGGCCGCCATTACGTTTCCGTCAAGATGGCGGCGATACAAAACATGACACTGAGGTACCTTTTGTTAGTACTACCTCTGTACCAAATTTCGTTCCATTCGGTTGCACCGTGTTCGAATTAATAGGGGGAATCGATTTTCACACAAAGATGGCCGCCATCCGCAAACTATTACGCTGATGTCCTATTAGTTTGGTCAAAGGATGCTCCCCCCAGAAAGGTATGTTGTTGCAAAATTTGGTAGAGATCGGATGATTAGGTTAGTCGTAATTTGATTTAAGCTTTGAACATTTGTGTGGCCGCCATTACGTTTCCGTCAAGATGGCGGCTATACAAAACATGACACTGAAGTGCCTTTTGTTAGTACTACCTCTGTACCAAATTTCGTTCCATTCGGTTGCACCGTGTTCGTATTAATAGAGGGAATCGATTTTCACACAAAGATGGCCGCCATCTGCAAACTATTACGTTGATGACCTATTAGATTGGTCAAAGGATGCTCCCTCCATAAAGGTATGTAGTTGCAAAATTTGGTAGAGATCGGATGATTAGGTTAATCGTAATTTGATTTAAGCTTTGAACTTTCGTGTGGCCGCCATTACGTTTCAGTCAAGATGGCGTTGATATAAAACATGACACTGAGGTTCCCTTTGCTAGTGCTACCTCTGTACCAAATTTCGTTCCATTCGGTTCCACCGTGTTCGAATTAATAGGGGGAATCAATTTTGATATAAAGATGGCCGCCATCCGCAAACTATAAGGCTAATAACCTATTAGATTGGTCAAAGGATGCTCCCTCCATAAAGGTATGTTGTTGCAAAGTTTGGTAGAGATCGGATGGTTATGTTAGTCGTAATTTAAATTAAGCTTTGAACATTTGTGTGGCCGCCATTACGTTTCTGTCAATATGGCGGCGATATAAAACATGACACTGAGATGCCCTTTCCTAGTGCTACCTCTGTACCAAATTTCGTTCCATTCGGTTTCACCGTGTTTGAATTAATAGGGGGAATTGATTTTCACACAAAGATGGCCGCCATCCGCAAACTATTAGGCTAATGACCTATTCATTTGGTCAAAGGATGCTTCCTCTATAAGGGTATGTTGTTGCAAAATTTGGTAGAGATCGGATTATTAGGTTAATCGTAATTTGATTTAAGCTTTGAACATTTGTGTGGCCGCCATTACGTTTCCGTCAAGATGGCGGCGATACAAAACATGACACTGAGGTGCCTTTGTTAGTACTACCTCTGTACCAAATTTCGTTCCATTCGGTTGCACCGTGTTCGAATTAATAGGGGGAATCGATTTTCACACAAAGATGGCCGCCATCCGCAAACTATTACGCTGATGTCCTATTAGTTTGGTCAAAGGATGCTCCCCCCTGAAAGGTATGTTGTTGCAAAATTTGGTAGAGATCGGATGATTAGGTTAGTCGTAATTTGATTTAAGCTTTGAACATTTGTGTGGCCGCCATTACGTTTCCGTCAAGATGGTGGCCATACAAAACATGACACTGAAGTGCCTTTTGTTAGTACTACCTCTGTACCAAATTTCGTTCCATTCGGTTGCACCGTGTTCGTATTAATAGAGGGAATCGATTTTCACACAAAGATGGCCGCCATCTGCAAACTATTACGTTGATGACCTATTAGATTGGTCAAAGGATGCTCCCTCCATAAAGGTATGTAGTTGCAAAATTTGGTAGAGATCGGATGATTAGGTTAATCGTAATTTGATTTAAGCTTTGAACTTTCGTGTGGCCGCCATTACGTTTCAGTCAAGATGGCGTTGATATAAAACATGACACTGAGGTTCCCTTTGCTAGTGCTACCTCTGTACCAAATTTCGTTCCATTCGGTTCCACCGTGTTCGAATTAATAGGGGGAATCAATTTTGATATAAAGATGGCCGCCATCCGCAAACTATTAGGCTAATAACCTATTAGATTGGTCAAAGGATGCTCCCTCCATAAAGGTATGTTGTTGCAAAGTTTGGTAGAGATCGGATGGTTATGTTAGTCGTAAATTAAATTAAGCTTTGAACATTTGTGTGGCCGCCATTACGTTTCTGTCAATATGGCGGCGATATAAAACATGACACTGAGGTGTCCTTTGCTACTGCTACCTTTGTACCAAATTTCGTTCAATTCGCATTCACCGTTTTCGAATTGATACGGGGGGACAGACATTCAGAGTACACACTCACACACACACAGACGCACACACACAGACGCACACACACACACACACACACACAGACTCACACACAGACACACACACACGCACAGACTCACACACACACACAGACTCACACACACACACAGACTCACACACACACACACAGACTCACACACACACATACACACACACAGACAGACACACTTTTTTCGCCCTGTGTTGATCTCATAAGTCTACTTTCATTGTTTGCAAAAATCGAAAGTAGGCTAAAAAATATACCTTAAAAAGACCTTCGTGGTCACTGCCCATTATTGTATTGTAAGATCAGAGTAAAACCAAATCACGACAAATCACCACCAGCTAAGCCACACAAAGAAAGAAAGAAAGAAAGAAAGAAAGAAAGAAAGAAAGAAGAAAGAAAGAAAGAAAGAAAGGATGAACGTAAGTAAGTACACGTTCATTGGTTCAATAAACAAGGAGATTTAAACTCACTGGTTGGTCATTTCTAAACGAGATAATCGATGGAAAGAACTCGATATATAATCAATTGCGTCTGGTCTCAAACGTTTAAACGAATTTCGACCGTGTGCGCAAAATTGAAATGATTGAAACTGAATGATTTTACTTGACGAAATAATTCGAGAGAAATTCACCCAAATAGACAGAAAATACGGGTACTGTGTGATCGTGAAAAAATAGGGTCAAATATGGAAGATTCCGGGAAATACGAGAGAGTTGGTCACCCTAATGGAGTATCTATGCAAAAAATTATTCAGGTTCTGTGGAGTTAGCAAAGTCTCCTCTACAACAATGGGGGAATGCAGGCCCGACGAGAAGAAGTGGCAAGTGGGGCTGTAGCCTCGAGGCCCGGATATGATTAGGGGCCCTCGAGTTCTTACAATTCCATCTGGCATTGGTTGCTAAATCATTTAATACTTAAAATAACACTTTTGGAGAAATTTGATTTAGTAACTTTTTAGGGATTTTTGGTTTATACTAGTAGTACTAGAAGTAGGCCTACTTTCAAAAATATGTTACAGGTTGAATAAACATTGAGGGGCCCGGAGAACCTTGTTCCAGGGTCCGTGGTGTCTTAATTACCATTATAGGCGAGTTGCATACGACTGTTTATGTTCGACGATAATTATAACTTTATTAGCCTACTTTCGATTTTTGCAAAAAATGAAAGTAGACTTATGAGATCAACACAGGGCGAAAAACGTGTGTCTGTCTGTGTGTGTGTATGTGTGTGTGTGAGTCTGTGTGTGTGTGTGTGTGTGTGAGTCTGTGTGTGTGTGTGTGTGTCTGTGTGTGTGTGAGTGTGTGCACTCTGAATGTCTGTCTCCCCCTATCAATTCGAACACGGTGAATGCGAATTGAACGAAATTTGGTACAAAGGTAGCAGTAGCAAAGGCCACCTCAGTGTCATGTTTTATATCGCCGCCATCTTGACGGAAACGTAATGGCGGCCACACAAATGTTCAAAGCTTAAATCAAATTACGACTAACCTAATCATCCGATCTCTACCAAATTTGGCAACAACATACCTTTATGGGGGAAGCATCCTTTGACCAAACCAATAGGTCATCAGCGTAATAGTTTGCGGATGGCGGCCATCTTTGTGTGAAAATCGATTCCCCCTATTAATTCGAACACGGAGCAATCGAATGGAACGAAATTTGGTACAGAGGTAGTACTAACAAAAGGCACCTCAGTGTCATGTTTTATATCGCCGCCATCTTGACGGAAACGTAATGGCGGCCACACAAATGTTCAAAGCTTAAATCAAATTACGACTAACCTAATCATCCGATCTCTACCAAATTTTGCAACAACATACCTTTATGGGGGGAGCATCCTTTGACCAAACTAATAAGACATCAGCGTAATAGTTTGCGGATGGCGGCCATCTTTGTGTGAAAATCGATTCCCCCTATTAATTCGAACACGGTGCAACCGAATGGAACGAAATTTGGTACAGAGGTAGTACTAACAAAAGGCACCTCAGTGTCATGTTTTGTATCGCCGCCATCTTGACGGAAACGTAATAGCGGCCACACAAATGTTCAAAGCTTAAATCAAATTACGATTAAACTAATCATCCGATCTCTACCAAATTTTGCAACAACATACCCTTAGAGGAAGCATCCTTTGACCAAATGAATAGGTCATTAGACTAATAGTTTGCGGATGGCGGCCATCTTTGTGTGAAAATCAATTCCCCCAATTAATTCAAACACGGTGAAACCGAATGGAACGAAATTTGGTACAGAGGTAGCACTAGCAAAGGGCATCTCAGTGTCATATTTTATATTGCCGCCATATTGACAGAAACGTAATGGCGGCCACACAAATGTTCAAAGCTTAAGTTAAATTACGACTAACATAACCATCCGATCTCTACCAAACTTTGCAACAACATACCTTTATGGAGGGAGCATCCTTTGACCAATCTAATAGGTTATTAGCCTAATAGTTTGCGGATGGCGGCCATCTTTATGTCAAAATTGATTCCCCCTATTAATTCGAACACGGTGGAACCGAATGGAACGAAATTTGGTACAGAGGTAGCACTAGCAAAGGGCACCTCAGTGTCATGTTCTATATCAACGCCATTTTGACTGAAACGTAATGGCGGCCACACGAATGTTCAAAGCTTAAATCAAATTACGATTAACCTAATCATCCGATCTCTACCAAATTTTGCAACTACATACCTTTATGGAGGGAGCATCCTTTGACCAATCTAATAGGTCATCAGCGTAATAGCTTGCGGATGGCGGCCATCTTTGTGTGAAAATCGATCCCCCCTATTAATTCAAACACAGTGCAACCGAATGGAACGAAATTTGGTACAGAGGAAGTACTAACAAAAGGCACCTCTGTGCCATATTTTATATCGCCGCCATCTTGACGGAAACGTAATGGCGGCCACACAAATGTTCAAAGCTTAAATCAAATTACGACTAACCTAATCATCCGATCTCTACCAAATTCTGCAACAACATACCTTTATGGGGGGAGCATCCTTTGACCAAACTTATAGGTCATCAGCGTAATAGTTTGCTGATGGCGGCCATCTTTGTGTGAAAATCGATTCCCCCTATTAATTCGAACACGGTGCAACCGAATGGAACGAAATTTGGTACAGAGGTAGTACTAACAAAAGGCACCTCAGTGTCATGTTTTGTATCGCCGCCATCTTGACGGAAACGTAATAGCGGCCACACAAATGTTCAAAGCTTAAATCAAATTACGATTAAACTAATCATCCGATCTCTACCAAATTTTGCAACAACATACCCTTAGAGGAAGCATCCTTTGACCAAATGAATAGGTCATTAGACTAATAGTTTGCGGATGGCGGCCATCTTTGTGTGAAAATCAATTCCCCCAATTAATTCAAACACGGTGAAACCGAATGGAACGAAATTTGGTACAGAGGTAGCACTAGCAAAGGGCATCTCAGTGTCATATTTTATATTGCCGCCATATTGACAGAAACGTAATGGCGGCCACACAAATGTTCAAAGCTTAAGTTAAATTACGACTAACATAACCATCCGATCTCTACCAAACTTTGCAACAACATACCTTTATGGAGGGAGCATCCTTTGACCAATCTAATAGGTTATTAGCCTAATAGTTTGCGGATGGCGGCCATCTTTATGTCAAAATTGATTCCCCCTATTAATTCGAACACGGTGGAACCGAATGGAACGAAATTTGGTACAGAGGTAGCACTAGCAAAGGGCACCTCAGTGTCATGTTCTATATCAACGCCATTTTGACTGAAACGTAATGGCGGCCACACGAATGTTCAAAGCTTAAATCAAATTACGATTAACCTAATCATCCGATCTCTACCAAATTTTGCAACTACATACCTTTATGGAGGGAGCATCCTTTGACCAATCTAATAGGTCATCAGCGTAATAGCTTGCGGATGGCGGCCATCTTTGTGTGAAAATCGATCCCCCCTATTAATTCAAACACAGTGCAACCGAATGGAACGAAATTTGGTACAGAGGAAGTACTAACAAAAGGCACGTCTGTGCCATATTTTATATCGCCGCCATCTTGACGGAAACGTAATGGCGGCCACACAAATGTTCAAAGCTTAAATCAAATTACGACTAACCTAATCATCCGATCTCTACCAAATTCTGCAACAACATACCTTTATGGGGGGAGCATCCTTTGACCAAACTTATAGGTCATCAGCGTAATAGTTTGCTGATGGCGGCCATCTTTGTGTGAAAATCGATTCCCCCTATTAATTCGAACACGGTGCAACCGAATGGAACGAAATTTGGTACAGAGGTAGTACTAACAAAAGGCACCTCAGTGTCATGTTTTGTATCGCCGCCATCTTGACGGAAACGTATTAGCGGCCACACAAATGTTCAAAGCTTAAATCAAATTACGATTAAACTAATCATCCGATCTCTACCAAATTTTGCATCAACATACCCTTATAGAGGAAGCATCCTTTGACCAAATGAATAGGTCATTAGACTAATAGTTTGCGGATGGCGGCCATCTTTGTGTGAAAATCAATTCCCCCAATTAATTCAAACACGGTGAAACCGAATGGAACGAAATTTGGTACAGAGGTAGCACTAGCAAAGGGCATCTCAGTGTCATGTTTTATATTGCTGCCATATTGACAGAAACGTAATGGCGGCCACACAAATGTTCAAAGCTTAAGTTAAATTACGACTAACATAACCATCCGATCTCTACCAAACTTCGCAACAACATACCTTTATGGAGGGAGCATCCTTTGACCAATCTAATAGGTTATTAGCCTAATAGTTTGCGGATGGCGGCCATCTTTATGTCAAAATTGATTCCCCCTATTAATTCGAACACGGTGGAACCGAATGGAACGAAATTTGGTACAGAGGTATCACTAGCAAAGGGCACCTCAGTGTCATGTTCTATATCAACGCCATCTTGACTGAAACGTAATGGCGGCCACACGAAAGTTCAAAGCTTAAATCAAATTACGATTAACCTAATCATCCGATCTCTACCAAATTGTGCAACTACATACCTTTATGGAGGGAGCATCCTTTGACCAATCTAATAGGTCATCAGCGTAATAGCTTGCGGATGGCGGCCATCTTTGTGTGAAAATCGATCCCCCCTATTAATTCAAACACAGTGCAACCGAATGGAACGAAATTTGGTACAGAGGAAGTACTAACAAAAGGCACCTCTGTGCCATATTTTATATCGCCGCCATCTTGACGGAAACGTAATGGCGGCCACACAAATGTTCAAAGCTTAAATCAAATTACGACTAACCTAATCATCCGATCTCTACCAAATTCTGCAACAACATACCTTTATGGGGGGAGCATCCTTTGACCAAACTAATTGGTCATCAGCGTAATAGTTTGCTGATGGCGGCCATCTTTGTGTGAAAATCGATTCCCCCTATTAATTCGAACACGGTGCAACCGAATGGAACGAAATTTGGTACAGAGGTAGTACTAACAAAAGGCACCTCAGTGTCATGTTTTGTATCGCCGCCATCTTGACGGAAACGTAATGGCGGCCACACAAATGTTCAAAGCTTAAATCAAATTACGATTAACCTAATCATCCTATCTCTACCAAATTTTGCAACAACATACCCCAAATGAATAGGTCATTAGCCTAATAGTTTGCGGATGGCGGCCATCTTTGTGTGAAAATCAATTCCCCCTATTAATTCAAACACGGTGAAACCGAATGGAACGAAATTTGGTGCAGAGGGAGCACTAGCAAAGGGCATCTCAGTGTCATGTTTTATATCGCCGCCATATTGACAGAAACGTAATGGCGGCCACACAAATGTTCAAAGCTTAATTTAAATTACGACTAACATAACCATCCGATCTCTACCAAGCTTTGCAACAACATACCTTTATGGAGGGAGCATCCTTTGACCAATCTAATAGGTTATTAGCCTATTAGCTTGCGGATGGCGGCCATCATTATGTCAAAATTGATTCCCCCTATTAATTCGATCACGGTGGAACCGAATGGAACGAAATTTGGTACAGAGGTTGCACTAGCAAAGGGCACCTCAGTGTCATGTTTTATATCGCTGCCATCTTGACTGAAACGTAATGGCGGCCACACAAATGTTCAAAGCTTAAATCAAATTACGATTAACCTAATCATCCGTTCTCCACCATATTTTGCAACTACATACCTTTATGGAGGGAGCATCCTTTGACCAATCTAATAGGTCATTAGTCTAATAGTTTGCGGATGGCGGCCATCTTTATGTCAAATTTGATTCCCCCTATTAATTCGAACATGGTGGAACCGAATGAACGAAATTTGGTACAGAGGTAGCACTAGCAAAGGGCACCTCAGTGTCATGTTTTATATCACCGCTATCTTGACGGAAACGTAATCGCGGCCACCCAAATGTTAAAAGCTAAAATGTAATTACGACCAACCTAATAATCTAGTCTCTACCAAATTTTGCAACACCATATCTTTATGTGGGAAACATATTCTGACCAAACTGCAAGAACATCAGCCCAATAGTTTGCAGATGGTGGCCAAGTATGTGTGCAAATCGATTCCCCCTATCAATTCAAACACGGTGAAACCGAATTGAACGAAATTTGGTACAGAGGTAGCACTAGCAAAGGGCACCTCATATTCATGTTTAATATCCCTATAGCACGTTGTATTTCAACAAGCTACCACAACCAATATTGAATCATACTCCTTGAAAAGGACAAAGAGTTATAACAATACCCATGCATTTAGGAGAAAGTAGGCTATATGTTCTTTACTGAACATCTTGTTATATGTTTTAACATAAATATTCATAAATATCTGTGGGATTCAGTTAATTCAGTTAGTGAACAGGGCGCGCTGGCTTTGCTGACTGAACATAGCGCATGCGTGGTCAAGGCACTCCGAAAGCAGAGACCATTCACTTTGCTTGCCAACACAGAAATATGTTGGATTTTGAGTGCATGCGCGAAGGTATCCTTACCGAATTGGTCAAACAACTGTTTCTTGAGCTCTGATTGGTGGGAGAAACTGTTTCATAATGACAAACAGTGTTATAATGAGCCTCATTATGATACAGTTATCTGACACATACTGTTTACATTTCAACAACGTCGAACATAATAGTACATTATGCAACAAGCCTATGATGGGAATAATAAAGACACCAGAATGTTTATGAGGGGGGTAAATATCCCATGTAATATTTCTTTCAGATTAGGGTGTATAAATACTTGTTTACCTACCTAATGTAATTTCCGTTGACCGAATGGAAAGTTTTATTTAATAGAAATAGACAGCACTGAAAATTGGCTTCTATTACTTTAATTTATCGAGGGTGAATAATGAAGTAAAGAAAGAAAGACAACGCAGTTACTTGAGCAGCTGTACATGTCACGTCTCGCTCTGTTAATATGGCTGAGACGCATCCTACAAGGCCGCGAGAAATTGGCAGGCTTAGTGCGAACCTCGCAGGTCACCAGAATTAGAGCCTTATTCCTGCCGGCTCTGGCAGCTGCTGCGTTAACATGGTCACTGCTTACAAAACATGTGGTGTAGAGTTCCCACAAGAAGGTTGATTTAAACACCAGCTTCCTCAACGTGTGCCCACCCCATTTCCATTTTCTCCCTTTGATTGCACGTTGATTTGCTGCTGGATAGTCTCTCTCCAGAGATATTCATTTGCCATTATTGACTACCTCATGTTGAGAGCCAAATGTAGCCCGGAAATCGTAGGTTTAAATCCCAGGATGCTGACTGTCGTAGCTATCCTGAGTGTGGTTATTCCTCATATTTTTCCACATTCCCTCCAAAGAAATGCTGGGATCGTGCCTTTTTATCGAGCCCTAATACAGTTGCACACACTACCACTGTCATCACAGAAAAACAGGTTCTCACACATGTTCAACACACACCCAAAAATACACGGGGCTATATGACCGCGATGTCGCAGCCCTCAAAATAAGCAACAACAACAAAAATAGTTACTGAACGTGTTATTACCCATACCAGCTATTGTAAGAAAACAATATAAGATACAAAAGGAGGGACAATTTGAAGAAAGTGGAGAAAAGATTCTGTCACTTCGTGTGAAGGTCAAGCCGCCTGTGAAGAGGAGTATACAGGAAGATATGGGGGTATATTATTCCAAGGAAATTCCAGGAATTTCGAGTTCAAACAAAGTTCCAACAATGCCGAATATATGGACATTTGGTAGCAATAAATTTATTAATATTTACAGGAGTTCTTTAATGTAATAGGTACATTATGCAACGAGCCTATAATGGCAAAAATTATGACACGAGTATGTTTATAAAACGAGCGTAAGCGAGATATTTATGAATACTTTGGGAATAATAAAGACACCAGAATGTTTATGAGTTCGAGCCACGTTCGTTTTATAAACATACTAGTGTCTTATTTACCATTATAGGCGAGTTGCATACGACTGTTTATGTTCGACGATATATAACTTTATTTTATGTTCGAACAAAAGTATTCATAAATATCTGTAGATATTCCGCCAGTTTCGTTTACTAAACAGAGTGCATGGCGCGCAGAGAATACCTTGTATTCGACCACGGCCTCTTTGGATACCCCAGTATGACACTAACCACGCAGTGAAATATAAAATACGAGGCCGTGGAAGTCAGCGCAGGTGCGATGCTATCCTTACCTAATTGGTTAAACAGCTGTATCGTAATGAAAATCTTGAGCTCTGATTGGTGGAGAACTTGTAGGCCTGTCATTACGAAACTTACCTATAATGAGCTTCTTTAATATGCAGTTATCTGGCATATAATATGTATATTTCGGTATGGTCAAACAAAAAGCATTTTGCAATTTTCCTAATGGCATTGTTCGTGGACTCGCGTATAGGATGTTTACTGTAGTGCTTCAGTTGTCCTCCTTGGCTGACTGTACTGCGATGACGTCATCCTGTGCAGGAATCCAGACACCTCGGTCGTGTAATATGTACATGGAGTTTGTATGATAACCTGTGCTGCTTTCATGGCTGTAGAAATGTATGAAATTATAATTATAAGAACCTGAAATAAGTCCTCTATGGCTCTTGCGGCATTTGCCTGGAAAGAGTGTGTAAGAACCCGGATATTACCCACACTTAGGATGGTCACAGTAAATACTGGGCACTCCAGGTACCCAGTGGAGTCGTGGAACGTGCCATAGAGCGCTTTAGGGTTGAAATTCTTCCTACGGTCCGAGAACGCGTCTTCGGTTAAATGTGACTCTTGATAAATACACCAGTGATGACCCTAAGGAACATTCAACTTGATTACGAGCTCTTAGCTCACTGAGAAGTATATCTCAATTGTGTCTTAGCTGAATGAGGCCATTAGGTAGCTGTTGTGGCTTCGTGAAACAAATAGAAACTGGGGGTTGTCTGTTTAAATGCCCTTCCCACAGTAATCCAGTGGCGTAACGAATATAAATGAGTCCCGAGCCTAGAGCTAGGGCCCCATTGTCTACAGTGATTGCGATTAAAGTGACCGTATACCACCCACAGTTCATTAATTTTATTGACCAAGCGCAACTCTCAGCCACTGCTTTATGACGCTCCATTCCCCTGAGCCATGTTCCTAGCCTCTTAAACAAACCATTGGCTCTTTCACAACAGCTTTCCGGGTTGTTGGCTTTGCTTCATATGTTAAGCCTATTTTTGATGTGTAACATCTTTTCACTCGGTATCTGTGTATTTTTTTTGTGGGGGTGATTTTGAATAATAAAACGGAAATGGATGGGACGGAAACAGTGAGCGCGCGCGGTGGCGGAGATTGATACCACGACGTACTGTCGGCCACGTGGCTATGTAGAATGTATATCGCATACGGTTTACTTCAAGGTTTGGAGGCCCCATTAAGGATATTCCTACAAGAAATCATCTTCAAATTGTTATTCTTTGAAGAAAAAATATTAATTATGTTATATTTAGTAAATCTTCATACTTTTGCTGTATTCTTATTTAATGTAAGCACTCGAGGTACTGTCGGCCATGTGGCTATGTGGAATCTATATCGTATACTAAATTTCTTCAAGGTTTGGAGGCCCCATTAAAGATATTCTTCCTACAATAAATCGGGATAACATGTCACATGTTACACAACATATGCGACTACTGTAAGGCTCGAATCTTTAGCCTACTTTTCTCATTTTGCAAAAATGAGGAAAAAGTAGACTTATGAGATCGATCCAGGAAAATGTGTGTCTGTCTGTCCTTCTGTCTGTCTGTCTGTCTGGCTGTGTGTGTGTGTGTGTGTCCCCCCCCCCACCCTATCAACTCCTAAACAGCTGCAGCTATCAAAACCAAAGTTGGTAAGAGTAAAGATCAACACCTGAATATCCAACGGCCATATTTGAAATTGACGTCAGTGCTACCAACTACTGAACAATCACAATTGAAATTTTAGCTCAATGTTGGATATCTCAGAAGTTATAGACGCGAACTCTTCCAAACGTGGCACACAAATTGACGATAATACTCCAGATTAATTTTCAGAAATGCATACATGCCAGTGTTGCCAACATGAGTCTAAGTCTGCCGATAGGTCCATACTTTTATACTATCAATTGAATTTCAACCAAATTCCGTACGTACTATGTGTACTACAACAGATATGACTGTACGTATTCTAATGAGCCGCCAGGGCTGCCAACTGTTGATAAATGCGCTCTCTATGTTTCAACATTAATATCAATGTATCAGAAAGTATGCAAGCCATCAGCTCTAAACGTTGCACACGTATAGTTTCAAATTTAAATTTCATGTATCTTCTATACTAACAAATGGATTTTATCCAAAATTGGCACTATATTAGATCGTAATATTTCCGTTTAATTCTATGCATCACATACATGACATTGTTCTCAACATAATTTTACGCGCACTGATAAATCCAATATCAAACAGCACGTAACGTCCATACTATCCATTAGACGTCAACTAAATGTTGTATGTGCATTCTATACCTTAAGAGATGGAACTAAGAATATATTCAGAGTCGCCAGGGCTGCCAACTGTAGTAAGTTACTCTTAGTTAGTTAGTTATTGTTGTTTTAAGGGGCAGAACTACGAGGTCATCTGCCCCTAGTAAGTTATTCTATTAGGCTTCATTATTTCAGGTGTATTTCAAACTGTAGTACTTATAAACGTTAGTATTACCAACTTGATTTCGTCATTATTCTAGATAGGTTTATATAGATTGGCATGAATCTTAAAATTTAAGAAAAGTAGGCTCTTTAGTTCGTCACGGAACTACTTGTTTTCTTTTAAAATGTGAAGAAGTTTGTTTCCGGGGAATTCAAACCCTGTACCCCGTGGCGTTGACGTGCATGTTAAATTGCTCACCATGACCGCGAAGGGGGGGGGGGGGGGGGTGCAGCAAGTCCGGAGATTAGAGGTTTGAATCCCGGCACTGACAGTGGCTATTGAGTGTGGTCGTTCCCTGAGTTTATCCACACTTTCACCAGGCAAATCACGGCACCTATCCTATTCCAGACCCTAATAATTAAAGCAACACACACACTCAACACAGAAACACAGGTCGGTTGGTTGGTTCTTAAGTTTAGGGGCTGCGACAACGCGGTCATGTAGCCCCGTGTACTTTGGGTGTGTGTAGAATCTGTCTGATAACCGGTGTTAATTGTGATGACTGAATTAGTGTGTGTATCTGTTTTAATTCAAGTAAGCACTGCAGACGATCAATTTTCAAGTAGTTCCTACTTTTGTCGCCAAACGCCACCGTCGACGACTACTAGTTCAGAGCTTAGCTACCAGACGTCACAGCAGTCGGCTCTTGGCAACGAACGTAGGAACCTAAGAGCGTTGTTTACATTCTTAACCTATACAATTCAGCTTCCCACAGGTGTAATTTGTGGAAGGTTCTTTAACATGCCATAAATCTAGGACACGGGACCACCGGCTTTACTTCCCCTCCGAAGGAAGGCATACTGAGGGATTTTAACGCACTTAAAAATCCGACGACTTCGGCCGGATTTGAACCCGCGATCTTGGGCACAGCAGTTCAGCATGCTACCGACTACGCCACCGAAGCCGCCAGAAACACAGGTTATAAGACAAATTGGACCCAAACCCAAGCACATGTGGCTAATAATAATAATATCTTATGGCCTCGGGTGCCAGATGCAAGCATCGTTATTTGACACCCAGAGGGCAGCTTGCATGTCGAATTTTGTTGTTCCTTGTAGCACTATGAAAGTCAAGGAGGTTAGATATCTAAGCTCCTGGACACTATAGCGCTTCCTAGTAGAGAAATGAGGAACTTTGTGTTGACGAAAAATCCCGAGATCAATTTTGCCATTATGAACATGGCCTCCTGAATTCAAATGAGTTCTTTAACATGCCAACATCGTATGACATTCGTGTCGTAATATTTTCCGCGTTTCAAAAAAAAAAACACTTACCACGGCCAGGAGCGAACCTGCAAGCTTGAGGTTAGTAATCCGGCACGATAACCACTCACCCACCATGGATAGCTAGCGCAAGTGGCTGATGACCAAGATGTCTCATTGTGTGTGTTCCTTTATAATTTATGTAAGGCTGCACCAACTTCAACAAACATTCGCATGCATCAAGCCCGACTTAGGTTACATTTAAGTTTGTCTGCCTCGTTGCGTTATGGCTAGAAATTTTGACCCGGGTTCGATTCCCGGCTCTGCCAAGAAATTTAATTCTGGGCTAAAGGCTGGAATGGAGTACACTCAGCTTCGTGAGACAAAACTGAGAAGAGATGTGTACTATTCCTGTCTCTGCCACGCTCTAATTAGTGTTTATCTGGGGTTCCCCAACTTCTCTTGCTGGCAAATGCTTAATTGGTACCTAACTGATGGCCACGGTCGCTTCCTAATCAAATCCTACCTCAATTACAAGTGCTCACACTAGTACAGACATCACTGTGACACAGGTTGGCAGACACCTTCTACACACACCCACACCCAAGTACACGGTGATATATTATGGCGATATCGCAGAGCCCCTATTAAATGAGCAATAACAACAGTTTACGGGTATAAGAGTGCTTTTATTGCTAGCTGTAAAAGAAGACGTATTTGGAAGTTCGACACTAAATACTGATGTTGCATTGAAATCGCTCCAGCCGTTAAGAAGTTATTAAGGGGACACACACATATATACACACACAGACATGCACACATACACACACACACAAACGGAAAAAGGTGATCTCATAGAACTACTTTTCCATAAATTGAAAATAGGCTAAAAATAGGCTTATGAGATCACCTTTTGACCGTGTGTGTGTCCCTAATAACTTCTGAACGGCCAGAGCGATTTTAATGGAACTCGGCAAGGTCATAGTACTATTTTGGCTGACCCCGACGGTGCCCTTTAAATTTTATTATGTCTCACAAATCCAACATGGCGGCTGTGCGAACTATTTCACCGGCATTCTATATCTCCGAAACTATTACACATATAAAATCTGAAAACTACAAAACGAACATGGCGGACAACCGAAGTTGGAACATTTAAAAAGGCTTTTCTCGCGATTTTAATCACCCGAACGCAGTGAAACTCGGTACAGCAAATGACTATACAAATTGCAATGCACTGATTTCTAAATTAGTTCAATTAATTGTTCACATAACCTCAAGATGACAGCTGTGCGAAAATGTAAAATTATGTTTTAATTTCGTGTGTCCTAATCATGCGATCGAAGTCAACGTTTGAATAATGAACGTACACAATGATCCTCATCTAATAGTGCATAACTCTATGGCCCACATATATTAAAATCCAACTTGTTGACAATCCCACATATTTAGACGGTTCTCAATACCCATTAATCTATGACAGCAAACACACTGAAGTTTTGTATGGTGATAGAGCCTATAAACACATATGGGCCTTTTAATAACCTGGTGATCACAAATCCAACATGGCAGCGATGCGAAATGTAAATATTTAAATGGGCGTTTCTCGCGATTGAACCATCCGAGCGCAGTGAAACTTGTTACGGTAAATGCGTACACAAATTGTAATCCACTGGCATCTAATGTATTTCAATTGTTTTCATAATCACTAGATGGCGGCCTTGTGAACTTTTAAAATATTAATTTTATTTCTTGTGTTCCTTCTTGCGATTGAATTTTGAATAACACACCTACAAAATAATCTTCATGTAATAGTACATGACCCAAAGACCTACATATATAAAAATCCAACATGGCGAACATCCGAAATATTTAGATGGTCCTCAATATCTACGAATCTATTACAGCAATCAAAGTGATATTATGTATGTGGATAGAGGCTTTTACTAAGTAGAGTATATGAAAATAGGCTTTAGTTCTTCATGGATCTACTTCGTTCATAAATGAAAATAGGCTAAAACAGGGTCGACATCATAAAATCTAAACAAGGTATCTTCTCTTGAACGTACGTTGTTGGTGCTTAATTTAGGGATTTGGAACATCGTGGTCATGTAGTCCTGTGTATTTGGATCTGTGTGGTATTTGTTAGATAACCTGTGTTGTTGTGATGACTGTACTGGACTCTAGGACATAGACAAGATCATGGACACAATGCGCAAACGCACACCTCGGCTTCTACAGACATCTTCGACGTATGGGCGACTCTCGATTAACAAAACACATATCTAGCTCAAAGCCGAAAACTCAATTACCATGTGCGTTAACAACAAGAAAGACCTGGAGGAAATTTCTCTACGACCAGAATACGACCGAAGGAGGGATCTTTTCGGCGTACAAAGCGAACAACTGGTGTCAAATGGTGGATTGAGCTCTGTGCTCGACACAGCGAACTAATGGAAATCATCTGGATAAAAAGAGGAGTAAATAAACGTCAGAATGCATAACTCAAGTTTTTGAGATTCCTATTTGGTTGATTAGTGAATGATCAATAGAATAGAATAGGAGTGGACTAGAATAGAATACCCAGTAGAATAGAGTAGAATAGAATACCCTGTAGAATAGAGTAGAATAGAATACCCTGTAGAATAGGATAGAGTAGAATAGAATACCCTGTAGAATAGCATAGAGTAGAATAGAATACCCTGTAGAATAGAGTAGAATAGAATACCCTGTAGAATAGGATAGAGTAGAATAGAATACCCAGTAGAATAGAGTAGAATAGAATACCCTGTAGAATAGAGTAGAATAGAATACCCTGTAGAATAGGATAGAGTAGAATAGAATACCCTGTAGAATAGCATAGAGTAGAATAGAATACCCTGTAGAATAGAGTAGAATAGAATACCCTGTAGAATAGGATAGAGTAGAATAGGATAGAATACTCTGTAGAATAGAATACCCCGTAGAATAGGATAGAATACTCTGTAGAATCGAATAGAGTAGAATAGAATACCCTGTAGAATAGAATAGAATAGTATACCCTGTAGAATAGAATAGAGTAGAATAGAATACCCTGTAGAATAGATTAGAATAGTATAGCCTGTAGAATAGAATACCTTGTAGAATAGAATAGAGTAGAATAGTACACCCTGTAGAATAGAATAGCTTGTAGAATATAATAGAGTAGAATAGAATACCCTGTGGAATAGAATAGAATAGAGTAGAATAGAATACCCTGTAGAATAGAATAGAGTAGAATAGTATAGCCTGTAGAATAGAATAGAGTAGAATAGAATACCTTGTAGAATATAATAGAGTAGAATAGTATACCCTGTAGAATAGAATAGAGTAGAATAGTATACCCTGTAGAATAGAATAGAATAGAAGAGAATACCCTGTAGAATAGATTAGAATAGTATAGCCTGTAGAATAGAATAGAGTAGAATAGAATACCCTGTAGAATAGAATAGAGTAGAATAGAATAGCCTGTAGAATAGAATAGAGTAGAATAGAATACCCTGTAGAATAGAATAGAGTAGAATAGAATACCCTGTAGAATAGATTAGAATAGTATAGCCTGTAGAATAGAATAGAGTAGAATAGAATACCCTGTAGAATAGAATAGAGTAGAATAGTATAGCTTGTAGAATAGAATAGAGTAGAATAGAATACCTTGTAGAATAGAATAGAATAGAGTAGAATAGAATACCCTGTAGAATAGAATAGAGTAGAATAGAATAGCCTGTAGAATAGAATAGAGTAGAATAGAATACCCTGTAGAATAGAGTAGAAAATAATACCCTGTAGAATAGAATAGCCTGTAGAATAGAATAGAGTAGAATAGAATACCCTGTAGAATAGAATAGAGTAGAATAGAATACCCTGTAGAATATATTAGAATAGTATAGCCTGTAGAATAGGATAGAGTAGAATAGAATACCCTGTAGAATAGAATAGAGTAGAATAGAATACCCTGTAGAATAGATTAGAATAGTATAGCCTGTAGAATAGAATAGAGTAGAATAGAATATCCTGTAGAATAGAATAGAGTAGAAAAGAATACCCTGTAGAATAGAATAGAATACTCTGTAGAATGAATATATTTTAACCTGTTTTTTAACTACCGTGATTTTAGAGAAGCGGGGAGCCTTAATTTTGCCTTGAAGGGGCATCATGTGCCTGGAAATAGAACTGAGATTCACCTACATTTAAATGCTGCCCCCATGGTTATCCAGTGGCGTAATGAATATAAATGAGTCTCTGGTCTAGAGCTAGAGCCCCATTGTCTGCGGGGATCACGATTAAAGTGACCCTTTAGCACCCACAGTTCATTAATTTTACTGCGTAGTTGACCGGACGTAACTCCAGTCTTTACTTTATGATCCACAATGTACCCTGCTCCATCCCTCTGAGCCATGTTCTAGGACAGCTTTCCGGGTGTTTAAACATGTTTGCTCTAAATAATAATAAAAATATAAAAGTTAGAATTTCTAAGCAAAAAATAAAAATAGTTGAAATTATTTGAGATTTGCAAATGACTTTGCATTATTAGCAAACAATCTTCAGGAAACGGGAGCATCAAATACGATCTTCGCAAAATATTGCACAAAAGATAGGTCTTTGAATTTCTTTTGAAAACTCTGAAATCATGTTGACTGATCCGCCACTCAAAAATATAATTAATATTGATGAACAAGATATCAAAATTGTCGATAAATTTAAATATTTTGATGAAATTATCACCTATCATTTAAAAGAAGAACCTACCTGGCAGAATACAATAAATAAATTGAACAAAGCCAATTGTATAACCAACAAGTAGTTCCGTGAAGAACTACACAGCCTATTTTCATATATCCTACTCATATTAATTGCCTCTATCAACATACAAAATTTCAGTTTGATTGCTATGTTAGATTCGTAGATACTGAGAACCGACTAAATATTGCAATGGTAGCCAGGTTGGATTTTTATGTATGTATTATTACATGATGAATATTGTGTACGAGTGGTTTTCAGACTTCAATCGCATGATTAGGACACAAGAAGTGAAAACGAGATTTCAAAATTTCGCACATCTGCCATTTTGTGGTTATGAAAACAATTGAAATAAATTAGATACCAAAGGATTAACATTTGTATAAGCATTAACGTGCAAAGTTTCACTGCACTCAGTTGGTTAAATTGCGAGAAACGTCCATTTAAATATTTATACTTCGCGTCGCCGCCATGTTGGATTTGTGCTCACCAGGTTACTGAAAGTTATTTAGGTATGTTCATAGCCTCTATGAACATAAAAAAACAGTTTGAATGCTGGAAAAGATTCTTAGATATTGAGAACCGTCAAAATATTTCGGATGCTCGCCATTTTGGATTGTTATATGTATAGGCCATAGAGTTATGTACCATTAAGGGAAAATTATTGCGTAGCTTCATTATTCAATCTTTCATTTCGATCACATGATTACGACACAAGAATAAAAACTTAATTTTAAAATTTCGCACAGCCGCCATCTTCAGTTTATGTAAACAATTGAACTAAATTAGATGCCAGTGAATGACAATATGTATAATCATTTACTGTACCACATTTCAATGCGCTCATATGATTAAATCATGAGAAAATTGTATTAGAATGTGTCAACTTCGCTTGGCCGCCATGATCGTTTCGTAGTTTACAGGTTTTTGAAAGTTACATAGATAAACGTGTAGCAGTGCTCTTTATCACCGTACAAAATTTCAGGTTGATATCATAAATAGTTTCGGAGATATTGAATGACTGTGAAATATTTCGCACAGCCGCCATTTTGAGGTTATGTAAACAATTGAACGAAGTTAGGTGTCAGTGCATTACAATGTATATAAACATATACTGTGCCAAGTTTCATTGCGTTTGGTTGGTTAAATCGCGAGAAACGTCCATTTAAAAGTCGCAACTTCGCATGGCCGCCATGTTGGTTCTGTAGTTACCAGGTTTTCAAAGGTCACATAAGTAAATTTCTAGTAGTTCCCTTTATCATCATACAAAATTCCAGGGTGATATCTGTAATAGTTTCGGAGATATTGAATGGTGGTGAAATATTTCGCACAGCCGCCATGTTGGATTGGTGAGACATAACAAAATTTGAAGGGCACGGTCGGGGTCGCCCGGAATAGAGCTATGAACTTACCGAGTTTCATTGAAATCTCTCCAGCCGTTTAGATTTTTATTAGGGACACACACACACACGAATCACACACGCACACACTCACGGACAAAAGGTGATCTCATAAGCCTATTTTTTCAAAATTGAGAATAGGCTAAAAATACATACAACAAAAGAACGTATCGTTTGCAGCAAAATTAAGACATTATAAAACAGTTACACTGCTAGAGGTGACTTATGCTAGTGAACTTTTGTACTAATACAGATGAAATAGATAAAATATTTAGAACAGAACGAAAGGTATTTATAACTTGCACAAAATAAGTAATATGATGTTAATGGCCATTGGAGATTAGCATGAAATAATACAGTCTATAAGGAAATTGAACCAGTATTGAGAAAAAGAAACGGATCTCATATTCTTTTTGACATCTTCCTCAAACACCGGAAACTAGAATTTGTAGAAAAAATAGTAGAAATGTTATGTAATAGCAATACCAGGATTAAATGGATCAAGGAAATTAAGGATTATATTAAAGAACTCCAAATAACACTCAACAACTGAAGAAAAAAACAAAAAGAATCAAAATTTTACAAGAGTTGCATATTAGACTGCTAATCAAAATTATTAAAAGAGCTGAAGGAAGGGTGTACTCTGATGCAGGCAAGAAGTTAACATCTGCGAGGATGAAAACCCATTGGCTAAATAGAAGAACTAAATTGGGTAAGGCTATGTATAATTGTTAGTAGTGGTCCAATGTTGGCCATAATAGTGCATTATGCAACGAGCCTATAAATGCAATAATTAAGACACGGGTATGTTCATAAAACGATCGAAGCGCGTTTTATAATTTCCATACGAGTGTCTAAATTACCATTATAGGCGAGTTGCATACGACTGTTTATGTTCGAGGATAATTATAACTATTTTATGTTCGAACATAAATATTCATAAATATCTGTCGATATTTCACCAGTTTTATGTACTGGACAGAGTGCATGCGACGCAGAGAATACCTTGTATTTGGCCATGGCCTCCTGGAATACCTCACTATGACACTCGCAACGCAGTGAAATTTAAAATAGGGGGCCATGGAAGTGAGCACAGGTGCGATGCTATCCTCACCTAATTGGTCACACAACTGTTTCTTGAGCTCTGATTGGTGGGAAAACTGTATCATAATGCAAACTTGAACCATAATGAGCCTCATTATAGTACAGCTTTCTGACATATAATATTTTCATTTCGCCAGGGTCG
This sequence comes from Meconema thalassinum, assembly GCA_946902985.2. Lineage (NCBI taxonomy): Eukaryota > Metazoa > Arthropoda > Insecta > Orthoptera > Tettigoniidae > Meconema > Meconema thalassinum. The sequence goes on from OX336388.2 coordinate 589,491,224, forward strand.
AACATTAAAAAAAAACAAGTAGTTCCGTGAAGAACTATACAGCCTATTTTCATATATTCTGCTCATGTTAATTGCCTCTATCAACATACAAAATTTCAGTTTAGTTGCTGTAACAGATCCGTAGATATTGAGAACCGTCTAAATATTTCAGATGGTCGCCAGGTTGGATTTTTATTTTTGTACTATTACATTAAGATTATTGTGTACGAGTGGTATTCAAACTTCAATCTCATGATTAGAACACAAGGAGAAAAAACGAGATTTTAAAATTACGCACAGCAGCCATCTTGTGGTTATGCAAACAATTGAAATAAATTAGATGCCAGTGGATCAACATTTGTATAAGCATTTAACGTGCAACGTTTCACGGCACTCGGATAGTTAATTCGCGAGAAACGTCCATTTAAATATTTATACTTCGCGTCCGCCATGTTGGATTTGTGCTCACCAGGTTACTGAAAGTCCTATAGGTGAACATATGTTCATAGTCTCTATGAACATTAAAAAATTCAGTTTGGTTGCTGTAAAAGATTCATAGATATTGAGAACTGTCTAAATATTTCGGAAGCTCGCCATTTAGGATTGTTATATGTATAGGCCATAGAGTTATGTACCATTCAAGGACAATTATTGCCTAGGTTCATTATTCAAACTTTCACTTCGATCGCATGATTACGACACAAGAAATAAAAACTTAATTTTAAATTTTCGCACTGCCGCCATCTTGAGGTTATGTAAACAATTGAATTAAGTTAGATGGCAGTGCATTACAAACTGCAAAATCATTTACTGTACCACATTTCACGGCTCTCAGAGAGTTAAATCACGAGAAAAGTCTATTAAAATATTTCAAATTCGCTTGGTCGCCATGTTCGTTTTGTACTTGACAGGTTTATGAAATATACATATGTAAACTTGTATCATTACCCTTTATCACTGTACAAAATTTCAGGGTGATATCTGTAATAGTTTCGGAGATATAGAATATCAGTGAAATATTTAGCACAGCCGCCATTTTGATGTTATGTAAACAATTGAACTAAATTAGACTCCATTGCATTACAATGTGTATAAACAATTGCTATAACAAGTTTCATTACGTTTGGATAGTTAAATCGCGAGAAAAGTCTATTTAAAAGTCTCAACTTCGCTTGGCCGCCATGTTGGTTTTGTAGTCACCAGGTTTTTGAAAGTCTCATAGGTGAACTTCTAGTAGTGCCCTTTATCACAGTACACAATTTCAGGGCGATATCGGTAATAGTTTCGGAGATATTGAATGCTAGTGAAATATTTCGCACAACCGCCATGTTGGATTGGTGAGACGTAACAAGATTTGAAGGGCACGGTCGAGGTCGCCGGGAATAGCGCTATGAACTTACAGAGTTTCATTGAAATCTCTCCAGCCGTTTAGATTTTATTAGGGGGGGGGGGACACAAACACCTCACACACACACACACACACACGCACACACACACGGACAAAAGGTGATCTCATTAGCCTATTTTTTCAAAATTGAAAATAGGCTTATAAAAAAATCAGAAAGTCTATACAGTATAAGACGCTAAGGTGCATGTTTCACAAAACTCAAACTCTTAAACCAGATGCAGGTAGAAGGCGTGGCTAGTACGAATATCTTCCAAATAATCTCAATAGTACTGGAAGAATCATGAATTTCTTGAAAAGTCAACGAACATATATTTATTTGTTTATAAATTGCGTTTAAACGAATAAATAAAACGACAGCCTCTGCCAGAACAGTGTCATGTTGAGCTCGCATAACAGTTAAGCCAGGCGGGTGGTATATGCGCAGGGGTAAACTCCAAGTAACTGATCGTAACAAATGAGCCTTCATGAGAAAGAGAATCACTCGTAGCAGAGACGAATTGCACTCTGATTTCATAATAATTGACAACTTGTTTAAAATGTCCATTTAAGGAAATAATTGTGTCACGTTGAGCCTACATAGGAGAGTTCTTGCATGGGTGTGCTAGTAATAGAATAATACAGTCAAATTAGATACTTAGTTATTGTTGTTATAAGGAACGAAAAGCCTCCGTGGCTTAGGCGGCAGCACGCCGGCCTCTCACCGCTGGGTCCGTGGTTCAAATCCAGGTCACTCCATGTGAGATCTGTGCTGGACAAAACGGAGGCTGGCAGGTTTATCTCCGGGTACTCCGGTTTTCCCTGTCAACATTTCATTCCAGCAACATTCTCCACTATCATTTCACATCATCTGTCATTCATTTAATCATTGCCCCAGAGGAGTGCGTCAGGCCTCGGCAGCCGGCACAGTTCATATCCTCGCCGCTAGATGGGGGCTTCATTCATTCCATTCCTGACCCGGTCGGAGACTGGAAGCAGGCTGTGGATTTTCATAAGGAACGGAACAGCTAGTCATCTGCCCCTAGTCTCGTTAAGTAAAACTGAGAAGAGGTGGGTTCGACTCCCCCTCAGCCATCCTGGTAGGGTTTTTCTGTGTTTTCCCAGTTCAACTCCAGGCAAATGCCAGGACGGTTCCTAACTTAAGGTCATGGCCACCTACCACCCAATTCTCACCTGAATTACTGTACACTTACACCCACTAATACAACCATCACAATAACACAGGTTATTAGACAAAATTAATCTTACACACACCTAGGTATACGTGGCTAAATATCCGCGATGTCCAAACCCCTCAAAGGAAACAACAAAAACAACATGTTAAAATTGTAACCTATCCCCATCCCACATGCTCCAAAGCAAAGCAAACCCCGTGGTGCTACAGCGCGTCGGGTTCCCTCGACCGTCAATCTTGGTCTCTGTGACCGGGGCGCTGCCTTACTATCAGAGAGTCACTCATTTTCCTCACGAGGCTGAGTGCATCCTGTACCAGCCCTCACGTAAGTTTCTAAAATCCCTGTGAAGACGTGAATCGAACCCAGAGCCTCCTGGTACGAGGCAGGTGCGCTACTCCAACACCATGGTATCGGCTATTCCGCATGCTCCCCCTAGATAAAATATATGAAATAGAAAAAAATATTTTGGTGATGCTACGGCCACGCATGTTTTGTAAGATTCTAACAGGGGCTGACAGCTAGGTGATTCCCTAATGTCCTTGATGACGCCTCTTTATTGAAGCTTGGCACTTTCGCTCCTAAACTTATAGTTTGGGGTGTGAATCAGGGGGATGTATTATGTAGCTGAACAATTCGAGCTTCACCTTGGATTGATTTTCTTTCCTAAAGGTGGCAGTTAAGGCAGAGGGAAGGACAGCACACTACAGTCGTTAATGCATTATTCAAGACCACTGTAAGTGGTGCCTTGCTGCGAAGATCTCTGGAGATCAGAGCTGCCGTCGGCTAATTCCCGTACTCTTGATATATCCACCACAGTGTCGTCGGTACTGTTGTTGTTGATTTATTTAGTAGCTTGCGGCATTGTTCTCATTTTCCCCCATGTGATTGGGCATGAAACTGAAATTGAAATTTATTTATTTTAGGTATGTTAGGTAGTTAGCCCGTAGGCTGGTTGGATCCTCAAAAAGTACCGCCGTTAGGTTATGTGGGTAGATACCCACAAAAACCCAAGGCAGCGCTATATTGAGGCGTACTAGGCAAGAAGAGGAGTGAGGTAGTTTGCAATTGCTTTTCTCACTGGGTCAGAACAGTAGTACTAACCCTATGAGTAGAACCTTTCACAGCATCCACAGGCACTGACTGTGCCCTGAATGTCATTACTAAACACCATCCATACCTCAGTAGCTTCCATATAATCACAGCCTTGAGTGAGACTGAGACATCGGTAAAAAGCCATATTTTACTCTAGCCTGTGTCAACAGACAAATGCAAATGTACTTCATTCTTCAAGAGATGGCAAACAGGCCAATTATTTTAGGTAATGATGATGAACACTTGAATACAGGGTGAAGAAAAAATGTCGCACTTGAATTCGGCATGCGACTCCTTATACAAATGTTAGACAAAAGTTTCTATAGCATAATCGGAGCAGGTGCAGTTTGAAAACACAAGTATGAAAACAAGAAGCTGGCAATACTCTCTCATCCTACAGCGCATACGAATTTACAGAGGAATGTGTATCAACCCTCACTACCGTACCAGCTGTCGTAGCTCAGTGAGTAGACTGTTGGGTTATCAAATCCAAGTCCACCATGGAGCTACGGGTCGAATGTAATTCAGGTCGTTATTTTGTGTGGTGTGTGCGTGACGTCAGTTCCCTATTTCCCCTTGTTTATCTTCGTTTATAAGCAGGACATCATTTTGTCACATGGCAATAGCCTAACACATGACAGGGGTTGGTTTGAATATGTGTACGTGTACGTACCCGCTCTGTGAAGATAAGACTGGACGTCGCAAAATTTTATCTCCCGCAGAGATGTTGGTTAGTTCCTCAGTTTAGGGACTGCGACAAGGTGGTCATGTAACCCCGTGTACATTGGGTGTGTGTAGAATCTGTCTGATAAACGGTGTTATTTGTGATGACTGTATTAGTCTGTAATTCAGATAAGGTCTTCAGACGGTCAATTTTAAGTAGTAGTACCTAATTTTGTACCAAATACTAACGTCAACAACACCTAGCTGTGAACTTGGCTGCTAGATGCCACCGCAACCAGCAACTTGCAACGAACGTTGTAACTTCCCCTCCGAAGGAAAGCATGCTGACGGATTTTTAGTGCTCTTAGAAAATCCGGCGACTTTGGCCGGCTTTGAACCAGCGACCTTAGGCATAGAAGTTCAGCATGCTACCATTTAGCCGCTTCCCTAATAGTCAGATGGAACAAGAAGTTCCGTGACGAACTAAAGAGCCTACTTTTCTTAAAATTAAGATTCATGCCATAGATTAATCTACAGTATATGAAACTATCTAGAATAATGACGAAATTAAGTGGGTAATATCGAAATGTCTTAATTAGTTCGAAATAAGGTATACTAGGCATAATTTAGCCTAATAGAGCAATACAGTTGGCAGCTCTGGTGACTGAATATATTCTCACTTCCATCTCCTAAGGTACAGAATACAAAATGTGGTTGACGTTCAAAGGACGTTGCATGGATTTAGACATTGGATCTATTAGTACACGTAAAAGCATGTTGGAAACAATGTCATGCGAGTGCTGGTCAGAAATATTCTGAAATATTATATATTTTTGTACCAATTTTGGATGAAACCCATTTGTTGGTATAGAAGTTACATGTATTTAAAAATTGGTCCTATCAGCAGGCTTAGAATCACGTTGGTAGAACTGACGTATATAAGTTACTCCAAATTAATGTAAAATGTCAGGTAATTTACGTGTGCATAGTTTAAAGCTGTCGGCTTGCATACTTTCAGATATATTGGTATTTAGATAAAATAATAGAGATAACATTTATTGACAGTTGGCAGCCCTGGTGGCTCTTAAGAATACACTCAGTCATACCTGTTTATGTACACATATTACATACAAAATTTGGTTGAAATCCAATTGATAGTGTAGAAGTTATATGCATTTAAATATTGGACTTATCAGAAGGCTTAAAAATATTTCGGAAACGCTGTCATGTATGGCCACCTGGAAATTAAACTGAAATAGTATTATCTACATGTGTGCCAATTTTATAATAGCTCCCATGTATACCTTCCAAGATATCCAACATGAAGCTCAAATTTCTAGTGCGTTTTTTTAGCAGTTGGTAGCACTGGCATCTTTTTCAAATATGGGCCTGAGATATTCCGGTATACAACTTTACTCATACTAAATTTGGTTTCGATTGCTGCAGCCGTTTAGGAGTTGATAAGGGGGGGGGGCACACACACACACAGCCAGACAGACAGAAGGACTGACAGACAGACAGAAGGACAGACACATTCTCCCGGATCGATCTCATAAGTCTACTTTTTCCTCATTTTTGAAAAGTGTGAAAAGTAGGCTAAAAATGAATGTGATCTCGTCAATGGCGTTGTCTTGGCAACCTCTGATAGATCATCCCTTATCAATTTAAAAGCGTTGTTATGGTAACCTCTGATGGCACTTGGCATTTTTTAAAATTCCGAAATCATTTTTCTCATCCCTTGGCGTAATGGTGGGTCATATCAAAAATTCTTTCAGACAAAAGTTTTAGGTAATTATTAGGGGAATATTTTCCATTTTGTACGGTTTTGATATTGTGCCTATTGAGAGAGATATGATTAATGTTTCCCGAAAAACCCACTTTTTTCCACCCCTTTGGTCAATGGTTGGTGCTATCAAAAAACTTATTTGACATAAATTTTTGCCACTTATCCGACACATATTATGAACTTTTAATGGATTCGATATTTCACGTATTAAGAGCGAAATTTCACTTTTTCGAAAAAAGCCCCCCATTTTCACCCCCTTCGACCGATTTTGCCCATTAACGAACTCGACCGAGATTTTATAGGGATACATATTATGTAAAAAATTCAAAGTGATTGGTACAAAGTTACGGCAGTTATCGTGTCCACAAGAAACTGATATATATATAGATAGATAGATACATATATACATAAATTATATATAAACTTTTGAGCTGACGGTGGTTTTGGGGTCTGGGGGATGTGAAACGCGAAGATATGTCGAAATTTTCCGGAAGTCGAAACATGGTACCCATTGCAATAGTTAGCTTTCTAATGAAATCTACCTAAAATGTAACCTAATATCCGCTTGGTAAGTCTATTCTCTTTCTTTCTGTACAGATGTTCCAGGAACTCCAGTCTCCTCATCTTCATGGTCTCTGAGATTCTATCCACCTGGTAAACTTCTTTGTTGCTCCGAAGTCTCCATTCGCTTTCAGTGTGAACAGCTTCCATATTAAGCCTACTTTCTAGTTTTTCAAAACGTGAAAGTAGGTCCAAAAGTTGTGTGTCTGTCTGTGTGTGTGTATACCCTGTATGTCTGTCTCCCCTATCAATTCAAACACGGTGAAACCGAATTGAACGAAAGTTGGTACAGTAGTAGCACTAGCAAAGAGCACCTCAGTGTCATGTTTTATATTGCTGCCATCTTTATTAAAACTGAATGGCGGCTACTCAAACGTTCAAAATGTAAAATCAAATTGCGACGAAACTAATCATGCGATCTCTACCAAATTTGGTAACAACATACCATCATATGGGACGCAATTTGCGCCCAAAATACAAGGTCATCAGTCGTATCATTTCAGGATGGCGGCCGTGTGAATTATGGAAGAATTATAATTAATAAATTTGAACCCAATAGTTCCAATTATCGAACCTACAATGCTTTCAACTGTCCTAAAGGACGTGGCCCGTTCGAGATTTTAAGATCATATTATAATATTACATGGTAGCAGTGGCTTTAAAAAGCCAAGCCGTCGCGGTTACAAAACATGATGGCCGATACTATCTTGTGTCTGACCTATATTTCACTAGTTAGAGTATTGCATGCAATATAGCCTACTGATAGCAATAATATAAACTTTGTATGAAATGCTTTATATATAAAAATATTTACTCCACTGAAGAAATCGTTTAGCCCAAATCATTAGTTGCTAAGACGTTGTATGTAAACCACTCTCACTTATAAAGTGGATGACGAGATCAGCAACAACCACGTCCCAATAAAAGTTTGAGTTTCATCTGTAAACCATGGTTTCTTCGTAAGTCAGCAAGATCCGAACTCTCAGTTAAAATGTGGGTCACGGTGAATACGGCTCCACAGGTACAAAGTGAGGGGGTCTTCCCTTCTCATTAGGTACGAGTAGGTGGATCTTGCACGTTCTATCCTTGATCTACACAAAACGACGGACACCCTCCGTGACCAGAAAGAGCTCCGCCACATGCGAGTAGTTCCCTTGATCGCTATCAGCTAATTAGCCATATTTTCAAGACTTCTAGCTTCTCCAGCTTGTAGTTCATGGACAGTCGTTCACAGACATTCTATTTTCACCACGATGTTGTAGTGTTTTATTTTGTCATTCAAGGATATTAATATTTATTAAATACGTGTATGAGATCCTGTCTCTTAAGTGCAGTTTAAATACTAGAAACATACTGTAATTTGAATATGTATTGCACAATTTATTGCAGCTAACGTATTTTGAAAACAAGTTGAATATTAAATAAAATTATTCAAAACGTTTCGTTGAAATGGATGAAAACGTATGGTGACATTTCAGACAGAAATAATGTTCTTTGTAATGTAAATGATCTACGTGACGCGAATGGAATATAAATTAGACAGAAATAAAAATTTACCGCGCTCAACAAGAGCGGAACCACAGCCAATTGTATTACTGACGATGGGGACGCAAAGTACGTTATAATGTGCGTACAAACAGGGCAACGAGTAAGCGGTGGATAATCGATAGGCAGATGTGTTCACCGTGGGCAATTCAATAGCCATCAAATGGCACAGTGCTATGTCTGCCTTGACCATGCCATCCTTCTTTGATATAGGGATGGTGAGATTCCCCCCTTGCTAGTTTCGAAGTCATGTATCTTGGAGAGTCCTATCCAATAATTTGTTAACCATTCCATTAGTCACGCTGGCTCTTGTGATCCCATGACTTTGATTAGGTGGTGGTAGTGATTCTTATTTTAAGTGGAAAGACTTCTAGGTCATCTTCTATAATGATATATTTATAATAATTATTAAACATTTTACCGACAGCGATAGCTACGCTCACTGACGAGCAGCGCTAGACCATGGGACCAAGCTAGCAGCGGACTAGGTAGACGTCAGTTTGCGCCCTACCGCCGACCGTCCTTGAAATAGTTTTCCGTGGTTACACCATTTTCATTTAGGGCAAATGCTGGGACGGTACCTTCTGACAGGCCGCGGCCGCTTCCTTCCACATCCTTGCCCAGTTACATTCATCTTCATTTATTTCATCTCTCATTACCTCCTCTCATGAAGTTGGTGCCAGGAAGGGCATCCGGCCTTTAAAACTATACCGTCCCATATACTTTCATCGCATCTTATCCCCGACCCCGTTGAAAACGGGAATAGTAAGGGGCAGTCATGCATTTATTAAACACATTGTGTACAAATGTTCATTCATGAGGCCTAAGTGAAGTTCACCATCATATGCATAGTGAGATAGAGACATTGTTCTTTCTTTAGTGACTGGTTGCGTAGCGCAGCGGTAACGTTCTCGCCTACTGTGCTCAAGGTTGCAGGATCGAATCCTGGTGCAGTTAGTTGGCATTTGAGGATGCGCTAATGCGAGGAAGCCATGTCAGTAGATTTACTGGCACGTTAAAGATCCCCTTCGGTGAAAAATTCTGGCACCCTGGTATTTCTAAAAGGCGCAATAGTTAAATGGGATATAAAACCAATACATTATTATATTATCTTTCATTGATGTCCGCCTCGTTGCGTAGTGGCTAGCATGTTTGGCTGTCAGCGCAGAGGCCCGGGTTGGGATCCCGGCTGTGCCAAGAAATTTAATTCTGGTCTGAGGGCTAGATCGAAGTACACTTAGCCTCGTGAGGCAAAGCTGAAAAGAGACGGGTTTGATCCTGGAAGTGGTTTTCCGTGGTTTCCCACTTCTAATCCATGCTAATGCCGGGATAGTTCCTTACTCAAGGCCACGACTGTCTCCTTCCCAATCATCATCTGAATTACAAATACGACCATCACAATTAACACAGGTTATCAGACATTTTCCAAACACACACACACAGCACCCAAGTACACGGGGCTACATTACCGAGCTGTCGGAAAGGCCCTAAATCAATCAACAACAATAATCTCTCTTTGATGTGATATACATAATATTGCAGGGTCCTCCACGTTATGGCATTATGGTACACTGGCATCAGTCGGTGGGGCTACGATATCCATATTCGGTGATGCAGACCTTGACTCCACACTTTCGTGTAACGGTGGCGAAATTGGTAGTTGTCTTCCTTTCATTCGTTGTTTGTTATCGCTGTGGTGTTCAATAGTCCATGATTTATGAGCTCCAGCTTTCATCCGCCTGTCTTCCAGGAAACTGGTGCATTGTAATGTTGGTATCAGGCTATGAGATGCCATTAGGTATTGTTTGAAGATAGTTGTGTCCGACAGAATTTAAGTTATTCTGTTATGCGTGAATTTTGATATTTTCTTTTCAGACAGGTGACAAGCTAAAGGAAGTAGGAAACTTCTGCTACTTGGATGCAAAGTAACTAGTGATGGACGAGGCAAAGGGGATATAAAGAGCAGGTTGGCTCAGGCAAGAAAGCACTTCTACAGAAAAGGAATCTGTTTATTGTACATCAAATATGGATTTAGGCATTAGAAAGTCATTTCTGAAAGCCTTTATCTGGAGCGTGGCACTCTATTGAAGTGAAACTTGGACGACTGTTGATGCAGTAAAAATAGAGAATAGAAGCGTTTGAAATGTGGTGTTACAGGAGAATGATGAAGAACAGATGGGTAGATAGAGTAACAAATGAGGAGGTATTAAGACGAGTGGGAGAGGAGAGATGTTTCTGGCGACTGCTAATGAAGAGAAAAGATAAGTTGGTAGGACACATACTAAGACACCCAAGAATAGCAAACTCAGTTGATGACAAGAACTGTAGGGGAAGACCAAGGTTAGAATATGTTAAACAGATTGCCTCGGATGTAAGGTATGGTAGCTATGTAGAGATGAAACGATTAGCTCACGACAGGGAAGCATGGAGGACTGCATTGGTTATTGTTGTATAAGGAGGCGGAACAGAGAAGTCAGCAGCCCCTCACAGAAAATAACTATACAAAAAGCGTTAGTAGTATTGGCAGTCTATTCCGTGTTACTAGAGTTCGGCAATCAAGAAATGTTTTCTCGAGACAAAATTCAAAATACAATATCTGAATCGTTCAAATTACAAAACACAAAATCGTATTTAAAAATAAATCTGAAAACAATACTTACAGCGATATATATTGCAATTCCATTAAGATTTTTCAAATCAATAGTTTGCAAGTATACTTTACTGAAAGTGTTCAGTATTTTCATTTTTATTCTAAATCAGAATTTTGTATTTTCAAGGATTCTGTTCAGCTCTATTGTATTTTGAAGGATCCAGTTCTTTTATTTTGTATAATTAAGGATTCTGTTCTAGTATTTTGTATTTTCAATTATTCAGTTCTTGTATATTGAATTTTCAAGGATTCGGTTCTTTTATTGTGTATATTTAAGGTTTCTTTTCTAGTATTTTGTATTTTCAATTATTCAGTTATTTTATATTGAATTTTCAAGGATTCGGTTCTTGTATTTTGTATTTTCAAGGATTCAGTTCTTGTATTATATATTTTCAAGGATTCAGTTCTTGTATATTGAATTTTCAAAGATTCGGTTCTTGTATTTTATATTTTCAAGGATTCGGTTCTCGTATTTTGTATTTTCAAGGATTTAGTTCATGAATATTGAAGGATTCAGTTCTTGTATGTTGTTGTTTTAAGGATTCAGTTCTTGTATTTTGAATTTTAAAGGATTTAGTTATTGTATTTTCAAGGATTCAGTTCTTGTATTTTGTATTCTCAAAGATTCAGTTTTTTATTTTGTATTTTCAAGGACTCAGTTCTTCTATTTTGTATTTTCAAGGATTCAGTTCTTATATTTTGTATTTTCAAGGATTCAGTTCTTGTATTTTGAATTTTCTAGGATTCAGTTCTTGTATTTAGTTGTATATTTTCAAGGATTCAGTTCTATTTTGTGTTTTCGGAGCTTTAGTTATTGTATTTTGTATCCATAATACATTTTGCGAGTATTGTGCCCAAATTTGGGGGTGTTACTATGGCAACAGACCACTATCGGATAAGATAATCGACTGTTTATCGATCTGGCACTTTCTTGAAGAACCTTTCTCTCGTGGGAAATACTGTAATAGGAACTTGTTTTTCTTCTCAATGTTTTACTCTTTGAAATGTCGAGTGTAAACAGTTTAGATGAGAAGCTTTAACGTAAATGTATTTTCCCAACTGGAATATGAATCAGCGGAATGCTGTAGTTGGATGTAATTATGATATCTGCATGTGTTTCTATGAAAATCTAGCAACACTGATATATTCATCACTTTGTAAATCACATTTGCAATACTGAATATTAATGTCTTATATCAGTTGCGTATATTTTTGCATTGTTAAAATACAGTATACCGTCAGCTTCGGTGGCGTAGTCGGTAATATGTTGAGCTGCTATATCCAAGATCGCGGGTTCAAACCCGGCCGAAGTCGTCCGATCCTTCAATACGCCTTCCTTCGAAGGGGAAGTAAAGCCGGCGGGCCCATGCCTTATACTTATGGCATGGAAAAGAACCTACCACTACAATTGGCAGTGTGTAGCTAAATTTGTAGGTCATTTAGTTTATAAACGCTCTATCAAGTTCCAACGTTCGCGACTGGATGACAGTGGCGTCTGGTAGCCAAAGTTGGAACTACATGAAATTGAATTTTCATTCATCTTCATTCATTTTATCTCTCATTAACTCCTCTCGTGAGGTTGACGTCAGGAAGGGCATTCGGCCGTAGAAACAATCATTCACGTGGAATTTCATCGCATCTCATCCCCGCCCCGTTGGAAACGGGATTAATAAGGGGTAGACATAGATAGAGTTAAAATACAGTATATCCCTTAGTTCGTGGGCATTCATAGGTACAGTATTTCTGTTGTTGTTTTGTTGTTGTTGTTGTTGTTGTTGTTGTTTCATGTTAGCCCCGTGTACTTGGGTGGGTGTAGAATTTGTTTGATAACCAGTATTATTGTCTGTAGAAGTGTGTGTGCCGGCCCCGTGGTGTTGGGGTAGCAAGCCTGCCTCTCACACGGAGGCCCCGGGTTCGATTCCCGGCTCCGTCAGGGATTTTAGAAACTGACGTGAGGGCTGGAACGGTGTGCACTCAGCCTCATGAGGACAATTGAGTACCTGTCTGACAGTGAGGCAGCGTCCCGATCACGAAAACCAAGATTAACGGCCGAGGGGACCTGATGCGCTGATGACGTGTCATCCCAATATCTGCAGGCCAAATGGCTGGGCAGCGGTCACTTGGTAGGCCAAGGCCCTTCACGGGCTGTAGTGCCAGGGGTTATTATTATATTAGTAGTGTGTGTTTAATTCAGATCAGGATTATGATGATGATGATGATGATGATAATTGTTGTTTTAAGGGGCCTAACATCTAGGTTATCGGCCCCTAGCATCAGGATTAGGAAGGAGATGTCCATGGCCTTAAGTTAGGAAGCATCCCGGCATTTTCCTGGAGTAGAAGTGGGGAAACCACGGAAAACCACTTACAGGATGGCTGACGTAGGAATCAACCCCGTCTCTTCACAGTTTTGCCTCACGAGGCTGAGTTTACCTCGTTCCAGCCTGCAGGCCAGAATTTCATTTCTTGACAGAGCCGAAAATCGAAACCAGACCTCCTCGCTGACAGCTAAGAATGTAAGCAATAAATATTTCCACCACCTATTATATCCACTATTACCTGATGGGCATGAAGTTAAATAACTATATCGCGAGTGGTTTATCGGGTGAAACTCCCCATCGATGTCAAACTTATAAGAAGAGTCAATGTCCCTGTTAACTTCTCTGGCTCTATATACGCCACGCATTTCAATTTTGGGACTAAATTTAATACAATCCAGTGTTTGGGATTCGTTTTAACTTAATGCCACGACTGCCTCCTTCTTCGATTGAAAATACACATACATTACTACATACAGCACAACAATACAGGTTATCAGACAAATTATACACATACCCAAGTACAAGGGACTGAAATTACCACGATTGTAGTGGCTAGCGTTTTTGTCTGTCATCCCTGAGGGCCATGTTTGATTCCCTGCCGTAAAATTTAATTCTGGTCTGAAAGCAGGAACGGGGTAAACTCAACCTCTTGAAGCAAAACTGTGAAGTGTTGGGTTCGATTCCCGCCTCAGTCGTCCTAGAGGTGTTTTGCCGTAGTTTGCCCACTTCTTCTCCAGGTAAATGCTGGGATGAATTTTATTCAAGGCCACGAAACACCACAATAACACAATTTATTATACAAATTCTACCCACACCCAAGTACAGTAGACGGGGATGAAATTACTACGAGGTTCAAGTCCCTGAATGAAGAAACAACAACAACTTATAGACGCTGGGATTCTACGATTTTGTCCAAAAGTTGTTAGTGCCATCAAATTTACTAACACGAGTCTTTCACATTTATTCACCCTGAAATGCTAATTGATTACGCCGGTATTCGATCCCACAACTTAAGACATAGCAGGCTGAACCTTGCCGCTACGACACAAAGTCATGATGAGCGATTTAATGTGCCTGTATAAGCTGTGGGGAGGTCATCAGGAGTCAATGTTAGAGGAAATGAATGTAGGTAAAATATCCTGGGAAAAGGCGGTGGTGGTGTATTAGAAGGTGCATGACCGGCAAATATGAGCAACCAATGGAAATTAACTCAGGGTTCTGATCCACTTGTCTCGGAGTATGGATTTATCCGGGCCCCTTGGCCTTACACGTTAATGCACTTTTTTACGCTGTCGGTACAAGCTGATAATAAAAAGGTAGAAACAGCCTTTTTGCAATCAGGTGAGCAACGCACTTACGGCAATCCCAAGAACATTATTGTACACCTCACAGGCCCGAAATGTTGGTTTTGGTAATTGCTTTGGAAGTTACGTGACACAGCACACGAAGCAATTTGCTTGCAGCCACTTCTAATCTGCAAGGACAATCATGCGGTCCAAGAAGTGGACAGTTTGGTGGCTGAAGAGGATTATTCACAGGGCCAATTACAGTAAGTTTACTAAACAACCATGTGCTGCCTAAGCAATAGCCATTACACTCTGCCATTAACGAGAAGAGCTGTTCCATGTTCTGAGATCTTGGTATTCCATTAAGGCTCGATTCAGTCAACATCTCCAGTTCTTCACTGTAAAATATTCACTTGCTTCATACATAGCCTACAACTCATTTTAACAGCCTACTTCTGGAATTAGAAAGTGTGGAAACAGAGTTTTATGAGGCTGATCTGAGGCGATGTAATAATTGTACATTATGCAACGAGCCAATAATGGCTATAATTAAGACACGAGTATTTTTTATAAAACGAGCGTATGCGAGTTTTATAATTTCCATACGAGTGCCTTAATTACCATTATAGGCGAGTTGCATACGACTGTTTATGTTCGACGATAATTATAACTTTATTATATGTTTTAACATAAATATTCATAAATATCTGTTGAGAGTCAGCCACTTGAATTTTGTGGTCGAAGATCGAGCGCTGGGTATATCTCTGTCTTTCAAGATCTCTGAACGACCGACGCATGCGCTCTGTGTGCTTGCAATGCCATATGGAGGCCATATGTTTACATCTGCCGTCCCTCAGTAATATTGTCACCGGAGTCGTTTGAAGGCAATGCGCTGTGTAGAAATTAGTGTTGGTGATATTAAGGTACAGTGCTATTTCTTGTCTCATATTTGCCAGTTTATTTACGTGAACATATGGACGGTGCGTATTCCATGTCGGTAATTTATTATAGTTCGATGTTGTGTTTATGTCCGACATGTTGGATTTTGAGCGCATGCGTGAAGGTATAGTTACCTAATTGGTCAATGAACGAGCTCTGATTGGCTGGAGAAACTGTATCATAATGAAAAACAGTGTAATAATGACCATCATTATGATACAGTTTTCTGACACATAATAGTGAGGGTCGAACATAAATAATAATATCGTATGGCCTTGGGTGCCAGGTGCAAACTTTGTTAATTGACACCCAGAGGGCAGCTAGCATGTCGAATTTTGTTGTTCCTTGAAGCACTATGAAAGTCACGGAGGTTAGATATCCAAGCTCCTTGACACTATAGCGCTTTCTAGTAGAGAAATGAGGAACTTTGTGTTGGCGGAAAATCCCGAAATTAATTTTGCCACTATGAACACGGCCTACTGAATTCATATGGGTTATTTAACATGCCAACATCGTACGACATGCGTGTCGTAATTTTTGCCGCCTTTCTAAAATCACTTACCATGGCCAGGAGCGAATCTGCAAGCTTGGGGTTAGTAGACCGACACGTTAACGACTCACCCACCGTGGCAAGCTATCTGAGGCGATGTATATATGTTATTACAAATTACAACAGTCCGCCTCGTTGCGTAGTGGTTAACATTCTTAGCTGTCACCGCGGAGGCCCATGTTTGATTCCCAGTTCTGCCAAGAAATGTAACTCTGGCCTGAGGGCTGGAACGGGGTACACTCAGCCTCGTAATGGATAACTGATTCCCACGTCAGCCATCCTGGAAGTGAGTGTTCATGGCTTCCCCCTTCTACTCTATGCAAATGCCGGTATGGTGGGGTCTTAACTTAAGGCCACGGCCGCCTCCTCCCCAATCCTGAATTACTAACCCTGTACACACACTACTGGAGATGCCACAATTACACAGATTATCAGATAAAGTCCACACACCCAAGTAAATAAATAAATAAATAAAAACAGGCTTACAAATCCCATAACGACCATGGCCTCCTGTATTGCAGTTTTTACTCATCAGGTGAGCACGTCCTGAGGAGCATGATTAGTTCCAAGTGTTTCCGTTGTCCTACCTTTGGCGTGCATGCTACTTCCCGGCGTGGTTTCCGGTAGGAGACTTGTCATTTCTGTAACTTTGGATGTTTGGCTACAGATTAGAATGCCTCTTAGCAATTAAGACATATATACAAAGTGTTTCTGAAATGACTGTCCGAATGCCGAATGACTTGTCACCTCTATTACACGTATACACCTTTTGCACCTGCAGGATGTGTGTGGGGGGTGATGTCACATCAAATGCCTTACTGCTTCTGTGACACATATGGTTAATCTCCTCGGTGTGAATAAGCACGTTGTAGAGAGAGGGATATATAGTAGTATGTAACTATTTCCTTAGTCTCATCTGTGTACTTTAATCAATTTTTTCTTCTAGATACTTAGTTGATAGCGATTTAAATGTCACTGCACGCAAGTTTTCCTTGGATTTTCTACTCTTGTCTCACCTTTGCTATTATTAACCATTGCTTTCCTCCCCATCTTGCACACATGTCTGCCTATCGGGTTCTTTGTCTTCCCACGTTTCGTCATCCTATTCTCGGGTCCCCAAGTACACGGGACTAAATGACCACGGTGTCCAATCCCCTCAAATGAAACGATAACAACAGTTACTCTTCATTATTTCTCAGTAGACTACTGATATAGGTTTATACAAATATAGTATGACGGATATGACGGAATATTTACAGCAAAGATTCACCGTCATGTACGAAAATAATCACTCATATTGCTTTTCCAGTCCATCGTCCACGTAAATGAAACATTTTAATATCCATCTCTGTAAACTAGGCATTGCTATTGAAAGCAGAGTTATGAGCAGCTAGAGCCTTTAAGGGGGCGTAGTCAATGCTTCAACTCACTGCGTGCTGGAGAGTTGACAGGGTGGCACCTTATACTCCTGGATCTAGATATGCTGGAAAATTGGGTGTTAACATTGGTCTCATGCTATAGATTCCATTTGTCCCCCATTTATCAATGAATAATAATTAATACGAGTACATGTAATTATTTTCAGAACTTGTTTTATTTCAGGTGAATCAGCTGCCCCCTAATAATATTGTTTTATGCAGCCCAACTAGCGTTGTTATCAGGAAGGTCGATATTTCTCTGCTTGCATCCCCTATGGTACTAATGCACTGCAAGCTTATCCCGCAAACGATACTGAACACTATTATTTTCCCTCGTATCAGTCTGTAGTCACATCAAGGAAAAAGTTTTAGTGTTCAGTATCGTTTGCAGGATATGCTTGCAAAAAAGTACAGGGTGCCTTGAATGTTCTCCGCAGTGGCTACGTGCTACTGTGAGTGGTAGCGTCAGCAGTTACGTTACCGACGGCAGTGGCTACGCTGGCTAAAGAGCAGCATTAGGTCATGGGGCCAAGCTCTCTGCTGACTCGGTAGACGCGTGGGTTCGAGCCACACCATCTGCCGTCCTTGAAATGGATTTCCGTGGTTTCCCATTTTCAACACCAGGCAAATGCTGGGACGGTACCTTATGACAGGCCACGGCCGATTCCTTCCACATCCTTACCCAGTTTCATTCATCTTCATCCATTCCATCTCTCATCCCGACGCGCAGGTCGCCCAAGGGCGTCGATTAGAAAGACCTGCACTCAGCCTCTCAGGAGGCCACACGACAAAAAAAAGCAGTTACGTTGGCAGGACGGCTGTTGCTTGTATCAAAACAAACAAACAAACAGTAAACTTTGTTCTCACCACAGCCATTCATAACAGATGCTGGAAGTGTTGTCCTAGTGTTCGAATACATACTTCAACACATCTACATATTACCTAAGACTTTCACTTTCACTAATGTTTCATGCGTAGTGGAATGCACATAATTAATGAAATTCACTTTAAGTTGATCATTCGTTTTTGGATTAGTTTGTTGGCCGGCCACACGAAATTTACTTATAAAATCCCGAACGGTATTCCTGTTTGGACACTTTGAACTAGGAAACTGCGCCTGAAATTTTAGAATTGCATTTTCTGTAAACCGTTACCGATCGCCTTCACGAAAAACGTATTCCACCAAAAAAAAGCTCTCTCTTCAGTACCGGTAGTAAACATTATCGTGTTTATACTGTTGCACTCTTCCAATACTCTATCTGAGCTCTCGCTTACTGCAATACACACTGACGACTTCGACAGCCTACAGCCCACACGTGTAGTTTCACTGTACCCTATACAGTCAATGACACCGTGCTGCCAACTAAACTGCTGACGCTACCTCTCGCAGTATCATGCAGCCGCTGCGGGGAACATTTCCTGGCACCCTGTACCATACGGGATGCAAGCAGAGAAATATCGACCTTCCTGATAACAGCGTTAGTTGGGCTGCATAAAACAATAGTATTAGGGGCAGCTGATTCACCTGATTTATCGTCGCCGAACTTGCAATACCGCGTATCTGACAATGGTCTCAGTTTTCCAATATATCCCTGATGAATGGACACGCCTCCCAGCCGTATGTGGATATGCCGGCTAACAGAACAATTCACGTTAGGTTCATTTTCGTGTGTTGAGTATAAATAAGAATGAGTTTTAAATTGAGTCGTCCAGCTGCAAAACTCGTTTAATCCACTTGTTAGTAAGGATCATGTCGTATTATTTTTTCTTTTTTTTTCTTTTTTAAAATTTTGCTTTGTTTTACTTCATTTCGTTATATTTTGTTTTAAATTGTTTTGTGTTTTGTTTTGATTTGTTTTATTTTGTTTTTGTTTCTATATATTTTTTATTTTGATTTTGATTATTTTGTTTTATTTTGTTTTGTTTTATTTCGATTTTCCAGAAAACAAACACAAAAACAAAAAAGCTCGAAGCAAAAACCAAAAATCAAACACAAAAGCAAAAGCAGAAAACAAAACAAAAAAGAAGCACAAAGCAAAAAGCAAAATTCAAAAACAGCAAAAGCAGAAAACAAACACAAAACCAAAAAAAAGACGAAGCAAAAACAAAAGTGAAAGCAGAAAACAAAAAACAAGGAACATAATGCAAAAAGCAAAATTCAAAAAAGCAAAAGCAGAAAACAAATACAAAACTAAGAAAGAAAAGCAAAAAGTAAAATTCAAAAGCAAAAGCACAAAGCAAACACAAAACCAAAAACCAAAAACACAGAGCAAAAACTAGAAAACAACAAACACAAAAGATACGTCAGGCAAAGTCCATAGAAACGTTTCTCATGAAAATGATTCTTATTCACAAGTGGATTAAACGAGTTTTGTAACTTGACGACTCAATTCATTGCAGTGTAGAAATAGTACATTATGCAACGAGCCTATAATGGCAATAATTATGACACGAGTATGTTTATAAAACGAGCGTATGCGAGTTTTATAATTTCCATACGAGTGTCTTAATTACCATTATAGGCGAGTTGCATTCGACTGTTTATGTTCGACGATAATTATTATAACTATTTTATGTTCGAACATAAATATTCATAAATATCTGTCGAGATTTCGCCAGTTTTATGTACTGAACAGAGCGCATGAGACACAGGGAATGCCTTGTATTTGACCATGGCCACCTCGATTACTCTACTATGACACTAGGCCAGGTAGTGAAATTTACATTAGAAGGCCGTGGAACTCAGCGCATCTAATTATCTAATTGGTCAAACAACTGTTTCTCGAGCTCTGATTGGTGGGAGAAACTGTTTCATAATGAAAAATAGTGTTATAATGAGCCTCATTATAGTACAGTTTTCTGACATATAATAGTCAGGGTCGAACATAAAGTATATTTCGGCGTAGTTATGCACTCCTACAGTACAGTATGTTAAAGATTAATTTTCCTTTAGATGTTCACACAGAAAATGACCCTAGCGTGAATTGTTCTGTTAGTTGGCACATCCACATGGTTGGGAGGAGTGACTATGTTAACTTCACTTCAGTTCATCGCAGCTCCAATGATACAGTCTAGAAGCAACAAATTCAAATTATTTGACAGTCAAATACTATATCGCTGACCCAGTTCTTGAAGGATTTGTGAATACCCAAATACGAACCAGTTAGGAAATTTTAATTAGATGTATTGTTGTAAGGATATTCATTTATCTTGATAAAAATATTGTTAACCTAGTTTATAATCCAATTACGCTGACGCTAAAGAAGGTATCGATGTAATACCGAAACATGTACGTCATTTAATAAATACAGTATTACATTTTAGTATTGACAAGGTGGGTATTCATAAAACAAATAAATATATCAATAGTCAATAGGGATAACTATTACCACGGTAAATGTATACGCATTCTAGTTAGTTAGTTAGTTAGTTATTGTAGTTATTATCCCGCCTATGATGAACCTTTAACAACTCACACTTAGGAGGATAAAAGCAGTTATTTCTCTTTTATTGAAATAGCAGAAGATTTCCCACCGGATCACTCTTCTGTTGTGTTTGAGCCGTGAGGACTTCTTTTGTGACACATCTACACACTTTTATATCTCTTATTCCATGTCTTTCTCTTCCTCTCCTTATTAGACAGAGAAACTTCAGATTTCTTTGTGACGGCGTTTTCAAGCTCATGCGATGTAACACACTGCTCCTTCATTAGCAGAGTGAGCGCTCAGAGGACTTGACGTTACAGACAGTTAGGAACGGGGCTTCGAGTGAAAGCCGAAGTTAAACGAATGACTTTGCGTCACCACATGGTAGCTTTACGATTGGTTACAAAGTGAGAAGCTTATTATCCTCTCTGTTTCAAAATAAATCATGTGATTGTGCCAGAACTTATCTATATTTACGACACTTTACTAAATGTAAAATACTGTAGTGTAATATTCAACATATCATATTCTCAGAATACATTACATTGAAGTACCTCCATTTTCTGCTCAGTTGTCATCGCACTGTTGGTCTAGGGGTATGATTCCTGCTTTGAGTGCGAGAGGTCCCGGGTTCAAAGCCCGGGAGATCCTAGCATTTTTATTACTTTTGTTTTTATCTCTTGAAAAGATTCAAAAAGTATGTTAAAGAACCTTAGGAACGTTCTTTTTTTCGGGCGAGACTTCCGGTAATTTAAATACATAGGTTGAGGTAAACGCTTCTTTTTTCCCCGCTGGTTTACCCTCCTGGTTGGCTTTTCCCTCGGACAGGTTGGTTGGTTGCTTCCTCAGTTTAGGGGCTGTAACAACGCGGTCATGTAGCCCCGTGTACTTTGGGTGGGTGTAGAATCAGTCTGATAACCGGTGTTAATTGTGATGGCTGTATAAGTGTGTGTTATCTGTTTTTAATTCAAGTAAGGACTGCAGACATTGATTTTTTGAAGTAGTTCCTACTTTTGCCGCCAAACGCCACCATCAACAACTACTAGTTCAGAACTTGGTTACTAGACGCCACCGCAGTCGGCTCCTGGCAACGAACGTTCTTCGTTAAAGAACGAAGGTTCTTTAACATGCCATAAATCTATGACATGGGACTGCCGGCTTTACTTCCCCTCCGAAGAAAGGCATACTGAGGGATTTTTAACGACGGCTTCGGCCGGGTTTGAACCCGCGATCTTGGGCATAGAAGAACAGCATGTACCAACTACGCCACCAAAGCCGCTACCCTTCCTTGGACTCAGCGAGGGATCCCACCATAACCACCGTAAGGGCAGTGTCCTGGAGCTTGAAACTCCTGGTTGGGGGATACCACTGGGGAGGTGGGGCCACCCTCCTTGCCTCTTCCTTGCCTATCCCTCCCAATCTTCCCCTCACTTTTCATCCCTCATGAGGCCCATGTTCGCTTTGCAGGTGAGGCCGCCTGGGCGAGGTGCTGGTCCCACCTCCCCAGTTTTATCCTTCGTCCAGGTGTTTCAAGCTCCAGGACACCGCCCTGGTGGCGGTAATGGTGGGATCCCCGCAGAATCCGAGGGAAAAACCAACCTGTAGGGTAAAGCGACTAAAATAAAAAATTGCGTTTGACCTCAAACTATGTATTTATATTACTGGCACACAGTAAGTACAAGTCTCGCACGAAAAAAAAAAGTTCGTAAGGTTCTTTTATATACTTTTTGAATATTTTCAAGAGATAAAACAATAGTAAAAATACAGGGCACTTCCGGGATTAGAACCCGGGACCACTGGCACTCAAAGCAGGAATCATACCCCTAGACCAACAGTGCGATGAGAATTGGGCAGAAAATGGAGGTACTTCAATGTATTGTATTCTGAGAATATGATATGTCGAATATTACACTACAGTATTTTACATTTAGTAAAGTGTCGTAAATATAGATAAGTTCTGGCACAATCACATGATTTATTTTGAAACAGAGAGGATAATAAGCTTCTCACTTTGTAACCAATCGTAAAGCTACCATGTGGTGACGCGAAGTCAATCGTTTAACTTCGGCTTTCACTCGAAGCCCCGTTCCTAACTGTCTGTAACGTCAAGTCTCAGAGGCAGAACTCGGTGCTTCACACGGCGCTTTTGACGTCATTCGGTATACCCAGTAACAAACACGAGCCATTCGTTAGAAGCTTTTCGTGGTTTCACTCCATTCTGTAACCAAGCAAGCAATAATAATAATAACTTATCTTTTCGGAATGAAAAGTGTTAAAAGATACTAAAAGATTATTTTCTTATGTTTTAGTATCTTTTAATAGTTTACAGTATGTTCGACCCTGACTATTATATGTCAGAAAACTGTGCTACAATGAGGCTCATTATAACACTATTTTTCACTATGAAACAGTTTCTCCCACCAATCAGAGCTCAAGAAACAGTTGTTTGACCAATTAGATAAGGATAGATTCGCGCCTGCGCTGAGTTCCACGGCCTTCTAATTTAAATGTCACTGCCTCGCCTAGTGTCATAGTAGGGTAATCGAGGAGGCCATGGTCAAATACAAGTCATTCTCTGTGTCTAATGCGCTCTGTTCAGTACATAAAACTGGCGAAATCTCGACAGATATTTATAAATATTTATGTTCGAACATAAAATAGTTATAATAATTATCGTCGAACATAAACAGTCGTATGCAACTCGCCTATAACGGTAATTAAGACACTCGTATCTTAATTATTGCCATTATAGGCTCGTTGCTTAATGTACTATTTCATTCCTTAACCTGTATGGACTCCTGATTTTTCGTTATTCTATGGAAACTCATTTTGATTAACCTATGATCCACTCCACAAAGAGTCTTTATTCATTACATAGGAAGCACTATTCACGCCCTGTTGACCATGTCAAGGTAATTTAAAGAAAAAATATTAGGCTGATTTATAGGAACATACAAATGCGAACTACTATATGTCATGTTCACAAAATTATTTTTATATTTTTATATAGCCCGCATTTGCTACAGATCTGTGTTAACTAATTTTATAAAATTTTTCATAGAATACCCAAATAGAATAGTATTAACAAAGCTTTGATCGTCAATATATTAGTCTATTTTCTCTTTAACAACATCGCTGATGAAGGCCCATAATTTGGCTGTAGCTGGTACATTTCATTAATTAATGTACATCAATTTATTATTATTGACTAAGATGTAAAAATATATTAAAATCCATTGGTATTTAATTTAGATTAAACTTCAATAAGGACAGCTATTAGATATGATTATTAAGTTCTTATCAGTACGCTTCAGAATGCCAGTAAATTAGCACACATTTAGGGTGTAATCAAGCAGCAGGACTGGTTCAAAATGGACAGAGGAACGCAAGAAGCAACACAGTGAATTCATGAAGAGATTTTGGGGATAGAAGAGGAAGGCAGAAGTCATCAAGCCAAATAACAAGTTCAAACGGGCTCTATGAATGGGCATAACGACGAAACAAGAATAAGTAAAGAACAACTTGATTAACGAAATTGAAAATCACTTTCAACAAGTAGTTCCGTGAAGAACTATACAGCCTATTTTCATATATCCTACTTATGTTAATTGCCTCTATATACAGAAAAAATTTCAGTTTGATTGCTGTGATAGATTCGTAGATATTGAGAACCGACTAAATACTTCGGATGGTCGCCATGTTGGATTTTATATATGTAGGTCCTAGAGTTATGTACTGTTACATGAAGATTATTGTGTACGTGTAGCATTCAAACTGAAATCGCATGATTAGGACACAAGAAGTAACTAGGAGATTTTAAAATTTCGCACATCTGCCATCTTGTGGTTATGGAAACAATTGAAATAAATTAGATGCCAGTGGATTAACATTCGTATAAGGATTTGCTGTACCAAGTTTCACTGCACTCGGATGGTTTAATTGCGAGAAACGTCCATGTGAATATTTATATTTCGCGTCGCCGCCATGTTGGATTTGTGATCACCAGGTTATTAAAAGTCCTATCGGTGTACTTAACTTCATAGCCCCTATGAACATAAAAAAATCAGTTTGATTGCTATAATCGATCCGTAGATATTCAGAGCCGTCTAAATATTTCGGATGGTCACCATGTTGGATTGTTAAATGTATAGACCATAGAGTCATGCACCATTAAAGGAAAATTATTGCTTAGGTTCATTATTCAAACTTTCACATCGATCGCATGATTACGACACTAGAAATAAAATTCGCAAAGCCGCCATCTTGAGGTTATGTAAACAATTGAACTAACTTAGATACCAGTGTATTACAATGTGTATAAACATTTCCTGTACCAGATTTCATTGAGGTTGGAACATTAAATCGCGAGAAAGGTCTATTTAAAATTTTCAAATTTGCTTGGCCGCCATGTTCGTTTTGTAGTTAACCGGTTTTTGAAAGTCTTATAGATGAACTTCCAGTAGTGCCCTTTATCTCCGTACAAACTTTCAGGGTGATACCGCTAATAGCTTCAGAGATATAGAATGCCGGTGAAATATTTCGCACATCCGCCATCTTGTGGTTATGTAAACAATTGAACCAAGTTAGATGTCGGTGCATTACAATGTGTATAAAAATATACAGTACCAAGTTTTATTGCGTTTGGTTGGTTAAATCGCGAGAAACGTCTATTTAAAAGTCGCAAATTCGCGTGGCCGCCATGTTGGTATCGTAGTTACCAGCTTTTCAAAAGTCACATAGGTAAACTTCTAGTAGTTCCCTTTATCATCGTAAAAAATTCCAGGGTGATATCGGGAATAGTTTAGGAGATATTGAAAGCTGGAGAAATATTTCGCACAGTCGCCATGTTGGATTGGTGAGACTAACATAATTTGAATGGCATGGTCGGGGTCATCCGGCATAGTGCTATGAACTTACCGAGTTTCATTGAAATCGCTCCATCTGTTTAGAAGTTATTAGGGACACACACACACACACACACACTCCTCACACACACACGGACAAAGGTGATCTCATAAGCCTATTTTTTCAAAATTGAAAATAGGCTAAGAAATCAACTTAACAGACGACATTTCATGGGACAAATCTAGCATCAGAACGATGGTAAACAAACATCACTTTACGACAAACCCCGAGTGGGAGCCACCACTGCATGGACAGTAGAAGGGAAGACAATCAGGAGGAGAATGAAGAGATTTGGGGAAGAGAACAAACCACATTCATTATCATGTGTCAGGTTCAACCGCCCTCCTTAGTTGGGCATTACGCTATAAAATAATAATAATAAGAACGGAGACTGTATAATTATGGTGCTGAATGCCTTGTTATGATCGAGAAGCTAGAAATAAGAGAAAGGCAGGTAAGAAAAATTCTAGGTCCAATCAAGGAAAATTGTGAATTCAGAAGACGAGAGAATCATGAACGTCTCTACTTAAATGTAGAAACGATCACGGACACCATTCGTAAGAGAAGGATAGTTTTCTATGGCCACATTGCTTGTATGAGTTCTACAAGGTTGAGCAATAAGATCTTCAGTTTTTTTCTTAACGGGAAAACCATGGAGGGGTAGTTCACCGAGGTAGAAGTGGGGATAACCCAGGAGGATATCCAGAAACGTGTTCTACTACAGGTAAAGTCAAAACTCCAAGAACATCATAGTTTCCAAGGAAAGCCAAAACAAAAAAAAAGTGGCAAAACATGGACTGAAGCGCGCATGGAACAGCATACGAAACGAATGCAGGAATACTGAGAAAACGTTAAGTTAAAGTCCAGGCACAAAAACATGGAAAAGGAGAGTTGAAATAGCGTGGTCCGTAGATGGCCGAAACGACAGCATGAAGAATATTATTATTATTATTAATAATAATAATAATAATAATTACTGTAGATAAATTCAAGTATTTAGAATAAATTATTCAGCCAGCCGTGTTTAATCAGGAAGTCAATAAGGAAAGAAATATAAACAAATAGCATATACAATTATCTGGAACAGATATAAGGCCTAATTAAAATCCATATAATGAAACGCAAAGTTATGACACCACAACACTGTCGTCAAACCAGACGCACATTACGCATCTGAAACTTTGATGATTGGGGGCAGATCACAAGTCAAAAACATCGATTAACAAGAGAGCAAAATACTCAGAAAAGTCTTAGGATTAAAATATGAAAAGGAACCATATGAAATCTATCAAAGTAAGTTATTGAAAATAATTACAGATTCCATCCGGAAAAAGGGATTGGAATTTCGTGGGCACATACTGTAAATAGAAAGGTTGGTAATAGACTCCAAAGGAAAATGTAAACCTAGTACATTGCAGAACCACAATAATTGGTTGGTAGAAATAACACAAGCCCTACAAGAAATTGGTGTTAACGAAGAATACAACAGTAGAAAAAAGATTTAGGACCCTAATAAACAAAATTGCCGAGAATCCTACACGGGAGAATACAATGTCTGGTGTTATTGTGTTGCCTATACTGGAGTGCGTGCTTTAAATAGGCACTAGGGTAAAGAAGGATATATTAATGCGTTTAAGTTATTTGAAATTTGCAGTAGAAGTGAAATAATACCAACAAACATGAGTGATACGGCTATTGAACTCATCAAGGCCTATCAATTGTGTACAATCCTCTTCGGAAGCGGCTTTGGTGGCGTAGTCGGTAGCATGCTGAACTGCTGTGCCCAAGATAGCGGGTTCAAACCCGGCCGAAGTCGTCGGATTTTTTAAGAGTGTTAAAATCCTTCAGTATGCCTTCCTTCGGAGGGGAAGTAAAGCCGGTGGTCCCATGTCATAGATTTATGACATGTAAAAGATCATTTCGCTGACTAAACTTGTGTAAAGCTAAACTGATAGGTTAGATTTCGTCGGAACGCTCTTTCAAAGTTCCAACGTTCACCACTAGGTATCATTGATATCAGGTAGCGAAAGTTGGAACTACTTGAAATTCTACGGAACTTGTAGCTCACCCTAATAAGGGTGTCCGCTGGAAGCAGCTACAGACTCAGGCGAGCCGAACATGTCCTCGGAAACTCCCGGCCCTAAAAGCCATACGATAAATAAATAAATAAATAAATAAAATTCCTCTTTGGAGTTTTCTCACAATAGACTACTGCTAGAAGGCATGCGAACCCCAGTTTGCATCTTTGCGTAGTCGCTAGTATTCTTGGCTGTCACCACGGAGGCACAGATTTGATTCCTGCCTTCTGCCAAGACATTTTATTCTGGAACAGGGTACTCTCAGACACATGAGTCAAAACTCAGGAAAGGTGGGTTTGATTCCTACCTCATCCATTCTAGAAGTGGTTTTCCGTGGTTTCCCACTTCTATTCCAGGCAAATGCTGGGATGATACATAATTTAAGACCACGACCGTTTCCTATCCAAATCCTAACTCTATTACAAATACATGCACTAGTACAGACATCATAGTGACGCAGGTTATCAGAAACATTCAGCCAACACCCAAGTAGACGGGGCAACATGACCACAATATCGCAAAGCCCCTAAAATAATCAACAACACCAGCACGAGAACCCTGCTTTGGAGTGAGTGAGCGGACTCTTTGAAACTATTGTTGCTTGTTGTTGATTCGTTTGTGGGGCTAAGGATATCTTGGTCATCAGCCCCGTGTAGTTGGATGTGTGTTAAACTTGTCTGATAACTTGTATTTTTGTGATGACTAGTATTGAGTGTAACTGTATCAGGGACGGGGAAGGGTAGGTGCCCCGGGACTTGGATCACACTACTATCCAGGTATTTTCCTGGAGGGAGTGTGGAAAATACTGGGGAAAACCCACACTCAGGATGGCCGCTGTCAGCGCCGGGATTCGAACCTCCAATCTCCGGACTTGCTGCAACTATCCGCGCGGCCACGATGCACGGGTACGCCGCAGGGTCTCTGTGAAACTCTTGCGTATGCTAAAGGGAATAATTAATGTCCCGACGAGAGATTACGTTCTGCATGAACTATAATCCCTGAAGCTACAGTAGTCCTACTCACATTCACTCCATTGTTCCGTAAAAACACTGTAGCCTATAGCATAATGCTAGCACCCGCATCGGGATTCAGGTGGACCGGCTTAGCAAATTAAAGGGCGGATTAAAAGGTATGGATTATATATTCATAAAGATTATAGGAGCCAACAGAATATGCTAGAAGGGTATACTGTATGAGAATTATATTGCTTCATGAGGTGCTGCGAAACACAACGGTGACCTCAACAACTCCCTGTTGTGATGAAAAGGCCTAAATCTCGTAGTTATGTAATAGTAATAAGGTAAGCAACAAAAATTACATTGCGCACTTTGTATGGCTTCACTATTTATTTAGAAATTCATTAATTTTATTTTATTACTTTTTTATATATTGTTTCTTTATTGTGTTATTGTGTTAATTTATTAATTTATGTTTTCTTTTTTTATTCGTTTCTGTCTTCTATGGACCACGTTATTTCAACTGCCTTTTCCCTCGTTCTTTTCCACATTGGCCCAGTATTCGCGCATTCTTCTTCGGTGAGCTTCCTTTCGTTCTCCGGTCCACTTTTTGCCGGTTTTCAATATAGGTTTGGGCTGAAAACTCCGCATTTTCCCAAGTTTCTCCTTCAAAGAGTCACCTTCCAAGATGTCCTCATGTGATATCCCCAGTTCTTGTAGATCTTTTTCCACCTCTGTAAACCAGATCCCTTTGGTTTTCTTTCCCACAAAGTAGGCACTGTGGCGTATGGATTTTACGGCCGGATCCCCTTCCTGACGCCAACCCCATGAGAGGGGTTAATGAGAGATGAAATGAAATAAGGTAAATGAAACTGGTCAAGGACGTGGAAGAAAGCGGCCGTGGCCTGTCAGAAGGTACCGTCCAAGCATTTTCCTGGAGTTGAAATGGTAAAACCACAGAAAACCATTTCAAGGACGGCCGACGCTGGGGCTCGAACCCACATCTACCAAGTCCACAGAGAACTTGGACCATGGTCTAGCGCTGCGCTTCAGCGAGCGTAGCTACCGCAGTCAGTGATCAAATATTTACCAATAATAGGCTACCATATTTTTAGCCTACTTTCGATTTTTGCAAAAAATGAAAGTAGACTTATGAGATCACTTCAGGGCCAAAAATTGTGTGTCTGTCTGTGTGTGTGTATGTGTGTGTGTGAGTCTGTGTGTGTGTGTGTGAGTGTGTGTACTCTGAATGTCGGTCCCCCCCCCCCCCTATTAATTCGAACACGGTGAAACCGAATTGAACGAAATTTGGTACAGAGGTAGAACAAGCAAAGTGCACCTCAGTGTCATGTTTTATATCGCCGCCATCTTTACCAAAACTGAATGGCAGCCACTCAAACGTTCAAAACGTAAAATCAAATAGCGACTAACCAAATTATCCAATCTCTACCAAATTTGGTAATAACATACCTTCATATAGAACGCGTCTTGTGACCAAACTACAAGGTCATCCGCCGTACCATTTCAGGATGGCGGCCGTGCGAATTATGCAAACTTTATAATCCATATCATGGGACCCACCAGTTCCGATTATCGAGCCGAGAATCGATTTAACTGTTCTAAAGGAAGAGGCACGTTCGAAATTAAAAGTTTATTTTGTAATACTATAGTGCAGAAGTGATTTTAAAAAGCTGAGCCGTCTCGGTAAGAAGACAAGATGGCAGCGGATATCTTGTGCCTGACTTATATTTCACTAATTTGAGTATTGCATGCAATATAGCGTACTGATACAAAATTAATAAACTTTGTATGAAATGCTTTATATATAAATAATATACTCCACTGATGAAATCGTTAGGTCTAAATCATTATTTGCTAACAAGTTCTATGTAAGTCATTTTATATAGATCAATGTTCGTTGGCACAAATGGCTCCGTGGTAAAGCGTTAGTCTGTCATTCATATGCCTATGGTTCAAACCCCATCAGAGTTAGGTTTTTTGCTTGACATTTTATATATTTGTTGCTTTGTAATGACTCAGACGTTTTAAAATTAAGCGTTATATTGTGCATATTACGGTGCAAAACATATATTTAATTAAAACATAATTCGCCAGCAGATTTGCTCGAGACATCCAGCAGCCAAAAAAGGTAACTGCACGCCGGCCTACTTATTAACTTCCAGATTTTATTGAAAAGTTTCTTCTTGTGGCCGCTAGAATGCACTCGCCCTGTTAGGATTATATTGTTCGATATTTCTCCACTAGATTTCACGACTGGTCTACATTGATAGTATACCATTGGCATTCTATGCGCATCGAATTTGAAGAATGACAGGATGATACTATGATACATTTTAACTTCTTATTTTAAAGGGTTTGTAACAGCCTATTGTGCATTATTTGAAAAGTAAAGAAAAAAACGATTTCACATAGTAACTGAATTCTAGCCGCAGGTTATTAATACTTTTATTTCAGGCAATTAGCAATCGAAAATATCCACATAGTTTGTATACACACGTCCCTGTAGGGACATGGAAAGATTTGTTAATTCAATTAGGGTTGTGAAAGCCATGCACAACCAGACGTGTAAAGACATGCCTCAACTCAAAGTTGGATGTTGCCCACGGCAGGTCGATTATGTAATAATAACAATAATAATAATGTTATTTGTTTTACGACCCTTTTAAATACTGTTGCTTTCAGATACGCCGGGGTGCCGGAATATTGGCCCGAAGGGGATCTTTAACGTGCCAGTAAATCTACTGACACGGCTCCCTCGCATTTGTGCACCCTCAAATGCCAGCTGACTGCGCCAGGATACGAACCTGCAACCTAGGGCCCAGCAAGCGAGAATGTTACCGCTGAGCCACGCAGCCAGTCCGGTCGATTATGTCTCCAGATCCATAACATTCTTGAGATACTTCTTATCTATCTTTCTTCAATGATGGTAGTAGTTTTTTCTAGGTTGTGGCGTTTGGTAGAGGTAAATAGTTTCTAAGGTCTTCAACCAAGAAATGATTCTATTATACTCTTTGATAATAACAACGAGTTATAACTATACTCATACATTTAGGAGAAAGTAGGCTATATGTTCTTTACTGAACATCTTGTTTTTACATTGGTGATTTCCCAGCAACGTGAATATACATTGATATGTTCACGTCAAAATCATATAGACAATGAAATCAACGCTCTTCCAACCTTCCAATGATACATGTACACAGTACATACACATCGGTTCCACAACAATGGCATTCCTACATCGAGCTGATTTTGGAGAAATATTTTTCATATTATTCAAAATTTGTAACAGATCTGCTTTTATTATTTTTAAATAATTTAGACAAAAAATATTTTAGAAATATTGTTGAATCTCACTTTTTAGCCTATATTTTATGAAAAAAATAGGTCACGAGATCACCTTTTGTCCGTGTGTGTGTGTGTGTATGTGTGTTTGTTTGTTTGTTTGTTTGTTTGTTTGTTTGTTTAATGTGTGACCCCTTAATAACTTCTAAACGACAGGAGTGATTTCAATGAAACTCAGTTAGGTCATAGTACTAATATGGCCGACATAGACCGTGCCATTCAAATGTTATTACGTCCCACCCATCCACCATGGCAGCTGTGCGAAATAACATACACAATGTGATACACTGGCATTTAATTTATTTATTTATTTATTTATTTATTTATGTTGTGAACATTACAGGAAGCCCCAATTACATTGCTCACTACTAAAATCATATAATATACAACAATATATAAATAGAAAAACAAAAGATACATAAAGAGAAGATATAAATAGAGAAACACGTTATAA
This sequence comes from Meconema thalassinum, assembly GCA_946902985.2. Classification (NCBI taxonomy): domain Eukaryota; kingdom Metazoa; phylum Arthropoda; class Insecta; order Orthoptera; family Tettigoniidae; genus Meconema; species Meconema thalassinum. The sequence goes on from OX336388.2 coordinate 589,523,777, forward strand.
ATAATAATAATAAGAAGAAAATGAAGGTTAGGTATGAGAAGGAAATGGGCTGAATACAGTACAATATATTACAAGACATCTTGCAGTTTATCACAGGACGCTGCAAACTGGTTTTCTGACATACTGAAAATATCTAAGTCAAGATGATGAACTTTATTATAGTGGGATAAAATTCTGTTAATCGGCGAGTTTTTATGGTTGTCTGTGTGAACTCTCGGAATAAAGAAAATGTTTCGGAATCTACTAGGTTTCACAGCTGGTACATATAACGTAATTCTCTCTCGAATTTTAGCGTCGTCAATTTTATTGTTTACTATTTTATGGAGAAAAAGCAGGCCCTGACAATTTCGCCTGTGAGATAGTTTTCTGACATTGAAGGACTGTAATATAAATGTGTACGATTCGTAAGAGGGATAATACCCAAATTTTTTGTAATATACATATTTTAAGAATTTCTTTTGGATGTTCTCTATAAGCTTATTATGTTTCAATGTGTATGGATTCCATATAACTGAAGCATATTCTAGTTGTGATCTGATGAAGGCATTAAAGAGCAATATTAAAATTCCATAGGAGAAATTAAATGAATTTCTTATTACAAATCCCATACATTTATGTGCTTTAGAGACAATTTTCTCTATATGTCTTTGAAAATTCAGATCATTGGTAAATACAATTCCCAGATCCTGAACTTCATGAATTTTTAGTAAGCTTTCCCCGTCAATGTCATAGTGAAACTTTATGTAATTTTTTCGCCTAGTAAAATTAATTTGCTTGCATTTACTGATGTTAAATGGCAATTTATTTTCTTTCGTCCATAGGTTTAGTTCATTTAAATCATTTTGAAGTTTGATACAATCGTAAGGGTCACGTATTGATTTATATAATTTTATATCGTCTGCGAATAATAAAATTTCTGAGTGTTGAACTTTATCAGAGATGTCGTTTAAAAATAATAAGAATAGTAATGGTCCTAAGTTAGATCCCTGAGGAACTCCTGAGTTGGTGGGAAATGTTTTGGATAGTTGCGTTTTATATTTCACAACTTGTGTTCTGTTCTTCAGGTATGAAATCAGCAGACGAAACAGTGGTTCAGAAAAATTATACGTTGATAGTTTAGTGATGAGTACGTCATGATCCACTTTGTCAAATGCCTTTTGAAAGTCAGTATATATTACATCTACTTGGCCTTTGTGATCTAGCTCCGTGGATACAAATTGCGTAAAATTAATAAGGTTAGTCACGGTTGACCTGTTTGGTATAAATCCATGCTGATTTGGGGAAATGATCACTTTAACATGTTGAAAAATATGACTATACAAAATACTCTCAAATATCTTAGCCGGAGATGACGATACAGCTACAGGTCTGTAATTCTTAATCTGAACTGAGTTTCCGGATTTTAGAATTGGTGTTACTTTTGTATGTTTCCATTTATCTGGAAATGTGCTGGTCTTCAGTATGAGATTGTATATTATAGTCAGTGGTTTAGTAATATATTCCTTACAGCCTTTAAAGAGGTATGGTGGTAACCCATCAGGCCCCGCTGACTTTTTTGGTTTTAGTTTCTTAATGGCGAATTCAACCATATCCTCGGTGACTTCAGATATAACCAAATAATTTTGAAAATAATGTTGCTTTACGTTATTGCTGTTTGTGTTCAAATTATAGTTGGGAATAGTTTGCGAATATACTGATTTGAAATAGTCAGCGAAACAATTGGCAATTTCCAGTGATTTACAATATTCTTTACCTTCATATTCCATCGCCAATCCTGATCCTTTACGCTCCTTTCTATTTTTTATAAAGTTCCAGAAGCTGTTGCTATCTTTTTCCATGTTCCGCTCAGTAAGAGCTACATAGTCATCATAGGCTTTTTTTTATGTCTATTTTAGTTTTAGATCTAAGTTGAGTATAATTATTTAAGTAATATTCGGATAAATTTTTCTTTTTTCTATATTTTTCCTTTAGCTTTAAATTTGATATTATGGACTGAGTGAACCAAACAGGATATGTGCGCTTGTAATGTTTAGTCTTTGGAACGCACTGGTCAATTATAGAGTATATTTTGTCATAAAAGATATCAACAGCTTCGTTTACATTTCTACAATTATTCATGTTATCCCAATTGCAGTTTTTCACTAATTCATACAATTTTAAGAAGTCTGCCCTGAGGAAGTTATATTCATAGGTTGAACTTTCATGTGATCTGGTTATTTTCCCCTGTTTGTATATAATTTGCAATGCTGGATGATTTTCATCTAATCGGACTAAGGGGTCGGTTTCTTCCTGGATATGCAACTGGTCAATGTTACTGATTATTAAATCAAGAGTTCTCCCATTAACATTCTTAATATCGTTAAACAGCCTGGCATTCAGCAGGTGCAAACAATTCTGTAACTCTTTGGATTTGTTTGAACCCTTCAATAGATTGTAAGATTTATCAGTTACTTCCGGTAAATTAAAGTCACCAATGATACAAATATCGTAATCTTTAAATAACTGCATATTTTCTTCTATTTTCTCATAAAATGATTTGTATGCTTCTATATTGGAATTCGGCGGAAAGTATGGAACACATATATAACATTCCCTATTGTTGAATGAAACTTTAATCCATAATGATTCGGTATCCGATTCTAACATTGGCATTCTCTTCGAATGTATTGTACTTTTAACACTTATTAAAATTCCACCACCATCTTTCTTGGAACTTAAAGAAAAATCTCGGTCTTTCCTATACACAATATATCTGTCATCAAAGAGCTCAGAACTGCTTACACCCTCAAGAAGCCATGTTTCTGAAAGACAAATAATATCATAGTTATTTGACAGTGTATTTAAAAATAAAGTTTTGGATTTGGTCCGTAGTCCTCTTACGTTCTGGTAGTAAATGATGGTTTCTTTTTTCTTATGAGTCATCTTCAATGTTCAGGTTAAAGTTTGTCAAGGTCCTCTTCAGTGTTGATGGAGATTACCTGAGAGTGGTCGTGTTTCCTCATGAGTATTCTGCCATTCTTTGTCCATAAGTGCTTTAGGTCCTTCGCTCGTTTCATTTCCCTTGCCTTTGCTAGAAGTTTTTTCCGCTCCCCGCAAAGGCTTTCATTTATATACACCGGGTTGTTGTAGGTGTATCCAAGGTCAAGGGTACTCAGATTACGTTTAATTCTCCGTTGTCTGAGGATTTCTTCTTTGTAGTGACGTCTTGTAAATTTCACGATTATAGGCGCAATCTGGGAATTGTTACGAGGGGGAAGTCTGTGGCAAGCGTCAATATGTTCCTCTTTCAGTTCCACGTGGAGTGTTCGCGCGACTTCTTGAACCAACCTGCTTGTGTCCTCTGCAGGGTTTGACGGTATACCATGTATTTCTATCATATTGATCCTTGAGTATTGCTCAGAATCAGTAAGTCTTGATTTTAGTTCCAAGTTTTCTTTCTTTAACTTTAGGTTCTCCTGATGCATCTCTTCAATCGCTTGCCTGCAATCTTTAATAGTTTCTGCTTGTTTCCGCAGGGTTTCCTTATTTTCGTCCAATTTCTCATGCACCAGATCTAACGACCTCCCCAAATCAGTTTCCCTCTGTTTACACAATTCCTTTAACTCAGAAATTTCTTTGTTTAAATTAGTCAATAAGTTAAAAACTTCGTCGTTGTTAGGTAGGGCTAACTGATTCTTTCCCTCTTCATGTAGGCTAAGCTTCTTCTTGGGACACTTATTACATTTCCATTGTTTGTGCGAAGAAATTATGGACTTGAGATCATCTTCTTTTAAATTTACACAATAATTATGATACCAGTTTTTACATACAGCACATTGAATTTTTGCATTGATGTCTTGCCTGGACACCGCCTTGTTGCACTCGAAACAGACACCCATTTTTGCACTGGCTCCTAATAATGCTACTAGTATTGTAAAGGCACTGCTTTAGATGTGAAAGATGTATTATTAATTCTTTGGCAGTACGTAACTCGTCACTTTACTGTTTAATATTTGTGCGAGAGCTCACTAGCGCTGATGCGGACAAGGATGTAGGGTAGCGTTCAAGTCGGGAATTTGTTTGGGAGTGGTTGGCAGAAACAGTTGACTGTCGGGGTGCACTTGAGTCACAGATTATTGTTTCGCTGGGTGGTAGCACTGTTGTTCAAACGAACAGTTGAAAGTCGCTTTTGTTGGTTATGCATCCACACGCTTAGAAAATATCCTAGATGTTGCTAGTCCATTGATGTTGTATTAAGATTTATACATCCAAATGATCTTTATTACTCACCGATTCAGTGTGAACACATCCTTGTCCCGAGCAGTGCACTTTACTAAACTATTTGACTTATAAACACGGAGCACAGAAACTTGCGTTATGTTAGTCACTCGGTCTACATACATAAAAATCCAACATGGTAACCAACCGAAATATTTAGACGGTTCTCAATATCTACGAATCAAACAGCAATCAAACTAACATTTTGTATGTTGATAGAGGCAATTAACATGAGTAGGATATATGAAAATAGGCTGTATAGTTCTTCATGGAACTACTTGCATTAATTTAATTTTTACTTGTTAAACTATTTCACTCGACAACCCGTATAAAATTATTGTTTTATCCTCATTTGCAAATGAAGTAAATGGAATAATATAATGTTTCCTGGTTGCTATACGTTTGCCACGTCGTCCGGCACTTCCTGGCCTGGAAATCGGCTGCCTAATAATACTCCCCCCGTGTATTCATAGTCACGTTGGTAACGTCTTGTGCATTCAGAACTCCATGCGCAAATAACTACACCTTGGTCTCTATTATCTGGTTCTACTGCTGAAAGCTCCATTATAATCACCACTCCGCGCCATGTTTGGCTTAATTATTGAACTCCTCTAAAGCGAGTTAAGTGGCGAGAAATGAGCTTTGTGTGTCGTTATTCAACTAACAATAGCAAGGACCTCCACTTTCGCTTAGTAATGAGTTCGTTTGGTTGAATGAAATATGGATTAAAGCTGTTATTCATCTATTATATAACATTTTATACGGCTGGCTGCGTGGCTCAGCGGTAACGTTCTCGCTTGCTGGGCCCAAGGTTGCAGGTTCGTATCCTGGCATAGTCAGTTGGCATTTGAGGGTGCGCAAATGTGAGGGAGCCATGTCAGTAGATTTGCTGGCACGTTAGAGATCCCCTTCGGGGCAAAATTCCGGCACCCCGGCGTCTCTAAAAGCCACAGTAGTTAAAAGGGACGTAAAACCAATAACAAAAAAACATTTTATACACAAATATTTTCATAGATTGTATTATTTAACAATCAATTAAAAACTATTTTAAATTTTAATAGGTTATATTTCATTTTTTCAAGACCACTTCAGTACTGTAGTTATGATTACAGTCATGTCCACCTCGTTCTGCAGTGACTAGCATTCTTGCTGTCACCGCGGATTCCCGCTTGTGCCAGGAAATGTAATTCTGGTCTGAGGGAGGGAATGTGGTACTCACAAAGCCCCTAAATAAACCAACAACAACCTAATAGGCCATATTTTAAAAATTGTAAATCCATCGACATTGACCACCACTGCAACGTTCCAATAAATAAAACTCTAAACCTCATTCGGGCCATTACATTAATTTCTAAAGAGCATTTAATTTCGTTTACTACAGGCTTCACTACAGAGGATTCGTTAATCAAATTACATCAAAGTCAGTTAAAGGTTAACTGAACCTTAATCGCAGTAATTAGGAATAAGCCTGCCTCCTTTGAGGCTCACTGAATGTACGGGCTCACATCTCCAGCAAGGGCTGGCCTGAATTATATAGTACGGTGAGTGCGTCCACAGGATGAAATTAAACCGAGTCCACTGAAGACTGGGCAGCACTGTGGAAATATTTCCATTTTATGATGAACTGCTCCGATGGTAATAATAATAATAATAATAATAATAATAATAATAATAATAATAGTAAGTATAATAAGAAATCCATCTCTCATAAAGCAAAATTACGACATTACATCACGATAATCAAACCCTCTGATGTCCTAAAACGTTCCCATTTTATATTATTTTCTTGATCTATCCCACAGACATTTGATATTGTACTTGCCCATTGGTTGGATTATTTCTGTCTATAATGGATCGCAATTTGCAAGTTGCACGAAAACAGAGGCTCTTTTCCAGGGCGAATTATTTTTTTAGTTTTCATACCATAATGAAGATTATGTCGAATGCACAAAATACCTAAGAGCAGTCAGTAAAAGTGAAAGGATTTTTAGCAAAGTGCTTGCTTGCAAAAAGCAAAAGACTCACTGAAACTCTGCCTCTCTATAATCCCTCACCAAAACCAGCTGAGTAAATCCAAGCGCACTACAAAAATGCCGACAATCGTGGAAGAGAGTTAATCATCTTTCTTTAACTAAAATCTCATATTTAGAGGAAACAAAGCTAATTGTTGGTGATGTGTGTTCTGATTTCGAGGAACTCCTGACATCATTGTGTGACGTGGAGCTTGTCACTGTATCACAAAATTTCTAGGTCTGAAATGGTATTATTTATAGGAATGTACTTGCATGCCAAACTCCTCACTAGAAATGTCATCCCACTTACCGGTGGTCTCACTGCCATTGAGACTAAGCTGGGTTGGACGCTCGTGGAGAGCGATATGATAATCCACCTGAAGTGAGCTTCTCCATCACTACAATTTATATGGCTTATAATGATGAATCCATTTCAGAGCTATGGACTCTAGAAACAATTGGGATTCAAGAAACTGCCAAAGTCAAATCAGTGGTCGACCAGGAGTGAGAAGTGAGGGTGAAACTTCTACATACCTTACAGTGGAAATAATATGGACGATATGTAATTGGTCTTCCTTGGAGCGAAGGGCATCCATAACTCACCTCCAATAAGAAACAGTGGAGAAGAGGCTTCTGTCGATTACCCAGAAGTTACAGCAGTTTGATCTAATTCATAATTATACACAAAGTCTTCTAAACACCTAACAGCATTAAAGACATGTCACATCAAGTCAACTGACTTAAAAGTCCAAATAAGTGACCTGGAAGACAATACAACCATAAGTTTGATTTTCCAACACTAATAACAAATGAAATGAAAATCCACAGCCTGCTTCCAGTCTCCGACCGGGTCAGGAATGGAATGAATGAAGCCCCCATCTAGCGGCGGGGATATGAACTGTGCCGGCTGCTGAGGCCTGACGCACTTCTCTGGGGCAATGATTAAATGAATGACAGATGAAATGAAATGATAGTGGAGAGTGTTGCTGGAATGAAATTGTGACAGGAAAAACCGGAGTACCCGGAGAAAAACCTGTCTGCCTCCGTTTTGTCCAGCACAGATCTCACATGGAGTGACCGGGATTTGAACCACGGATCCAGCGGTGAGAGGGCGGCGTGCTGCCACCTAAGCCACGGAGGCTTCCACTAACAAATAAATAAAAGAAATCTTAGAATGATCATAATAATCTGGACAGATACTGTATACGGCTCTGAAACACTGATCATTGAGGGCAGATCACTAATTAAACAGATACCAAAAACAAGAAAGAAAAATCTTGAGGAAAATTTTCGGTCCAGTTTGTACTGAGGGAATTTGGATGAAAAGGAAATCCCAGGAGCTTTATCAGTATTCGGACGAAATCTCGGACACATTCAGGAAAAGACGTTTGAAATTTCATGGGCATATTCACAGAATGAGCGATCACAGGCTGACTGATAGAATTCGAAATATTGTATTACCCTCTCAATGAAAGCTGAGAACACCTGGCTGCTTGAAGTTCAAAGAGTTCTTCAGGAAATATACATATCAAGTGATATGGTACTGGACAGATCTAAATTCAGTGAACTAATTGACAGTCATCAATTTTCACACCGACCAAACATTGCATCCAAAAGAACCTGGACGGAGGAGCGCACAAAGAGCCATAGCGAGAAGATGAAAAGATTTAGGGAAGACAAGAAAGCACGATCGACTAGATACTTAGATTGGCATAACAATGTAAATAATGATAATAATAATAATAATAATAATAATAACAACTGGATGTCAAATTTCAGCTTCAGAGACGTTATAAGCTCCATACTATGAGTACCTCCCAGAGTGTATCACGGAAAATGAAACCTATCGTCTCTACTGGGATCGTACTCTATTGACCAAGTTGACAGTCTGCTATAACAGGCCAGATATTGTAGTCATCAATAACAAGATTAAGGAAGCCATCCTGGTTGATGTACGAAGGTGGATCAAAAAGTTAGTCTGGCTGCGTGGCTCAGGGGTAACGTTCTCGCTTGCTGAGCCCAAGGTTGCAGGTTCGAAACCTGGCGCAGTCAGCTGGCATTTGAGGGTGCGCAAATTCATATTCATATTCATTCATTTATTTGCAATGGGGGTGTGTCCCCCGGTGGCAAGTTGTATATACATAACAAATAAATAATTATACATAACAATTCAATAACAATTATACAACAATTAAACTGGAGTATTTACACAAATAGTCAGTCTTTTCTTAAACACACCTATATGTTTGGGAAAAGGCTCTAAGACTGCGGCAGGTAGGGAGTTCCAGTTATCAATGGCACGGTTTACAAAAGAATATTTACCATAATTTGTTCGCTGTGGTCGGCCCTTAACTTTGAAAGGATGATCGTTCCTACCCATGTAAGTGGGCTTTCCCAATCGTTTGCTAAGCTCACCCCATGCTGGTTGATTTGTATACGTGTTGTACATAGCGCAGAGTCTAGATTTCATCCTCCTAGCCTCCAGTGATTCCCACCCAAGTTTCTTTAACATACGGCTCACACTGCTCTTGGGATTAAAGTCACTGAGCACAAATCTAGCGGCCTTTCTTTGTACCATTTCCAACTCATTGATGAGCCCTACTTGATATGGATCCCAAACCGCCGAGGCATATTCCAGAATAGGTCTTACAAGTGACAAATAGCCTAATTCTTTAGCAGAGGTACTACTTCCTTTTAATACCCTCATTACAAAGTGCAGGGATTTGTAAGCTTTTGAAACTACACATCCTACATGACTACTCCATTTCATATCATGCCTTACGTGAACGCCCAAATATTTGCAAGAATCTTCTTCTACAAGTATTTCCGAGCCAATGTTATATTGAAAATCCTGCCTTCGCACTTTCCCTATTTTTAAGAGACTACATTTTCTTGTGTTTATTTTCATTTTATTTACAATCGCCCACTTATAGACCAGGTTCAGGTCCTCTTGAAGCACTGCATTGTCTTGTGAGTCATGTATCTTTCGATATATTACACAATCATCCGCAAACAATCGACAGTCACTGCGAATCCCATTTGGTAAGTCATTTATAAACGCCAAAAATAACAAAGTTCCGATTACGCTGCCCTGAGGGATACCCGACGTTACGGTAATTTCATCCGAGAATATGCCTTCGACTTTCACTTTCTGAGAACGACCCGTCAAAAATTCTTGGATCCATAAAATTACTCTTCTATCAATCTTCGTCGAAGCTAATTTATGGAGTAGCATGTCATGCGGAACGACATCAAATGCCTTCGCAAAATCTATAACCACGGCGTCGACTGAAACTCCATGGTCTAACGATTCGCTAATGTCTTGAAAAAGTGATAGCATCTGACTCTCGCATGAGTAACCTTTCCGAAATCCATGTTGCCTATCATTAAACCATGATATTGTTTCCCACTGTTCCCTCAAGTAGTCGCAAATGAGATGCTCCATCTGTTTACAAACGACGGACGTAAGGCTAACCGGCCTGTAGTTGCCCAATTCAAGTCTGCTCCCTCCCTTAAATATTGGGACTACCGTAGCTCTTTTCCAGTCATCTGGGATTTGCGCATTGTTTATGGACACATTAAACATCACCTCCAAGTATCGTGCCACGGCCCTACCTCCTAGTTTAAGTACTTCACTAACAATATTATCAGGACCCTTTGATACATTGAAACGTAGTTTTTGTATTAGCTTTACAATTGCTGACTGGTTTATTTGGAACAGGGGAGCCCCTGATTCGTCGTTAAGGTCCAACACACAGCTATTGGATTTATTGAACACACTACCGTAAAAGACATTTAATTCATTAGCAATGACCTGTTTCTCAGTAATTAATTTACCGTCACCGGACATTATCATCGACAAATTATTTGAATTTCCCTTCCTTCTCCTAACATAACTGTAATTTTTTTTCCACCCATCACCTCCCGAACCAAGTAAACCTTGCATATAACTGTCATGAGCAGCCCTCTTTTTTAAGACGAGCTCTCTTGATAAGGACTTAAATTTCAACATATACTTGTCACTATCATGTCTTTTATTGTATAATTTCCTAATTTTCCGTTTTAGACTCCTAATTTCTCGTGTGTAATACTCAGGATCTGGGTTTGGTTTCAGCAATTTAAATGGGACAAATTTATCAACAGCGCTATTTAAAATTTTCAAAAAGTTAGTCCACAGGATATTAATGTGATTTCCTTCCGAGGGAGCCGTGTCAGTAGATTTACTGGCACGTTAAAGATCTCCTTCGGGGCAAAATTCCGGCACCCCGGCGTCTCTAAAAGCCAGTGTAGTTAAAAGGGACGTCAAACCAATAGCATTATTATTATTATTATTATCAAAAAGTTAGTTGCACTACCGCGCTGCAGCAGCGCGCTGTGTATCGCAAACGTGGGCACAGCGCAGAAAGGGACAGACACTGCCCACACATCTGTTAGGCAGGTCGCTGCGGTGTCTCGTCTTGTACAGTGTGAATAGCGGCCAAATGCAATGGCGCGTCGACTAGTCTTGTGTAGTTCGCGAACGAACTAGTTCGGAAGAGCGGGTCCCACAGACGAACTACCGAACTAGTTCCCAGATCCCTCGCTCGTTAGTTCGTTCGCTCTTTTTCCGCTGACCGACTTGAAACAGCGCGAGAGCGCGGGTCCGCCGTAGATCGTCAGCTCGTCACGTCAACACTCAGTGCACAATCCCATGCGCTTCGTTTTGTTTAGTCAGTTCAGTTGATTGAGTGTATCTATCGTTAGTGGCAAGATTGTCAAGTTTTGGCGCGGCGATTGTTCAATGTTGGTTTATAATAATAACAGTATAACACACTACTAGTGCTAACACGCTAACAGTAGTAACTACCTTATATTTGTAATGTAATACAGTGGCGGTTCATAAATATATGTTACAGACAGTTTACTGATTTAGATGTGGGGATAATTTCACAGTTGTATTTAACTTAGTCATTTTGTATTATTTGAAAATATGTCCAATTATTTAGAAATTCGGCGAACTGGATTAACATTACCATTTGAATGAACTAGTTGATATTTATTTTTCTCGATACATGGTGATACAGTCGCCTCCGTAGCGTAGCGGACAACATGGTTAGCTACCGCCCCGGAGGTCCTGGGTTCGATTCCCGGCTCTGCCACGAAATTTGAAAAGTGGTACGAGGAATGGAACGGGGTCTACTCAGCCTCGGGTGGCCCAAATGAGTAGAGGGGGTTCGATTACCCCTCAGCCATCCTCGAAGTGGTTTTCCGTGGTTTCCCACTTCGTCTTCGGGCAAATGCCGGGATGGTACCTACTGTAAGGCCACGGCCGCCTCCTTCCCTCTTCCTAGCCTATCCATCCCAATCTTCCATCCATTCCCGTCCCTCATGAGGCCCCTGTTCGCTTTGCAGGTGAGGCCGCCTGGGCGAAGTGCTGATCACACCTCCCCAGTTGTATCCATCCAGACCAGATGTTCCAAGCTCCAGGACACTGCCCATAGAGGCGGTAGTGGTGAGTTCCCTCGCTGAGTCCGTGGGATCCACCAACCTAGAGGGTAAATTGACTAAATAAAAAAAAAAAAAAAAAAAAAAGAACATGGTGATACAACTACTTTTACCTGTTTTTAAGAAATGAACATTATTACGATGATTCACAAAGAAAAGCGAACTTCTATGGACAAAAACTCTGAACTAAAAAAAAACCTATTCCTCCCATTCATGCCATAAAGATAATGTACCCAACAGTTTCAGAGCAGCCAAATAATGAATATCACGAAGCAAGTAAGAAATGAAAATTGCGGGGGCGGGTACGTCTTATCATCACCTAGTGACAAGTAGGAAATTGAATCGGATGGTGACGGGCCGATATACGCGAAAAATGATTATGGTAATTGTTTTAAGGGGCCTATCATCTAGGTTATCGACCCCACGCGAGAAAAAATTAAAGAGAATAATAAGTGTATGCTTCTACGAACACATTGTCCATACTGTTATTCTCTTAGGTACGGTACCGGTATTTCACTAATGATAAACAGTGGCGGATCCAGGCCTTGCGGGGCCCTGGGCGATATGATAAGGTGGGACCCACAACAATAGGAAATTAAAAATATCAAATCAAATGGAAAATAGTTTGGTAATAGTCTAATAATAAAATAAAGAATAGTTACAATATTTTGAATACACTGCAGTACATTTTTTAATAATATCAAAGAAACCTTTAAGTCCCCTTGAAGAAGATTATGTAAACTATGAAATATTAAAATATTACTTTGCGACTTTTCCCCCGGCTGAAGTTTTCCATTATTTCACTGAAATCTAAACTTGCTAAACGGTCACGGGAGGTCATAGCTGCACTGACAAAAGAATATGAATTATAAATTAGTCTGAAAAGTTGAAAAGTACAATAAATTAATCAATTAAATTTAAAACAATCCATGGCGCGGGGCCTCCCGGACCGCGGGGCCCCAGGCGGTCGCCCTCCTCTAGATCCGCCCCTGATGATAAACAAATGACGACTTTTGGCTTTATAAACAATAGAAAGAGAAGTTTTCTCAGAAGGAAAGACATGGACCCTAATTAAAAGGATGGCCAACAATAGAGTGAGATGGAAGAAGTTTGTAGCTACCCTATGTTCCTACAAGGAATAAAAGGAAATAAGGAAGGAATAAGGAATTTCACTAATGTTTCAATTCTCATATTTTAGTATTTTTTAATCTTCGAATATCAAAATGTAAAACACATTAGTACACACGCAACTTGTCGCTATCTAATACACGAACTGCACAGTAACTGTTACAGTAGCCTACAGTATTGCTTGAAACGAGAGCAATGTGAATGAGCTATCACTGGTGACGAGTCGTCAGTGGTGACAGACTGCTATATATAACAAACAAAGAGCGCGTGCAGTGTCAGCAGCACGGCGAGCGAACGATCTGTCATTCAGGGAATTCGAGATGGGACCTAACGAACTTAAAGAGCGAACTAGTTCGCTAAGGAGCTGCGAACTAAACTGATCGCTCCCAGCCGCGAACTATTATGCGCAAGCCTAGCGTCGACTGGACGTTCACTCCAAATATAAGGTGCGTGCGACAATCCGATTCCTATGGGCCAAAAGAAAGAATTGCACGGACATTCATCGAGAAATTAGTGCTGTGTATGGGGAGCGGGCCATTTCCCGGCAAGGGATCGTAAAGTGGTGTCAGCAATTCGAAGCCGGACGCACGGAGATCACGGACGAATATAGCGAGGGCAGGCACCGGTTGCGTAAAGCGATTAAAGAGAAGCGCCGGGGGAAATCAAGCGCTGGTGTGTTTTTGATGCACGATAACGCAACACCTCGCAAGGCCCGCCAAACGAGCGAATTGATGCAGCGTTTCATGTGGGGTCTGGCAATACCCTCCCTACTGTCCCGACCTAGTGCCATGTGACTTTCATCTGTTCGGTAAGCTCAAAACGGAGCTCGGTGGTGGACGTTTCGAGGCCGATGAGGAGGTGAAGGCCGCTGTCTCCGTATGGTTGCAGAACGCTGGAGGAACTTTCTACGCATCCGGCATCGACAAGTTGGTTGTGCGTTCGCAGAAATGTTTGGAGTCTCTTGGAAACTATGTGGAAAAGTGACGTTACATTTTATGTCGTTATAGGCGTGTTGCTGTTGTATAGGTGGTGTAATAAATGGCCATAACTGGGATGTGCAGCTTACTTTTTGATCTGCCCTCGTAGCAGTTCCCAATTGCAACAACTTAGAAGCAAAGCACGACGAAAAGATCTCCAAATACCGAGACCTAGAGGAGCCTATCAAGAAGCAATGGCAGATTGGAAAGGTGAAGATCATACCAATTGTTATATCAAGCACGGGCGTTGTACCAAGGCGTCTGCTGCAGGGGTTGAAGGAACTTGATGTAGACACAAATTCATACATGTGAATGCAAAAAGCAGTCATTTTGACTACCAGAATAGTTCCAAAATTCATGAACTATTGAAAATAGTTTTTAAAGGTGGTGATTATGTTCTTATTTCATATAATCTTTATAATTGCCAGATAATGTTCTGAGAGTTAAGTGATAGTAAGAATAATTCTGACTGATCAATCGGTATCACACAACAGGCCGGATCTGGTGGTTGTCAGCAAGAAAATATTTTTTACGATTCTCAATTTGAATCTCGTTATATACCAAGAGCAGCTACGACAATAGTAGCGTGATTATTTTTAGTGTGATCACGATCTGATGATGCCACTTGATGAACGAAATACGTCATCCTAAATTTCACCATTTAATAGTGATAATTAGCTAATAAATGTAATTTGTTTCCAGGAGTGTATTTACATATTTTAATATCTTGTACCCCGCCCAATTCATTCAGCATAATCGTGTTGACCGGCTGAAATAACAATTTATTTAGGCAACACTGAAAGAATGGATTCTTATTTCTAGAATAAATCATTCACAATAGAACAAAACTTAGAATCCTAATAAGTGGCCACGACTTTTCATTGAGCATTTCTTGCAATAATTATTCAGGGAGACCATTGCAATCAACAATAAATTCTTCTTAAAACTGAGCAAATGTTCTAGGATTTTGCCGTGTCTTTTTCGGGTTTTTGCCTAGGTACACCAAGTCAGGTTCATCAGTGGGCTCTTGGTGACCGTGTATGAACAGCCGTGAAAGCAAATATACCAAATTATTCTATTTATGAAGGAATAATTATTAGTTCCTTGTTTCCTATTCTTTATCTTTAAATAGCAAAAAACAAAATCCTCGATTCTTGGATGTAAAGGGTAATCTCGAGAGCCACTGCATAGGTTTTGATGCAGTCTTCACCATTCATTAAAGGAGTTCTCTAGGAAGGTTTCTGTAGAAAAACCCGTGGCTCATGATCTCAAGATTAACGGTCACGTTAAACTACAAGCTTCCTTCCTTTTCTGTAGAAAAATATTCATTTGTGACCGAAGGAAGCCGAGCAGTAACGATTTCAGCGAATCAAGTCGAAGAAAAAACTGCCGTCCGTGTGCCTTTTAAGCTTAGGTTGAGTAAACCGTTATACTGTAGATACCGGGTGAAGCCGGGGCGGGTTGCCAGAATTGTATAAATGCTCATTTCTGCCACAATAATTTAGGTTTCTTTAATCTTTCTGCAATGCATGAAATAGAAATGTGAATCTACGATAAATCATCTCTAGCATGGCTGAGGTTGAGATGTAATTTCTTTGACGAACTGAGAATTTAACCTAAGACATTGAAAAATTAAAATTGATGACCACACAGATGTCCTGTACATTAACACAAAATCCCCAGTTGGAATAATAGGCCTATTAACATTGCGCATATCTCCTTCAAAATACATGTTTAATCAAATATATGATTGTTACAATTTACTCCGTATAGAGAGTCACATTTGAATATTGTCAATGCAGTGAGTTTGTATGATACTAATTATTGAGATATGAACTAATTACTGTAGCGTTGAATATATCGTAATTCGATAATAAGATCACAGATCGCATTCAATTATAACAACTCAATCGTGTTAGATTACAAATTACATTGAACGCGTATTAATTTGGGTTCCCAGCACAATATTATGATCAACATAGTGGCACCACTCTGTCAACAAATAAGCGTAAAATTAGCTGACATTTACTAAATACTGAGTTATTACGTATTGAAACGAATACGATATCATCAACGGGTATTGCAAACTCTTCTACAATGTATTCTACCAAATCAGTGGTTGCCAACATTTTAATGGAGGTGGTGATGATGATGATGATGATGATGATGATGATGATGATGATGATGATGATGACGATGATGATTGTTATTTTAAGGCGTCTTATATTTAGATTATCAGTCCCTAATGAATACAACTCGGGAGTGCTTTCTACCAACAGGTACGGGTACTAGTATGGAACAAGGATATACCAATTAAGGCTAAATAAGTTATGTGCAAAGCATATTATGTTCCTATAATGACATATGCAGCAGAAACTTGGACAATGACTAAGAGGGATAAGAGCAGAGTACAGGCAGCTGAGATGAGATTCCTGAGAAGTATGATCCAGAAAACGAGGAGAGACAGAGTGAGAAATGAAGTTATACGGAAAGAACTGGGAGTACAGAAACTAAATGACAAACTGGAGCAAAACAGATTGAGATGGTTTGGACATGTCAAACGGATGAATGGAACTGGAACGACGGATGACAGGGAAGAGAGGACGAGGAAGACCAAGAATGCGTTGGATGGACTCGGTGAAGACTAGCATTAGAAAACGGAACCTGGATTGGAATACCATGCCGGAAGAGGAATGGTGGAACGACAGAACAAAGTGGAGAGGAACTATATTTGCCCCCACCCAGTGTCAACTGGAAAAGGGGAAATGAAGATGATGATGATGATGATGATGAATGGTTAGCCCAGGGGCTCACCACTAGTAGCCTAGAACGTGGCTTGGTGAATACGAGCCCCCATCTCAGTTCACCATTGGTTCCATTTACGGCACTTGTTCCAAGCTTCTCTCTATCGTCCTTCCAGTCGACCTTATTTTTTTTAGTCAACTCTCATTTCGACGGCTTCGGTGGCGTAAGTGGTAGCATGCTGAGCTTCTATGCCCAAGATCGCAGGTTCAAACCCGGCCGAAGCCTTCACATTTCTTAAGAGCGTTAAAAATCCTTCAGTATGTCTTCCTTCGGAGGGGAAGTAAAGCCGCTGGCAACCATTTCATAAATCTACGGCACGTAAAAAAATCTTCCAATAACTATAATTGTGTGAAGCTAAATTTGTAGTTTAGATTTGATTAACGCTCTATTAGGTTCCAACATTCACCACCAGGTGCCATTTGCGGTGGCATCTAGTAGCCAAGTTCACAGGTAGGTGCCGTTGACGGTATCATTTAGTAGCAAAAGTAGGAACTACTTGAAATTGATCGACTAGAGTCCTTAACTGAGTAACAGATAACACACACTAATATAGCCATCACAACTAACACCGGCTATCAGACAGGTTTTCCAAACGCACACAAAGTACACGCGGCTACATGAACGCGTTGTCGCGGCCCCTAAACTTAGAAACTAACCAACCAACTCTTGTTTCCTTGCGACTCCTTGCAGTAGTAGGGTATCTGAGACTTAGGGTGTCTTTCATTTCCCACCTTAATTGGCCCTTGTCTTATCTTTTTTCATACACTCATTCATCAAGGAGTTAGACCTCTTTTTAGTGTATCCCCCCAGGGGCTCACAACTTGTTGGACGTGGGTTGGTGACCACGGGACCCCCCGCTGAGTCCGGCATTGCTTCCACTTGTGCCGGGCTCCTTTCAGTTATCTTTCCTGTCAGCCTCCCTTGGTCAACACCTCTTCTCTTCCGACTCCGACGGTATTAGGGTATCCGAGGCCTAGGGCGTCTTTCAATTTCCCGCCTTACTTAGGCCTTATCTCATCGTTCCTGATACCCTCATTCTTCGACGGGTCTCCTTCTTTTTCTTTTCATGATATATCCTGCCCTCTACACGACCCTCAAGGAGGCAGGGTGTGTTTAGCCCCACCACGTCTGGTGCACCCTGGACATTGCTACACCCTCAAGGGCTAACGGCTGGTGAGTTGGGAGTTAGCGACCCCAAGGAATTCCTGAGCTGAGTCCGTTTATTTGCCCTTTCCCACTGACTTTGGGGCAGACCCTCTGTTCTTTTCCTTTCCTTTCCTTCCTGCCTTTCATGGCCCTCTTTCCTTCCAAATCCCTCAGTCCTCATTCTTCGTGGATTGAGGGCATTTCTTTTCCTCCTTCGTATTATTTCTCTTCTCTTTTTTCTTCTTCTAGTTCGTAACTTAGTTGTTAAGTAAGTAGTTAGTTTTAGTTGTAGGTTTCATGTAATTGTCTTTCATTTTCACTATCATCCAAACCATTAGGGTCTGAAATCCTAGATGTTAGTTCCCTTGAAACAACAATTATCGTCATCATCTTCATCTTCTTTAGTGCACTCTGCCCAAGGTCCTAATGAAGGCAAGGTGTCGCACCACCACTTATGGCGCATCTTGGATAGTGTTACACCCTCAAGCGCGAACGGTCGGTGAGCTCGGGAGTTGGCAACCCCGAGGGATTCGTGAGATTCATCCTTTAACCCCTTTTTAGCCTATTTTCATTTGTGAAAAAAAGGGTTATGAGATCACCTTTTGACCGTGTATGTGTGCGTCTAATATATTTTGTCTTGCAATCAACGATTTCAATAGCGTTTTCTGCCTTTTTTTTATAAACAATTTGACACTAAATATGTAATATTTTGTTCAGTACATTCCTAAAAGGATATAAACTTACGAAGTTACTGATATATGGTCTAGCTAGCAATAAATAGTCTCCATTTTGACCCAACGGGACGGCACGGTCAGCCTAAACTGTTACTGCTGCGGTTACATATTCTATTTTAAAATGCTAATAGCGCACCGATCACCAGACAGTTCAAACCACCCTATGTAAACTAAGCGGATTTAGTGAGGCCAAGCTTCATACATCCGCCATTTTGAAACTATATGGCTGATGACCTTGTAGTTTAGGCAAAAGACGTTTCCCACATTAAGGTATAGGCCTATTGTTGCAAAATTTGGTAGAGATCGGATGGTTTGGTTAGTCGTAATTTGATTTAAGCTTAGAACATTAGGATGGGCGCCATTTCTTTTCCGTTATGATGGCGGTGATATACAACATGACACTGAGTTAACGCTTGATAGTGCCACCTCTGTACCAAAGGTGGTTCGATTTGGTTTCGTTGTGTTTGAATTGATAGGAGGGATCAATTTACACACATACACGACCGCCATCTTCGAACTATTTGGCTGATGACCTTGTAAGTTGGTCAAACGACGCTTCCCACATGGAGGTATGATATTGAAAGATTTGGTAGAGATGAAATGATTAGGTTAGTCGTAATTTGATTTTTGCTTTGAACATTTGAGCGGCCATCATTACGTTTCCGTCAAGATGGCGGCGATATAAAACATGACACGGAGGTGTCCTTTGCTAGTGCTACCTCTCTACTCAATTTCGTTCAATTCGGTTCGGTCGTGTTTGAATTGAAAGGGGGGACAGATATACACTCACACACACACTCACATACATACACACACAGACTGACAACTTTTGGCCCGTGTAGATTCCATGTCTACTTTCATTTTTTGCAAAAATGGAAAGTAGGCTAATTATATAATACATTTTTAATTGAATCAAAAATAATAATATAATGGATATGGATATCCTTAGAATCAAAATTAAAATTGTGCAAAATACAAAATTTGGGCTTCACATTAAAACTTCATTGTATTTTGCATAGTGATGTAAAATACCCAGGTATTTACAAACCGGGGTAAATACCCAGGGTATATACCCGGGTAAATGCCCAATTTGGGTAAATACCCGGGTATTTTAGATTTTTCATTAAAAATCCTGTGTCGTGGTAAGTTGAACCTTAAACTATACAAACTATTCTACATTAACTTTTAAGAAATGTAAAACCATTAGATAGTTAATAAAATTAAATTTAATTAGAATTGGGACTTAAAAACAGAATTAGAATTGGGAATTAGATCAGGAGATAAAATTCATTAGTTATAACCTTAAAAACACAGGGTTAGAATTGAACTAAGCTTTTTTTTGTGTAAACATTGAGATAAAAGTTGAGGGAAATTTATTCAGAGCATTGGCCAAGTTCTACAAAAGGAGTAATGTACAGTTTTTCAGAACAGTTCGTAAAATCATCTCTACTTAGTATAAAACAAAGTACCCGATTCTTGGATGTCACGGGTAATATCGAGAACCTCCGGATATATTTTGATGCGGGTTTCACAATTCTGTAAAGAATATCTTGAGGATGATTTCTATATAAATAATTTATTTATGATCAAAGGAAGCAGAGCAGTAACGATTTCAGTGAAAAAATAAACAAAAATCCTGGCGACCGAGCGCTTTTTAAGTATATTTTGGACAAACCGTTAAGCATATCTAAATACTATGAGTGTAAGAATTGTTCAGCATGAAAAGTTCTACATAAAATCCAGGAGAGCATATATCTATCTTCAATACATCGCCCACGATAAGTACTTTTACGCTTTCATTTCTTCCAACCATGTCCATTCTAATATTGAGGCGACAGTTTACGTGCTAGCTAGGGGCGAGTCTTATCACCCCTGTTACAGCCTAACTAGTGGGCGAACCTATTACCCCAGATACAGCCAGCAGCAAACCTTCGAGTCTTGTTGATTTAAGACTTCAGAGAAGGCTGGTTGTGTTTGGAATTTCCCTGGAAGTTCAACTCGGTTTTTCTTCATTTCGCCTGTGAACTTTCCGTTCCGCAAAATACGCAGTCAATTTAAGATTGGACGGAAGGGGGATTTGGGTTTCATGCACCTCGCCATTCTTAAATTACGCCTGACAAGAATTCTTTATAATTAATAGTCCAGTCAGTGATGTTAAGCCATCATGCTGAGATGTAAAACGGATATAGGTTCATTGACATCGCAAAATAATAAGTGCTTATCACGTAACAATGAAACAGAGCAAAAAATAATTTATAGATTGCCACAAGAGAAAGAAAGACTTTCTTTCCCGGCACCTTCAAACCGTTGCTCAAGAAGAACACCGTCTGAACCACGATCAGAAACAAGCTTATAACACTAAGAAGGAAGGTAAGATATTTTTCTCGATGCCCCTGTAGGCACAGGCAAAACGTTCTTGATTTATGTGTTGCTCGCCAAAGTGCGGTCTGGTGGTAATATTGCTCTTGCCGTCGCATCATCTGGAATTGCAACCACTCTTTTTGGAAGGAGGAAGAACAGCACATGCAAAATTTAAACTTCCTTTTAAAGTCAGCAGTAATGATGGAAATGTATGTAATATTTCAAAACAAAGTAACACTGCCAGTTTAATCCAAATTTGTTCTTTAGTTGTATGGGATGAGGCTACAATGTCGCACAAAACTTCCGTTGAAGCTGTAGACAGGACCTTGCGTGATCTAAGGAATCGGAACACACCTATGGGTGGCTGCACAGTTTTGTTCGCCGGAGATTTTCGTCAAATCTTACCAGTTGTTACCAGAGGTACGAGGGCTGACGAAGTGAACGCTTCATTAAAAATATCTTACATCTGGCCACATATAACAAATTGGCACTCAAAACTAACATGAGAGTAGGCTACTCTTATCTTCAGAAGATAATAGTTTGTTTGCTAATTTGTTACTTAGAGTCGGAAATGGAGATTTACCGGTCATTGACGGGAAAATTACCTTCAGTGACGATTTCTGTGCTTTAGTAAGCAGTATTCAAGAATTGATTGATAGCGTTTATCCTCAAATTCATGGCCTATATAAGAAGTCTCATTCATGGTTTAAATAAAGAGCAATATTATCGCCGATAAACGAACAAGTTGTGAAAACTGATGACTTGGTGTTCTCCAAATTCACTGCCCAGGCTCTAGTATATTACTCAGTAGGCTAGACGCAGTAGTCGATAGTGAAGAAGCTGTTCATTACCCTACAGAATTCCTAAATTCTTTATTTCCTTCAGGCTTGCCACCACACAAGCTTATTTTAAAAGTAGGAGTGCCTATTATATTGCTACGTAATTTACAACCACCAAAGTTATGCAATGGGACACGATTGGTAGTGAAAACTTTGAAAAACTGTTTCATTGAATCAACTATCTTAACTAGCTGTGGTACAGGAGAAACGGTCTTAGTACACAGAATCCCTATGATTCCTTCAGATTTGCCTTGTCGTTTCAAACGAGTACAATTTCCAGTAAGAGTCTGCTTTGGCATGACTATAAACAAAGCACAGGATCAGACACTTAGCGTGACTGGAGTTGATCTTGATGGAGAATGTTTTTCTCATGGACAGCTTTACTTGGCTCTATCACTTGTTACATCAAACCGAAATCTTTTTATGTTCACTGCTCGAGGGAAAACGACTAATGTCGTATACAAGGATATCTTATAAGACCTCCGTTAGAAGTAGCCTATCACCTTGCATTCATAACTGTTCCCGGGCGAAGCCGGGGTGGGTTGCTAGTTCATATATAAAATAAATAATCAAATAACCAATAAAGCTAGTAAATAATAAATAGAAAATCAAATAAAGAATAGAAAATGAGAGGGAAGTACAGTGTCAGTTTGAATTCTGGGTAGGATGAGCGAAGCAGTGTTGCCAACCCATATGCTTGCTGGCATACAGTACATCTTCACCCATTATAGAGCCCACATACTACAAAAACTTCCTGACATGCATTTGTGTTATTTAGAGTATGATTTAAAAATTGATATTTCTCTAATATTTAAAATTAAAAGCCTCCGTAGCTTAGGCGGCAGCATGCCGGCCTCTCACCGCTGGGTCCGTGGTTCAAATCCCGGTCACTCCATGTGAGATCTGTGCTGGACAAAACGGAGGCAGACAGGTTTTTCTCCGGGTACTCCGGTTTTCCCTGTCACAATTTCATTCCAGCAACACTCTCCACTATCATTTCATTTCATCTGTCATTCATTTAATCATTGCCCCCAGAGGAGTGCGTCAGGCCTCGGCAGCCGGCACAGTTCATATCCTCGCCGCTAGATGGGGGCTTCATTCATTCCATTCCTGACCCGGTCGGAGACTGGAAGCAGGCTGTGGATTTTCATTTTTTCTCTAATATTTAAAATTGAATGAAAAATATCTTAAAAGTACTTTTACTAATCATTCTTTTTTTTTTCAAATGCCCTTTCTATTGAATATATTTTATTACCTTTTGAGTTTTGGCATACACTTTCAATTAATATGCAAACAGCTTACTCTTATTACTACAAAAGTAGCTTTTCCCTCCCACATCTTTGTTGCGCATTTCCAGTATCGTAATAAATCTCGACCTTCTCAATATTTTGGTATTTATTAAAAATTTAAAGCACAAAACAACCAAAAGGTTTTATTCAATATTTTACTTTAGTTTAAGGAAAAACAAAACTAATTACAGACAAGGTTACAGTGTCAAAACATAACATATAAATACCCAAAAATACCTGGACATCCAATTCCCCCTTTTTTTTTTAGTTTTGAAGGATCAATATTGTTCCTGATTTCAATTTAAGGCATCAAATACCTGTGTTTCAGTCCTTGTTTGTCCAACACTTCATCAACACATCAAAAAGTGTTGTACAAAGCTCAAAAACTGAAAATACCCTCATTTTGGGTATTTAAAAGACCACTGGGTAAATAACCAATTTATATTTACCTTCCCACTGGGTATTTACCCGTCCCACATCACTAATTTTGCATCATTTTAATTTTGATTGTAAGGATATCCATATCATTATTATTTTTGAATTGTAAATTTGTTATATAGTTTTTCATATAAGTCATGATAATGACAGTTTTCACTTCCGAGTGTGTGTGGTAAAAGTATCCCATGCCCCAAGTGGGGCGTGTGTGTGCAAGTTGTGTGGTGATATCTGTGAACGTTGTCACGTACCACATTGCAAACAGAGGCTTAAGTCCCTAACAGAATTTTGTAGTGAATGATGTTTTTTTTTTTTTTTTTTTGTGCTAATGGCCATTGACTACAATTAAATCTATTAATAGCAGTTTCTTGTTGTAGTCAAATGCCATCTTGTCACAGACCAAGATTCTTAGAACCTCCTCTTCTCCTTGCAAGGCAATGACGCGAGTGACTGTACGGGAAGGAATATTATAACGTACTTCCTCGCTGGGTGCCCCCACATCAAAGACAAAACACAGCCTCGTTCGATAAAGACTTCCAGTTGAAACATTCATTCCAAAGCAGGTATGATGTTCATGCTGCACACCAGTTTGTTCATAACACGGGTACAGACTCCTTCAAAACGTCACAACACAGTCTGATCTCATCTTCAATCCAACAGTTGCATCAATATTTCAAAAAGAACCTTTCCACCACGCTGCTATGGTTGATTCTTTAGAGACTTAGCCACATGATAATCATCTCAGCGCCGTCTACTTACGTGTGCGTAGATTTTGTCGGTGCTATTATGATAGCTGTATTAGTGTGAGCATTTGTAATAATAATGATAATGTTATTGGCTTTACGTCCCTTTGAACTACTGAAGGTTTTAGAGACGTCAGGGTGACGGAAATTTCCTCCGTAGGGGATCTTTAACGTGCCATAAATCTACTAACACGGCTCCCTCGCATTTGCACACCCTCAAATGCCACCTGTGCAAGGATTCGATCCTGCAATCTTGGGCCGTTACCGCTGCGCCACCTAGCCAGTCAAAGTGTGTATTTGTAATTGGGTTTAGGATTGGGTACGAGACTGTCATGGGCTTAATGTAGCTACAATTTGATATGACACTCAAGTGGATTGTATTACTTGTTATGGAAATACAATGTTTTGAAAAGTTTGAAATTTCTGGTATTTCCAAACGTATGGCACTTCAAATTTAAAAAGAAATGCTTTGGTAATCCACCATATAAATTTCAAAATGATTAAGTAAGATGTGTAAAAGTTTATTTGCAACGTGAACACGTAAGTTACTATGAGGTATAGTTGTTAAGATGATTATTAAACACCTTAGGACGATTTCAAACTATTCTATAAATCAATCTAATAATAATGTTAACAGAAGACGTTCAATAGCACAAGGAATTTTACAACAGGATCAAATTAATTTTAGGTAGATTTCATTGGAAAGCTAACTATTGCAATGGGTACCATGTTTCGACTTCCGGAAAATTTCGACATATCATCGCCTTTCACATCCCCCAGACCCCAAAACCACCGTCAGTTCAAAAGTTTATACATAATTTCTGTATGTATATATGTATATCAGTTTCTTGTGGACAAGATAACTGCCGTAATTTTTCACCAATCACTTTGAATTTTTTTACCGAATATGTATACCTATAAAATCTCGGTCGAGTTCGTTACTGGGCTAAATCAGTCGAAGGGGGTGAAAATGGGCGGCTTTTTTCGAAAAAGGGAAATATTGCTATAACTCTCTTAATATGTGAAATATCGAATCCGTTCAAAGTTCATACTATGTGTCGGATAAAGCCAAAAACTTTATGTATGAAGAGTTTTTTACAGCACTAACCATTGACCAAAAGGGTGGGAAAAAGTGGGTTTTTCGGGAAACATTAATCATATCTCTCTTAATAGGCACAATATCAAAACCGTACAAAATGGACAATATTCCCCTAATAAATACCTAAAACGTTTGTCTGAAAGAATTTTTGATGTGACCCACCATTGCGCCAAGGGATGAGAAAAATGATTTCGGAATTATAAGAAAATGCCAAGAGCTATCAGAGGTACCCATGGCGACACAACTAAATTGATGAGGTATGAGCCATCAGACGTTGCCATGACAACGCACTTGCACGAGATCAGATTCAGATTTCCATCTGACTAAGTGTGAAGCGGCTTCGGTGACATAACTGGTAGCATGCTGAACTTCTCTGCCCAAGGTCGCGGGTTCAAAGCCGGCCGAAGTCGTCGGATTTTCTAAGAGCGCTAAAAATCCCTCAGTATGCTTTCCTTTGGAGGGGAAGTTCCAACGTTCGTTGCTGGTTGCGGTGGCATCTAGTAGCCAAGTTCACAGCTAGGTGTCGTTGACGGTAGTATCTGGTAGCAATATTAGGAACTACTGCTTGAAATTGACCGTCTGCAGTCCTTACCTGAATTACAGACTAATACAGCCATCACAATTCACACCGTTTATCAGACACATTCTACACTCACCCAAAGTACACGGGGTTACATGACCGCGTTTTCGCAGCCCCTAAACTGAGGAACCAACCAAAATCTCTGCGGGAGATATAATTTTGCGTGAAGAAGTAACAGACCGTTTCATAGTTACACATCAGTGTCGAAACCTTGCATAAGGACAGTGTGACCACAAGTATAGAAATAGACCCCAAATGACAAGAAGGTTACCGTCCCCATAAGACAATAAAATATTTAAAATATGCATAAAATGACGAAAATTAAGTTAATTAAGCTCCACTTATAAAGTACTTTCTCGAAATAAATGAGGTCTGATCCTTCTACGAAAAACTGCATATTCTGCCTATTTTCGCCTATCCCCAAGTTTGTCCGGTGAAATTTACCTCCGCCTTCCGGCGTGCCGAGAGGACTTTTTTAATCCAGGATTATAAAAACGACTATGAAATAAATAGCGACTTCAAATCGAATTAGACTCCCATAGTAACAGTTCCAAAATACATTAAACGTGACTTTGAGAAACATATTGAATTGTAGCTTTAGACGTTTGCTTTATGATTTGAATACAAGTAATATTTTTCATAATTTATAATGTTTGGACGTCATTTCGAAATAGTGTTTATTTATAAGGTGCGTTCAAAAAGTAACGAGCCGGAAGCTGGGTTGCGCAAAACGGTGACGACATCGGCTAATCGTGGCGTGTGTAACGAGGTGTGATTCTGACCAGAGCGTGGAAGGTCACAGCCCGTCGCTAGAGGGCACGCAAGCACGTCACGTGACGATACAAAGCGAGCAGCAGCATGCATCAATCGTCCAACACTGCCAGTCGCATTGCAAACAGTGACATGGAGGCGTCAAACGAAGAACAAAGAGGTGTTGATCGGTTTCTGACAGCGGAAGGAGTAGGGGGAACGGAAATTTCATCGCCGAATGTCACAAGTGTACGGCGAACACTGCATGTCCCTTGCAAGGGTCAAGGCGGGGCACAAGCGCTTCAGGGAAGGACGGGTGTCGTTAGCCGATGATGCCCGGTCTGAGGCACCCCCTGCATTACCGATGACAACGTCCAGCTGGTTGATGCACTCATTACCCAGGACCGCCGAGTGACAGTGAACGCCATAGCCGCCGTGGTCGGATTGAGCGTCGGAAGTGGGCACACCATCATGAAGGAACGACTGCACTTGCGCAAAGTGTGTGCCCAATGGGTGCCCCACAGTCTTCAACCACACCAGGAAGCATGTCGAATGGCCCACTGTTTTGGTCATCTGCAGCGCTATGCGGGGGAAGGGAATGGGTTCCTGGCACGAGTGGTGGCTGGAGATGAGTCATGGTGTCATCACTTCGACAGAGAATCCAAACGACAATGCCTCCAGTGGAAGCATCCAGGGTCACCACCTCCCAAAAAAGGCAAGGCCATCCACACGAGTGCAGGGGAGGTAATGCTGACGTACTTCTTTGACCAAGATGGCCCCCTTCTGATACACTTCATGCCTCACGGGACAACAGTGAATGCCCAGCGTTACTCGCAAACCTTGACCACCCTTCGTCAAGCGATCATAACAAAACGACCAGGCAATCTCACCCGTGGGGTCATTATGCTCCACGACAATGCACGACCTTATACGGCCAACACAGTCGCGGCACTCCTGCAGAAACTCAAATGGGAGGTTCTCGGCCACCCTCCATACCGTCCAGACCTCTCTCCCTGTGATTACGCCATGTTTTGTCCCCTGAAAAGGGCTCTGCGGGGCCAACGATTCACCTCGGACGTCGACGTCCAGCTGTACGTGCGGAACTGGTTCACATCGCAGCCCAGGGAATTTTATAAGACAGCCATTCACCGCCTCGTGTCACAGTGGGACAAGCCAGGGCCAATACTTCTAACATACATGTACTGGCTTCTGTAATTATGCCTCCGGCTCGTTACTTTTTGAACGCACTTTATATATTGTCATTCATGTTCACTTTTTCATAAAATGCATATGAAGTGTTAAGCCAATAAAGCAGAAAACATATTGAGTACTAAGAGATAAAATGCATATACGTATGATGATGATGATGATGATGATGATTGAGTCTTCAGTCTTTTGACTGGTTTGATGCAGCCCTTCCATGTCTCCCTGTCCTGAGCTAATCGCTTCATCTCTACATAGCTACCACACCCTACATCCGAGGCAATCTGTTTAACATATTCTAACCTTGGTCTACCCCTACAGTTCTCGCCCTCGACCTTTCCTTCCATAACTAAGCTTGCTATTCCTGGGTGTCTTAGTATGTGTCCTACTAACCTATCTCTTCTCTTCATTAGCAGTCGCCAGAAACATCTCTCCTCTCCCACTCGTCTTAATACCTCTTCGTTTGTAACCCTATCTACCCATCTGATCTTCATCATTCTCCTGTAACACCACATTTCAAAAGCTTCAATTCTCCTCTTCTCTGCTGCACAAATAGCGCAAGTTCCACTTCCATAGAGCGCCACACTCCAGACAAAGGCTTTCAAAAATGACTTCCTAGTACCTAAATCTATATTCGATGTCAACAGATTCCCGTTTTGTAGAAATGCTTTCCTTGCCTGAGCCAATCTACTTTTTATATCCTCTTTGCTTCGTCAATCACTGGTTATTTTTCTTCCTAAGTAACAGAAGTCTCCTACTTCCTTCAGCTTTTCACCTGCGAAATTTGATGTCCATAGAGGTTTCTGATTTATTTCGGCTGCATTCCAGTATTTTTGTTTTACATTTATTAATTTTCATCATGTATTCTTTCCTTAAGACGGAGTCCATAGCATTCAAAAACTCATTCAAATCCTCAGGCGTGTCGGCCAAAATGACGATGTCATCAGCAAATCTCAGAGTTGAAATTATTTCTCGTTGAATCTTCACTCCCACTTTGAATTTTTCTACAATATCCTTAATTGCTTGTTCAATGTAAACATTGAAAAGTATGGGTGATAAGTTGCAGCCTTGCCTTACATCTTTCTGAATACCAGCTTCTCTCTCATGTCCTTCAACTCGAATGACTGCTGGATGGTTATTGTATAGATTGTATATCAGCCTCCTATCCCTGTACTTTATTCCAATAGATTTCAAAATGTCAAACAATTTAGTCCAATCAACGTTATCGAAAGCCTTTTCTAAGTCTACAAATGCCACGAAATTTATTTTATCTTTCCTTATTCTACCTTCCAAAATCAGCCTAAGACAGTACAGCTTCCCTTGTTCCTACATTTCTCCTGAAACCCTACTGGTCTTCACCCAACTCCGTTTCTATGTGGCTTTCCATACTCTTGTAAATTATTCTAGACAGGATCTTTGAAGCATGAGTAATCAAGCTGATTGTACGGTAATCTTCACATCTGTCAGCTCCCACTTTCTTCGGTATAGGGATGATAACATTCTTCTTGAAATCAGAGGGTACCTCTATTGTCTCATAAATCCTACACACCAAGTGAAATAACCTGATCATACCTTCATCTCCTATGGAGCGTATTAACTCAATCGGTATTTCATCTATGCCTGGTGTTTGTTCCTGCTCAAGTCCTCCAATGCTCTGTCAAATTCTGATCTCAATATTAAATCTCCTTTTGCAACCTCATCAATTTCCTCCTCCCTTTCCATTACATTATTCTCAATCTCCTTTCCCTTATACAAACACTCTATGTAAGCTGTCCATCTCTCAACCTTTTCTTCCCTATATGTTAGGGGCTTTCCATTTGTGTCCTTAATATTACAGCACTTAGTCTACTTTTCCCCAAAAGTATTCTTAATCCTTCGATAAGCTGTGTCTACTTTTCCTAATTTCAGACAATTTTCTATACCTGCACATTTCTCCTTCAACCATTCTTCTTTCGCTTTTTTGCACTTCTTGTTGACCTCATTTCTCAGATGACTGTATTCTGAATTCCCCTTTTCATCTCTTACATTCTTGTATTTCCGCCTTTCATCCATCAATTCTAGTATATCCTGAGTGATCCACGGTTTTCTACCTATTCTTTCTTTCCTACCAATGTTTTCTTCTGCGGATTTTGTTATTTCATTCTTCAAAAGAGCCCATTCGTCTGCAATTGAAGTGTGTTTAGGGGTTTTCATTAGTCCTTCCTTTATACTCTTCTTGAATCTTTCGTTTACATCCTTTACTTTCAGTCTGTCTATTGCCCACCTTTTTGGCTTTTGAATTTTCTTCAGTTTCTTCAACTTTAATCTGCATTTCATTACAACCAGATTGTGGTCAGAGTTTATGTCAACACCAGGATATGTTTTACAATCCAAAATCTGGTTTCGAAACCTCTGCTTGACCATAATGAAGTCGATTTGGCAACGCCCTGTATCTCCTGGTCTCATCCATGTGTATATTCTTCTATTGTGGTTATTGAATAAGGTGTTAGCTATGACCAACTCATGCTCGGTGCAGAATTCCATCAGCCTGCTTCCTCGATCATTCCTTTCACCTAATCCAAAATCTCCTACTATCTTCCCTTCTCTCCCTTTTCCTACCACAGCGTTCCAATCTCCCATTACTATAACATTTTCATCACCCTTGATGTACCTCAGAATTTCATCTATTTCTTCGTAGACCTTTTCAAATATCCTCATCATCAGCTTGACTGGTAGGCATATAGACTTGTACCACTGTGGTGCACGTAGGTTTAGTATTTAATTTTGCTACAATAATCCGTTCACAATATTGCTCATAATATTTTACCCGCTGTCCAAGTTTCCTACTCAATATGAGACCAACCCCTGCTTGGCCATTGTTTGATTTAGTGCTAATTACCCTATAGTCTCCTGACCAAAAGTCCTGTTCTTCCTGCCAGCGCATTTCACTAATCCCAACCAAATCCAACCTTAACCTATCCATTTCCCTTTCTAAGTTTTCTAACCTTCCACTTCCTAGCAGACTTCTAAGATTCCACGCTCCGATCCGTAGAATATCAGATTTTCTCTTTGTCACTTCTGTAATGTTAACCCCCTCTCGAGTAGTCCCCACCCGGAGATCCGAACGGGGGACTAGTTTACCTCCGGATTGAAATTTTACAAGGGAGGAGGCCATCATCACATGTAATTATGCATAGAGGAATGCAAATCCTCGGGAATAGCATTACGGCTGTAGTTTCCCGTTGCTTTCAGCCGTGCAGCAGAACGCAGTGTAGCCATTAGTTGGCTTATATTATCAATATCTTAACCGTCTATAAGACTAGTAAAGAATTGATTTAATCTGAAATGCTGCTACTCCCTTCAGAATAAGTAAAGAGCAATTCGACTAACAAAGATACTAACCTTCTACTACCAATTAAATACCAAAATTCTACTAACGAAAACAATACTAAAGTTCCACCAACAACAAATACTACCACTAAAACATTCTGTCACCAGGCACACTCACATGCACCCTCACACATCACAGTCTAATGAAACAATGAACTATATCTAATAAACAATGCAACTGCCACCAGACACACTCACATACCACTTACCATTCTAAAATTGGTAACAGTTTTATCCGTGTTGACTAATGATAATATGCAATTGTGTAATCCACCTTGTCAGTACTGTGTAATTATGTTTAATAAATATTTAAAGAAACACGTTTCGATGTGTCAATGATATCCTTTTCAGCGTTGAATAGTTTATATTAACATGCTAAATATAGTCTGATTTACAAAAGATGCCCGGTGAAAGCTGTCATCCGCTTGAGGGTGAGGTGAGGATTGGAGACGAGAGAGGCAACGCTCTCCATAGCAACAGCAAGTAATGTTGCAATGTATGCCAACACAGTAGTGAGCACATAGATTGACTCAGTGTTTTACTGTGTCTTCACTCGTGACGGTCATTAGAGTGACAGGCAGGGGGCTAACTTCCCCAGTACTTGTGTCTTACTGCAAGCCTCTTGGAATGCTATGAGTCATGATCTACCTCAGTGGCAACGCAGCAATTCCCCACGAGCTAGCTTTGATAGCTGTCAGCGATCATTATTGGTAATTCAGAGTATAGAAATGGATTGGGCAGTTTCATAAGGTACATTTCTAACATTTTCTCTTATACATTTCATCGGTATTATCGATAGCATCGTTTCTTTATTAACAACTTATTTTTATTGTGTAACATTTAATTTATATGTGAACATTTCATTTTATTTTAAATTCATAATTTTCTTAAGATATTCATTTCTATTTAGCATGTTAATTTGAACTATTCAACGCTGATGAATATATCATTGACATATCGAAACATTTACGTTAAGATATTTATTAACCATCATTTCACAGTATTGACATGGCGGATTTCACAATATTACATATTATTAACAGGTGTCAAACAATTTAATAAGATAACGAAGTTAATACGTAGAACCAAGCATTATCCAATATGGTTAATGTTTTTGCCTCATATGAGTGTGTAATTGTTTTAATGTTTCTACATGTTACATGGAGAAAGAAATCAGAACGTCCAATTGGCAGGTGAAAAGCTAAAAGAAGTAGGAGACTTCCGCTACTTAGGAGGCAAAATAACCAGTGATGAATGGAACAAATTGTATACAAAAAGTAGATTTTCTCAAGCAAGGAAAGCAATTCTACATAAAAGAAATTTGTTGACATCAAAATATGTAGATTTAGGTATTATAAAGTCATTCTTGAAAGCCATTGTCTGCAGCGTGGCGCTCTATGGAAGTGAAACTTGGACTTTTGGTGCAACAGAAAAGAGGTGAATAGAAGCGTTTGAATCATGATGTTACAGGAGAATGATGAAGGACACGTGGGTAGATAGAGTAATACACGAAGAGGTATTAAGACGAGTGTGAGAAGAGAGATGTTTCTAACGACTGCTAATGAAGAGAAGAGATAGGTTGGTACCCAGGTACTTTTGCCCTAGCGGGAGCCAGGACACTCATTTTGAAATCCTCTGCACTAAATGAAAGAAGAACAACCAAACAACTATGTGCAATTTGTGTAGGTGAAATATAGGGTGATACTGAGCTCCGCTAACGAGTTTTCTCCATGGGGGGTCAATTAGGAAAATCCTAACAGGGGAAGTTGCCTGAGGCGTGTTTCACTGCCCTCCACTCCAAAGTGGACGTGGTATACCCCACGTCAGGTCAAGACCTGAGGAAAATATCCCTCCGCGCATCTTCTCTCTCTGTCCCTCCGCGCATCTTCTCTCTCTGTCCCGTCTTGTGTTTCCAACATGGCGCGCATCTGATAGAGTGTTTGAATCTACCTTAACCACAAAGACTTTATTGCGTTCGGACCTTTGATTCACTTCAATTACGAATTTATCTACGGCATATTCACTGAACCAAATATGTTTTCCTATCGTGTCGAAACCCGAGGCTCTGTGTTAATAAAAAAAAAGGATGCTTGTATTATGTTATCGTGCGATTATTTAAAACATTATAACATTGTGTTAGGCGAGGAATGACACATGCACGATGAGTGATATAAGAAGACGAAATGAACCCTATGAACCAACTAATTGCTTATTTGTCATCCGTCACCATCTTATCTTGCAAAAGATCGAAAGTTGACGGGGAGAAACAGCTGCTTTCTTGAAGGGTTACGACACGTACTCTTGAGAATCAGAAGGCAGAATGATCTACTGTTAGTACAAAGACTTACAGGCCGGACGTTTGTTTTAGACGATTGCCCTTGACCTTGAAGCCTGTGGGTGAGCCTACACACACTCACTCTCTAACCCTATCGCTTCACACTTGTCACCACCGATCTGATTTAATGGAATTCCAGACTTGAGCAGACAGTACAGTCCACGTCGAAGTATTGTGTGACACGGAAGTACACGTTACGTAGTTGCGAAAAGAACGTAATTATATTTGCCTATGACTGTACTTGACCAGTAGTGTGAAACAGCGCTGTCAATCATCGGACCGCTGGGGGCAGCTGATAACAACACAGGTACTGTAGTAACTCGCCTCCAGGCTTCCATTAAGATTTTTCACTCGTCTAAAACAAACGCCCGGCCTGTAACTGTAACGTGAAGTGGAGGGTAATTATAAAACAAAATAATAATTATACCGCGCATAGGAAAATAATACTGTCAGGTGTATAAGCGTATTAGCCATCATCAAAATGTCATTACAAAACATGGCGAGTAGGCTATATATTTTCGGTTGAGCTGACATAGGCTACTAAGAAGTAATCAATCTCCTATAAATAAGATTAAATGTTAGGATACAACATGTGTATATAACTTACAGATGTTGTCGCTAATCTTCCTCCATTGCTTCTATTCCACTGAGACCGCCGTCAGATGATTCACTACTATTACTATCACCATTAACTTTCACGGTCACTTTCGTCACAGTTGGAATTTCATTCTTGAGAAAAAGAAGAAAGCACTTTCCTACGAATTCCACACAGAACAAAATTCTAAATACTGTGACACATGAACCCCCTTTCTTTGTGACGCCGGCCGACTTCTCGCCGGAGACTCACCATGAGCTTTGAATTTAGCGCGCACCGAGTCAACACTGTAGGTCGAAACGCCAGTCAAGTCTGCAGTCTTCTTCACCAACTCTTCTACTGTCCACTCTGGATTGTCATCCCTCAACCTACTACAGTATATACATTTAAAATCATTTGTTAGCACCTTTTACTGAACTTCTCCCCACTTTTATTATTTTTGAAGTATTTTGTTGGTGATTCAAGCTTTACAGCTGCAGTTTGAACACGTTGTCTACTGGAAGGAGCCATCTTGAAGTCCGTGCAATCATAACAGTATTGCCAACGTTTGAACCTGATTTGCCACAACATTGAATGAGTCGGTTACTCTTTTGCAGCTCAAACAAGGTTTATACAGAACGAAATATAATATAATATCAAATTCGTACCGAATTACTCTGCCTATCGTATAAAATACCACTACAAGCAATATTCGCGCACACAGTTTATCACATGAAAAGCAAGGTTGGTGCAACTCCCAGTTAACGAGAAAATGATTAATTTATTCATAGATTTATACCAAGGAATTTCTTAAAAGTAATCTAGCCAGTTTATCGAAACATAGCAACATGCGCTGAAACATCTTGTACTGCAAAAACAAGCAGAAAAATTGGGAACTATTTCCTTGCGCGTTAGCCTTTTCACAGACCAGAACATCAAAGGGACCGCTTAGGTCTTGACCTGACGTTCGGTATAGTAAATATTGTCGGCATGTGTCAACCTGCGCTGATCTTCACTATCTACTCTTGGTATCTCAAAGACGTACTGTATTTCATACCACTCATTAGAAAATTTAGGCGTTATTCCAGATTTGCCTTTAAAATTGAAGTGCAATAACTGTCTTTGTGTTTCAGAGTTTCTATACAGATCAATATGCATATTTTAATTTGTATGTTGTAGCTTCGTAAAAATGTTATCGTATGAAAGTTATAACCTGCACTATGAGCTTTACAACGATATCGTGGAAACCAAATGCTTATATGTATTCTGCTGCTGTTGACAAAAGCTTTACTTCCACTGACAGTTCGTGGAAATAACGTTAAAACTTTGTAAAACCATTTGTAAATAAATGGGCAGAACGTTCCTTGTTCGAACACTCCACTTATGGCCCCGTTTTGACAACTCACACTTATGAAATTTCTAGTTTCATATAATTCTCAATTCTCCAACTCTATGACTGTGCATGGATAACATGTTAGCTGCATTGGTTATATCTACGGAAACTCCAGGGGGTCCAGCTGTCAGAAAACTCATGGCTTAACCAACCTTTCAGGAGAGGTCGCTTACCACCACTCTCTTCCCAAACCCATTAGCATGAGCTGACAGGACTGTTTGGGTTTAACCTAATTAGCGGAGTTCGACCATCCCGGAAATATACACTAGTAATGATTTCTCACCAGCCGTGTTTCTAATTTTGAATAATAACTACGTACAACCGAGCCTTTTGACGTAAGTGACAACTTCTCTTCTCTTTAGGAGAAACAAGGACGATTGTCAATATTCTGAGAGGATGAGACTCAGATTCCAGTTTTATTGGACTATCTTTCTTGGTACAAGGCAGAGCGATGCTAGGAGAAATTCCAAAGTCCATAGGGGAAGTTCACATTGCCTGCTTCGCATTCTTCTCTTGTCTTCCAGACTCCAAAAAGATGTTGACAGCTACGGTAATACAGCAGTCAGGATGGTATGAAATAATTTCCACTCCGCCAAAAGAATGCCACCTTCATGAACCAGCAGCAGTCGTACGGCTTACACGTGGTGGTGATTTCTGTTTTAAGGGGAGAAACATCCATCCCTAAATGTATGGGTGGAAATGAGTATGACTAATAAACTATTGACGACTAGCTTATGAACTGGAAGAAAACATGGGCAGGAAGATGTAATGATGTAGTAGAATCATGAATAAGTGTTTCTTCGCTTATTATAAGTACCGCTTTCACTTGTGTATGGTGATCACACAAGATTGCTTGCCACGGTGGGTGAGTGGTTAACGTGTCGGTCTACTTACCCCAAGCTTGCAGGTTCACTCCTGGCCGTGGTAAGTGATTTTTGAAACGCGGGAACAATTACTACACGCATGTCATACTATGTTGGCATGTCAAAGAATACATTTGAATTCAATAGGCCGTGTTCATAATGGCAAAATTAATCTCGGGAGTTTCCGCCAACACAAAGTTCCTCATTTCTCTACTAGAAAGCGCTAGGCCTATTGTGTTCAAGGAGCTGAGATATCTAACCTCCTTGACTTTCATAGTGCTTCAAGGAACAACGAAATTCGACATGCAAGCTACCCTCTGGGTGTCAAATAACAAATCTAGCACCCGGCACCCGAGGCCATTCGATAGTATTGTATTATTATTATTATTATTATTATTATTATTATTATTATTATTATCATCACACACGCTTCAACGAGTGGGAACTAAGTACACTTGAATTTGTTGCCATGGTTGCGGTTAGTAAACAGAAAAGGTATCAATGTTCTACCCACGTGTAGGAAATGTGTCCACGTAAAGCTTTCCACTCTAATCCAAGACAAATCCCCCGCCCAAAAGCATATCCAAGCTAAAAAAGTGAGAAGAAATATAAAGAGATTTTTATTTTATTTTTATTTTTTAGTCAATGAATTTCCACTGAGGCTAAACATCTCCTTTCTGTAGCGTAGCCTATACATTGCTCTGGTTTAATGGTGAAAAAGAAACTGACAACTAATTAAACAAAATAAGAATGCCACTTATAACTAAACATGTCTGTTAGTAAACAGAAAAGATATGAATGTTCTACCCAGTGGCGTACCGACGGGCGGTTACGTTTAACCCCCTCCCCCGGATACATATTTTTACTTGAATCCTTATATGTCCCATCTATCAGCTGTTTTACATCACCGCTACTGAGGATTATTTACTCCTGTACATATTTTAAATGTGGTCACGTTATTCACTTGGTAAATGCTCTACACCAGGGATGCCCGACCTATTTTAACTGAGGGCCACATTGTAAATAGTTGGGGGACCTTGCGGGCCAAAGACACTCCGGGAAATTTGAGGGGTTTAGCATCTTTTTTAGCCTACTTTCGATTTTTGCAAAAAATGAAAGTAGACTTATGAGATCAACACAGGGCGAAAAAAGTGTGTCTGTCTGTGTGTGTGTTTGTGTGTGTGTGAGTCTGTGTGTGTGTGTGTCTGTGTGTGTGTGTGTGTGTGTGTCTGTGAGTGTGTGAGTGTGTGTACTCTGAATGTCTGTCCCCCCCTATCAATTCGAACACGGTGAATGCGAATTGAACGAAATTTGGTACAAAGGTAGCACTAGCAAAGGACACCTCAGTGTCATATTTTATATCGCCGCAATCTTGACGGAAACGTAATGGCGGCCACACAAATGTTCAAAGCTTAAATCAAATTACGACTAACCTGATCATCCGATCTCTACCAAATTTTGCAACAACATACCTTTATGGGGGGAGCATCCTTTGACCAAACCAATAGGCCATAAGCGTAATAGTTTGCGGATGGCGGCCATCTTTGTGTGAAAATCGATTCCCCCTATTAATTCGAACACGGTGCAACCGAATGGAACGAAATTTGGTACAGAGGTAGTACTAACAAAAGGCACCTCAGTGTCATGTTTTATATCGCCGCCATCTTAACGCAAACGTAATGGCGGCCACACAAATGTTCAAAGCTTAAATCAAATTACGACTAACCTAATCATCCGATCTCTACCAAATTTTGCAACAACATACCTTTATAGGGGGAGCATCCTTTGACCAAACTAATAGGTCATCAGCGTAATAGTTTGCGGATGGCGGCCATCTTTGTGTGAAAATCGATTCCCCCTATTAATTCGAACACGGTGCAACCGAATGGAACGAAATTTGGTACAGAGGTAGTACTAACAAAAGGCACCTCAGCGTCATGTTTTATATCGCCGCCATCTTGACGGAAACGTAATGGCGGCCACATAAATGTTCAAAGCTTAAATCAAATTACGATTAACCTAATCATCCGATCTCTACCAAATTTTGCAACAACATACCTTTATAGAGGAAGCATCCTCTGACCAAATTACTAGGTCATTAGCCTAATAGTTTGCGGATGGCGGCCATCTTTGTGTGAAAATCAATTCCCCCTATTAATTCAAACACGGTGAAACCGAATGGAACGAAATTTGGTACAGAGGTAGCACTAGCAAAGGGCATCTCAGTGTCATGTTTCATATCACCGCCATATTGACAGAAACGTAATGGCGGCCACACAAATGTTCAAAGTTTAAGTTAAATTACGACTAACATAACCATCCGATCTCTACCAAACTTTGCAACAACATTCCTTTATGGAGGGAGCATGCTTTGACCAATCTAATAGGTCATTCGCCTAATAGTTTGCGGATGGCGGCCATCTTTGTGTCAAAATAGATTCCCCCTATTAATTCAAACACGGTGAAACAGAATGGAACGAAATTTGGTACAGAGATAGCACTAGCAAAGGGCATCTCAGTGTCATGATTTATATCGCCGCCATATTGACAGAAACGTAATGGCGGCCACACAAATGTTTAAAGCTTAAATCAAATTACGACTAACATAACCATCCGATCTCTACCAAACTTTGCAACAATATACCTTTATGGAGGGAGCATCCTTTGACCAATCTAATAGGCCATTAGCCTAATAGTTTGCGGATGGCGGCAATCTTTATGTCAAAATTGATTCCCCTATTAATTCGAACACGGTGGAACCGAATGAACGAAATTTGGTACAGAGGTAGCACTAGAAAGGGCACCTCAGTGTCATGTTTTATATCGCCGCCATCTTGACGCAAACGTAATGGCGGCCACACAAATGTTCAAAGCTTAAATCAAATTACGATTAGCCTAATCATCCGATCTCTAGCAAATTTAGCAACAACATACCTTTATGGATGGAGCATCCTTTGACCAAACTAATAGGTCATCAGCCTGCTATTTTGCGGATGGCGGCCATCTTTGTGTGAAAATCGATTCCCCTTATCAATTCGAACACGGTGAAACCGAATGGAACGACATTTGGTACAGAGGTAGCACTAGCAAAGGGCACCTCAGTGTCATGTTTTATATCACCGCTATCTTGACGGAAACGTAATCGTGGCCACCCAAATGTTAAAAGCTAAAATGTAATTACGACCAACCTAATAATCTAGTCTCTACCAAATTTTGCAACACCATATCTTTTTGTGGGAAACATATTCAGACCAAACTGCAAGAACTTCAGCCCAATAGTTTGCAGATGGTGGCCAAGTATGTGTGCAAATCGATTCCCCCTATCAATTCAAACACGGTGAAACCGAATTGAACGAAATTTGGTACAGAGGTAGCACTAGCAAAGGGCACCTCATATTCATGTTTAATATCCCTATAGCACGTTGTATTTCAACAAGCTACTACAACCAACATTCGATCATACTCCTTGAAAAGGACAAAGAGTTATAACAATACCCATGCATTTAGGAGAAAGTAGGCTATATGTTCTTTACTGAACATCTTGTTTTTAGTTGCAATATGGTGAGTTCTGTGGCTGTCTGAGCTTAGTTTCCTTAGTATTGTTGCCATTTTCTAAATTTATTTGTAGTGGATAAAAAATAAAACACTAAAAATAAATTTCAATATTTTTTATAAATCCCTTTAAAATAGAAGTTCGCTGATATTCAATACACTCATACAGCATGAATGACAAAGAGTGAGAATTTATGTTCATTTGACACAATTAATAACCAATGATGATGATGATAATTGTTGTTTTAAGGGGCCTAACATCCAGGTTATCGGCCCCTAATGGTCTGTGTGATAGCAAAAATGTCAATGAAGTGGAAACCAGAACGAAAAGTAAGTGAGCAGGAAAATACTTACAAAAAGGTACTCAGATTGAAACTACTCACAAAATTGAGAACGGTAATACTTACAAAAGGGAATTTCGAACGAAAATACTCACAAAAGGAATGGATTGAAAAATACGCACAAAATGTAGGGTAAGTTCAAAATACGTACACAATGCAACGTACAGTCGAAATACTTACAAAATGCAAGTGAAATCAAAATACTTACAAAATGCAAATGGGATTGAAAATACGCCAAGGCTTCATAACGTAACAGAATTGTCAGAAATAACGAATTAATTTTTGTTACGTTACTGCTTCCGTACCCAAAACAAATGGTATATGAATAACGTTTATAGTGCGGAAACGAAATAAGGGGTTATTATTTTCCCTGGTTTGTGCTATTAACGTTATAACAAGCAGAGGAAAAGATTCCGTTATTTTAAAATGCGCTCCCGTTATTAACGTTATAAGTCTAGTAACGGTATGACAGCGATTTTGACCCGCTGCGCGCCATCAATAACGTTATTCAGGCAGAGTGATCCATTCGGTTATTTCAAAATGCAAACCTACTAATAACGTTATAAGCCTAGTAACGGTATACGAGAGATTTTAACCTGTTATACGCTATCAATAACGTTATTCAGGGCAGAAAAATTAATTCCCTTATTTAGAAATGCGAACCCACCAACAACGTTATAAGTCTAATAACGGTATACATGCGATTTTTACCAGCTATGCGCTATCAGTAACATTATTCTAAGCGGAGAAATTGATTCCGTTATTTCAGAAAAGAATCTCGTCAATAACGTTATGGAAGTGTCTATTTGCCCGCTTCCCGGACAAGCATGGAAGGTGACCGTGAACTGACGATGCTGGGCCATATGTAATTCCAGACCAATTATTTATTCAAACATAGGATAATTACTTCTTGAAATATCAATAATAATCAACATAATGATTTCAATCTGAGCACGTGCCCCATCAGACAGGGCAAGGCACCTTGCTCGTTTCGATCGCGGTCATATTGTAGCCTACGTTAGAAGCATGTTTCCTAAAATCAATACGATGGATCCCATTGATTCGAAATATTTCTTGTTGCTTCATATAGGGGTTTGGAACATAGCCTATTGTTCATCAGTCCCATGTAGTTGAAGTCTGATAAACTTTGTTATTTTTGGAGTTGGCAATGGCCTTGACTTAGGAACTATCCACGCATTTTCCTGGAGTGGAAGTGGGAAACCCCAGAAAAACACTCTAAGATAGCTAAGATGGGAATCGAACTCACCTTCTCGCAGTGTTGCCATATAAGGCAGAGTGTAACCTACACACCAAACTTTCACTCCTTTGTGACCAATAAGAGTATTTCTTTCCTAAATGAAACCTCCCGTTCTTGCTTTTCGTTTACTTGGTATCCTATTTTCATTTAGTAGTGATAGAAGCCATTTTTCAGTGATGGTTATTTCTAATGAAGAAAGTTATTCAGTCGGTCAACATGAAATTCACGTAGACCGAATGAAAAGCTTTCTTTATTATTTCCATTTATAAAAAAATAGGCTTATGACATCACATTTAGTCCGTGTGTGTGCGTATGTGTGTGTGTCCCCTAATAAAATATAAACGGCTGGAGCGATTTCAATGAAACTTGGTAAAGTTATAGTACTATTTTGTCCGACCCCGACCGTGATCTTCAAATTTTATTACAGCTCACCAATCCAACATGGCGACTGTGCGAAATATTTCACTGGCATTCCATATCTCCGAAACTATTACAGATATCACCCTGACATTTTGTTCGGTGATAAAATTAACTACTAGATGGGACTCTCAAAATTCCTGTTAAGTAACAAACGAACATGGGGGCCAAGCGAAGTTGAAACATTAAAATAGATCTTTTTTTTTCGCGATTAAACCATTCGAGCGCCGTCAAATGGTATAGCAAATGTTATACACCTTGTCATGCACTGATATCTTATTCAGCTCAATTGTTTACATAACCGCAAGATGGTGCCTGTGTGAAATTTAAAAATTAAGTTTTAATTTATTGTGTCCTAATCATGCGATCGTAGCCAACGTTTGAACAATGAACCTACCGTACGCAATAATCGTCATCTAATAGTGCATAGCTCAATGGTCTACACATATTTAGAAATATTTAGACGATTCTCAATGTCAACTAATCAATGACAGCAATCAAACTGAATTGTTTTCATAACCACAAGATGGCGCCTGTGCGAAATTTTATAATCTCGTATTTAGCCTATTTCCATTTATGAAAAAATAGGCTTATGAGATCACCTTTTGTCCGTGTGTGTGCACCAGGGCCGTGCAATGGGCAAGGTGAAGCAGTGCTTGCAGGTGAAGCGCAGCCCTATTCTGCCTATTTCTGAGCAGTGCAGCACGACATCACACTAGCACTGCAGCGCTTAGTTGCACAAGCACTGCCCATTTGACGGGGTGCTGCAGTACGTTTAGTACTGAGCGCAGAGCCTGGACACTAGGCGCACTAGAGCCAACATTTTGTCATATGCTTGTGGTCTGCCGTGCTCATAACGTCTTTTGTGCCTGGGGAGCACAAACATACCATAGTGGGAAAGTCACACCTTAATGAAACACACCGAAGACGTATAAAACATGATATTTGGACGTACATTAACCAGATCTGCAACAAGGATACAAGAAGTTGCATAGTTTTTAGCCTATTTTCATTTATGAAAAAATAGGCTTATGAGATCACCTTTTGTCCGTGTGTCTGTCTGTGTGCGCGTGTGTGTGTGATATGGTGTGTCCCCCCCCCCAAAAAAAAATAACTTCTAAACCGCTGGAGCGATTGCAATGAAACTCGGTAAGTCCATAGCACTATTCCACACCACCGCGACCGTGCCCTTCAAATGTTGTTACATCCCACCAATCCAACATGGCGGCTGTGCGAAATATTTCACCAGCATTCGATATCTACGAAACTATTACCGATATCACCCTGGAATATTTCACGGTGATAAAGGGATCTACTAGAAGTTCACCAATGTGATTTTTGAAAACCTGATAACTACAGAACCAACATAGCGGCCAAGCAAAGTTGCGACTTTTAAATACGGTAGACGTTTCTCACGATTTAACCAACCAAACGCAATGCAACTTGGTACAGTATATGTTTATACACATTGTAATGTACCGACATCTAACTTCATTCAATTGTTTACATAACCTCAAGAAGGCGGCTGTGCGAAATATTTCACCGGCATTCTATATCTCTGAAACTATTAGCGATATCACCCTGAAATTTTGTACGAAGATTAAGGGCACTACTGGAATTTCATCTATAAGACTTTAAAAAACCGGTTAACTAAAAAACGAATATGGCAGCCAAGCGAATTTGAAAATTTTAAATAGACCTTTCTCGCGATTTAATGATCCAAACGCAATGAAATCTATTACAGGAAATGTTTATACACATTGTAATGCACTGGTATCTATATTAGTTCAATTGTTTACATAACCTCAAGATGGCGAATGTGCGAATTTTAAAATTAAATTTTTATTTCTTGTGTCGTAATCATGCGATCGAAGTGAGAGTTTGAGTAATGAACCCTTGCAATAATTTTCCTTTAATGGTACGTGACTCTATAGCCTATACATATAACAATCCAACATGGCGACCATCCGAAATATTTATATGGATCTCAATATCTACGAATCTATTACAGCAATCAAACTATTTTTTTTAATCTTCATTGGGGCTATGAACATACGTTCACCTATAGGACTTTCAATAACCTGGTGATCACAAATCCAACATGGCGGCGACGCGAAATATAAATATTCACATGGTCGTTTCTCGCAATTTAACCATCCGAGTGCAGTGACACTTGGTACAGTAAATCCTTCTGCAAATGTTAATCCACTGGCATCTAATTTTTTAATTTGTTTCCATAACCACAAGATGGCAGCTGTGCCAAATTTTAAAATCTCGTTTTTACTTCTTGTGTCCTATCATGCGATTGAAGTTTGAATACTACACTTACACAATACAATTCACGTAACAGTACATAACTCTAAGACCTACAGATATAAAAATCCAACATAGCGACCATGCGCAATATTTAGCCGGTTCTCAATATCTGCGAATCTATTACAGCAATCAAACTGAACTTTTGTATGTTGATAGAGGCAATTAACATAAGTAGGATATATGAAAATAGGCTGTATAATTCTTCACGGAACTACTTGTTGGGTTAGTTATTGTTGTTTTAAGGGGCGGAACTACGAGGTCATCTGCCCCTACTTTTTGGGTGATGTAGCAGGTGCAGCGAGATATAATAATCCTAAAAATGGAATCAAGCATATTGGTAATCATGCATGTGACAGTAACAGGGCCGGTATGGAATCAGGAGTGTTATTTTTTTTTTTAATTTGTTGACATAATGTCACAAACCAGGCGACGTAGCTACACACGCTAACGTGCATGGTCAGACTACACCGAATTCGAAATACCACACACAACCATTTCATGCCTTGCCTCATTAATTTCATTTGTCATT
This sequence comes from Meconema thalassinum, assembly GCA_946902985.2. Lineage (NCBI taxonomy): Eukaryota > Metazoa > Arthropoda > Insecta > Orthoptera > Tettigoniidae > Meconema > Meconema thalassinum. Next base: position 589,568,566 of record OX336388.2, read on the forward strand.
AAATCCTCTCATTAGATTGACGTCATGAAGGGCATCTATCCGTAATATCATTCCCACACGGAAACTGTCTCACCATATACCCTTCCTCATAGCAACCTAAATAATTACGGGTAGAACAAAAAAACTACATTAGGACTATAAAGCTATAGTCTACAGTATTTCAATAACAAGATTCTGAATTCACCAACTGATTAGACTGGTGCTGTTCAGGGATATGTGAATTCGAGAAACGTGCGTTAGTAAATTTATCAGGTTTTTAAACTGAACAATATTCCGTCGCAATCTGAGGTAATTTATGTCTTTTATTCGTATTTTCAACATCGCCTGAAACAATAACTCATGGAATTTACCTACACATAAGATATGCGGCAAAATAAGCAAGTTGACATGAAATCCTTCTAACTTTTGAAGTTTTTGGACAATTTTCATTATTTCAACAGTATGGAGACCAAGAGTGTTCTTCATTGTAAAACAATTTTGCTCTGAAAATTACAAAATCTGTTGTCTGTCTTTCTACCAGCTTGTCGGTATTTCTTTCGGTTGTTTGTTGGTTTTTGGAACTATTTGGTTCTTTGGTTATGGTATGCGAACCATCTCTCTAACGTACCAGGGGCAATGTAATGCCAAAAATACGAAAAAAAGGTGTACTATTATAGTTCGTGCTGAAATTACATGGCATCGTGCAATAGATTGCGCTGACAATGAAAGAGATCACCTTGTGGTGTAGCGGCTAACGTTCTTGGCTGTCGCCCCGGTGGTCTGGGTTTGATTCTCTGGCCTGCCAAGAAATTTAATTTCGGTTTGAGGTACTGAAATGGTATCGATGATACCTAAGTCATCAAAGGGGTGTTCATTTTGAGGACTTGCACCAGGTCAGTGAGCACAAGTTTTCCTTTTTTTTCTACATTCTTATTCTGCAATTCGAACATTCATATGGGAACTCGGAGAGAAACTCACCTCGTAGAGTTGTTAGAATAGCTTCCGTAAAATATTCTCAAAGGCCAATGCTACAAGTAGCCGTCGTGAGTTAATCCAATTGCATATTTATATGTAATCCACACATCGTATTTAAGAACATTTGATTTTCATAGCATTCTATGTTCTGGGCATAGGAAAACCTCGAAGCTAATTTCACAATTTTCAGTGAATGAACATCCAAAGTATAGTAATCATCATGTAGGGACACCGTGCCACATATATACAGAGAGTGCAAGAATTGCTTGAAGGCAAGGTGACATGGTACGTAATTTGTGTTTGTACAACGAATGAGGTTTTCATTACGGTGATGATGAAGATGGTGGTAACGATGAAGACGTTGATTTACTAGTTAGGAACCAAAGGAATACTTGAGAATTAAGCCTGAAGCGGATGTATGGAAAAAACAAAATGAACTTGCTGGTTGAATGCGAAAGTGTCTAATCACCATATTTTATGGAAAACAACTTATCCAGAAGTACACCTGAAAGGGAGTAGTCAAGCACAAATAGGTGGAAGCAAAGGTTGCTCTTGTGTGAGACTGTATGCTGCAACCACTGTGGAGTGTCTGATAACCTAGCTCCGTTCAAACACCAAAATTAAGAAGGGAATCACCGACATAGATCTAAGATGCATCTGTAACATTTCAGAAATGTTACGCGATCCATGTTTTCGTGTCTTCCTTGTGTTAGAAGCAAAAGTACAATAGAATAATAATTGTTATTGGCCGTAAGAAGGATACAAGATTTATGCTGGACCCCACCATCAGATGTGAAGTAACCATCGGCATAACAAGACAGGTCGTTTAGAGCTAACGATAGGCTTCAAAGAGAATTGAAAGCTTGTGGTACGTTTCGAATAAGGGAAAGAAACAACATCAACATTTTTTAATAACTTCGTGTTTGGGTATGCCTAACTTAAGTGTAAATGGCATAATTTTGCTATCAAATGAATCCATTCAATAATAGAGAATTGATCTACAATGTACTCGGGAACAGTATGAGACGTAGAGAGACGTAGTCTATTGGTATCCAATAACATTTTATTGCCAATAATAATAGTCTAATAATAATAATAATAATAATAATAATAATAATATGAAGAGAAGAGAAGAGAAGAACGGCTTCGAGAAATCCAGTCGCGACAGGCTGGCCACGCGCCCCTGAACTGAGAGTTCCAGCGTAGACAGTGTGCGCCTGGGTCATATGGCCCTAAAAGCACTTGCCTGGCTTGCAGGGTACCACGACATACTATACACAGCTCACTCGCACACGTAGCTAGCGGCAGGCGGGCAGAGTCAAGGACACAGATTACCTACTGACATGACATGACGTCACGCACCTACGCCGGGCCTTGGTGTGCATCCCCACCCCTCCCCCCTCTACCCCCACACCCCACCTAATAAAATCTAAGCGGCAGGAGCGATTTCAATGAAATTCGGTAAGGTAATAGTAGGCCTACTATTTTGGCCGACCCCGATCGTGTCCTTCAAAGCATATTATGTTTCACCAATTCATCATGGTGGCTGTGCGAAATATCTCACTGGCATTCTATATCTCCGAAACTGTCACCGATATCACCCTGAAATTTTGTACGGTGATAAAAGTCACTTAAGTGACTTTCATAAACCTGTTAACTACAAAACGAACATGGCGGCCAAGTGAATTTGAACATTTAAATAGACTTTTCTGGCGATTTAACCATCCGAACGCAGTGAAATTTGGTACAGCAATTGTTTATATACATTGTAATGAATTGATATCTAATTTTGTTAAATTGTTTACATACACTCAAGATGGCAGCTGTGCAAAATTTTAAAATTATTTTTTTATTTCTTGTGTCCCAATCATGCGATAGAAGTCAACGTTTGAATAATGAACCTACGCAATAATAGTCATCTAATAGTACATAACTCTATGGTCTACATATAGGGTCTTTCATATTAAGTAAGAACGACGAGCGGCGGTTTTGTTATTCGCTACTGCAGCGGGCTTGGCCGAGTTTCTGGTGCCCCACGGCCCCCTGCTGTAGTATTGAAAGCGCGCGCATAGTACAAACTTGACCTTGCAATAAGCGTGCAGGTGTTGTCAGTCGCCAGTCTGAACCTCAGATGGTAACATGTTCAGACAGTTATCATTGCAACATCGTATTTTTGTATGTAAAACTTATTTTAAGTACGAGTCGGCCCGGTGGGTAAGTTCTGCAATTTCCTGATGAAGTGGCACCTTCACTAGCACAGATTCACGTAATTGTAAATAAGTTTTCCACTAGGCCTACTGACTCAGTGCTCAATAAAGAACATAAAATACAAAATCAGGAACATTACAGTGGCAGAACTCACTCGCGTGAGCCAAAATGTGGTTACCGGATACAATGCCTGTATAACCCAGGAAGGACGACACTTCCAGCATCTTTTATAAGGTAATATTTCATACAGGATTGTACACACGCTTAAAGCAGGGGGCCACGGCGCGCCACAAGCTCGACCAAGGCCACCGCAGCAGCAGGAAAGGGGAGCGAAAGTCAAGTGAGAGAGTGATGACCTTACCCCTTACCTGACGGTATGGGATTCCTGAGCATCTAGTCCGATGTTGCGATTGACTGTGACTGTGATGGCTAGTTCTGAATTATTGTTCAGTTCTGGATATTTCTGAGTGATCCTTTGAAATTTTACCAGTTTGTACTTACGACTTCTAATTTTCCATGTTGTTTTTCCTGTTTTTAGTTCATCGATCCCTTTAATTACTTTTTACTTAGTTTATTTTACCTGCAACAACATTATTTTTAGTGTTCGTTAGGTGTTCTATTTTCGGCAATTTATTTTTGGACAGTATCTCTGGTAGATCATATACATGTACGTTGTACTATAGGTACGACTGATGGAGAGCATTACGGTCACCAAGTGCAGTTAGTTTTACATTTTAGGTGAAAAATGGAGCCGCCACCAAAACCGATTCAAGGCAGGACTGGCATGCAAAACGAAATGTATCATCAATTTAAATTAGCGTCGCGAAATTAAATTGTTCAAAGGAATAAAATTTCACTCCTGGTGCAAAATAAAATTAGTAACAGAATTTTAATTTCGCTGCAGAGGCGAAATAAATTCATTAGTCTTTTAATTTCGCTTACGGCGCGAAATAAAATGCATTACTGATTTTTAATTTCGCTCCCGGTGCGAAATAAAATTCGTAACAGACTTTAAATTTCGCTCCCAGCGTGAAATAAAATCCGTTACAGACTTTTAATTTCGCTCCCGGCTACAAACAGAATTCTTAACAGACTTTTAACTTTGCTCCTGGCGTGAAATAAAATTCATTAAAGACTTTTCATTTCGCTCTTGGCGTAAAATAAAAACCGTTAGTCTTTTAAATTCGCTTCCGGCGCGAAATAAAAAATATACAGACTTTCAATTTCACTCCGGGCACGAAATAAAATTCGTTACAGACTTTCAATTTCGCTCCCGGCTCGAAATAAAATTCATTACAGACTTTTAATTTTGCTCCTGGCCTGAAATAAAATTCGATACAAGACTTTTCATTTCGCTCCTGGCACGAAATGAAAACCGCTACAGTCTCTTAATTTTGTTCCCGGCGCGAAATAACATTTTTAACGACTGTTAATTTTGCTCCTGGTATGACAAAAATTGCTGGCCCCATGGTGTTGGGGATAGCGTGCCTGCTTCTCACCTGTAGGCCCCGGGTTCGATTCCCGGCTCCGTTAGTGATTTTAGAAACGGACGTGTGGGTTGGAACGGGGTGCACTCAGCCTCGAGAGTAGCTGTCTGAAAGTCACGAAAACCAAGATTAACGGCCGAGGGAACCCAATGCGCTGACCAATATCTGCAGATGCCTGGGCAGCGGTCGCATGGTAGGCCTAGGCCTTTCATGGGATGTAGTGGCACGGTTTATTTTAATGACACAAAATTCCCAAACAGCATTTAGTTTCGCCCCCGGTGTGAATTTAAAATGCATGGAACATATAATTTCATGTCTGAAATTAAATCTGGTCTGGCATGCGAAACAAAATGGTTGTGGACGCGTTAACATTTTAATTTCGCCATGAGCGTGATATTCGGGTGCGAAATGATATTGATTGTAAGCGCGAAAATTAAAATGGATGCAAAATGTAATTCTAAGCACAATAACATAGTGAAAGGCGACGCAAAACTAATTGCAGTGCGAAACGAAATACTGTACGTGGCACAGGGGTTTGCTTTCGTGCCATGGTCAGTTTAAATGCGCTGAGGGTAAGAAGGAAGTAGTAAGGAATGCCAAGCCACCCCCCCCCCCCCCCGAAATTTCCGGAAGTGTAAGAATAAAGAATGTAGAAATGAGAGGAATGACCCCTCAACCCTGTTGTTCGAGTAACCCGCCTCCGAAACAGAACTCCATATACGCCGCGGTACTACCACAGACGATTTTCTGTTATTTGTAACTCTTCAATCAGTCAACATTAATTTACCCGATAACTGGGTGGGGTACAGCGTATATAAGATGTAAGTAACACTCCTGAAAAAAAATACATGTATTAGATTTAAGATCACTAAAATTGCTGCATTATAAACGTGACCATAAACTAATACATATAATGTTATTTACATATTACTGTATATACATTGTACCCCTCCCAGTTATTGGGCAAATTAGTGTTGACTAACTGAAGAGTTACAACTGACAATTTGTATTGTAATTGGAGTTCGTCACTTATCTTGAATGTCTGTCCACACAGCACATTCGTCTCCTTGTTCGCTATAGAACAAGTAAAGGTACTTGTTGCCCCATTGCGTTATGAACGTCAGGGAGGGCCAGCCACGAGTCCGAGGTGCTGTCAACGACGATGGTGATGTTGATGCCATAGCACAGACTTTCTCCTCTACTGGAGTGATGACCATTGAATGACTCACGTTGCTGTTGGAGCCCTGCAGATTGTGCAGGCGGTGAACGGTAATAAGACTGCTACTGCTGCCAACGTCAGGACTTTGAACATCGCTCCAAACATAATTTCACTCTCGAAACGAATACACTTTAATTTCAACAACGAAATGAAATGTTCCATTCATTTTAAATTCACATCGGAGGGCGAAACTAAATACCGTTTGGGAATTTTATTTCACGCCGGGTGCGAAATTAAAAGTCTGTAACGAATTTTATTTCGCGCAGGGAGCAAAATTAAAAGTCTGTAACCGAGTTTTATTTCGCGCAGGGAGCAAAATTAAAAGTCTGTAACGAATTTTATTTCGCACCGGAAGCGAAATTAAAAGTCTGTATTGAATTTTATTTTGCGCCGCGAGTAAAATTAAAAGTCTGTAATGAATTGTATTTCGTGCCGGGAGTGAAATTAAAAGACTGCAACGAATTTTATTTCGCACCGGAAGCGAAATTAAAAGTTTGTATCGAATTTTATTTTGCGCCGCGAGTGAAATTAAAAGTCTGTAATGAATTGTATTTCGCGCCGGGAGCGAAATTAAAAGATTATCTCGATTTTTTTTTTCGCGCCGTGAGTGAAATTTTATTCAATTGTACAATGTAATTTCGCGTTGCTATTAAGTGTCGCGTTGATTTCGCTATGTCATTTCGCTTCGAATTAAGTTTCGCTTCGATTTAATTTCCCGTCGACAATCATTGTCATTTCGCTCCCGAGTATCGCGCTCACGGCGAAATTCAAATATATTCGCCCCCACAGCCATACATTTCGTTTCGCATGCCAGCCCTGATTCAAGGGCATACCACTAAATCCCAGGGGGAATTGCGACTACCATTGACCAAAATATTATGTGTACTCGAGTTTGAAGGTTGTTTGTGAAGTAACCAATGGACCTACATAAAATCAAATAACATCATCATTTTCGTCGCATTGTTTTACGTTAGTTCATGTTGGTTTGGATTTTTTAATATATTTTAATATTTCTTATCGCAGTTGGAACACAAAAAGTGCCCGTTTTTAAGCGTGTTTCAACCATGCATCACATTTAAGAATTATTATCTCACAAACCCGTCAACAGATCGAATCCAAATTTTAACACAATATAAATTGGAATGTTGTATAACTGGTTCATTCATTTTAAAATTTTGTATGGCCAAGAAACAAAGTTGTTATCATTTTGGTAAGGTAACTTTTTCTCGGCTCGGGTTGGTATGAAAATGTAGTTCTTGGTCGCGTTGTAATCCTTATACATCAAAAAGGTATGCTGTATGATTGTGAAATACGTAAATTAATTCACTTATTTTATATCGGTTTGTATTTGTATGGGGAATTAAGACATGGTTCACCAGTTGGCCGCTCCTGTAAAAGCTGTACAGCGTTGCCAAGATGGGCTCCATCACGCGTCTAGGCACGCTTAGCTCGGATGTAATGGGCTCCATATCAGCAACGCTGTACAGAATATCCCGGAGCGTCTAGCTGGTGAACCATGTCTTAATTCCCCGTATAAATACAAACCTATATAAAATAAGTGAATTAATTTACGTATATCACAGTCATACAACATAACTTTTTGATGTATGATTACAATGCAACCAAGAACTACATTTTACAACGACCCCGAGCCCAGAAATAGTTACCTTACAAAAATGATATCAAAATTCGTTCTTGAACACACAAAATGTTGAAATTAATAAACCTGTTATACAACATTCCACTGTATATTGTGTTAAAACTTGGATTCGATCTGATGACGGGTTTGTGAGATAATAATTATTAAATGTGACGCATGGTTGAAACACGCTTAAAAACGGTCACCTTTTGTGTTTCAACTGCGATAAAAATTAAAATATAAATAAAAAATTCCAAACCTACATGAACTAACGTAAAATAGAACGACGAAAATGATTATGTTAGTGGATTTTATATAGGTCTATTGATTACTTCACAAACAACCTTCAAACTCGAGTGCACATAATATTTTGGTCGACAGTAAGTACTGTACCAAGAAAAGGAAGCCAGGCCCTAAGAAAAACCTCTACACATAGGCCTACATAAGATTTTCCCTAGTTTATATTTGACATTACGTTTGCATTAGAGAATGTGTAAAGTACTGAGCAGTTTTGATTTCACTTTAAATTTATTTGTACAAGTTGGATGACTAAACGTCACCCCACAATCTGCAAGCTACATGGCTGAACAGCGGTTGCTTGGTAGAACTAGGCCCTTCAACGGCTGTCGCGCCACGGGTTTAGTCTTTTTTTGAACTTCTAATATATAATTGTAAGAGTACAAGACCACGAACTATTCTGTGACAACTTTTTTCAGAGAAGAGAGTTCGTATTCAAGCGGAAACAATGCGTTGTGTGGAAAAGTAAGACGTAGCCATTGTGAAAATGGAAAATTGGTCTCCATAGATACTGACGACATTCAAGCACATGTTCTCTAGGTGCAAGCGTCCTGCATAAATATCCACTTCCTTTGTACGCTCACAGAAAACGAAGAAAAGTCCCAGCAGAGTTTGTGTATTGGCGTATTGAACGAAATAAAAGGTAAGGAACTGAAACAATGTTTCTTACAGCAGATGTTTATTGCCATTCAGAAATTCCTTCTTATTTTATGATTTTTTTCCTAGGAAACTGTCATCAGTCCAACATCTCTCATTGACTAGTTCACCTGTCAATCAACCTACCATTGTGGTTGCACCTGAAGTTCAGTTGTGTCTTGTGTTTCGCTGGGTTTTCCACACTCCCTCCAGGTAAATGCCGAGATAGTACCTTACTTGAAGACTCAGGGCACCTGCCCCATCCCTGGCTCTAATACAGTAACACACATAGTCAACTACATGGGACTGATGACCAAGATGTCCCAAGCTCCTACAATGTATTATTATCAACAAGAACAAGAACAAGAATGTTTGAGGAAGTAAGAAAGTATCTGTATAAACACATTGTGTCAACGTTACATAAGCGTGACATTACTATAATTTTATTGCTCAGATATTGTTCCACGCCTAGGCACTTGAACATGTAACTCGCCAACTACAATATTCGTCAACTCGGCGTGTTCATCGTTTTCCTTGCGCTAGAGATCTTGTATAGCCGCGCCGCTACTCCTACCACCCTTTTCAAAACAATTCCCAAACTAATGCCGACGATTCCATTCACCCGATTTTATTTATGAAAAATGCATTGGAATCAGGAAATAAATCTCCGTTTTCGTATTAGCAGTTTTTTCTCTCATATTTTAAGCAGAAATATAAAAAACTGCTAGTAACTTCTTTGTTTTTCACATTTTGGAAAATGCATTGAATTGATATCAATTCTATTGCACTCTAGTATACATAGTGGTTTTGACATCGCAAATACGAGCTTCCATTCAAGAGAAATTGCCTCACTTTGGTGCTGCTACGTGGTGTCAGAATTATAAACTAAAAATCGGGACATTTAGTCTTAGTAGTATCTGGCTGCTGCACAGTCTGCTGTGTTGCCTGCTGGTGTGTCCCTTCCCCGTGCTGTCCGATCGTGACGTCACAGTTCCCTCTTCATTGCTATGTAAAGTAGTCAGGGATGTTTCAGCTACGTTATCTGATGGTTGAGTTACTTCCGCAATGCTATATGTGTTTGTAGAATGGGGCCTGTTATGAAAGGCCTCTGATATGGCTGGATATTCAGGGGAAGGTACTGCAGTTTCCATGTCGGTAGTGTCGCTTAGCTTACTACTCCCATCTGACTCGTCCAGCACCGTGCTGTAGGTTTGTTGTCTGACATGAGGTACGGGCGATTCCTTCTGTTCGGACAGTCTATTTGTAAGTGGGAGGTTTCTTTACAATAAAAGCAATACTTAGCTTGTCCTTCATATGTTAACAGAACTTTACAATCATTGACCGTCAAATATGATGGAATGGGGTATTTAAGTTCAATTGTTACAATACGTATGTCATTACTTACAGCAGAAAATTCGTATACTTCATTCCAGCACTCGTTCCGTATGTCCTTGAGAACTCCATGCGTAGAAAGCACGCGGGAGAGCCTTTCATTGTTGACTTTGGGAGGAGATTAAACAGACACGCACACGTTTTGTTAAAGAGTCTGAAGCAGTGATAGTTATCTTTGTGGTGTTACCGCTAGCTAGCCGGAAGGATTTCACACCTTCATGTCGAGATAATATGTTTTCATAAAGTAAGGTGTACACTAATTTAATGTACTCTGAATTTTCCCCGTTGTCTAGTTGATTCGCTAGTACTTGATCTTTATTAAGCTTCAGGTCGTTTGCTATCCACCTAGGCCTATGTATTTCAAGTGGTGTCGGTCTGTTGTTCCTTTCTTCAAAAGCGCATTTAAGAGTGTTTTTCCGGACATTCGCCACTTTCGCAAGTTCAACAAGCAGTTCCGTGACAAACTAAGGAGCCTATTTTTCTTAAACTTAAAGATTCATGCCAATGTTTAATCTATATGGAATTATCTAAGTTAATGACGAAATTAAGTTGGTAATATCAAGATTTCTAATTAATTCGAAATATACCTGCACTACAGTTGGAAGCCCTGGTGACTTAATATAATCTTAGTTCCATCTCTTAAGGTACAGAATACAAAATTTGAATGAAGTTCAATGGATAACGTGGACGTTACATGCAGTTAGATATTGGATATATCAGTGCGCGTAAAATCATGTTGGCAGCAATGACATGCATGTCTTGGTCAGAAATAATCTGACATATTATGATCTATTGTTGTGCCAATTTTGGATGAAATCCATTTGTATGTATAGAAGTTACATGCATTTTAGAATTGAACCTGTCATCAGGCTTAGAATCATGTTAGCGGCATTGGCATAATATTAGTTACTCCAAATTAATCTAGAATGTCAGGTACTATAAGTGTGCAAAGTTTAGAGTTGTTGGCTTGCATGCATTCTGATAAATATTAATATAAGGGTAAAAAAGTAGAGACAGCAATTATCAACAGTTGTCAGCAGCTGGTTGCTCTTAAGAATACGCATAGTGATATCTGGTTATGTACACATAGTAGACTACATACGAAATTTGGTTGAAATCGAATTGATAGTGTAGAAGTTCTATTAATTTAAAAATTTGACCTATCAGCATGCTTAGAATCATTTTGCCAACACTGTCATGTATGGCCTCCTGGAAATTAAACTGAAATATTATTATCTATTGAACCCGAGGAGGTTATGCTGACTGGAATCGAACGTGGTTCTCAGAGACTGTGATCTCAGTATAAAGGTTCCACGAGGGAACGAACCCGAAGTCTGTGGAGGGAGTTTCATTGTAAAAACCCCTAGAGAGAAGTGTATATTAAATCACTGGTGTGATTTCAGTTGCAGTGACATTATTTATTAAAATAATGAAGGGAAATTGAGCAGAATACAGTATTATTAGACTACTTGGTGTAGGCTATATGGGGCTTGGAGCACAGCAAGTGCAGAGTGGACATTTTACAAATTAGCCCAGAATTGTGGGAGGTGTTCAGTGGAGCCAAGTCAATCATTCTGACCTCATTCTGTCGTCTGGAAGAGGGTGAGGGCCTGAATAATGACCCAGTTCTTCCCCGACGGAGAATGGATTTGAGAATGGTGGGGAGAGATCACAAGGAAAATCATTGATTACTCGTGATTGGAGTAACGAAATGACATGGGAGTTGCCCACAGGTGAATCTTTAGACTGGAGGCTAATTTTAGAGCCTTTAATCTGCGAAATTGACGCATATTTAAGGAAGTGCGGAAGGACCGTAGGACTATCATTGTTCGCGGCGGGATTTGAGGAGGTCGCCAGGGAATCCCGGGAGATAGCGTCCCCACGCTATGAAGAAAGGAATTAATATTAATTAATTGGCCGAGCGATTCTTCAGCACGCAGTCAGTTCTGGGATCAGAGAAGAAAAAGGAACCCAATGAACATGGTTTCGAGACCAGAATCATGCTGGGAGAGGAGCCGAGATCCCGCGGGAAGATTGCGCTCTACTTTCTGTGTGAATCCGATATAAGGGAGTCGACCCTTGGCAGAGCACTTCAGTCTTAAGTCAGTCTTACACTAGTTGCAGACGGTTGGAGCCAGTCTCACCCCAGTTTGTCACAGTTTGTCAAGAGAGGCGCAGACAGTCGTCATGGCGGAACATATGTTGGTCCGGTGCATGAAAGGACGCCCGCACAAAGAGTTCTACATTTGAGTGAAGCATTTAATAAGCTTTTATTAATAATAATCGCGCTGCAGGTATACTCAGCAGTACGAACAATGGCGTGTTCACGTAGGAAGCATCGTGTAAGATGAGTGGCAGAACTATTGTAAATAATAATAATAATTTGTGTAAAGTTATGGACAGTGTTAAGCGCAATGTATCAAATATCGACTGATCATTCATGTCTAATTACGCTGGAATGCGCTGGGAGAAACTTTACGAAGCATTTGGTAATGTTTTAAGGATACCAAATAATAACGCTCAGGACGGAAGTTAGCATATCTATGCAACGCAGGAAGCTTACCGGAGGAGTATGGATAAAAACTGTTGGTGAATTCCGAGGGCAGGTAAACCAGACTTTCAATCAGGAGTTGGTAGGAGCACGGGAGATGCCGTCGACACCTGCAATTTTGATATCTTTGCTAGGGAAGTTCAAGCAATGAAAAGTGTACACAGTGACGTGTGTTATGTATAAAGCATATGTAAAATATCTTTTAAAGTAGTGGTTTTATAAGTGTTATAAAGTGTCACATGTTTGGGAGCAATAGCTTCCTTATAGAAATGCAAAGTGCCGCGTGGTTAACGGAAGTTGTGTGTCATAAAAAGTGTGTATTCAAGATGAAAATGTCGCGTTAAACCTGCATATGGCAGGCGACTTGGAAGGATATGATTGGTTGAAGCCACCATGAGAAGCATTGAGAGATGTGAGTACCCCACAAATTATGGTTAATTAGAGAATATAGACCACTGCATGTGATGTGATTTCAGTAAAGATGCCAGTAAGAATCAGATTAGGAGGTAGACCCTCCACGTTTAGTCATTATTGTATTGATTTTTATACAGTTGAGATGTTAATGTGCATCAATAAGTGGATTAATCATTACCACTATTAATTAAGATGGCAATCAGTTATGTAAATGTTACGAGCACAGTTGTTCGAGTTTTGAGATGATTGGTTGTGTCGGATTTTGGTAATTTATGTGAGAATAATAATAAGGAATGATTTTGGTAAAATATGTCAGAAATCATAATAATAATAAGGAATGATTTTGGTAAATTATGTCAGTGAGAATAATATAATAACAATTATGAATATAAAAGGTATTAATGAACGCATCAGGAAATTATTGTAAACAGGAAATAATTACGCTATTTGCAAGACTTATTGATCCAAGCAGTAAGATTATACAGTAAGATTACCTTACGGGATTAAAGAAAGAGTTTGATATCAGAATATATTGTATTAATGGGAATATAATTATGCCAGGAATGGAAGAGCTTTTAGTGAATTGAATTTGCAGCTTATGTGAGAAGCTTATAGAGTAATTGATAGATTTCTCTTAATATTATAGGACGAAGTCGTAACATTAGGTAAGGAGCCAGGTGGTCTATTCTACGTATGAAATCTCCTATGCCGGGGGCATAGCGGAGATATACTTTGTGCGAGAGTGTTTAGTGTTGGACCCTAACTCTGATGAAGGATGGAATGTTCCGGGTTGGAATCCCGTGATTAGGTGCGAGGAAAACGAGGACACCTCGACGCTCTAATGATTCCCCGAGAACTTATAATTGTGAGTGATTCGGCTTGTTGAAGCAAACCTCATTGGGCTGACCGCATATTATTTAAGACACCGGTTGCCTATGAGACCAATGTTTTACGAACCTCGTACCTTCATGTTGAATGGACCTGTGTGGTGCCAGTAATTATTTTATCCTCGGGGTAGGAATAAATATAAAGCTCATTCACTACCTGTGTGCATAATATTCAGTTAAAATCCATTGAGATATGTGTGTCATTGGGAGCACAGATTGTCTTGTAAAATCTTACAATGCTTTGGAAATAAGCCTTCAAACATAAAAGCGGGGGTCGAGTTAGGGTGGAAACCCAACCCACTGCTATTGTATACTGACCGCTCGAGGAGAGGGTCTGGGGACGGTCAAGGCGAACCGTGAAAGCAAGTTGACAAGAACAGATTTTAGACCCTGTTAATGACTTGAAGTGAAATATTGTTATGTTGAGTAATGAAGCCATGTGGCTTAAGAACACATTGATAATTATATATTATCCCGATGGTTCATGATTTTAGCTATCTAACGAATGGTTAGACGTTGCATTTATACTGTCACTGACAACTTTTTCAGAAGTTGGTTACCAGATTCCACAGGCTACGCGCGCAAGGTAGTTTGATTATACCATCCGACACAACAATAACATAACGTTTTTATATGAAATCACAAAACGGCATGCAGTGGAACTATATCAATAGTGGAGTAGGGGTAGCTTACATAAATATGGAGTTGCACGTAGTTTGCTGTGCAACACCAGAATAGGCTAATGCATGTGAAGCATTTGGTGGGAAAAGAAAGATCAAAACACACACGGTACACATAATTGTCAAATTAAGAAGGTTTTTATGAATCAGTAATGTTGTGATATTAAAGAAGTCACATTGTATGACAGTAGTGTCAATGTACAGTTTGTTTCTGAAGTTGTACGTGCATCAGCACACTAGAATATCTTTGTGATGTTCACATAAGGGTAAAGGTTTGTGGTATGATATGATTTATTATGATTATATTATGTTCATATTGGTGGATTGTGGAAAGTAAATTTTGTTTGCTTTTGTTTTATGGTTATGGGGATTGTTTATTTGTTAAAAGCCATGATTTTATTTACTGAATTAAAGTTTTAGAATAGAGTTGTGCCTTATCATTGTAGAGTTGATACCTCTTAGCCTCAAATCCAAAGTATGCAACTGCTCAGTGGGAGGACGGTACACCCTCGAGTCCTGAAGCTAGCTGGAGGCAGAAGCATATTTCCCATCGAGATTATACGCATGGGTACACTATATAATTATGTGCCAATTTTGGAATAGCTCCCATGCATACCTTCCAAGATATCCAACATGGAGCTCAAATTTCAATTGCGGTTTTTCAGCAGTTGGTAGCACTGACTTCATTTTCATGGCCTTGAGACATTCAGATATAGATCTTTACTCATACCAAATTTGGTTTTGATTGCTTCAGCCGTTTAGGAGTTGATAAGGGGGGGGGGACATGCACAGACAGACAGACAGACATACATTTGCCCAGATCGATCTCATAAGTCTACTTTTTCCTCATTTTTGCAAAATGTGAAAAGTAGGCTAAAAATACAATACCCTATCACGGTAAGCACTTCCGAGTATTATTAACCCCGCGGCTAAACTCAGAACCTAACACGACGTAGGTCGCAAAGTGACACTTCCACTCTTTCCACACTATGGAGTTCTCCAACGCAAAATGTATCAAAATGGTGTCATTCTTAATCGATGATGCCGTTTGTAGTATATAAACGATATGCGAATAACGTTATTAGTCCGAATAACGGTATTGAGGGAATATTTTTCGATAGATATATTCAAATAACGTTATTTCTAGTGAGCACTACCATTTCGTTCCTGCGATAACCGAAATCTGAATAACGTTATTAGTCCGAATAACGGTATTGGGGGAATAATGTTCGAGATATGTATTCAAATAACGTTATTTATAGTGAGCACTACCATTTCGTTCCCGCGATAACCGATATCCGAATAACGTTATTAGTCCGAATAACGGTATTGGGGGATTTTTTTGGAGAGATCTATTAAAATAACGTTATTTCTAGTTAGCACTACCATTTCGTTCCTGAGATAACCAATATCCGAATAACGTTATTAATCCTAATAACGGTATTGGGGGAATATTTTTCGAGATATGTATTCCGATAACGTTATTTCAGGCGGGCACTACCATTTCGTTCCTTGGTTAACTGATATTCGAATAACGTTATCAGTCCAAATAACGATATTAGGAGATTTTTTTCGAGATATGTATTCCGATAACGTTATTTCAGGTGGGCTCTAGTATTTCGTTCCTACGATAACCGATATCCGAAGAGCGTTATTAGTCCGAATAACGGTATTAGGGGATATTTTTCGAGAAACTTATTCAAATAACGTTATTTCTGTCGGACAATACTATTTCGTTTCTACGATAACCAATATCAGAATAACGTTATATGGCCCAATAACGTTACCATGCGATACAAATGACTTCCGGATATGAAACGTAACGACCACAATGTGACCAAGACCCATTTTGTTACATAATCTACCCAAACAACCATTTTCGTTATGTTAAGTTATGAAGCCTTGAAATACGCACTTGAAATGTAGATTCAAAATACCCACAAAATGCAATTGAGAATTAACTACTTGAACAAAGCGGGGTAGGTTGAAAATACAAAATGCAATGGAAATTGCTTACAAAATGTATGGTTGATTCAAACTTCTCATTTGGACGGACAATACTTACAAAATGCACTTTAGATTAAAAACACTTACAAAATGTAATTTAGATTCAAAATACCCACAAAAATGCGTTTGAGAATTAACTACTTGCAAAAAGCGGGGTAGGTTGAAAATACAAAATGCAATGGAAATTGCTTACAAAATGTATGGTAGATTCAAACTTCTCATTTGGACGGACAATACTTACAAAATGCAATTTAGATTAAAAACACGTAGGCCCTACAAAATGTAATTTAGATTCAAAATACCCACAAAAATGCGATTGAGAATTAACTACTTGCAAAAAGCGGTTTAGGTTGAAAATACGAAATGCAATTGAAATTCAAAAAAATTACAAAAGCCCTGGCGTGGATATTGAAAGACTTACTAAAAAGCAATTTAGATTGTCAATCCTTACAAAATGCAATTGAGATGCAAGAACGGATCCAGTTCAGTCATTCCTCGGGTTCCCCAACTCCGGAGCCCGGAAGCCATGAGCCCGTGAGGGTGTAGAGTATACAAAGTATCCTCCATGTTTGGTAAGGCTAAAAATAACTCTGCCCTATTTACTGGACAGGGGGATAAAATGAAGAGGTTTGACAACTGGAAAAATTGAACGTATCAGGAAAGTTAAAGATAATGGCCAATTTAGGTTCGAAAATAAAGGACTCTCTAGGCCTTGGATATCCTAATACCGTCGCGTTTGGAAGAGAACATGAGTTTACCAAGGGAAGTTGGCTGAGGAGCAAAGAACCAGTAAGTGGAAGCAATGCCGTGCTTGACTGTGGTCCCGTCGTCACCAACCCACGTCCATCTAGGTGGGATAAGTCACACCCATCGTTGTTGACGAGTTAATTTTTGAAACCTCTACAAGTGAATCATCTCCCACCAATAGTCCACCTTTTGTAATGTCGTGGTACATATTGAGACTTTGAAACCAAAGGCCCGGGGTTCGATTCCCAGCTTTGCCAAGAAATGTATTTCTGTTCTGAGAGCGGAAACGGGGTACACTACGCCTTCTGAGGGAAAACTGAGAAGTGATTGATTCGATTTTTGTCTCAGCCATCATTGAAGTGGTTTTCCATGGATTCTCACTTGTAATCCAGGCAAATGACGGGGTGGTTCCTAACTATTGGCCACGGCCTCCTCCTTCCCAATCCTTACCGGAATTACACACACACACACACACACTAGTACAGCCTTCACAACTCCACAGGATATCAAACAAATTCTATAAACACCCAAAATAGGCTACACGGTGTCTAAGCTCCTCAAATGAAACAAGGAAGGAAGGAAGCTTTTAGTTTTACGTGACCGTTAATCATGCGATCATGAGCCACGGGACCTCCTTTTTACGTGGAATCCGAACCACAGGACATGGCATTTCACTTCGAAAATCTCACATGCATTGACTGGGAATCGAACCCTGTCCACTTTGGTGAGAGGCCAACAGACTGCTGCGCCACCACGCCACCTCAAATGAAACAACAGCAACAATAAATCACTTCTAATGCCTAGAATTAGTACAGTATCAGGGTTTCTGACTAGTAATTACCAAGCTAGTCTATTATTTGATATCAGTGAATTAGAGAACTCACCGGAGAATTCGCATCTATAATGATGTGAGTGGAGTGGTAAACAGGCCATCATGATGAGAATTGCTAATTGTACAAGTTCCACTGAGGATTGGTGCAATTACAAGTGAAAAGTGGGTAAACACTGTCTATCTAGATTAGCATTCCTAATGTCAGTCAAATCATGAGATGGAGGTTAAATTAACCACAAGAGGATAGCATTGCTTATTGTTCCACAACAGATTGAACCATTTCAGTCCGTCAACACCAATTATGTCCAATTGTTATCGTGTTGGAAGCCATCTTTCAGCGTTGCCTAAGTAATCGGAATGTAATGCTATTCAGTCGGTCAACACGATTGTATCCAATTTTAATGGGTGTTTGGTTGGTTGGTTCGTAAGGTTACGGGCTGCGACAACGCGGTCATGTAGCCCCGTGTACTTTGGGTGTGTGAAGAATCTGTCTGATAACCGGTGTTAATTGTGATGACTGTATTAGTGTGTGTTATCTGTTGTTTTAATGTAAGTACTGCAACTTAAGAGTTTTTCAAATAGTTCCCACTTTTGCCGCCAAGCGCCACCGTCAACGACTACTAGGCTAAGTTCAGAACTTAGCTACTAGACGCCACCGCAGTCGGCTCTTGGCATCGAACGTAGAAACCTAAGAGCGTTGTTTACATTCTAAACCTATCCAATTTAGCTTCACACAGGTGAATTAGTTGAAGGTTCTTTAGCATGCCATTAATCTATGACATGGGACCGCCGGCTTTACTTCCCCTCCGAAGGAAGGCATACTGAGGGATTTTTAACGCTCTTAAAAATCCGACGGCTTCGGCCGGGTTTGAACCCGCTATCTTGGGCATAGAAGCTCAGCATGCTACCGACTACACCACCGAAGCCACCTTAATGGGTGTTTCCCTAATCCTGAAAAAACGAATTACATAAGATTAATAAACAAGTAGTTCCGTGACGAAATAAAGAGCCTACTTTTCTTAAAATTATAGAGAACATATATCAACAGTTGGTAGACCTGGCGACTATAATATACTCTTAGTTCCATCTCTTAAGGTACACAGTGCACATGCATAATTTGGTGATTCAACATTAAACATTCAGCACGCGTATAATTATTTTGGCAGCACTGTCGTATATCGGTTACTGAAAATTAGGTACTATATATATGAAAGGTTTAGAACTCTTGACCTGCATACTTTTTGATATATTGATATTAGGATAAAAATTTAGAATGCATTTTTCAACAGTTGCCAGCCCAGTTGCCACTGAAAAATGCATATTCATATCTGCTCCAGTGTGCAAAACACATACCAAATATAGTTGAAATCCAATAGATAGTAAGGAAGTTACGGACCTATCACCAGGCATGTTGGCAACACTCTCATGTATGGGCTCCTGTAAATTAGTCTTATGTAATAGCCTATTATCCATATGTGTGTCAATTTTTGAACAGTTCCCATGCATATCTTTTTAGATATCCAACATAGACCTCAATTTTCAATTGCGATTTTTCAGCAGTTGGTAGCACTGACGTACTTTTCAAATATGGCCGTGAGATATACAGGTATTGGTTTTTACTCATACCAAATTTGGTTTCGATAGCTGCAGCTGTTTAGGAGTTGGTGGGGGGGGGGGGGGGGGAGGTGGGGACACACACATCCAGATGGACAGACAGACACACTTTTGCCCGGAATGATCTCGTAAGTCAACTTTTCCCTCATTTTTACAAAATGTGAAAAGTAGGAAAGGAAAGGAAGGAAGATTGTAGTTTTACGTGACCGTGAATCTTGTGATTATGAGCCACGGGACCTCCTTTTTACGTGGAATCCGAACCACAGGACATGGCATTTCACTTCGAAAAGTGAAAAGTAGGCTAATATACTTGGATGACCAGTTTCGATGATTGGCAAACGCCCAATAGGCCGTCGAAAGACTAAGTGGAGAGATAGAGTGATGGTGACATTGGAAGATATAAATCCTTCAGCTTCCCTTGGTGATGCTTCAGATAGGAGGTGGAACAGCATCTGCAATACATATTTGAAATTGTGACCAGAAACATGCCTCTCGTGATTGAATCTCTGATTTTACTGTATTCTTTTTTTCATTATTGATGTGTAACATCTTTCCGCTCGGTTGCTGGATAGTTTTGTGGGAGTGATTTTGAAAATTGGGGACGGAAGTGGATCGGAACGATCGAGCTGGCAGTGGTGGATCAAACGGAAGTATGCACTGCCCGCTCGATCGATCAAACGGAAGTGTACTAGCTGACAGTGGTGGACAACGGAAGTATGCACTGCCCGCTCGATCGATCAAACGGAAGTGTACTAGCTGGCCGTGGTGGACAACGGAAGTATGCACTGCCCGCTCGATCGATCGAATGGAAGTGTGCCCTAGCTGGCAGTGCTGGATCGAACGGAAGTATAAGACGCACTGCCAACTCGATCGATCGATCCAGCTGGCACTGGTAAGAGAAACAATCAGCGCGCGGTGTCGAAAATTGATACCATGACGCACGCTCGGCCATGTGGAATGTATATGACATACTGAACGGAAAACGCTCATGCGAACTCTGGTGTCAAGTGATTTAAACAAATGACATGGTACATGTTCGAAGTCTTCGTATCAGTATTTAAATGGTAAAATGCCTTAATATCAAACATTGTAAGTAGTCGGCATTGCATTGGCATAAGGCATTTTAAACTCAATGTCACTCAGGAACATTATCGAAACAAGCAAAATATAAATGAAACTTAATTCCGTAATGCAGTATTATTGGAACGTGGAAATAAGTCACCATCTTGTGCACAATATTTGCGTAGTCGAAATAGCCGTGGGGTTATTGCGTATGACTGTGAATCTAGAGATTTTGGGTTCGAATCCTGGGCGGGGTAGATATTTTTGCTACCAGATTAACATTTTAAACGATATTTATCATATCAATATGACTCATTTTAACAGAATCCATATGCAATTACGTGTTGGTCTGTGAATCAAGAGGACCTGTTTATAAGGAATTTAAGGTTATGAGCGGTGTCGCGTCTATTAATCTAGTTGATCCATATCGTATTCTTTATTTAGGCTAGTGCTGGCGGAAGCTACAAATCAACTAATAAAATGAGTTCCGTAATATAAACTACAATCTGTAAAACACTCCCTTTTACATTAGATTAATATTTGTGCCAATAATACTATAAAATACCGGTATATCAACAATTTCACGTGAGGTTTCTTCTATGTCAGATGTTACACATCATATGCGACTACTGTAAGGCTCGTAATTTTTATTTCATGGAATATCTTTGTGCTGTATATATTTTGTAATGGAATGTTTATTCTCTGTTTTCTGTGATGGGTCTTCAAGGCCAGTTGAGCTTGCCACGGTGGGTGAGTAATTAACATGTCGGATTACCAACCCCAAGCTTGCAGGTTCGCTCCTGGCCGTGGTAAGTGATTTTTGAAAGGCGACAAAAATCACGATACTCATGTCATACGTTGTTGGCATGTTAAGGAACCCATTTGAATTCAGTAGGCAATGTTCAATGGCAAAATTTTAATCTCGGGATTCTCCACCAACACAAAGTTCCTCCATTCTCTACTAGAAAGCGCTGTAATGTCAAGGAGCTTATATATCTAACCTCCTTGACTTTCAGGGCGTTCCAAGGAACGACGAAACTTGACATGCAAGCTGCCCTCTGGGTGTCAATTAACAAAGCTTGCACCTGGCACCCCAGGCCAAACGATATTACTCGTATTATTATGGACTGTTGAGTACAGTAAATGATGATGACAATAATAATAATATTAATATAATATCGTATGGCCTCGGGTGCCAGGTGCAAGCTTTGTTATTTGACACCCTGAGGGCAGCTTGCATGTCGAATTTCGTTGTTACTTGATGCACTATGAAAGTCAAGGAGGTTACATATCTAAGCTCCTGGAACACTATAGCGTTTTCTAGTAGAGAAATGAGGAAATTTGTGATGGCGGAAACTCCCGAGATTAATTTTGCCATTATGAACACGGCCTACTGAATTCAAATGGGTTCATTGAAATGCCAACATCGTATGACATGCGTGTCGTAATTTTTACCGCCTTTCAAAAATCACTAACCACGGCCAGGAACGAACCTGGTTGGTTGGTTCTTAAGTTTAGGGGCTGCGACAACGCGGTCATGTAGCCCCGTGTACTTTGGGTGTGTGTAGAATCTGTCTGATAACCGGTGTTAATTGTGATGACTGTATTAGTGTGTGATATCTGTTTTTTTTTAAATTTAAGTACAGACTGCAACTTAGAATTTTTCAAATAGTTCCTCCTTTTGCCGCCAAGCGCCACCGTCAACGACTACTAGGCCAAGTTCAGAACTTAGCTACTAGACGCCACCGCAGTCGGCTCTTGGCAACGAATGTAGAAACCTAAGAGCGTTGTTTACATTCCTACATTCTTCCAATTTACAGTAGCTTCACACAGGTGTAATTAGTGGAAGTTTTTTTAAATCTATAAATGTATGACAAGGGACCACCGGCTTTACTTCCCCTCCGAAGGAAGGCATACTGAGGGATTTTTAACGCTCTTAAAAAATCCGACCGGGTTTGAACCCGCTATCTTTGGCATAGAAGCTCAGTATGCTACCGACTACGCTTCCGAAGGCGCCGAGTGAACCTGCAAGCTTGAGGTTAGTAGACCGACACGTTAACCACTCACCCACCGTGGCAATGATGATGATGATGACCAGTTTCGATAATCAAGCGATCATCATCCGTCGTAATTTTTGCCGCCTTTCAAAAATCAGGAGCGAACCTGCAAGCTTCGGGTAAGTAGACCGACACGTTAACCACTCACCCACCATGGCAATGATGATGATGATGATGATGATGATGATGATGACCAGTATCGATCATCAAGCGATCATCATCAGGTCTTTTATACTTAGTTCAGTATAGGCAGTAGTTTGTAGCGGCTGGATGCACGAGAACGGACATCGCTCAAACAATCAGCTAAGTTCATAATCCACTCTAATCTGACCATTTAATAACAATCATACATATCACATCAAGCAAGAAGACGTGAAGGACAATCACCACTAACTATATCTTATCAACAAAAGATCACATATAACTAACAAATCTTGACAAATTGCGCTAGTTTATAATAACTGCCGCAAGGAAATGAGCGTACACAAGAACCTCGTTTATCCAGCCCTCATTAATCCGGATCTCCAGTTTATCCGGAACGAAAATAATAAGCAAATATTTTTACAGTACATTATTTCTTTTACGGGGTCGACTCTTCTTGAATGCCTCTTCCGCCAAGGAGAGTTAAGGACCAATATTGGAAGTAATTCGGCCACGGTCTATCATAGGTACCATCCCGGCATTAGCCTGGAATTGAGAACTGATGTTAGTAAAACGTCTTCGTGATCGTGCTGCGCGCAAACGCTATACAAATTTAAAACAGGAAAAACACATTAGGCTATTTTAGTGCAAAAACCAGAGTCGTAAATGTAAGATACGAGATCCATTTTTTGTACAATTGAAAAATGGTATTCCAACTCATGTTAATAGATTACATAACATGTATTGTTTTTTTAGTTTTTTCGGATTATCCGGAGTTTCGAAAATCTGGATCAATTCCGGTCCCACATAATCTGGATAACCAAGCTTCTTGTGTATATGTTGTAAATAGCATTTAGATAATTTTAGACATAGATGTGATAGTCTAAGGTTGAAGAAACAAATCTATTCAGTGATGTACATGTTTCAACTCACATTGGAACCATCATCAGCATATAGGTTATATTAATAAATTACTAACATTAAAAGATTCTTAAAGTAGTGTATTATCATTCGAATCGAAAACATTATTTATAAGCAAAATTATCTAGAGAAATACTGTATATATTGATATCCTTGTAAAACAAAAATTAAAGCTAAAAATTAACTACGAAGTAGGTATCTGCTTTCTAAAATAATTATTCAATAAGTAAGAAAACTTTTAAAAATGAATATTTCGTATTATATTGTATCTTTAACTCCTTCGTCATGGTAGATGATTATAGGCCAAAACGGATAATTTGAAGCAAGCATACGCCTCACTTTCCTTTTCCTATCCCTCTCTTCCTCAGAAGTACTGAAAAGGCTAGGGGTTCACCGCTCATCAGGTATGCTACAACTGCTTGCATGACTTATGCAGAAGGTACATTTACTTGTGGACAGTCGAGTCGAATCAGCATCTTTCGTATTACTCATAAAACAGGGATGCCAATTATATTTTTACTGTAGATTAAAAAGTACTATTTTCCAAAATTATTAAAATTCTGACTGTCAAAACTTGTAATGATAGCACAATATAACTATTCGTGCAACAAAATTTGAATTATATAATGGATCTTAGGTGAGCTAGTGCTCGTGAGCACTCTTTGGCTCGTATGACGAGAGCACCAAATTTCTCTTAAAGAGCAATAGGTTGAGATCGCTTGATTTAAATCAACCGGTAAACAAGCGTCAAGAAACTTGCTGACAGAGATAGTAGAAGTATTATGTAAGGATTGAATGCACATGCAGTAAAAGAGGTGCCCACCAGGACACTATGAATGAAAGAAAATTATTAAAATGATAAAATTCAGTGAGAGAAGCAAATGTAATATGTACGTATAACTAAACTTACCCAGTGGTAATTATTATGCGCTATTGGTTACTATTGTTATTGCTAATTTCTCCCCTGGAGCACACCCTTGCTGAGAGATTTCCTTTGTGAATGGTATTATCCCGATTATACCAGGACATCTGGTTTCCGTACTTATTAGGCCAGAGGAATCGTTTGTGGAGTTGGGTAGAACCTTGAGCTTCTAAGCCCCGGTCTAGTGCTTTGAGAGCAATACATGGAGTTCGTCTCTTTCAAAATAGCTCTCCTGTAATTGCCTCCAGCACCCTTGTTGACGCACAACTGCCTTACTTGGAGGTTAAAATAACGCGAGATGAAATGCAATCACATTTTGTAATTAACTTGCTTCTCAATCTACTTTATTACCGAAATGTATGAAGTTATTTACTCTTCCCTATGAAGAAATTATTATTACGAGTACATTTTGAGGAAAGAGCCAATATTTTTAATTCTGAAGCTAATATTAGAAATGTGATATAAGACGCAATTAAACCTCGTCTTCATTAATACTAGAATGAACTTCCTGGACGTTCTTAATAAAACAGGTAAGTAAATTTAATAAAATCGAAGGAGGACACATTCTCCATAGCTAACATTGTCCGATTACGTTGGTTGTTGTTAATTCATTTGAGGCGCTTGTGACATCGTGGGCGTCAGCCCCGTATAGTTGTGTGTGTTGAACGTGTCTGATAACCTGTGTTTCAGTGATGACTGTAGTAGTGTGTGTAACTTTATTAGGGACAGGGATGGGATAGGTGCCCCGTGGCTTGTAATATGGTGCTATTCCGGCATTTGCCTGGAGGGACTGTGGAAAACCCTGGGGGAAAACTACAATCTGGACAGCCACTGTCAGAAGCAGGAATTGAACCTGTTATCTCCATATTTGCTACAGCTGCCCGCGCAGCCGTGGTGTACGATTTCACAAGCACAACTACACCGCGAGGTGATTACGTTGGTTTAGTTGATTTAATCTTTACGTCATATTATGTGTCATTTTAGCCTCAGTCCAACTTCGTAGTATATTGGTAGGTTGCTAATCTTAGATCCGAAGAACCAGGGTTCAATTACTGGTCGTGTCGTGGGATTTTAACTTCAGATTATTAAATTCCCTGGCTCCGAAACTGGGTGTTTGTAACGTATTCATCGGGCACTTCATCCTCATTACGACGCATAGGCAATATTCTAGCGACAATTTGCCAGACCATCAACAGTTCTGTACGTAGGCAAAAAAAAGCTTGTAGTTTTACGTGACCGTTAATATTGCGATCATGAGCCACGGGATCTACTTTTTACGTGGAATCAAAACCACAGGACATAGCATTTTACTTCGAAAATCACACATGCATTTACCGGGAATCGAACCTGGTTCACCTTCGTGAGAGGCATACAGCTTGACTGCTACGCCCCCACGCTCCCTTCTCTAAAAAGGTTATATGCCATCATTATTATTATTATTTATTTGTTTCACCCAACTTTGGGGTACATGAAATCAATCTTTTTTAAAAATTGTTTTGAGCTTTCCTTTTGGCCCAGTATTGCCTCATCCTTTGAGTTCTTGCTTCCCTTTCTTCGGCAGAGATGTGGATCGTACGCTTTTGTTTGATTATTATTATTATTATTATTATTATTATTATTATATTATTATTAATTTCTAATGACTCACACGAGATATTAATTTCTCATTTAGCAATGTGATTCATAATATGTTGCTTTGAACTTCCTACGTAATATTAAGAGAAGTGTACATGAATACGTTCAACGTCAAGCATAATCATAAGAATTAGTATAATAAAACCTACTTAATTAATAAAATATAATCTGAAAATTAGTACCTTGAGTCAATAATATGTACAGTACTTTTAATTATAGTACCAGCTTCGGCCACATTCAGATCTTCTACAGCGGCAATATATTATACAAGTAGAGTTGCAAGTCGTACATTAAAAAATGTTTCCTAACAAAGGTTGTTATCAAAAATATTTCTAAATATACTAGGCCTAGTTGTCTAAAGGCTAAAAAGCATGTTAAAATTCTAAAAAATCAGATCTGTTACAAGTATATACACTGCTCAACAAAATTTTGGAATAGCATAGATTGTATTACAATGACTTCTTATAGTAAACCCATTGAGGTTTATACAATAACTTATTAACAAACTAAACATCAGTCCTTCTGAAAACAATAACAGTCGTTTTGAGATAACAATGAAACGGTACAAAAACAAAGCGAGCTCGCTTCTAAGTGTCCCTTTTGAAAACAAAAACATTGAAAATCTGTATCTCATGATGATCAGTATTAGTCTTTAGTAGTCCTCCCCGCACACGGAGGAGGCTTGTTCTGAATGAGACCGTCAAGTTAACCTAGGGGTAAGAGGGCCCACTCCTCTATGGCAGCGCCAGCATACAATTGATGACGGTAGTCCAATTTTTTTTTTTGAGCAGTGTATTAAAATCAAAAGATACAGTTCATGAAAAAATCAGCTTGTTGAATGTAGCCTATCAGTTATGTGGATATTATATATGCTTAGAAATGTTGAAGTTGGGATTGATAAGATTATGTGTTTCAGTAAGATACACTTCCCTTTTGTTTCTATTTCCATATATCCATCATCCCACTCCCCCCCCCCCTTCCCCCCCCCCCCCCCACTTCTCCTTATTTGGACATCGTCATTCTTCGAGGAGTCTCAATTTTTCACCTGCCCGTATTTCCTTCTCCTTCCTTACTACTCTGTCCGCCGTTCTAATTAATGTGGTGTGTTTTTCTACAAAGGTCTATGCAGTAGTGATTGGTAGAATCCTCACCTGAATTATATACGAGATACACACTAATACACCCATAACAATAACACAGGTTATCAGACAAATTTCAACACTCATCCAAGTACACGGGGCTAAATGACCATGATGTCCATGGATCTCAAATGAAACAACAATAGGTTCCTACCCAAATCCTTCCTCGTATAAAAGTACACCCACTAGTAGGCATACAGACATCACAGTGACACAGGCTATCAGACAACTTCTACACACATCCAAGTGCACGAGGTTACAAGACCATGGCGCCGCAAAGCCCCTAAAGAATCAACAACAAAAGCAACAACAACAATAGACTCTACCACGAATCTAGGACAACGAATTTTAATCGCTGTTTTCAAAGGTTGAAATATGTGGTGTTTCAAGAATACCTAAATATTTTCGATTGCAAATTCACACTATATATAGTTAACATTATAACGTGTGAGTAGTTATAAATCAATAAATACAAAAAATCAAGTAAGAAAATTACACCTGCTTGGAGTTGATCCACGAACCTCTTAGACTATGAGACTATGACGATACCACGACGCTACACACGGCCAGTATTAACACTAGGTTAACAACTGGTTTTGCATAACTGCATAACATATTTTGTCTTGGAATGAACGATTTCATTAGCGTTTTCTGCCGTATTTATAAACCATTTGATACTAAATATGCATTATTTTGTTCAGTACATTCCCAATAGGATAAAAACTTACAAAGTTACTGAAATACTGACTTGCGATAAAACAATAACCTCCATTTTCACCCAACGGGACGGCACGGCCCAGCACGATATGTCACGGTCAGTACGAACTGTTAGTCACTGCTACGGTTACATATTTTATTTTAAAATGCCAATATCCTACCTGTCAACTCCTTGAGGACAGTTCAAACCTCCCTGTGATCGTTAAGCGGATTTGGTGAGGCCAGGCCTTGTTGAATCGTAAGTTATGGTTAGGCTATAATACTTGCATGATTAATACATCCGCCATCTTGAAACTATTTGGCTTATGACCTTGAAGTTAGGGCAAAAGATGCTTCCCTCATGAAGGTATATTGTTGAAAAATTTGGTAGAGATCAGATGATTAGGTCAGTCGTAATTTGATTTAATCTCAGAACATTTGGGTGGGCGCCATTTCTTTTTCGTTATGATGGCGGCGATATACTGTACAACATGACACTGAGTTGTCCCTTGCTAGTGCTACCTCTGTACCAAAGGTGGTTTGATTTGGTTTCGTCGTGTTTGAATTGATAGGGCGGATTGATTTGCAGACATACGCGGCCGCCATCTTCAAACTATTTGGCTGATGAACTTGTAGTTTGGTCAAAAGACGCTTCCTACATTAAGTTATTGAGACCACTTGATCTCATGCTGGTGATAATTTTATTGGTAAAATAAGAATACTCCAACTGAGAAACACTGAACGCATTCCGGAAGCATGTATCATCTTCAGGAAAACTTTTGAGTTCGTTTGGAAGAGTAAAAAGAATTAATCATGATCGCAGATTTTTATATCTACGATGTGCATCTTAGAAATATTATAATCGGTAATTCTGCATTATTAGCCACGTCTATATGATACTATGATGGGTAATTTAAGGTATTTGCATCGCAGAAACGCGAGGAAGAAGGAAGTAAAGGCTAAATGACTCCGGCGGTATTCGAAGCCGGAACACGCCAAGCAGAGGGGAAGGACAATCCCATGTGCGTTTGAGCCGCACGGATGTGTGCGTTACTAAGTCCGGTCGAGTGATCGATGAACATTTTGTTGGTGAAAAGACTAAGGAAGTCGTATCTAAGGATTGACCAAGCATCCTACATTGTATCAGCACCGCAGTGCTTGTGAAATTGTTTTCTACAGAATTATAATCACGATAAAGTGATATTGTCAAAGTACGAGTGATTTAGTGATTTTTCTGTACGCATTGTACATTGTGCAATCACCACATGGTAGAATGTGGGTCGCTCAAATTTCCAGCAAAGTTAAAATTATAGTGCTATTTAACAGCGTTGAGTGCTGTGGAAATTGTTAATGCTAAAGAAATACGCCATGTCTAGGCGAATCTCATCTAAATGTTTAAAGTGATTGTGCTAATAACGTGCTATTAGAGCCTGTGAAAGATAGCTTCAGTGAAGCAGGCACATGGCCATTTTTATTCTATAAAGCCTGCACCATTCGAAGCCAGTGTCGCTATAATTAAACATCAGCAGTGATAAAACAATGTTCTTCAACCTACTATTTCGTTACTTCAACGAGAACGTCAAAATGTTTGACGGTGACGACATTCTGATTTACGCCTGTACCACGAGGAACGAGATGATGCCGTAAATATCCCAATGGAGGAGCCATTGACCATCTAACATCAGCAATATGGAAGCCGATACTAGAATTGCGAAAGCCATGGCCGAGGAAATATCATTACCACCTGGGAATACAAGGATTGATCCATGAATTTGAAGCCTGGGATGTTTCTCTGTGAGAAACATGACGCCGTGAGTTTACGTTAAATTTCTATTTGTATTTGGTTCTGGTCTCGGGGGTGGATTAGTTGTAGTCAACCGTTATAACAGTCATTTAGGTAGGTCTTGTATTTTTGTAGATGCCGCTGACGGCATACTTTCATTTCCATAAGCTTCCGCATTTTTGCAGATAGCTTATGCCTATGAGTTAGACACCTCAGAGGGGTGCGAATATGTGTCATAATTTTGTACAGTCCTTAGAATGGACATCAGCCGAGAAGAAATAATGTTTTGTCTGATTTAACCAGCTAAAAGTAAGGTCATTTTCTTTTGATAACTTTGAGGCCCCTTTTTATTGAATGAATAAATACGCCACAGACGGTCGTATCATTTTGATGTCGCAGAGGTTATGCATCTACCATATTTTTGTAAAATACATTTTTTAAGGTCTCAGAACCTTGATTCGAGGTGAATCACTTGAGAGAGTGGGAGTGACTTTTGTTAAAGCACTTGTAACCGACCATTCAACATTAAATAGTGTCATTTGAAATAGTAAGCCATGAGGATGGCGTTTGTAAGAACATTTTAATTATTTTGAATGCATTGCGCACGTTCTTTTGTGAACAATTCATTTCTTTGCGACAGTGGAGTATTTTTTCTAATCTCTGTGAATATAACATTATCTTTCTTTTAGTATGTTTTGCAAAGCTACGATGCAGCTTATGTGTGGACCTCATTTTTCAAGGCAAGTTTCGAAGCCTTGTTATCCCAATGATAAAGACATTGTATGCACAGAGTGAAATAATGGACATTTTTGAGTGCATTACACCAGTTTGTTCTACATGTTGATAGACATTGACACGCAGTGAAGCGTGCAAGTAACACTTGGACTTCGTTAGGATGACAGCTTTCGATGCTCAAGGTTAACTGCTTAAACCTGCAGAGCGGCACACTTGATTTTTCATACCTTGTTTATGCTAGAAAGATTTTCTTTATCGAGCAGTTCATAGAGCTCAGTCTTACATGTACAATGGCATCATTGTTATTTGAGTATAGGGTGTTTAAGAAGTTGTATTTCCCACTATTTAATTAAATTCGCAGATGTTGTAAGCGGATGGACATGATATTTATATACTATCAGAGTATTTCTTTAATGAATGGAGCCACACTTTTGCTATTTTTGGTAGGCTTATTTTCTCACTTAAGGTGATTGATTGTTTCCGTGTTTTGACACGTTGATTTATTGGGGTGGTTTCCCGTTCAGATTTTTATGCCAGCAGACTCATGGAGATGACTGCTAAGGTGAATTCTTGCGTGATCCCGTGGAGGACACGTTTAGATATTTGAGAATGGTATTTAGACGGAAATTTGCTTGTCCATCTGGAGACGTGTTGTTATGGACTAAAGCATATTTTTATGATATTGGAGCCGCTTAGTGCTCAATGTTGCCATGATTATTCGAATCATGCATCTTGTGAGGAACTGTCAAAGACTTACGATTAGGAATTATAACTTGTGTTATTGTTGACAAACAGGTGCCACGTGCATCCTGTTCTGTTTAGTTTACAGTCCATTAGCCTTGCAATGTTGGTCATTCAATAATACTCTTAACTAATGATAGTAATAATCCGAAACCTAAATCATGAAATATAAATTTTTATTAAATCGACGTGGGTTAAAACTTTAATTAAATATTAATCAACTGATTAACCTTGATCATGATTGTTTACATTTTGGACCAATGCAACGTGCTTGAGATAAAGTATCCCTAGGAGGGAAATTCTAGACAAATACATGGTTTAACTTGATAGGAATCAGTTGCTGAACAAAGGGTAGTCAACTTGTTGATCGTGTACCACATGTTTGTTTTGACATGCTTCCAAAGCATGTCTTGTTTGAATTTGCTTACACTATAGATGACGAATGGAACAAACAGTCTCCATTTCGAAGCAGGCAGGGAAATAAGAAGCATTATTATTGTGTTCTGAATTTATTTCAGTGTATTTCCCTTATGTGAAACCTACTGTTATTTTTTATGTAGTGTTGTGGTATCACTATTTTGTTATGTGTATGATTGTATTGAAATGACTGTTATACTAGTTTTGTTTGATTTATACACGGACATTTGGATCCGATGTTGCTGTAATTCAGATTTAGCTCAGATTTACATTAAATGTAAATACGGGATGGGCTTTAGAATCATTTAGATTTTTGCAGTCATTTGTGACTAGTTATTCATGGCACGATGATTCTTTCTAGAACATCGTTACCTTTTCTATTGTAATTTCAATTAGGGTTTGGAACCATTTCCCCCAGTTTTGCCCAACTTTGTTTGTAATACGAGCTGATCGCGAGGGTTTAACTTTATAGTTTAAGGGTTAGTTTTCTTTGTTTGTTTCAAATTAGATAGCGGATTAGCCGATTTTATACCCTCGGATCCTAGGTTAGGGGTTGGCTTTTATAAATAAACAATTCCAACGATCTTTACTTAAGACTGAACTACTTTCTTTCGTAGCTTGTTTTTTGTGGGAGTGTATTACCAGGGTGCCTATGACTTTGCAAATCATGATGGGAACCCGATCCTTGGGACAGGGGAGTCTCACAGCCGGCGAGCCCTTTTGGTTTGCACTCCAATCCTCTTCGTCGGTATGTGTTCGCAAGAAGAGGTCATCTGGGAGGCCATACACGGTTGGTGGTGACCAGATGATCTCCTCAAACAGGCACAGTATATTGTTGAAAAATTTGGTAGAGATCAGATGATTAGGTTAATCGTAATTTGATTTAAGCTTTGAACATTTGGGTTGCCGCCATTACGTTTCCGTCAAGATGGCGGCGATATAAGACATGACACTGCGATGAGCTTTGCTAATGCTACCCCTGAACCAAATTTCGTTCAATTTGGTTTCGTCATGTTTGAATTGATAGGGGGAGGGGGACAAATATGCTCACTCACACTCACACACACATCGAAAGTAGGTTGAAAATGTTACGTTATAAGACAGATAGGCAAACGTGAGCAGACATCCTACTGAGCAAATATGTAAATCATATTATGCTGTTTCTGATTTCTATGACAAGAGAAGCTCAATAAATAACAGTGATGTGACATAGTCCATTTCCTAACATTCCTAACAAAAGCGGAACCAAAAGCCTATAGCGAAGGTATCTTCAATCCATTCTTTCAATAGAGTTTTGTGTATTTTATTCGCATGAATTCGCCAAGCTTCTGAACGTTCTCGCTTGTCGGATATATGTCAGATTATTCTGAAGGTCCACACATATCGATTTCCGAGAGCAACGTCTCACAGTTTACCACATCGTAGTTCCAAACACGAGCACAATAAAATACAGTAGAATGTACAGACCTATAAGCTTTCAGGTGGCAGTGATGATAATGTGAAGTAGGACGCACGGGTCATTTATTTCTTTATTTCTTCCCTCGCATTGTGCACTCTCAAGTGCCAACTGACTCCACCAGGATTCGATGCTGCAACCTCGGGCACAGCAGGCAAGAACGTCTTTATATAGAGTGTATCCTTGATGATGTTACAAACTTTCAGGGGTGATGGAGGAAGGCAAATCGATCAATGTGAGATAAGGCAACACAGTACGGAAACGATCGAGTCGCAAGTTACAAGCAAAATGCTATTCATTTAATAACGTTTACCTGTACACGTCAGTGGCGTTTACGGGTGTTTACACGTGCCAATCCGATGTCATTCGCTTCCGGAACGTTAAAGAACGCCTGCGGGACAAAATTCAGCCACCCCGGTGTCTGATAAGAACTAGAAATGAGGACGGACGTTAAACAACTGCGATTATTAATAAATGTTGACTCGAACGTTTTCGGACTATTGGTCCGTATCTCAAATGGATCCATTCCCTTTCTCCACCATCCATGAAAGTTTGTAACATCACCACGGATATGAGTCATCCAGTTGCAAAACTCGTTTAATCCACTTGTGAATAAGGATCATGACACAAAATTATTTATTTAATTAGTTTATTTTATTTTACTTTATTTTATTTTATAATGTTTTATTTTCTTTGTTCAAGTTTATTTTATTTTGATTTGTTTTCTTTTGATTTTGTTTTAAATTGTTTTGTTTAAATTTTTGTTTTATTTTATTTTGTTTTTATTTTGTTTTGTTTATTTTGTTTTGTTTTATTTTGTTCTATTTTGATTTTGTTGTGTTTATTTTGTTTTAATTTATGTTGTTTTATTTCGATTTTCCAGAAAACAAACATAAAACCAAAAACAAAACACACGAAAGAAAAAGCAAAATTTAAAAACAAAAGCAAAAGCAGAAAACAAAAAACAAGAAACACAAAGCAAAAAGGAAAATAAAAAAGCAGAAAACACAAAACCAAAAAAAGAAAGGAAAAAGCAAAATTCAAAAGCAAAAGCACAAAGCAAACAAAAAACTAGAAACCAAAAAAGAGTGATTGTCAGTCTGAAAGGCTAGACTTTATACCATTTTAAATGCTACAAATGCTACAAATGCTGAAAAATGCTGGGTGAAAGCTTCATGATCATGCAGCGAACTGCGTGAACTCAATCTCCATTAGCAAGTGCAAACCAAGGTAAAAGGGGGTAGCTGGCTGGATGACGTCACGCTCACCGGAGCGCGCGGGGAAAGGAGGAAGCTCAAGCGGTACTATGACGTCACACACCTCAGTGCATTCTCGGTACATTTGGTCCCGTCGCCGTAACGTAACGCCAGACCTCAGGTAACGGCGAAGTCGACAAGATCATTTAAAATGATAAAACCAAAAACACAAAGCAAAAAGTAAAAAGTAGAAAACAACAAACACAAAAGATACGTGAGGCGAAGTCCAGAGAAACGTTTCTCATGAAAATGATTCTTATTCACAAGTGGATTAAACGAGTTTTGTAACTGGACGTCTCATATGTGTATAGATAATTTCCTACTCAGGTAATTCGATCACCATAAATCAAAAAAGATTAACTACTGTGAAGTGTAGTCTGCCTGAATCATCTCTATCAAATTACAACATAATAGCTTGGTATAATTTTATCGAAAATCTGATTATTCTGACCATCGCATCTACTATGGAGTGAAATGAAGTGGGTTATGGGCAATAATATTATTGTAGCTGTGCGGTGCGGAAGCCATAGTGGAGTGCCACTTGAACGCTTCACAGATGTTAACGTCAAGAGTGTCTCCTATCTTGTTACTGTCAAACGAGCAGCAGACGCGTGCTCACACTACTACACCTACCAGATAAGAACACAGCATTGATTACACGATGCCATACGAGGCTTCCTGCCTAGAAATAGTCCTCAAGTCATAGATGTAATATATAGACATCGCCAAATTATTAGAACGTTGATGTTACATTTGATGAGCTTGGGCATCGTGGTCGTTCATCCCCGTATACTTGCGTGTGACCAGCTCGTGAGGCAGTGGCTAGAAAAATTCGGTGTGGCCCCGGAAACCGTCAAGAAATTTTAATTCTTATCTGAGAGCTTCCTCGTAAGGCAGAACTGAGATGAGAAGGATTCGATTCCCATCTCAGTCATCTTGGAAATGACTTTCCATGGTCTCCCAATTCTACTCCAAGTAAATGCCGGGATAGCTCTTAAAATAAAGCCACGGCCATCTCCTCCCCAATCATCATCTGAATTTCAAATACATACAATAATACAGTCATCACAATAACACAGGTTATCATACAAATTTGAGAGAGAGTTGATTGAGACATTTGCTTAACGCACACAAGTACACGGCCCTACGTGACCACTTTGTTGCAAACCCCTAAATCAGTCATCAACAACTACAAGAACAATAATACGTGGGTGTGTGTGTAATAAATGTAATACATACCTATCAGGACGTTTAATCATCAAGCCAAATTTGGTTTCATGATTTAAATAACATTTTATAGACTATACCTAACCAGTTCATAAAACGCTTGGCTTTTTCAAGCCGCATCTAAGTCACAAACTTCTTCTCCCGTTATAGTAAAATAAAAATGTATTGTAATAATATGACCAGATCTATACATCGTAATTCTAGGAACAGAGTATTGTTATTAAATCCTCCCAATAAATGGGAGACGTTAAGCAAATGTCTCAATCAACTCTTTTGGTTCTTGTTGTTGTTCCAATAAGCTTTCATTTTTTCCGAGAAGGCTTGTTTACGATCTTCCGACCACTTTGGTTTGTACTTTTTTGTATTGGTTGCTCTGATGTAACTTCCCATTTGTTTAATTTGTGCCAGAAAGTGTCCCTTTCTGAAATGTCTGTTGAACTTGTGTTTGCGGTTTTTAGGTCCTTTCGAACTTCTTCTAGCTAATGTGTTGAGTTCTTGAGTGAGGTTATATAATCAATATCGTTTTCGTCAATCGATTTTCTGGTAGTCTAGTAAGATGACCAATGAATTTCATTCGTTCTTTCTTAATATCAATTTCCATGTTTGAATACTGTTCTGTTCTTTTGATTGATTGATTGATTGATTGATTGATTGATTGTAGCCTGTAACCATCTTAGGCAGATCTTGCTACTACTATTTTATTAATGATCTTCCTCTCTACTTTTTTGATTTCTTAAAGTTCACGTTAAATTTTGGGTGTCAGTGTTTCGCTTGCGCAAGGGACTCTGGTTTTATGACTGTGTTGTAGTGCCGATTCTTTGTCTATTTTTAGGTAGATTTCATTAGAAAGCTAACTATTGCAATGGGTCCCATGTTTCGACTTCCGGAAAATTTCGACATATCTTCGCGTTTCACATCCCCCAGACCCCAAAACCAACGTCAGTTCAAAAGTTTATATATAATTTATGTATTTATATATATATATATATATATATATATATATATATATATATATATATATATGTATATCAGTTTCTTGTGGACACGATAACTGCCGTAATTTTGCACCAATCAGTTTGAATTTTTTACCGAATATGTATACCGATAAAATCTCGGTCGAGCTCGTTACTTTGCTAAATCGGTCGAAGGGGGTGAAAATGGGGGGCTTTTTTCGAAAAAGTGAAATATTGCTATAACTATCTTAATATGCGACATATCGAATCCGTTCAACGTTCATACTATGTGCCGGATAAAGCCCAAAAATTTATGTTTAAAGAGTTTTTTATAGCACCAACCATTGACCAAAGGGGTGGGAAAAAGTGGGTTTTTCGGGAAACATTAATCATATCTCTCTTAATAGGCACAATATCAAAACCGTACAAAATGGACAATATTCCCCTAATAATTACCTAAAACTTTTGTCTGAAAGAATTTTTGATATGACCCACCATTACGCCAAGGGATGAGAAAAATGATTTCGGAATTATAAGACAAGTAGTTCCGTGAAGAACTATACAGCCTATTTTCATATATCCTGCTCATGTTAATTGCCACTATCAACATACACAATTTCAGTTTAATTGCTGTAACAGATTCGTATATATTGAGAACCGTCTAAATATTTCAGATGGTCGCCAGGTTGGATTTTTATTTTTGTACTATTACATTAAGATTATTGTGTACGTGTGGTATTCAAAATTCAATCGCATGATTGGAACACAAGAAGTAAAAACGAGATTTAAAATTACGCACAGCAGCCATCTTGTGATTATGAAAACAATTGACATAAATTAGATGCAGGTGGATCAACATTTGTATAAGCATTTAACGTGCTACGTTTCACGGCACTCGGATAGTTAATTCGCGAGAAACGTCCATTTAAATATTTATACTTCGCGTCACCGCCATGTTGGATTTGTGCTCACCAGGTAACTGAAAGTCCTATAGGTGAAAATATGATCATAGTCTCTATGAACATTAAAAAAACAGTTTGGTTGCTGTAAAAGATCCATAGATATTGAGAACCGTCTAAATATTTTGGAAGCTCGCCATTTAGGATTGTTATATGTATAGGCCATAGAGTTATGTACCATTCAAGGACAATTATTGCCTAGGTTCAGTATTCAAACTTTCACTTCGATCGCATGATTACGACACAAGAAATAAAAACTTAATTTTAAAATTTCACACAGCTGCCATCTTGAGGTTATGTAAACAATTGAATTAAATTAGATGGCAGTGCATTACAATCTGCAAAATCATTTACTGTACCACATTTCACTGCGCTCAGGGAGTAAAATCACGAGAAAAGTATATTAAAATATTTCAAAATCGCTTGGTCGCCATGTTCGTTTTGTACTTGACAGGTTTATGAAATGTACATAGGTAAACTTGTATCAGTACCCTTTATCACCGTACAAAATTGCAGGGTGATATCTGTAATAGTTTCGGAGATATAGAATGTCAGTGAAATATTTCGCACAGCTGCCATTTTGAGGTTATGTAAACAATTGAACTAAATTAGACTTCAGTGTATTAAAATGTGTATAAACATTTGCTGTACCAAGTTTCATTACGTTTGGATACTTAAATCGCGAGAAAAGTCTATTTAAAATCTCAATTTCGCTTGGCTGCCATGTTGGTTTTGTAGTCACCAGGTTTTTGAAAACCCCATAGGTGAACTTCTAGTAGGGCCCTTTATCACCGTACATAATTTCAGGGCGATATCGGTAACAGTTTCGGAGATATTGAATTCTAGTAAAATATTTCGCACAGGCGCCATGTTGGATTGGTGAGACGTAACGAAATTTCAAGGGCATGGTCGAGGTCGCCGGGAATAGTGCTATGAACTTACCGAGTTTCATTGAAATCGCTCCAGCCGTTTAGATTTTATTAGAGGGACACACACACACACACACCTCACACACACACACACACACACACACACACGCACACACACACGGACAAAAGGTGATCTCATAAGCCTATTTTTTTCAAAATTGAAAATAGGCTAAAAATGCCAAGAGCTATCAGAGGTTGCCATGGCAACACTACTAAATTGATGAGGGATGAGCCATCATTGTTGCCATGACAACGCACTTGCACGAGATCAGATTCAGTATTTCCATCTGACTAAGTGGGAAGCGGCTTCGGTGACGTAACTGGTAGCATGCTGAATGTCTATGCCCAAGGTCGCGGTTTCAAAGCCGGCCGAAGTCGTCGGAATTTCTAAGAGCGCTAAAGTCCCTCAGTATGCTTTCCTTTGGAGGGGAAGTTCCAACGTTCGTTGCGAGTTGCTGGTTGGGGTGGCATCTAGCAGCCAAGTTCACAGCTAGGTGTCGTTGACGGTAGTACCTGGTAGCAACATTAGGAACTACTGCTTGAATTTGACCGTCTGCTGTCCTTACCTGAATTAAGACAAATACAGCCATTACAATTCACACCGTTTATCAGACAGATTCTACACTCACCCAAAGTACACGGGGTTAGATGACCGCGTTGTCGCAGCCCCTAAACTGAGGAACCAACCAGAGGTAGATTTCATTAGAAAGCTAACTATTGCAATGGGTACCATCTTTCGACTTCCGGAAAATTTCGACATATCTTCGCGTTTCACATCCCCCAGACCCCAAAACCACCGTCAGTTCAAAAGTTTATACATAATTTATGTATATATATATATAGATATATCAGTTTCTTGTGGACACGATAACTGCCGTAATTTTGCACCAATCACTTTGAATTTTTTACCGAATATGTATACCTATAAAATTTCGGTCGAGTTCGTTACTGGGCTAAATCGGTCGAAGGGGGTGAAAATGGGGGGCTTTTTTTGAAAAAGTGAAATATTGCTATAACTCTCTTAATATGTGACATATCGAATCCGTTCAACGTTCATACTATGTGTCGGATAAAGCCCAAAAATTTATGTTTGAAGAG
The DNA here is from genome assembly GCA_946902985.2 of Meconema thalassinum. Classification (NCBI taxonomy): domain Eukaryota; kingdom Metazoa; phylum Arthropoda; class Insecta; order Orthoptera; family Tettigoniidae; genus Meconema; species Meconema thalassinum. Next base: position 589,608,257 of record OX336388.2, read on the forward strand.
TTTTTTATAGCACCAACCATTGACCAAAGGGGTGCGAAAAAGTGGGTTTTTCGGGAAACATTAATCATATCTCTCTTAATAGGCACAATATCAAAACCGTACAAAAAGGACAATATTCCCCGAATAATACGTAAAACTTTTGTCTGAAAGAATTTTTGATATGACCCACCATTATGCCAAGGGATGAGAAAAATGATTTCGGAATTATAAGAAAATGCCAAGAGCTATCAGTGGTTGCCATGGCAACACTACTAAATTGATGAGGGATGAGCCATCAGACGTTGCCAAGATAACGCACTTGCACGAGATCAGATTCAGATTTTCATCTGACTAAGTGTGAAGCGGCTTCGGTGACGTAACTGGTAGCATGCTGAATGTCTATGCCCAAGGTTGCGAGTTCAAAGCCGGCCAAAGTCGTCGGATTTTCTAAGAGCGCTAAAAATCCCTCAGTATGCTTTCCTTTGGAGGGGAAGTTCCAACGTTCGTTGCGAGTTGCTGGTTGCGGTGGCATCTAGTAGCCAAGTTCACAGCTAGGTGTCGTTGACGGTAGTACCTGGTACCAACATTAGGAACTACTGCTTGAAATTGACCGTCTGCAGTCCTTACCTGTATTACAGACTAATATAGCCATCCCTAAGTACACGGGGTTACATGACCGCGTTGTCGCAGCCCCTAAACTGAGGAACCAACCAAAATTTCTGCGGGAGATATAATTTTGCGTGAAGAAGTAACGGACCGTTACATAGTTACACATCAGTGTCGAAACCTTGCATAAGGACAGTGTGACCACAAGTATAACAAGATGTTCAGTAAAGAACATATAGCCTACTTTCTCCTAAATGCATGGGTATTGTAATAACTCTTTGTCCTTTTCAAGGAGTATAATTGAATGTTGGTTGTAGTAGCTTGTTGAAATACAACGTGCTATAGGGATATTAAACATGAATATGAGGTGCCCTTTGCTAGTGCTACCTCTGTAAAAAAAATGCATTCAATTCGGTTTCACCGTGTTTGAATTGATCTTGGGAATGGATTTGCACACATACATGGCCGATTTGCAAACTATTGGGCTGATGACCTTGTAGTCAGTCATAAGATGCTTTCCACAAAAAGGCATGTTGTTGCAAAATCCGGTAGAGATCAAATTATTAGGATGGTCGAAATTTGATTTAAGCTTTTAACATTTGGGTGGCCGTCATTCCGTTTCCGTCAAGATGGCGGCGAAATAAAACATCGCACTGAGGTGCCTTTTGCTAGTGCTATCTCTGTACCAAATTTCGTTCAATTCGGTTTCACCGTGTTTGAATTGATAGGGGGAATCGATTTGCACACATGCTTGGCCACCATCTGCAAACTATTGGGCTGATGATCTAGCAGTTTGGTCAGAATATGCTTCCCACATAAAAATTTGTTGTTGCAAAATTTGGTAGAGACTAGATTATTAGGTTGGTCGTAATTACATTTTAGCCTTTAACATTTGGGTAGCCGCGATTACGTTTCCGTCAAGATGGCGGTGATAAAAACCATGACACTGAGGTGGCCTTTCCTAGTGCTACCTCTGTACCAAATTTCGTTCCATTCGGTTTCACCGTGTTCATATTATTAGGGGGAATCGATTTTCACACAAAGATGGCCGCCATCAGCAAAATATTAGGCTAATGACCTATTAGTTTGGTCAAAGGATGCTCCCTTCATAATGGTATGTTGATGCAAAATTTGGTAGAGATCGGATGATTAGGTTAATCGTAATTTGATTTAAGCTTTGAATATTTGTGTGGCCGCCGTCACGTTTCCATCAAGATGGCGGCGATATAAAACATGACACTGAGGTGCCCTTTGCTAGTGCTACCTCTGTACCAAATTTCATTCCATTCGGTTTCACCGTGTTCGAATTAATAGGGGTAATCGATTTTGACACAAAGATGGCCGCCATCCGCAAACTATTTGGCTAATGACCTATTAGATTTGTCAAAGGATGCTTCCTCCATAAAGGTATGTTGTTGCAAAATTTGGTAGAGATCGGATGATTAGGTTAGTCGTAATTTGATTTAAGCTTTGAACATTTGTGTGGCTGCCATTACGTTTCCGTCAAGATGGCGGTGATATAAAACATGACACTGAGGTGCCCTTTGCTAGTGCTACCTCTGTACCAAATTTCATTCCATTCGGTTTCACCGTGTTCGAATTAATAGGGGTAATCGATTTTGACACAAAGATGGCCGCCATCCGCAAACTATTAGGCTAATGACCTATTAGATTTGTCAAAGGATGCTCCCTTCATAAAGGTATGTTGTTGCAAAATTTGGTAGAGATCGGATGATTAGGTTAGTTGTAATTTGATTTAAGCTTTGAACATTTGGGTGGCCGTCATTACGTTTCCGTCAAGATGGCGGCGATATAAAACATGACACTGGGGTGCCCTTTGCTAGTGCTACCTCTGTACCAAATTTCATTCCATTCGGTTTCACCGTGTTCGAATCAATAGGGGTAATCGATTTTGACACAAAGATGGCCGCCATCCGCAAACTATTAGGCTAATGACCTATTAGATTTGTTAAAGGATACTCCCTGCATAAAGGTATGTTGTTGCAAAATTTGGTAGAGATCGGATGATTAGGTTAGTCGTAATTTGATTTAAGCTTTGAACATTTGTATGGCCGCCATTACGTTTCCGTCAAGATGGCGGCGATATAAAACATGACACTGCGGTGCCCTTTGCTAGTACTACCTCTGTACCAAATTTCGTTCCATTCGGTTTCACCGTCTTCGAATTAATTGGGGCAATCGATTTTCACACAAAGATGGCCGCCATCCGCAACCTATTAGGCTGATGACCGATTAGTTTGGTCAAAAGATGCTGCCCCCATAAAGGTATGTTGTTGCAAAATTTGGTAGAGATCGGATGATTAGGTTAGTCGTAATTTGATTTAAGCTTTGAACATTTGTGTGGCCGCCATTACGTTTCCGTCAAGATGGCGGCGATATAAAACATGACACTGAGGTGTCCTTTGCTAGTGCTACCTTTGTACCAAATTTCGTTCAATTTGCGCTCACCGTGTTCGAATTGATAGGGGGGGACAGACATTCAGAGTACACACACTCACACACACACACTCACACACACACACACACAGACACACACACACACACATACACACACACAGACAGACAGACTTTTTTTCGCCCTGTAGTGATCTTATAAGTCTACTTTCATTTTTTGCAAAAATCGAAAGTAGGCTAAAAATGGACCCCAAATGACAAGAAGGTTACCGTTCCCATAAGACAATAAAATGTTTAAAATAAGCATAAAATGACGAAAAACAAAGTTAATTAAGCTCCAATTATAAAATATCTTCTCGCAATGAATGAGGTCTGATCCTTCTATGAAATCCTGCATATTCTGCCTATTTTCGCCTATCCCCAAGTTTGTTCGGTGAAATCTACCTCCGCCTTCCGGCGTGCCGAGAGGACTTATTGATATAGATATTATGTTGTAGATGTTTTGGACTAACTCTAATGCTTTTTTGACTTTTTGGAGTATTATTAGACTGTCATTATTATTATTCACCTCCACGTAGCGTTTTCTTCAGTGCCTTGAACACTGATTACTTATCTTGATATTGTCTACATCATTAGCCAACACTGTGAGTTTATGAGGTTTTACAATTGGAAGACGGCCCTCAGAATAAAATAACGATATTTGATCTCACCTATTTACCTAGGAGAGTCTTCTTCCAGCAACAATATTTGAAATAGTTGATATCAATTGGATTGAAGTTATTACAGCGCATCACAACATTCCTCTTTTTGAATATTAGCCTCCATTTTCACGCATGTCTTGAGGCTGTTTCTGCACCCAACTCTGTTGGGATAATCCAGACATGGCTCGGTACTCCTTAGGGCAACATGTTGTCCTTGCTACACAAACAAACGGGCAGTGACAGGATAATCATGACTATCAATTCATTATATTCCCTGCACGTCTCGTCCACAGCGATCAGATCCCCTGGAGATCAGGGGGCTTGTCTGGTGCACAGTACTGTACGTGATGGATCAATACTGCGGTCGTTTCACTTTTGTGAAAACTACAGTATTTTAAGATGACCTTGAATATACATAATATAAAAGAGAATTTGTCTAAACATCGCAAAGTGCAGCCATATACAGGGTGTTAAAACAAAGGCAAGCAACTAAACGTTGAAAACATCCTTCAATGTCATAGGCTAGACCTTCCGATTGCCGACTCGAACCCGGTTCATCACAAAATCTTATTGTTGGTGCATTTTTAATTAAATTTCGTTGTTTTCTCCATTTTTCCAAACGTAAAAGACACACTAAACGTTTATTACGAGGTGCCAGCATTTTGACACGCGTTAGACTGATGACTGTTCACTGGAAACTCAACCATATCTGGTCGATTAGATTAGTAGTTTTACATTTCAACCACCACAAGCGCTAGTGTGAGTCAATGAAACTCAACCATATCTAGTCCATTAGATTAGCAGTTTGCCTTTTCCACAACTACGAGCGCTAGTGGGACTCAATGGAGAGTTTCACTTAAGCCCTTATAACTACTTTCGGTGTGAAGATTTTTCAAAAAATCAAGAAACCACTAAGGGTATTGAACCTAAGAACACCATAAAGAAAAAACAATTGTAAATAAATTAATTTGGCTAGGATTTGAATCAAAAAGAAAACGAGTAATGAAACAAGGGATTTTAGGCTGATTTTGAGGAACTGCATTTAGTCTGGAAGTGATTTTCGAAATTTGTTTTTTTAGTTTGATAGAGCTCTCAGGGAATAACAATTTGAAAACTTTCCGGGCCCTTAAGTCCTTCAACCTTTGTTACAATTAAGGAAAATGCTTAATTTTACGTTGAATTTTTATTTTTATTTTAAGATTTTGCCAAAGGTCCTAACTGCACATTTCGAAAATGTTGACTTTTTTTTACTTTTAAATGTTTTTAATGTTTTAATTTATTGATCTAATTTTTATTTACCAAAATAAGAGGTAGGCCTAGTACATATTTTGTTTATTGAAATGTAATGTCTTTTGGTCGGTCAATACGATTGCGTCCAATTTATTAATCTGAAGGGAATGTTTTTCAGGATTAGGGAACTACCTTTTGCAATCGGGTACAATCGTGTTGACTGACTGAAAAAAAATCGATTGCTAAGGCAACACTGAAGAATACGATAATAAATCATTTAGCAGCAATAAACGTTGATAGTCTTTTGTGCTATGCTCTGTATCCACGACGCCGATCTCCTAACTTGCTGATGTTTATAAAAATACTCAACTGTATACTGGCCAGCCAGCCAGGTATTAGCGTAGGAGTATATGAATGTGTTTGGAATATAGTCTGACTCATTATATTCACAGCACGTTGTGTAATCATCACAGTGGTAATCGTAGTTGTGCCGGTAAACGCTCGGCGACGTGGGTCAGAATCACAAGTACCCGGAACAGCTTAATGCAGCAACACTGCGTGTGGTTGTTGATATTACTCTCTTTATACATTAACACGGGGACAATACCATTCCTCTGACATACAATTTATTGATCATCATCAGAATCTTTGTATTACCCTCAAAATATAGTTTTCTGTTAAATCACTTATTCTCCAAGCTCAGCTTCACCCTCCGAGTATGCGAGGGATCATTCTTCTACCGCCGCAAGGACGGTGTCATGTAGCTGAACACACTTTGTCAGCTGATACAACTGGGGATGGTGACAGGCCGATCGTCAAGGTGACCGCTAACTTGGGTCAAATTAAGGAAAGGTCAGGGAAGGGATTTTGGAAGGAATTCGACCTTGGACCTGTTGAAAGGAACCGCCCCGTCATTTGCCTGGGGGTGAAAATGGGAAAACTACGGAAACTATTTTCAGGAAGGCCAAGGTTGGATTCGAACCTACGAACTCCCGATGACAGCGAAGCACGAACTAGCGAGTTACCGCTCCCGGCCACGGTTTCTAAAATTTTTACTGCATTATAAAACACGTGAGAGAGCAGGAACACCTAACGAACATCAGGAGAGACAATATGCCACCGGAAAAGAAAAATCGGAAAAACCACAAGACCACTATGGAATTATCGGAAAGGTCCGGTGATGAAGAACAACAGCAGGGTTCGGAAATCAAGGAAATGTTCTCGGAGATCTTGACTGAACTCAGGAACCTAAAATCCCAGAGTGACGAATTTAGGCGTGAAACGAAACAAGAAATCATGTTTATCAAAGAAACCATAGAGAAGACAGACGAAAAATGGAAAAAGGTAAACGAGGCAGTGGAGTCAAGAATAACAAACATAGAGAACACGACGCAAGAAAAATTAAATTTGACACAAGAAAAACTAAATTTGATATCAGAAAGAATCAAAACCCTAGAGACATGGGAAGAACAAACGGAAAAAAAGGATGAGAAAGAACAATATCGTAATTAAAGGAAAAGAACTAACGATGGAGAATGATAACAAAAAGGAAGTAGATGCAAAACCTACAGAGATCTTAGGGAAGATAAATGCAGATGTTGAAATAGAGAACATGACATACATAGGGAAAGATAAAAACAACAGAGGGATCTTGAGAGTCACCTTCAAGAACTTCACAGACAAGTTAAGAATAGTTCGAAACAAGGCGACGCTAAAAGGGCAAGACGTTTATATAGACGACGACCTTACTAAGAATGAGAGAGAGATTCAGGCAGCACTAAGAAGCATAGCCAGAGAACAGAGAAATAAAGGCAACAACGAAGTAAAAGTTGGATATCAGAAGATCCTTCTAAATGGCCACTGGACAAAATGGAATGACCTAAACACAAAAGATCTAAACACAAAAACTGAGCACCAACAACCAGGAGGTGATGTGCACTAAACAGACGGTACACAAGGAGAACAAGGAAGAACTAACAATCGCCACCTGGAATGTAAGGACTCTGAGAACGGAAGAAAGAGAAACGGAATTAAAGAATGCATTAGCTGACCTGAAATTCGATATACTAGGTCTTAGTGAGGTTAGAAAATATGGGCAGGAAATAATTGAAACACTGGAAGGAGATATATTCAGCTACATAGGCGAAACGAAAGGACAGAAAGGAGTGGGATTCGTAATAAAGAAGAAACAAAAACATTGCATTAAAGAAGTTAAAGGGGTCTCTGAGAGGATAGCTGTACTATCCCTGAAATTAAACAGACATACCTTCACAATTATCCAAGTCTATGCTCCCACAGAAGCTAGTACGGAGGAAGAAATCGAACATTTCTACGACCTTCTACAAGACACATTAAACCACTACAAAGCCCATAGAACCGTTGTAATGGGAGACTTCAATAGTAAAATAGGCAATCAAGAAATTGAGGAAGAGGAGCCGATAGGACACTACGGCTATGGATCCAGAAACGAACGAGGGGACAGGCTTATACAATTCGCACAGGGACAAGGACAAAAAATCGTTAATACCATTTTCAAGAAAAACCCAAGCAGTAGGTGGACATGGAGAGCACCAAATGGGAAAATAAGGAATGAAATTGACTTCATACTAGCAGACAGACTAGAGGGCATCAAAGATATCCAGGTGATCAATGGTCTGAAACTTGTCACAGATCACAGAATGGTTCGAATGAAAATGCTTATTCCAAAGAAACAATGCCCATACGTTAAATCCAAAGGTTCGACCCGGAAGGAACCAACCGAATCCAGTACACAGAGAAACTGAAGAAGAACCTGCAAGAGCTGGAAGAACAAGAGGAGATGAGCACACAGAACCTATATGATAAACTGGAGAAGTGCATCACAAAAGCTGCTACAGAATCCTCTATTGGGGTGAAAAAGTCAGGAAAGGGAAATGAGCTGAAAGAAAGCACCAGACGACTGATTGACGAGAGGGAGAAATTAAAACGGGAAGCAGAAACCAACCATCAGAAAAAGACAGTATATGCGGAATTGAACAAACGCACAAAAAGAGAAATCCGAAAGGACATCCGAGATCACAACACCGAAATGGTCAAGAAGGCTATAGAAAGATCGACATCAGTAAGAAAGATCAGGAAAGAAATATCAGATGGCAAACACTGGATATTAGGAGTGAAGGATGTAAAAGAAAATAGACTAGCTTCAAAGGAAGAGATACTGCGACATGCCACGGAATTCTACGAGAAACTATACTCCAGCACCCTCGAGAGGGGAAGTATGATTCAAAATTTGAATAATACGAAGGGTCACCAGGAAGAGGAAATACCCCCCATCCTTCAAAGTGAAGTGAGTGCAGCAATAATAGAAATAAAAAAACAAGACGTTCCGTGAAGAACTATACAGCCTACTTTTCATGCCAATGATTATTCTACAGTATATGAACCTATCTAGAATAATGACGAAATTAAGTTGGTAATATCGAAATATCTAATTAGTTCAAAATATACCTGGTATAATATAGCCTAATAGAGCACTACAGTTGGCAGCCTGGTGACTGAATATATTCTTAGTTCCATCTCTTAAGGTACAGAATACAAAATTTGGTTGAAGTCCAATGGACGTTACATGCAGTTAGACACTGGATCTATCAGCACGCGTAAAAGCATGTTACCAACAATACCTGCGTGTGCTGGTCAGAAATAATCTGAAATATTATGATATATTGTTGTGCCAATTTTGGATGAAATCCATTTGTTAGTATAGAACTTACATGCATTTTAAAATTGGACATATCAGTAGGCATAGAATCGTGTTGGCAGCACTGCCTTGTATTAATTACTCCAAATTAATCTGGAATGTCAGATGCTATACGTATGCGAAGTATAGAGCTGTTGGCTTGCATACTTTCTGATATATTGATATTAGGGTAAAAAATATAGACAGCATTTATTAACAGTTGGCAGCCCTGATTGCTCTTAACAATACTTATAGTCATATCTGTTATGCTACACATAGAACATACGACATTTGGTTGAAATCCAACTGATAATATAGAAGTTACATGTATTTAAAAATTGGTACTATCAGCAGGCTTATAATCATGTTGGTAGAACTGGCGTATATATCTTACTCCAAATTAATCTAAAATGTCAGAATATACGTGTGCATAGTTTAAAGCTGTTGGCTTGCATATTTTCTGATATATTGGTATTTTGATAAAGAAAAATAGAGAGAGCAATTATTAACAGTTGGCAGCCCTGGTGGCTCTCAAGAATACGCTCAGTCATATATGTTTATGTACAGATATTACATACAAAATTTGGTTGAAATCCAATTGATAGTGTAGATGTTATATGCATTTAAACATTGGACCTATCAGAAGGCTTAAAATTATTTTGGCAACACTGTCATGGTTGGCCTTCTGGAAATTAACCTGAAATAGTATTATCTACATGTGTGCCAATTTTGGAATAGCTCTCATGCATACCATGCAAGATATCCAACATGGAGCTCAAATTTCTAGTGCGTTTTTTCAGCAGTTGGTAGCACTGACATCATTTTCAGATATGGTCGTGAGATATTCCGGTGCACATCTTTACTCATACTAAATTTGGTTTTGATTGCTGCAGCCGTTTGGGAGTTGATAGGGGGGGGGGCACACACACTGCCAGCCAGACAGACAGACAGACACACATTTTCCCGGATCAATCTCATAAGTCTACTTTTTCCTCATTTTTGCAAAATGTGAAAAGTAGGCTAAAAGATGCCCATGTGACGATGGTATATTTAACGAATACCTAAAATGGGGAGATGAGGAACTTGTAGCAATCATCACTCGACTCTTCAACACAATACTCGAATCTGAAGAAATACCAGCGGAATGGAAACTAAGCACTATAATCCTGCTCCATAAAAAAGGAGCTAAAGACGACATCAACAACTATAGACCGATAAGTCTGCTGCCAAGTCCATACAAATATATTAACCAAGAGAATGTCAAAATCACTAGAGGAAAACCAACCTATAGAACAAGCAGGTTTCAGATCAGGATTCAGCTCGGTGGACCACCTCCAAACAGTAAACCAACTCATCGAAAAACTGCAAGAATTCAACCTTAAAGCCTATATTGCATTTATAGACTATAACAAAGCCTTTGACTCCGTGGAACACACATATGTTCTAGAGGCCCTAGAGAACCAAAACATACAGAAAAGGTATATCAGACTTCTAGCAAAAATCTACGAGAGTAGCCAGGCAAAAATACGGACAGAAATGGAGGGAAAACACTTCGAGCTAGAGAGAGGAGTGAAACAAGGAGACCCCCTCTCACCAAAACTATTCACTTGCCTGCTAGAAAACCAATTCCGGAAAATGAAATGGAAAATAAGACACGGCATCAACATAGATGGACAAAACCTGACACACCTAAGGTTTGCAGACGACATCATACTCATGGCAAAATCTGCATCAGACTTAGAACAAATGGTAACAGAATTAAATAAGGTCAGCAAAGAAGCTGGCCTAACCATGAACCCGAGGAAAACGAAACTGATGACAAATGCGACAGAAAATCCAGTCAACATTGACGGTGAAACATTAGAGTATGTCCAGGACTATACATACCTAGTTCAAAATATTTCATTCCATAACAATACGGAGAAAGAAATCAAAAGAAGAATTGGACAAGCATGGAAAAAATTCTGATCCTTGAAATTCATTTTAGGAGATAAATCTCAGAAACTAAGCCTGAAAACACAAGTTCTAGAGAAATGTGTAATCCCAGTAATGCTGTATGGATGTCAAACATGGTCACTAACTTCGCAGCAGAGAAAAACGCTCCAGATAGTCCAATGCAGGATGGAACGAAAAATCCTCAATATCACGCTGAAAGACAGAATACGGAACGAGGAGATACGGAGAAGAACCAGTATTAAAGACGTCATCAACACTGCGGACAGACTAAAATGGAAATGGGGAGGCCACGTAGCGAGGATGGAGCATAGAAGGTGGACGCACAGACTAACGATATGGGACCCCAGAACCGGCAGGAGCAACGTAGGAAGACAGAGGACACGCTGGGCTGACACATTCAAGACATTTGCCGGACCACAATGGACAAGAAGAGCAAGAGGCAGACAAGAGTGGAAGACCCAAGAGATGATCCTTTTCAAAGCATAGTATATGCGAGGAAAGGAAAGGAGCAACTCAGTGCAACATAGTGAACCCTTAAATACAATAGCGATAATGTATTGAGGACATTTAATACTGTACTAAAATAAAGTGAACGTGCTAGAAACATTAGCAATTTTGCAAATATTAGATACTGTATAATAACAAGAATACAGAACATAGACAATATTGTAACTAGGTTAGGAATAGGTATATCAATAGCTATAAGAACATTCAAGAAAAGAGACTAACATGCCAGAAAAGTGCACCACTAGGTGCCTCACTACTATTTAGGACTGCTCACCTAATGAGTGTAATGGAGCAAAATCCCTGCCTAGACAGGAGGCCATTTGCCCTTAGGGGATTAAAGGGCTGAATTTATTATTATTATTATTATTATTATTATTATTATAACATTTATACCACAGTTTAATTTCTTTGGCAATATTTAATTGTCAGTTGTTTCTTTACTTAGGCTTTCATAATTTTACATCTTTCCTTATATAGTTATCAATGAACACTGTTATATCCTAAATTCGTTAGTGGTGTTTATTCTGTTTTTAATGTGTTTTAGTGTTCCAGCGAAAATGTGTTGTTTTTCTAATTGTTATTCACTTATTACTCCGCTGAATAAAGAGTAGGCCTACCAACACTCCGAAATACGTGCGGATTGCAATAATGCAAATTTCAATCCTACATTATATGAATTGAAAGGTGGAACAACACACCTATGCCTATAACTAGTGTTGCAGTCAATTGAAGTAGATTGATTAATTTCATTTCTATGTATGTTCCATCATCATCATGAATCATACATAGAAATGTATGATTTTTGTTGCTCATTAATTTGAAGGCTTAGGATATCTTGTTCATCAACCGCGAGTACTGGGGGTGTGTGATGATATTTTCTGATAAACCATGTAGTGACTTTAATAGAGTAATTATTAAGGTATAAGATTGAGGTAAGTTTTATAGGACTGAAAAGTTACGTAGCATCTGCCTGGTGGGGATCTGGAAAAACAGGTGTAATACAACAATTGTTTGTAGATATTCTGCTGGTTCTGTTAGTGTTTAGTCCAAATGTATCGATGTGCGCTTCATAGATGGACATAGCAAGTAGTTATTATCCCACGACGGGTACAGACAACGTGTGCTGAGGTGCACTGACGAGCCCAATTGCTACATCTGGGCGAAACTCCCAAGAGACGCAGCATAATATCTAGAATTATTTGCCGTATTACTACAAATTACCCTGTCCGTGGAAGCTAAAAGATCCCATCTACTTAACTGTTATTGATTTATTAAGGGGTTCTGCAGTTATATAGCACCGCGTACTTGGGTGTGTATGGAATCTGTCTGATAGCCTGTGCTGACTGCATTTGAGTGTATATTTCTGATTGAAGCTAGAATTGGGTAGGAGGCAGCCATGGTCTAATGTAGAAATCATCCCGGAATTTACCTTCAATAGAAGTGGGAAACCCCTGAGAATGACTTCTAGGAGAACTGATGTGGTAATCGAACCGAGAGCACCTCGTGGTGTACAGTTACCGTTCTTGTCTGTCATCCCAGAGGACCGGGTTCGATTCCGAGAAATTTAATTTTGGTCTGAGAACTGGAACAGAGTCCACTCAGCATCGTGAGGCAAAACTGAGAAGTGGTGGATTCGATTCCCATCACAGACATCCTGGAAGTAGGCCTAGTATTCTCTGGCTTCCCACTTCTACTCTAGGCAAATGCCGGGATGGTTCCTATCTTAAGGCCACGGCTGCCTCCTTCCCAATTCTCACCTGAATTACAAATAAACACACTGCTACAGCCTTAACAATTACCCAGGATATAGTACAACTTCTAAAAACGACGACGCTAAATAATCTCAATGTCGAAACCCATCAAAAGAAACAACAACAGTATTTATCAGCTGTTTCACTGCTCTCAAACTATTTGCAGCTCAACCCCTTCTTCCTCGAATATCAAACAAGTGTACAGTAAACAGGGTGATTCTTATTAATAACGTTTAAAACTCTCCATAGTGACGTAGATGGCATTGAGACAAGTAATTTGATATAATACACTTAGGGTTGCAAGTGTCCGGAAATACCTTAAAAGTGAACCAAAACTGTTAAACATATGACGTCATCAGGTGATGGCTACGCTCGAGCAGTCGGCCCGTGCTCTCTTACGCACCCCAAAGCATACGTTGAATGTCATATCACTCTGGATCCGAGTCTGCGCGTGCGACTCGTGCGCGTGGGGTTCGAGGTTCAAATCCGGGGCCTATCCATCAGCTTTCTTTGTTCTCTCCCTTCTTCTTTCAAGTGGAAGTAGATTGTTTGTAGACACGGAACCAGAGTGATTTGATATTCAACATTTGCTTTGGTGTGTGTAAGGGAGCACGAGCCTGACCACTTGAGCTGAGCCGTCACCTGATTACGTCATATGTTTAACAGTTGTGGTTCACTTTTAAGGTATTTTCAGATACTTGCGACCCTAAGTCTCCTATATCAAATTAATTGTCTCAATGCAATCTACGTCGCTATACAGAGTTTTAAAGGTTAATAAGAATCACCCTGTATACGAGTTGTAGTGAGGGATGATGGACGAGTAAGTTCTGTGTTGAGAGTTTTCTAGCTACATGTGTTGACTTAGATTGTAACACATCACCGCTAATGTTTGCTGTGTACCATACCTGAATCATTCACCGAAATGCATAAATTACCAAGGTAGAATCCAGTCGGGTGGAAACTCTGTTAGCAGATTGGCTTAAGCTCATGACCTAGTTTTGATAACTAACACTATACAAAACCTGCAGACAAACATGTCAGCATCAGAACTGGTTTTGAAGAAGTGTGGCAAGAAGATCTGAATGTTAAGGGTGCAACTGAGATATGATATGAGACAATCCTCTGTAAAGGATAAGCAAATTGGAACAAGTAGACCATTTAAACTTAAAATAATATTCGGAGAATAGGATATTCATCATCATATTCTGAAGGCTAATAATAATAATAATAATAATAATAATAATAATAATAATATCAGATCTCTAAAGAACCATAAAGCTCCAGGTGAAGACTCGATAATCGCTGAACTGTGGAAGTTTGCTAGTGACAATACAGTGGATAAATTAACGGACATCATACATGAAATTTGGGATACCGAAAGACTTCCAAGTGATTGGACTTCTGCTTTAATCCACCCCCTTCATAAGAAAGGCGATAAAGCAGATGTTAACAACTATCGAGGCATCTCCCTCCTACTGATAACTTACAAAATCCTCTCAAAAGCTCTTCAAACTAGGGCTGAAGAACAGCTAGATACAGAACTGGGCGATTATCAAGGAGGTTTTAGGAAGGGACGGTCATGTGTGGAGCAAATCATGAATCACAAATCTATCCTTTCATATCTGAAACTAAGGAGCAAGAAATTTGTAGTAACTTTCATTGATTTTAAGAAAGCTTATGACTCCATTGATCGGACTACCCTGCTTAAGATTCTAAAGGAGTTCGGCCTAGACAACAAAACCAGAGCGATCATCCAACAGACTCTCACCAACACCACTTCAAAAGTTAAGTTTAGAGGCGAGATTTCCAATGCCTTCGAGATAAGGTCAGGAGTTCGACAGGGAGATGGTCTCTCGCCTCTACTATTCAACTGCGTTCTTGAGAAAGTTATCCGTGAGTGGCGCAAAACAATGAGTGATGAAGGAGTCGAAAATGGAATCAGACTTGGTCACAAGAATAAGAATTTATCAATTGACTGTCTAGCCTTTGCGGATGACCTTGCGGTTTTTGCAGATTCGTTGGATAAGGCCAGGAAACAGATCAACCAGCTTCAAACACAAGCTGCAAAGGCGGGCCTCCTGATCTCTTTCGAGAAAACAGAATTTATTACTAACATCAAAACGGCTCCAAAACATATTGATGTGAATCATGGGAAAATCAAGCGGGTTGTGAAATTTAAGTATCTTGGGGAATGGATAGACCCTACAATGTCCGAAAACGAGGCTTTTGCGTCACGCTGGAATAAAATTGAAATAGCTTACCATCTAACTAAGAATGTGTACAACAAAAGATCTATATCCCTGAATGCAAAACTGAAGCACTACTGCACGGTCATCCGGCCAGAAGCTTTGTATGCAGCGGAATGTCTCTCCATGAATAGAAAAGGCATAATGGAAAAACTGGAGACCAAGAAAAGGAAGATATTGAGGAAAATCCTGGGTCCAGTCAAAGAACACGGCGAGTTCCGAAGACGCCACAACCACGAGTTGTACACTCACGTAGAGAAAATAACGGACGTGATGAGGAAAAGGAGGATTTCTTTTTATGGACATATAACCCGAATGAAATCAACACGGCTATCAAACAGAATTTTTGCTTTTCTCCGTGAGAAAAAGACAAAGGGGGCCTGGTTCATTGAAGTAGAGAAAGATCTGTTGGAGACTGGGATTACACGTGAAGATATCCAGGAGCGTGGTCCACTTAGGGATAAACTTCAGAAACATCGGAGTTTTCAACTTAAGCCGAAGCTAAAAACCGGAAAGGCGTGGACGACAGAGAGAAAGGTGCAATATCGATTGCGAATGAAGGAGTACTGGGCTAACATTAAAATGCAGATAAAACAGTTGACATGACGTGGTCCTTAGTTGGCCGTAACGAAGGAAGAAGAAGAAGGAGAAGAAGAAGAAGAAGAAGAAGAAGAAGACTATCGTATGGCCTCGGTGCCGGGTGCAAGCTTTGTAATTTGACACCCAGAGGGTAGCTTGCATGTCGAATTTCGTTGTTCCTTGAATCACTATGAAAGTCAAGGAGGTTGGATAATAGATATCTAAGCTCCATGGACATTATAGCGCTTTCTAGTAGAAAAATGAGGAACTTTGTGTTGGTGGAAACTCCCGAGATTAATTTTGCCATTATGAACTCGGCCTTCTGAATTCAAATGGGTTCTTTGACATGCCAACATCGTATGACATGCGTATCGTATTTTTGCCGCCTTTCAAAAATCACTTACCACGGCCAGGAGCGAAACTGCAATCTTGGGGTTAGTAGACCGGCACGCTATCCACTCACCCACCGTGGCTGAAGGCTAATGTCTTGTCGATGCAACCACACTCTTCTGTCGTTGGCGGTTCGTTTCAGTTCCATGTAATCGTCACATCCCATTCTATTCTTGATGTCTTCCAAATACTTCGTCCTAGGCCGTCCTCTTCCTTTCTTTCCCAGCATTTTCCCTTCAAGAATGTTAACGATGAAAGTGTTGTGTCTGATGAAATGTCCAATAAATTTTATTTTTCTCTTTCCCATTTCCTTCATTAATCTTCTCTCTCCTTTGACTTCCCTTGAGACTTCCAGGATGGTTTTCCATTCCATCCCGCTCGTTCTTGTCATTTTCCGCCATATCCACATTTCAGCAGCTTCAAGTCGATTCTCTTCCAATTTAACCAGAGTCCAACTTTCACTTCCATAGAGCAGTGAACTCAATACAAATAATTTTGCAATAGTACAGTATGCAACGAGGCTATAATGGCAATAATTAAGACACGAGTATTTTTATAAAACGAGCGTATGCGAGTTTTATAATTTCCATACGAGTGTCTTAATTACCATTATAGGCGAGTTGCATACGAAAGTTTATGTTCGACGATAATTAATATAACTATTTTATGATCGAACATAAATATTCAAAAATATCTGTCGAGATTTCGGCAGTTTTATGGACTGAACAGAGCGCATGGGAAGCACAGAATGCCTTGTATTTGACCATGGCCTCCTCGATTACCCTACTAGACACTAGGACAGGCAGTGAAATTTAAATTAGAAGGCCGTGGAACTCAGAGCATCTAATTATATTATTGGTCAAACAACTGTTGCTTGAGCTCTGATTGGTGGGAGAAACTGTTTCATGATGAAAAATAATGTTATAATAAGCCTCATTATAGTACAGTTTTCTGACATATAATATTCAGGGTCGAACATAATAGTACATTATGCAACGAGCCTATAATGGCAATAATTAAGACACGAGTATGTTTATAAAACGAACGTATGCGAGTTTTATAATTTCCATACGAGTGTCTTAATTACCATTACAGGCGAGTTGCATACGACTGTTTATGTTCGACGATAATTATAACTATTTTATGTTCGAACATAAATATTCCTAAATATTTGTTGAGATTTCGCCAGTTTTATGTACTGAACAGAGTGCATGGGAAGCACAGAATGCCTTGTATTTGACCATGGCCTCCTCGATTGCCCCACTATGACACTAGGCCAGGCAGTGAAATTTAAATTAGAAGGCCTTGGAACTCAGCGCAGATGCGTTGCTATCCTCACCTGATTGGTCAAAGAACTGTTTCTTGAGATCTGATTTGTGGGAGAAACTGTTTCATAATGAAAAATAGTGTTATGACCATCATTATGATACAGTTTTCTGACATATAATAGTCAGGGTCGAACATAAAGGATTTTCTTACATCTAAATTCATATGTTAGCTGGATAAAATGTCTTTCTTAGTCATAAATGCCTGTTTTGCCAATGAAATTCTTCTCTTCACTTCCATCAAGCATCTATTGTCTTCTGTGATTATACTACCGAGATAACAAAATTGTTTCACTTGTTCAATTTACAAGTCATCCATTTTTCTATTGGTTTTAATTTCTTCCATATTTTTCCGAACTACCATTACTTTCGTTTTTCGTTTGTTCACCTTTAATTTCCATAGTTTATGTGTGTGTGATAGGACTTGCAGCATTTTATTCATTTCTTTTTCGGAGTCTGCAACTATTACGATGTCATCAGCAAATCTGATACAATGTATCCTTTCCCCTTTTGCTTTTATTTCCTTTGTCTTCTCCTTTATGATCTGAATAGCTTCTTCAATGAAGACATTAAATAAATACGGAGATAGGGGATATCGTTGTCAACTCCTTTTTAGATCCTGGCCCCTTCCTCTACCTTACTGGTGTTTATTTTTGTGGTTTGATTCTTATATTTAGGTATCGAAATTATTCAGTTATTCTCATTTGTTTTCCGCTCTCTTTGATAGTTATGTGAAAAATGGTCAGGTTATTGTGCTTCAGCATGAGAAATCGAATCATGGATATGACATTATTCGACTTGTATATGGTGATCATGGACGTTTCAACGAGTAAGAGCTAAGTGCGTTTGAACTTTGCGGGACAGATGACCTCGCTGTTCCACCCAATAAAACAACAATAACTAACTGCACTTGTTGCTATGGTAACCAGGTGTATATTTTCCACGTTAAGTTGTCCACGCTAATCGCAGATAGATCCCCACCCAAAAGCACATCCATGTTTAAAACTGTTAATTCCTGATTGTCTGTCCTTTTCCTTGTCGTTGTTATCGTTCTCGTTGCTGATTTATTTAATGGCTTTGCGACATCGTATTATTCTGAGTGTGAAATCTATCTGACAACCTGCACAGTTGTGGTGGCTGTACTACAGTAGTGTTAACTCGACAAACGCACCAGATGAGGAACAGAATGGAGACGACGGGGCTGGAATAAACTTCATCTGCCGAAAGCCAGTAATGCAGGTCTCCACTGATAGCATTATGGATGTAGTGACTATGGCCGAGGAACAATTAATGATGATTGACATCACCTTTCTAATCTCATTCCGGTTGTCACAACGTGCACTGGAAATCCATTACAAAGCTAATTCCTCAATTTAAATACAGTTGAAAAACAGTGTGCTTGCTCACCTTCAACTAAAGTGATACCACCTCCGGATTATATTTTGACGATGACGTTTCAAAATGTAATTACGTACCTTTAACAGCATCCTTTTATAGCACGCGGGATAGCAATTGTAACTGAACAACAAACTATACCTTGAATGTGTGCATTTATCATATACGTTACGAATTTCATAAACAGCTGTTTTCCACTGCAAGCTCAACATGGGGTCAGAGTTAAGCCAATGCAATTTTTATGAATTGCGGATTCGTGCATTATGACGGGAAGAGATAAATGTGCTCATTAAAAAAAAGTTTTTTCATACAGAATCTTGATTTGAATTATTAACTAACTGCTGAAGCCTTTGACAGTGTGCGTCACGTTGGTAACTCATTTGACAATTGATATTTTCATTCCAGTCCGTCAACACAAAATAATTACGATTACTGTAATATGCGAAAAATAACCTGAATAAAATCACTTTATATTATGTTTCAACATAAATATTCATAAGTATCTGTCAAGATTCCGCCAGTTTCATTTACTGAACAGAACGCATGGGATGCAGAGAATAGCTTGTGTTTGTATTCGACCACGGCCTCCTGGAATACCCCACTATGACACTATCCACGCAGTGAAATTAAAAATTGGAGACCGTGGAATTCAGGGCAGGTGAGATGATATCCTTACCTAATTGGTCATACAGCTGCATCGTAATGCAAATCATGAGCTCTGATTGGTGGAGAACATTTAACACAATGAAACTTGAAGTATTATGAGCCTCATTAAGATGCAGTTTTCTGGGATATAATATTTATATTTCGCCATGGTCGAACTTAAAAATTGTTATCGACAAAAAACAAAAACCCGTCAGAAAGCTTAGTAAGTGTGGTAACTATTACTGATAAATATTAAGTATTTAAGCTCACGAAAAAGATCTATTTATATTAAAGTTACAAAACTTAAAAAAGGGGACCCCATCAACAAACAGTCTTCCTTCCACAACTAATCTATGACAGTGATACACATAAGCATTAAGCCCTAAACTACTGTAGAATTGTAAACTAATATGCGGGAATTGCCTACAATTACTCTTTTCATTGAGTCGCCAAGTTATAAAACTCGTTTAATCCACTTGTGAATAACAATCACTTTCATGAGAAACGTTTCTTTGGACATTGCCTCACGTATCTTTTGTGTTTGTTATTTTCTACGTTTTGCTTTGTGTTTTTGGTTTTGTGTTTGCTTTGTGCTTTTGCTTTTGAATTTTACTTTTTGCTTTTCATTCTTGGTTTTGTGTTTGTTTTCTGCTTTTGCTTTTTTGAATTTTGATTTTTGCATTATGTTTCTTGTTTTTTGTTTTCTGCTTTTGCTTTTGTTTTGAATTTTTCTTTTTGCTTCATCTTTTTTGTTTTGGTTTTGTGTTTGTTTTCTGCTTTTGCTGTTTTTGAATTTTGCTTTTTGTTTTGTGTTTCTTTTTTGTTTTCTACTTTTGCTTTTGTGTTTGAATTTTGCTTTTTGCTTCGTGTTTTTGTTTTTGGTTTTGTGTTTGTATTCTGGCTCCACCATTGGTTTCCTTACCTTGACGCGGTGGTGGAGCTTGCGTGGTCAAATGATCCTGAGAGCTATGCCGGCAGTAGCTTAGCTACTGGTAGGGTCTCCCAAGCCGGACAGGTCGAAGGTGATGATCCAGACTAAACGGGATACTCTGGCCCTCCAGGTTGGGGGTTGGACGTGGGGCTAACAACCCCACACCATAAAAAAGAACCTGTTACGAAACAAGGACAATTGCCTCGGAAGGACGGACTTAACAGAAGACAACCTCGGCCTGGATTACGGAAAAGAGATTTGTATATTGCGACGTGGAATGTAAAAACGATGTTGAGACCAGGAAAGATGAATGAAATAGGAGAAGAGATAACTAAATTTAATTTTGACATTGTAGCGTTACAAGAGGTAAGATGGCAAGGACAAGGAAGGATAGATAAAAGGGAATATTCACTATTGTATAGTGGTCCAAATAGCAGAACAGGACAACATGGTACAGGATTTATGGTATCCAAGTCAGTAAGGAATAGTATTATGGAATATGAAGCCATAAATGAAAGATTTTGTAAATTGCGCATGAAAGGAAGATTCAGGAACATATCCATATTGCCAGTGTATGCACCAACTGAAGAGAAAGATGAGGATGAGAAGGAAGAGTTCTATGAACAATTGGAACAGATATGCGGTGAGATACAGAGATACGATACATTGATAATAATGGGTGACTTTAACGCAAAGATTGGGAAGGTTTTGATGAGATGTGCAGGGGAACATACACTACATGATGTTAGTAACCAGAATGGCACACTACTTGGGCATTTTGCCATCAGGAACAATATGGTGATCAAAAGCACATGTTTCCCACATAAACGAATACATCTAGGTACTTGGAAGGCTCCTGATTCTACAACCGTGAATCAAATAGACCATGTGTTAATCAATGCAAGATACTCTTCGTCAATTATAGATGTGCGGAGATGTAGAGGACCAAATTGTGATTCAGATCACTATCTAGTCAAATCAGTACTTAGAGAAAAGCTGGCTAAAACGAAAACAGAAACTGAAACCTGGAAGAACAGTATAAACGTTGAAAGACTAGGAGATGAAAGAATTAAGGAGAAATATCAGAGTGAAATACAAAAGAAATTAGAAGAAGAAAAAAAGAGAGAGATGATCTCAATGAAGAGTGTAAGAAAATAGAGGAAGTAGTTAAACTGGCTGCAGAAGAAATAATCGGAAAGAGGCAGCAAACCCGGAATGAATGGTTTGATCAAGAGTGTAGGGAAGCAATAGAAGAGAAGAATAGAGCAAGAGAAAAGATGATCTTGAGAGAAACAAGAAGCAACTGTGAACATTATAGGCAACTGAGGTTGAATGCCAACAAAGTATGTAGAAGAAAGAAAAAGGAACACATAAAGAAACAATTTATAGAAATAGAAGAATTAAACCAGGGAAGTGAAGTAAGAAAATTCTATGCGGCAATTGGTAAAATGGGGAAAGGTTTCCAACCTAGGGAAAGAAGATGCAAGGATAGACAAGGGATGATACTGAATGATGAGAACAAAGTGTTAGATAGATGGTCTGAACACTTTAAGGAACTTCTAAGTGAAATTGTAGAGCCAGAAATTGAACAACATATGCAACAAAACGAGAGACAAGAAGTAATTAGATCAGAATCAGAGAATGAGATTGCAAGTATTACGAGTCCTACAGAATCAGAGAATGAGAATGCAAGTATTATGAGTCCTACAAGATTTGAAGTGGCAAATGTAATGAAGAAAATGAAAAACAACAAATCACCAGGGGAAGACAGTATAGTAGCGGAAATGATAAAATATGGAGGAGCGGCATTGGAAGATAGAATACATAAACTATTGGAAAGAATATGGGAAGAAGAGAACATGCCAGATGGATGGAGGGGAGGAATAATATGTCCTATATTTAAGAAAGGAGATAAACTAGCATGTGAGAATTACAGAGGAATTACGCTATTGAATGTTATTTACAAGATCCTATCAGGTATCCTGAAAGAAAGAATGAAGATATTTTCAGAAGAAATTCTGAGTGAATATCAGTGTGGTTTTAGACCCAACCGGAGTACAACGGATCAAATCTTTGTAATTAGGCAGATGATGGAAAAGTTTTATGAACATGATATTGACCTCCACATGCTATTTATAGATTTTAAACAAGCTTTCGATAGTGTATGTAGAGAAAGACTATATGAATTACTAGGAGAAATGAGGATACCTGGAAAGATAATCCGGCTGATAAGGATGACACTAGATAACACATGAGCACGAGTGAAAAATGGAAATAAGCTGAGTAAACCCTTTTCAATTAATATGGGTGTAAAACAAGGAGATGGATTGTCTGCAGTACTCTTTAACCTTGCACTACATAAAGCAATCAGTAAAGTGGACCAGGGAGACACTATTTTTAACAAATCAAGTCTGATCTGTGCTTATGCAGATGATGTAGTGATCATAGCAAGAGAGAAGCGTACACTGAAAAGAGTATATTTAGAATTAGAGAAAGAGGCTACAAATATTGGGTTATTAGTGAATGAGAGTAAAACTAACAGCATGGTAATGTCCTCATCTAACACAAGAAGAGCCCCGCATGATATTAAAATAGGCGATAAGACATTTGAGGGTGTGACACAATTTAAGTATCTAGGAGTACTTATTAACAACCAGTGTGATATGACAAACTGTATTAAAGATCGATTACAGGCTGGAAACAGAGCATACTATGCAAACATCAAGATGCTCAGGAATCAACTTATATCGCGAACAACCAAAATGAAGATATATAAGACAATGATAAGACCAGTAGTGACCTATGGCTCTGAAGCTTGGACATTAACTATGGATGATGAGAATACTGTGAAGTGTTTTGAAAGGAAAATACTGCGAAGAATATATGGCCCTGTTAGAGAGGAAGATGGATGGAGAATACGATATAACCATGAACTAAACGAATTGATTGGAAAACAAGATATCGTAAAGTTTATAAAGGCACAGAGAATCCAATGGTTGGGACATATAGAGAGGATGCCGGAGAACCAGATGCCCAAGAGAATGTTGAAAGGGAGGCTATTCTCCAGGAGGAGGAAAGGACGTCCTAAGAAGAGATGGTTGGATGGTGTGACTGCAGACCTCGTCGCAATTGGAGTGAGAGGATGGAGGAGCAAGGCGATGGATAGACCAACATGGAGAGCAGTTGTCCAAGAGGCCAAAACCCACCCCGGGTTGTAGCGCCATGGAGTAAGTAAGTAAGTAGTAAGTAAGTTTGTATTCTGGAAAATCAAAATAAAACAAAATAAACAAAACAAAATCAAAATAAAACAAAATAATAACAAAAACAAAATAAAACAAACCAAAACAAAAAATAAACAATTTAAAACAAAATGAAACGAAATAAAGGAAAACAAAACAATATAAAAATAAACAAAACAAATTAAAACAAATTAAAATAAAATAAAATAAAATCATAAAAAAAATATTTTACGACATGATCCTTATTCACAAGTGGATTAAACGAGTTTTGCAACTGGACGACTCATTGTTCCCTTTTTGTTTGGAACTGAACAAATTGAAAGCGGGCGATTATCATAATTACTGGACAGATAGCAAGTGGTACAATTAATTCTCCGTACATTCCGCTTGTTATTTGTCCAGTAATTGTGATAATCGCCCACTTGCAATTTGTATAGTTCCGAACAAAAAGGGAACAAATATAGAACCCATAGGTTTGTTTTTGTCACAGCTGGGGGCGATTGTATTGCAAGAAATCCAAAACCCACGATATTAGCGAACCAATTAGTTTTTAATAGTTTGCTCTCTCGTTCCCTCAGTAGTGAGCATCCTCATCTCCATACGGACGACCATGCAATCTCACTCCTCCTTATCGATGTAGTACCAATCGCATCGCCCGTGAGTTGGTTGGTTCCTCAGTTTAGGAGCTGCGACAACGTGGTCACGTAGCCCCGTGTACTTGGGGAGTGAGTAGAATTTGTCTGATAACTGGTGATAATTGTAATGGCTGTGTTAGTTTGTGTTATCTGTGATTCAGCGATCAATTTTCAATCAGTTACTACTTTTGCTACCAAATGCTACCATCCACGACACCTAGTTGTGAACTTGGGTACTAGATGCCATCGCAAACAGCACCTGGCTGCGAACGTTGGAACTAATATAGCGTTATCAAATCTAACCTACACATTTTAGCGTCACACAAGTATAGTTAGTTAAAGATTCTTTTACACGCCATAAATCTATGACATTGGGCGCCGTCTTTACTTCCGCTCCGAAGGAAGGCATACTGAAGGAGTTTTAACGCTCTTAAAACAATCTGACGACTTCGGCCGGGTTTGACCCCGCGATCTTGGGCATAAAAGATCAGCATGCTACGAACTACGCCACCGAAGCCGCCTCACCCGTGAGAAGGATGATCAGTTATTTGCCTTAAGCGTATTGGAGCTTAACTACAATCTTTCTGCATTTTATGATTATTGGTGGTTTCCCAAATGAGAGTTATAATTCAATAGAATTCCTTCGATTTTTCATCAATTTGCCAGTGATTTTCACTGACAATTGTTGAAATCCTTCTGAATTTTCATTTTGTTCGACAATTGGGATGCTGTGATGGTTCCTCACTTTATTCCACGGCCGCCTTCTTCACAATCCTCACCAAAATAACAAATAGAAACACACTCCTATAGACACCGTAATAACACACAGGTTATCAGACAAATTGTGCACATCCAAGTACACGGGGTCAAATGACCACGATACCTAAGCCTCTCAGGTGAGACAACCATAACAATGTTACTGCGGAGACTCAGGTTCGATTCGCGATTGTGCCAAGAAATTTATTCTCGTCTGAGAGCTGGAACGGGGTACACTCAGACGCGTGAAGCAAAACTGAGAAGAGGCGGGTTCGATTCCTACCTCAGCCAACCTGGAAGTGGTTTTCCATGGTTTCCCACTTTTACTATAGACAAATTCTTGGATGTTACCTAACTTAAGACCACAGCCGCTTCCTACCCGAAGCCTAACTCAATTGCAAATACACACACTGGTACAGACATCGCAGTGGCATAGGTTATCGAACAAATTCTTCACAAACGGGGCTACAACACTACGGTGTCAGAAATCCCCTAAAATAAAAAACAACAACAACAACAACAACAACAACAAAAACAACGATGTTTTGATTTTCAGTTTGGATGTTGATGAGTAGACAGTGCTCGAAATATGTGCGGAAAGTTCAAGTTTTGACATGGGTGAGGATTGAGAGTTAAAGATAGTTATAAAAAGGTAACCAAAACAAACAGAAAAGAAATAAGAATATGATAATATCTTATATATAAAAGTGAAAGTCTGTATGTGGGTATGTATGTATGTATGTGGGTCTGTTCCGTATACAAATCTACACCGTACCACCAATCTCAACCAAATTTTGCATACATATAGTTTAGGATCCAGAAGGAACCGCTGGCTACATGAATTTTCGATAGTCTTTCTCATTCTTCTGATTTCGGCCCTTTTGCACTCAAGCACAGGCTAATCAAATCATAAAATATACTCATGAAGGAATGGCAAGCCAGATAGTTTCCATGGCAACATAGCTCAAGTCGAGACACGGCCGACTGGATGCCAGTTCTGCTCTGCACTACCGGTATAGAAAAAGAGGATCTTTACTTGAAATCCCGTTAGTTACTCACCTACTCACACAGCACTGTCAACCGAGTTTAGCATAACAAAGACTTGACACTATCATCTACTATATATATTTGTGAAATACCACTCACTCATTCATTCATCACGAAATCTCAGAAACCACCGACGGATTGGAATGAAATTTGGTATGCAGCTTCCCAAAGGGCCGCAAATGCCCCCTAAGATAGGATTTTTGGATATTCAGGTTCTAAAGGGGTGTTAAGGGGGTTGACCTGCATTTCATTGAATTTCAATATCTCCCGATTGGTTTCATTGGGGGATGTGATACTCGGCACGTAAACTCATCATTAAAAATAAGAAGACACGAGTCTGAGGGTTTTTCGATGTGGTGTATATTATGAGGTGAAAGGGGTGAAAAGTGGGGATGGAAAGATTCCTAACGGAGCGTGTATCTCTTAAACGAC
Organism: Meconema thalassinum; assembly: GCA_946902985.2. Taxonomy (NCBI): domain Eukaryota; kingdom Metazoa; phylum Arthropoda; class Insecta; order Orthoptera; family Tettigoniidae; genus Meconema; species Meconema thalassinum. The sequence goes on from OX336388.2 coordinate 589,634,737, forward strand.
ATAGGTGAGGAGTTTGAAACTCAGCGGAAAACAATCAGCATACAAAATACGTAAATATGTGTTTGACCGTTTATTCATAAATCCAATTTAAGGGGCCCATGGGGAGGGGTGAAATTCTGGGGGGGGGGACAGGAAGAAAGTGTCCTAACTGATTGACTGACTCACTCACTCATCAAACTCAGGGGGGAAAAACTGCTTTAAAGTAAGTAAATAGCTGTTCGACAGTTTTTTTTATTAAATCAAATTTAAGGGGTTCATGGGGAGGGGTGAAATTCTGAAAAAAGAAAATTGAAAGATAATGTCCTGCCTGACTCACTCACTCACTCACTCACACACTCATCATCGCCCAGCCAAAATTATTGAAGTTAGAAACATGACAGTTTGGGGATATGTTCATTGTATGTCAAAACCGTCTACTAAGGGAGGATTTTCGGATATTCAGGTTCTGAAGGGGTCTTAAGGGGGTTAAACCTGCATTCCATTGAATAACAATATCTCCCGATTGGTTTCATTGGGGGATATGATACACGACATATAAACTCATCATTAAAAAGGAAGAAGACACGTCTCTGAGGGGTTTTCGATGTGGTGTATATTATAAGGTGAAAGGGGTGAAAAGTAAGAATTGAAAGATTCCTAACGGAGCGTGTATCTCTTAAACGACATAGGCGAGGAGTTTGAAACTCAGCGGAAAAAATCAGCAAAAAAAAAAAAAAAGTAAATATGTGTTTGACCGTTTTTTTCATAAATCCAATTTAAGGGGCCCATGGGGAGGGGTGAAATTCTGGGGGGAGGGGGGGAAACAGGAAATAAAGTGTCCTAACTGATTGACTGACTGACTCACTCATCAAACTCAGGGGGGAGGGGGAACTGCTTTAAAGTAAGTTAATAGCTGTTCGACAGTTTTTTTGATCAATCATATTGAAGGGGTTCATCGGGAGGGATGAAATTCTGAAGGAAAAAATGAAAGAAAATGTCCTGACTCATTCACTCATGATCGCCCAGTCAAAAATATTGAAGTTGGAACCATGGCATTCTGGGGATATGTTCGTTGTATCTCAAAACCGTACACTAAGGGAGGATTTTTGGATATTCAGGCTCTAAAGGGGTCTTAAGGGGGTTAAACCTGCATTTCATTGAATAACAATATCTCACGAGTGGTTTCATCTGTGGATGTGATACTCGGCATATAAACTAATCATTAAAAATAAGCAGACATGTGTCTAAGGGTTTTTCGATGTGGTGTATTATTATGAGGTGAAAGGGGTGAAAATTGGGGGTTGAAGGATTCCTAACGGAGCGTGTAGGCCTATCTCTTAAACGACATAGGCGAGAAATTTGAAACTCAGCGAAAAAAAATCAGCTAAAAAATTAAGTAAATCGGTGTTCGACCGTTTTTTCATAAATTAATTTAAAGGTCCAATGGGGTGGGGTGAAATTCTGGGGGGGAAAAGGAGAGAAAGTGTCCTGACTGACTGACTAACTCACTCATCAAACTCAGGGGAAACAGACAGCTAAAAAAATAACTTAATAGGTGTTCAAGCGTTATTTCATCAATCCAATTTAAGGGGCCCATGGGGAGGGGTGTAATTCTGGTAAAAATAATTGAAAGAAAATGTCCTGTCTGACTCACTCACTCATCGCGCCCAGCGAAAACTATTAATGTTGGAAAAATGAAATTTTGGGAATATGTTCGCTGTATGTCAAAACGTCAACTAAAGAATGATTTTTATTTATTCGGGTTTTAAAGAGATGTTAAGGGGGTAAACGTGCATTTCATTGAATAACGATATCTCATGAGTTGTTTCTTTGGGGACGTGATATTCGGTATATAAACTAATCATTAAAAATAATCAGACATATATCTAAAGGTTTATCGATGTCGTGTATATTATGAGGTGAAAGGGGTGAAAATTGGGGATTGAGGGATTCTTAACGGAGCGTGTATCTCTTAAACGACATAGGCGAGAAGTTTGAAATTCGGCGGGATAAAACAGCTTAAAATACAAGTAAATATGTGTTCGACCGTTTTTTCATAAATCCAATTTAAGGGGCCCTTGGAGAGGGGTGAAATTCTGGGGTGATAAAACAGGAAAGAAAGTGTCCTAACTGATTGACTCACTTACTCACTCATCAAACTCAGGGGGAAATCAGCTTTAAATAAGTAAATAGGTGTTCGACCATTTGTTTCATAAATCCAATTTAAGGGGTTCATGTGGAGGGGTGAAATTATCATATATAAATGAAATAAAATGTCCTGACTGACTCACTCACTCATCATCGCCCAGCCAAAATTATTGAAGTTGGAAACATGAAATTTTGGGGATATGTTCGTTTTATGTCGAAAACATCCACTAAGGTAAGAGTTTTGAATATTCAGGTTCTAAATAGGTGTTAAGGGGGTAAACGTGCATTTCATTGAATAACAATATCTCACGAGTGGTTTCATTTGGGGATTGATACTTGGCATATATACTAATCATTAAAAATAAGCTGACACATGTCTAATGGTTTTTCGATATAGTGTATATTATGAGGTGAAAGGGATGAAAAGTGGGGGTTGAAAGATTCTTAATGGAGCGTGTATCTCTTAAACGACATAGGCGAGGAGTTTGAAACTCGGAGGAAATCAATCAGCTTAAAAATAAATAAATAAATAAATAAATAAATAAATAAATAAATAAAATAAATAGGTGTTCGACCGTCTTTTCAAAAATCCAATTTAAGGGGCCTATGGGGAGGGGTGAAATTCTGGAAGAAAAACGTCCACTAAGGAAGGATTTTTGGATGTTCGCTCTCATCGACCAACCAAAACTATTAATGTTAGAAGAGTGATATTTTGAGGATATGTTTGTCGTGTGTCGAAAAGATCTACTAAGGAGGGATTTTTGGATATTCAGGTTCTAAAGGGGTGTTAATGGGGTTAAACCTGCATTTCATTGAATAACAATATGACACGACTATGACGCGAGCGAAGCGAGACTAAAAATGAGATGGTGTGTGTGTGTCTGTGTATTACTCAATCACGCAAGTACCACTGGTCCGATTTACATGAATTTTACATGGAAGTAGCAGATTTACCTGGTTAACATACAGGTTACTTTTGATTTCAATACTTTGCACTTTTAAAGATGGCGACCATTTTAGTGACGTCACTCTACCCTTTGGTTTTAAACTTTCATATTTCCATTTCAAATAAAAAGAGAACGCTAAGAAATAGCAAACTTTTGATGGCATGTACGAGGTTAAAAATTGCATTTTCTATCCGAAATGTATCTCCAACCGTTAGCGAGTAAAACCTAAATGTGTGCTATAAAACACGGTCAAGGCAGAGCGGTGTAGTTGGACAAAATGTTCCATCCTTAATCTCCCTCTGCGCAGCACCTCGCCTATCCCCTGTTTTAACTGTCACCTTCACATTTTGATTTATTTACGACCCGTAGCGAAGCACGGGTACTTCAGCTAGTTATATATAAAAGTGAAAGTCTGTATGTATGTATGTGGGTGGGTCTGTTCCGTATACAAATCTACACCGTTCCACCCATCTCAACCAAATTTTGCATACACATAGTTTAGGACCATGGCTACATGGATTTTCGATAGTCTTTCTCATTCTTCTGATTTCGACCCTTTTGCACTCAAGCACAGCCTAATCAAATCATAAAATATACTCATGAAGAAATGGCAAGGCAGATAGTTTCCATGGCAACATAGCTCAAGTCGAGACACGGCCGACTGGATGCCATTCGCGCTCCGCACTACCGGTATAGAAAATGAGGATCTTTACTTGAAATCCCGATAGTTACTCAACTACTCACACAGCTCTGTCAACCGGGTATAGCATAACAAAGACTTGACACCATCTTCTACTATATATTTGTCAAATACCACTCACTCACTCATTCATTCATCACGAAATCTCAGAAACCACCGAACGGATTGGAATGAAATTTGGTATGCAGCTTCCTCAAGGGACGCAAATGCCCACTAAGAGAGGATTTTTGCATATTCAGGTTCCAAAGGGGTGTTAAGGGGGTAGACCTGCATTTCATTGAATAGCAATATCTCCCGATTGGTTTCATTGGGGGATGTGATACTCGGCATATAAACTAATCATTAAAAATAAGAATACATGTGTCTGAGGGTTTTTCGATGTGGTGTAAATTATGAGGTGAAAGGGGTGAAAAGTGGGGATTAAAAGATTCCTAACGGAGCGTGTATCTCTTAAATGACATAGGCGAGGAGTTTGAAACTCAGCGAAAAAAATCAACATAAAAAAGAAGTAAATATGTGTTTGACCTGTTTTTCATAAATCCAATTTATGGGGCCCACGGGGAGGGGTGAAATTCTGGGAGGGAGGGGGGGGGGGGAACAGGAAAGAAAGTGACCTAACTGATTGACTGACTCACTCACTCATCAAACTCAGGGGAAAAGTAAGTAAGTAAGTAAATAGCTGTTAGACAGTTTTTTTTTCATAATTCAAATTTAAGGGGTTCATGGGGAGGGGTGAATTTCTGAAAAAAGAAAATTGAAAGAAAATGTCCTGACTCACTCACTCACTCATCACCGCCCAGCCAAAATTATTGAAGTTAGAAACATGACAGTTTGGGGATATATTCATTGTTTGTCAAAACCGCCTACTAAGGGAGGATTTTCGGATATTCAGGTTCTAAAAGGGGTCTTAAGGGGGTTAAACCTGCATTTCATTGAATTACAATATCTCCCGATTGGTTTCATTGGGGGATGTGATACACGGCATATAAACTCATCATTAAAAAGTAAGAAGACACGTGTCTGAGGGTTTTTCGATGTGGTGTATATTATGAGGTGAAAGGGGTGAAAAGTGGGGATTGAAAGATTCCTAACGGAGCGTGTATCTCTTAAACGACATAGGTGAGGAGTTTGAAACTCAGCGGAAAAAAATCAGGATAAAAATAAGTAAATATGTGTTTGACCGTTTTTCATAAATCCAATTTAAGGGTCCCATGGGGAGGGGTGAAATTCTGGGAGGGGTGGGGGGCAGAAATGAAAGTGTCCTAACTGATTGATTGATTGACTCACTCATCAAACTTAGGGGGGAAAACTGCTTTAAAGAAAGTAAATAGCTTTTCGACAGTTTTTTTTTGCTGTATATGTTGTATATGCCTTGTTATGGTTCCAGTTTCTTCAAGCATGACATGTCTAAACATTTTTGCAGTATACGTACACGGGGATAAGATAGACAACACTGTTCAAACAAAAAGGTCATCCTGAAAAGTATTGTTTGCCAACACATAATCGGTAGATTGTGAGGTTTGAAGCATTTTTCAGTGTTGCCTAAGTAAACAAAAGTTCGGTGCTTTTCAGTCTGTCAACACGAAAGTACCCAAATAGAGCTGGGTTATGCCCTAATCCTGAAATAAATAACATGAGATTAATAAATACACTAGGATGACCAGTTTCGATCGTCAAGCGATTATCATCAGATCCATTACACTTAGGCTATAGCATCTATGTTTGAGAATACAGTTGAAAAATATATACAATATGTACAATTATTTAGTTGCAGTGTTGGTAATGCAACTGTCGGTGTATGCTAAATGTAGTATATCTAATGTTAGGTGAACTTCTAAAATGGGGTGATTATATGGTTATACAAAATCAACTATGGTTATACTGTAATAATACAGGCTGATACTTATCCGGTTGTCTCCCTAACTGGAACTTCAAGCAGTTTCGTATTCACTCTGGCACCACTTATGGTGGATTTTTATCACCAATTTAGAAGTTCACCTAACAATAGATATATTACATTTAGCATACACCGCCAGTTGCATTACGAACACTGCAACGAAATAATTGTACATATTGTATATATTTTTCACCTGTATTCTCAAACATAGATGTTATAGCCTAAGTGTAATGGATCTGATGATGATCGCTTGACGATCGAAACTGGTCATCCTAGTGTATTTATTAATCTCATGTAATTTATTTCAGGATTAGGGCATAACCCAGCTCTATTTGGGCACATTCGTGTTGACAGACTGAAAAGCACCAAACGTTTGTTTGACATATCGGTAGAGTAAGTCGAAGGCGATCCCTCTCATCTTTCCCTTTCCTATCTGCCTCTCCTGGTCCTACTTATTTCCAAGTCCCTCAATTCTCATTTTTCGAAGATTGAGGCCAGTTCGTTCCCCTATCTTTTATTTCCCTTATTCCTTCTTTTTACTCAATTTCTTCTCCTAGCCCGTAAGTTAGTTGTAATTTGTAGTTATTTACAGTGATCCACACCCCTCACGAGAAGAAACGATCTCGCATGACCTCTCCTCCTGAGTTATTATCAGCTGTGTGTTCGACTTGAAGTTTCGTTTTATGAACCACTTAACCGGCCGGCCGGCTGGCTGGCTAGCGCTCCGTGACATATGGTGCTGCGTGACTTGAACCATTACGATTGTATTCCAGATATGGTTATATTGTGTTTTCTGGCATTTCACCCTTCTTTTACTCTACTCCGTCTGTCTCCAAGTGTAATACTTTGGCATTCAAGGAGAACAGAATGTATAGTATACTGTACTCCTACATACAGGATATATCAAAAGCCATACCAGGCCCTAAAGGAAGTGGGGTTAGTGTAGCTCTAACAATTCTGGTGCACCCTGGATAGTGCAACATCCTCAAGGGCTCACAGCTTGTGAGTTTGGGAGTTGGTGATCCCACGGGAATCCCGAGCTGGATCCGGTTTTCCCTCTTTTCTCAGTAACTCTGGGGCGAACCCTCTCCTCTTTCCCTTTCCTATCTGCCTCTCGTTGTTGTTTGAGTCTTCAGACTTTTGGTTTGATGCAGACCTCCATGCCTCCCTGTCCTGAGCTAATCGTTTCATCTCTACATAGCTACCACTCCCTACATCCGAGGTAATATGTTTAACATATTCCAACCCTGGTCTAACCCTACAGTTCTTGTCCTCGACCGTTCCTTCAACAAATAAGCTTGCTATTCCTGGGTGTCTTAGTATGTGTCCTACCAACCTATCCCTTATCCTCATTAGCAGTCGCCAGGAACATCTCTCATTTCACACTCGCATTAATACATCTTCATTTGTAACCCTATCTACCCATCTGATCTTCATCATTCTCCTGTAACACCACATTTCAAACGCTTCAATTCTCCTCTTTTCTGCTGCACCAATAGTCCCAAGTTTCACTTCCATAGAGTGACACGCTCTAGATAAAGTTTTCAAAAATGACTTCCTAATACTTAAATCTATATTCGATGTCAACCGATTCCTTTTCTGAAGAAATGCTTTCCTTGCCTGAGCTTACCTACTTTTTATATCCTCTTTGCTTCGTCCATCACTGGTTATTTTGATTCCTAGTAACAGAAGTCTCTTATCTCCTTAAGCTTTTCACTTGCTAATTTGATGTCCACAGGGGTTTCTGATTTCTTTCGGCAACATTCCAATATTGTATCTATAGTACTGTAAATTTCCTGCCTCTCCTGGTCCTACTTATTTCCAAGTCCCTCAATTCTCATTTTTCGAAGGTTGTGGGCCAGTTCTTTTCCCTATCATTTATTTCACTTATTCCTTCTCTTTTCGCAATTTCTTCTCCGTAAATTAGTTATAAGTTGTAGTTAGTTCCAGTGTCCATTTCATCATCATTTCTAATTTTCACCCAAACCATTAGGGGCTGATAACCTCATTGTTAGGTCCCTTTAAACAACCATTATGAGCATCATCATCATCATCATCACCTGTTGTCAGATATCGTTGACTGTGATTCCGAAACAAATATCAAAAGCACACTGCAGGACCAATGTCAATCAACTGAAAGGTATTCACAGTCCAATCATCCACCTTTCACATATTTGAAAGTCATGTCTATCCACAATCCTATCAGAACACAGATATCAGGGACCACCATTTGATTAACTAGAACCATATCCATACGTTCTTCAATCTGTCGTTGCTAATGAATTGCATTTTATTAGCATTTCTATGACTATAAAGTAGAGCACAATCATGCATCATTCATAGATGTAACAATATACCCTCGGTTCATTGAGATTAGGTTGATGTTGATGGATTTAGGGTGCTTTGCGACATCTTGGTCATGTATCCCCGTGTACTTGGGGGTGTGTAGAATTTGTCTGATAGCCTGTGTTACTGTGATGACTGCATTAGTGTGTGCAGCTGTAATTCAGATGAGGATTGGGAAGGAAGCCACCGTGGCCTTCAGCCAGGAACTATCCCGGCATTCGCCTGGAGTAGAAGTGGGAAATCACGTCCAGGATGGTTGAGGTGAGAATCGAACCCGCCTCTTCTCTGTTTTGCCTCATGGGGCTGAGTGTACCCCGTTCGAGACCTCAGTCCAGAAATAAATATCTTGGCTGAGCCGGGAATGGAACCCGGGCTCCCGAGGTGACAGCCAAGAGTGCTAGCCACAAAGCAATGAGGCGGACTCATTGAGAATAGTCGCCCTAAATTCTCACAAACGGGGCATTAGAAACTTGCTCATTAATTTCGTGAGCCAGGGACATCTTGGTTATCAATCCCTGTTTATCAGACTATGTGTTGGATTTGACTGATAGCCTGTGTTTCTGTGGTGAATGTAGTAAAATAATACCAAGAATTTAAGACATATTTAGTCATTCACTCACTTACTTATTTACGGAGCCGTGGTGGTGCAGTGGTCAAGCTGTTTCCCTTTCGCCAAGGTAGACCGAGTTTGATTCCCGATCGATGTATGTGAGATTTTCTAAGTGAAATGCCATGTTCTGTGGTTCAGATACCACGTAAGAAGGAAGTACCGTAGCTCATGATCGCTAGATTGTTTGTTGTTTGATTCTTCAGTCTTTTGATGGTTTGATGCAGCGCTCCACGCCTCCCTGTCCTGGGCTAATCGCTTCATCTCTACATAGCTACCACACCTTACATCTTACATATTCTCACCTTGTGTACACCTACAGTTCCTATCCTCAACCCTTCCTTCCATAACTAAGTTTACTATATTCCTGGGTGTCTTACTAGCCTACGTGTCCTACCAACCTATCCCTTCCCTTCATTAGCAGTCGCCAGAAACATCTCTCCTTTCCTAATCGTCTTAATACATCTCCATTTGTAAGCCTATCTACGCATCTGATCTTCATCTTTCACCTGTAACACCACATTTCAAACGCTTCTATTATCCTCTTTTCTGCTGCGCCAACAGTCCAAGTTTCACTTCCATAGAGCGTCACGTTCCAGAGAGGGACTTTCAAAAATGACTTCCAATACCTAAATCAACATTTAATGTAAACAAAGTTATTTTCTGTAGATATGCTTTCCTTGCCTGAGCCAACCTACTCCTTATATCCTCTTTGCTTCGTCCATCAATGTTTATTTTGATTCCTAAGTAGCAGAAATCTCCTACTTCCTGTAGCTTCTCACCTGCCAATTTGAAGCGAGATTAACGGTGACGTAAAACTACGAGCTTCCTCCCCTTTCTTACCGACAGACCGACTCACTCACTTACTGTAACTTGTCAGATTTGTAGTGGATGATAGTGGCTATTGACCTTTAAGATTACTTGTCAGGTTGGTGTTCTCACTTAAATGAGGGTTTTAAATACTTAGCTGATTATTTGCGGGGCTGGCTGTGTGGCTGAGCGATAATGTTCTCGCCTGCTGTATCCAAGGTTGCAGAATCGAATCCTGGCGCAGTCATATGGGATTTGAGGGTGCGCAAATGTGAGGGAGACGTACCAGTAGATTTCCCGCACGTTTAAGATCCCCTTCGGGGCAAATTTCCGGCACCCCGGCGTCTCTAAAAGCCGCGTTAGTAAAAAGGTACGTAAAACAAATAACTTTATTATTACTACTTTATTATGATTATTTGTGCGACGTGGAGTTCTTTCTCGGCCAGCTTCTGTTAAAACATCAATGTCCAATTTGAACAGCTAGGGTATTTTCCTTTTAGGGCTTGCTCCTTGTTATCTCACCCATTTAGCCTGACGTTACATTCCTAAGTGTCACTGCTCGTCTCACTTGCCGGATATTTCTGTCTGGGCGAGATCTAGATCCGCCTGACACCCTGAAGTATTAAAGACCAATCTAGCTCCCACCACGCAAAAAATAAACAGTCCTCTATAAGCGCAAACGGTTTTATTGGGAACGTCTTGAACTCTTTAATTCTGCCATGTATCAGCCTTGGTTTACTGGAGACATGGTACTTAGGACATCTTATTTCAATAACATGGAATAATAAACCACAAATTTAAACAAGAAGTTCCGTGACGAACTATAGAGCCTACTTTTCATGCTAATGATTATTCTACAATATATGAACCTATCTAGAATAATGACGAAATTAAGTTGGTAATATCGAAATGTCTAATTAGTTCGAAATATTCCTGGTATAATGTAGCCTAAGAGAGCACTACAGTTGGCAGTCCTGGTGACTGAATATATTCTTAGTTCCATCTCTTAAGGTACAGAATACAAAATTTGGTTGAAGTCCAATGTACGTTACATGCAGTTAGACATTGGATCTATCAGCACGCGTAAAAGCATGTTGGCAACAATGCCATGCGTGTGCTGGTTATAAATAATTTTTTAGTATAGAAGTTACATGTATTTTAAAATTGGACCTATCTGCAAGCATAGAATCATGTTGGCAGCACTGACTTATATTAATTACTCCAAATTAATCTAGAGTGTGAGGTGCTTGCTATACGTGTGCAAAGTATAGAGCTGTTGGCTAGCATAATTTCTGATATATTGATATTAGGGTAAACAAATAAAGACAGCATTTATTAACATTTGGCAGCCCTGATTGCTCTTAAGAATACGTATAGTCATATCTGTTATGTTAAACATAGCACATACGAAATTTGGTGAAATCCAACTGATAGTATAGAAGTTACATGTATTTAAAATTGGTCCTATCAGCAGGCTTAGAATCATGTTGGTAGAATTGAAGTATATAAGTTACTCTAAATTAATCTAAAATGTCAGGTACTATACGTGTGCATAGTTTAAAGCTGTCAGCTTGCTTACTTTCAGATATATTGGTATTTGGATGAAGAAAATAGAGAGAGAAATTATTAACAGTTGGCAACCCTGGTGGCTCTTAAGAATACACGCAGTGATATATGTTTATGTACACATAGCACATACGAAATTTGGTTGAAATCCAATTGATAGTGTAGAAGTTATTTGCATTTAAAATTTGGACCTATCAGCAGGCTTATAATCATTTTGGCAACACTGCCATGTACGGCCTCCTGTAAATTAAACTGCAATATTATTATCTATACGTGTGCCAATTTTGAAATAGCTCCCATTCATACCTTCCAAGATATCCAACATGGAGCTCAAATTTCTAGTGCGTTTTTTCAGCAGTTGGTAGCACTGACATCATTTTCAAATATGGACGTGAAATATTCCGGTATACATCTTTACTCATACTAAATTTGGTTTCGATTGCTGCAGCCGTTTAGGAGTTGATAGGGGGACACACACACACATACATTTTCCCGGATCGATCTCATAAGTCTACTTTTTCGTCATTTTTGCAAAATGTGAAAAGTAGGCTAAAAATATCATACATGATTCGTACCCCAGCTACACGGGTGAAAGCCAAGCATTTAGACCACTGTATTAAAGTCGAAAGTCTGCCTAAACCGTTTGTTGTTGTTATTTCTTACGTGGGATAATGTCAAGTAGCGTGAAGAGAGGGAACAGCACCCATTAAAATGTGGGTACAATAATGTTGAGCGACTAAAAATCATTTAGGTGTGGTTTACTAAGGCAACACTGAAAAAAGTTACCAACACTATGACATTAAGGATTAATATTATTACAAAACAGTTTCACCGATATTCACATGAGAGGCATGCTACAGTACACGATGACTATACCAAAGTCTCTGCATGTCTTAACACAAAATGTTACATTTACGTGAATTTTATAGCCTAGCGGAATTCAAGAAAATTGGACACTTTATAAAACTTAATAACTTTTGATAACTTAAGGGACTCCTATGCTAATTAAATTGGGCAAAATATTTCAAGTGAACCAATTTAAATATTTTGGAGAAATTATTCAGCCCTCTGGTTTAAACCACGAAGCATATAATGAAAGAAAGTCCAAATTACAGAAAGCTTACTTGGAACAGATAGCCTACAATAAAGAATCAATATCTCGGAAAGCAAAACTTAGACACTATTATACAGTAATCAGATGTATGCGTCAGAAACTTTAATCATTGGAGGCGGATCTTTAACCAAAGACAGAGAAACAAGAAAGGAAAATGTTACGAAACATTTTTGGCCCATTTTGTATAGAGGGAATATGGAGGAAAAAATCATCCCAGGAAACATATAGTCAATCTGAAAAAATCTCTCACACTTTTCGGAAGAGACGATTGAAATTTTATGGACGCATTATCAGAATGAACAATAACAGACTAACTAAAACAATTCTCAACCGGGCCCTTTCATTAAAAATCCAAAAAATTGGAACAGATCTCCGGGAAATGAACATCTCAGAAGACATTGTACGGGACAGATGAAAATTCGGAACCAAAATTGATAATTACTAATTAGGATACAAACCCAAAACCAGAGGCAGTATTACTTGAACAGAAGAACGAAGGAAGACGCTCAGTGAGAGAATGAAGAGAATTTGTGAGAAAAAGAAGACCTACACATTGGTTAAGCAGGTTAGATCGTGCTCCGGAGTAGGGCATAACGATGTAAAAGGGACTCTGGATATCCAAATCTTCTACGTTCCTAAAATGTTGTTTGTGTTCGACCATGGCGAAATATAAATATTATATGTCAGAAAACTGCACTATAATGAGGCTCTACACGTTTTCATTATGACACAGTTTCTCCCACCAATCAGAGCTCAAGAAACAGTTGTGTGACCAATTAGGTAATAGGAGAGCTTCGCACCTGGGCTGACTTCCACGGCCTTCTATTTTAAATTTCACTGCGTGGCTAGCGCCATAGTGGGGTATTCGAGGAGGCCATGATATTCCCTGCGTCCCATGCGCTCTGTTCAGTACATAAAACTGGCGAAATCTCGACAGATATATGGATATGTTCGAACATAAATTAGTTATATTATCGTCCAACATAAACAGTCTTATGCAACTCGCCTTTAATGGTAATTAAGACACACGTATGGAAAGTATAAGACTAGCTTCGCTCGTTTTATAAACGTACTCGTGTCTTAATTATTGGCATTACAGGCTTGTTGCATATTGTACTATTTGGCGCCATATATCTTACGAAAATCGTGGGTCCAATTAGTAAACTCATCGAAGTACATTTTTAACCTATTTTCATTTATGAAAGAATAGGGTTATGAGATCACCTTTCGTCCGTGTGTGTGTGTGTGTGTGTGTGTGTGTGTCCAATAAGATCAAAACGACCGAAGCGATTTCAATGAAACTCAAAGGATTGGAACGGAGTACACGCAGGCTCGTGAGGAACAAGTAGTTCTGTGAAGAACTATACAGCCTATTTTCATATACCCTACTTACGTTAATTGCCTTTATCAACATACAAAACTTCAGTTTGATTGCTGTAATAGATTCATAGCATTGAGACCGATTAAATATAGCAGATGGTCGCCATGTTGGATTTTTATATATGTACGTCTTAGAGTTATGTACTGTTACATGAAGATTATTGTGTACGAGTAGTATGCAAACTTCAATCGCATGATTAGGACACGAGAAGTAAAAACGAGATTTTAAAATTTCGCTCGGCTGCTATCTTGTGGTTATGGAAACAATTGAAAAAAAAAAATAGATGCCAATGGATTAACATTTGTATAAGGATTTACTGTACCAAGTGTCACTGCACTCGAATGGTTAAATTGCGAGAAACGACCATGTGAATATTTATACTTCGCGTCGCCGCCATGTTGGATTTGTGATCACCAGGTTATTGAAAGTCCTATAGGTGAACTTATGTTCTTAGCCCCTATGTCCTATGAACATTAAAACATTCAGTTTGATTGCTATAATAGATTCGTACGTATTGAGATCCATCAAAATATTTTGGAGGGTCGCCATGTTGGATTGTTATATGTATAGACCATAGAGTCATGTACCATTAAAGGAAAATTATTGCGTAGGTTCATTATTCAAACTTTCTCTTCGATCGCATGATTACGATACAAGAAATAAAAAGTTAATTTCAAAATTCGCACAGCCGCCATCTTGAGGCTTTGTAAACAATTGAACTAAATTAGATACCAGTGCATTACAATGTGTATAAACATTTCCTGTACCAAGTGTCATTGCGTTTGGATCATTAAATCGCGAGAAAGGTCGATTTAAAATTTTCAAATTCCCTTGGCCGCCACATTCGTTCTGTAGTTAACCGGTTTTTAAAAGTCTTATAGATGAACTTCTAGTGGTGCCCTCTACCTCCGTACAAAATTTCAGGGTGATACCGCTAATAGTTTCAGAGATGTAGAATGCCGGTGAAATATTTCGCACAGCCTCCATCTTGAGATTATGTAAACAATTGAACGAAGTAAGATGTCGGTGCATTACAATATGTATAAACATATACCGTACCAAGTTCTATTGCGTGTGAATGGTTAAATTGCGAGAAACGTCTATTTAAAGTCGCAAATTCGCTTGGCCGCCATGCTGGTTTTGTAGTAACCAAGTTTTCGAAAGTCACATAGGTGAACTTCTAGTAGTTCCCTTTTATCACCATAAAATATTCCAAGGTGATATCGTTAATAGTTTCGGAGATATTGAATGCTGGTGAAATATTTCGCACAGCCGCCATGTTGGATTGGTGAGATGTAACACAATTTGAAGGGCACGGTAGGGGTTGTCTGGAATAATGCTATGAACTTACCGAGTTTCATTGCAAACGCTGCAGCCGTTTAGAAGTTATTTGGGGGGACACACACCATCACACACACATCACACACACCATCACACACGCACACACAGACAGACACACGGACAAAATGTGATCTCATAAGCCTATTTTTTCATAAATGAAATTAGGATAAAAACTGAGAAGAGGCGGTTTCGATTCCCACCGCAGCCATCCAAGAAGTGGTTTTCCGTGTGGTTTCCCCACTTTCACTCCAGGCGAATGCTGGGATGGTTCCTAACTTAAGGCCAAGGCCGCCTCCTTCCCAATCCTATCTTCAATTCACACCGTAGACACACACTAGTACAGCCAACACAATAACACGGGTTAACACACAAATTATACACGGGGCTATACGACTACGATGTCACAGTCCCTAAAATACAACAGCAACAAAAATTCTTAAGTGTGTGTTACGTCTACTTGTCAGTGTTAAGTCTACGGGCTAGGATGAGATATCTTCTGAATACACACGAAGTAGACAAATGTATTCTTGTTGCAGGCTTTGCATGAGGAGAATTACTTTGTTCCATAGAACAATGACGAAGTATCTTCTGCTATCAAAAATGAAAAAGAATAGACCAGACCACACTGTCCTATAGAAATATCAACAGACCAAAGCGGGCATTGTGTCGACTGTCGACTACAGCGTAGCGTGCCAGTCCGTGCGGGACTCTTGACAATTGCCTGTGGCAGAACGGAGAGGCGATAAAGTAAAACTCTAAATAAATTAAGGAGACAGCGCAGTGGAATGAACAGCAGCTCGTTAGCGATACAAGTACCAGTACACAACTAGCGACAGAAAAAGAGACTCGAGTGCAATTGAAATTTACATACAAAAGAATTTAATTTCAGATATGAATAATTTCACTTTTGATCACATTAGCGGATCGTGAGAGTAAATATATTTTTGCTGACATGCCCTACATTTTGTAGCCCTTAAAAACTGACGTCAACCATGGGAAAGGTTTTGATTTAGTCGATATCACTAGTGACACATCATCACTGATCTAGTTCTCTCACTTTTCTCGGTAACGAGCAGCGACTCAAGTGTTAGACAGCAGTATGCGCCGTCAATACCAATACCATTACTCGCAGCTTGCCACGGTGGGTGAGTGGATAGCGTGTCGGTCTACTAACCCCAAGATTGCAGGTTCGCCCCTGGCCGTGGTAAGTGATTTTTGAAAGGCGGCAAAATTACGATACGCATGTCATACGATGTTGGCATGTCAATGAACCCATTTGAATTCAGTAGGCCGAGTTCATAATGGCAAAATTAATCTCGGGAGTTTCCGCCAGCACAAAGTTCCTCATTTCTCTACTAGAAAACGCTATTGTGTTCAAGGAGATTAGATATCTAACATCTAACCTCCTTGACTTTCATAGTCAAGGAACTACGAAATTCGACATGCAAGCTACCCTCTGGGTGTCAAATAGCAAAGCTTGCACCAGGCACCCGAGGCCATACGATATTATTATTATTATTACCATTACTCGCAGCTGATCAATAGCTGAAACGAGGAGAATTGAAGCGTTTGAAATGTGGTGTTACAGGAGAATGATGAAGATCAGATGTGTAGATAGGGTTACAAACGAAGAGGTATTAAGACGAGTAGGAGAGAGAGATGTTTCTGGCGACTGCTAATGAAGAGAAGAGATAGGTTGGTAGGACACATACTAACACAGCCAGGAATAGCAAGCTTAGTTATGGAAGGAAGGGTCCAGGACAATAACAGTATTGGTAGACCAAGGTAAGAATAAGTTAAACAGATTGCCTCGGATGTAGGGTAGCTATGTAGAGATGAAACGATTAGCTCAGGAGAGGGAGGCATGGAGATCTGCATGTAACCAGTCAAAAGTCTGAAGATCCAAACAACAACAAACCCAACAATAGCTGATAGTTCTTGACCAATAGTACTACCCGACCAGGGAATTGTTACCGCTAGACTTGGAGCACGGCTGTTCTGTATACATTACGTTACCTCGCCTAGGTTTGGCTGCAGCGAGTGGCTGCGGGTCAAGACGGAGAACGTATGTACAGGCATAGGCCTAAAATGAGAACACACCACACAGCGAACGTTCCAGCACGAATCATGCACACAAATGCGACAACTGCACGTCTCTCGAGGATGTGTGGCCGGGTGGAGCGCATTAGTTCCGATTTCCGCCACCGGTAACAATTCGCTGGTAGGGTAGTATGCTTGCTCTATCTCTCCACTTGGACTCCAGAGACCGGTCCTGGAGGCCTGATCGCCTGTCAGGTGGCCAGTGTTGCACAGCAGCACGTAGATCTGTCCAGTCTCGCTGCTTTCTCTCACTGGCTACGGAGGAACAACACTGTGTTTCAGGATGGGAAAGCCTTGGCTCCCCGAAGACACGGAATGTAAACATATTCGCGTGGCGCAGCGGTAACGTTCTCGCCTGCTATTCCCACGGTTGCAGGATAGAATCCTGGTGCAGTCAGTTGGCATCTGAGGGTGAGGAAATCCGAGGTAGGCGTGCCAGTAGATTTACTTGCACACTATAGATCCCCTTTGGGAGCGTGATGGCACTGTGGCTTAGCTGCACGTCTTTCACCCGGACGGCCGGGGTTCGAATCCCGGTGACAGCGGGGTGAAATTTTCACCTGAAACTTCACGTGGCGACAGGTAAGGCATCCGGCCTTAAACCTCCGGCTAAAACCAAAATGAGCCTGGTTGGCTCAGGTGATCCCAATTAATTGGGAAAAGCCGAAGGAAGTAAGTTAAATATACATCCCCTTTGAGGCAAAATTCCGGCACACCGGTGTTTCTAAAAGCTACAGTAAGTAACACATATAGTGCCAAGGCCCGATACATCGGCTGAGAGAGCTACTACTAAACATGCCAAGGGGCGATGGATCTGGTCCGTTTTTCATAAAAAATATTAATTCTATTTCCAGGCACGCAGTGCTATCACTGTATAGACCAAGACAACGCGGGAATCGTACTCTCTCTGGATATATCAAAGCGTTTAAGTTCCACCATATAATTAAATTTTGTTTTTATACCTCTATGATTTTTAGAGCTAATAGGCCTATATTATTTTGCAATTTTAAGATGGCCACTGTGCGCAATATTCTGTATGGCAATCCTTTGATTAACACAAGTGAAACCCTCATATGGTGCTCATCTCTTGCCATTTTATCTTCGTTAAGATGGCGTCAATATAATACATGACAATGAGGTGCCCTTTACTAGTTGCTGATTTTAATGTTCTAGTGGTTCACATAGCCGCCATATTGAATGTATGGAGAGTCCGTTCTTTTGTGTTGGCCATACAAGCCCACATACTCTGTCAATAATTTTCGACATTACAGCTCTTAAGTGTTGAAAGTAATTAATTTTTATATTTTATAATTTAAAGAGTGCCAGACAAGGGGATAGTGAACCTTTCTATATATGATACTCCCCAGGGGCTCACGACTAGTGGGACGTGGGTTGGTGACCACGGGGCACCAGCTGAGTCCTGCATTGCTTCCACTTACTTGTGCCAGGCTCCTCACTGTCACATTTTCTTCCCCCCCCCCCCCCCCCCCGTGGCCAACTCTTGTTCTTTTCCAACCCCGACGGTGTTAGGGTATCCGAGACCTAGGGAGTCTTTCACTTTCCCGCCTTAAGTCGCCCTTCTCTCATCTTTTCTAATCCCTCATTGTACGAGGGGTCAGACTTCTTGGGTTATTTTCCTGATATCTCCTGACTTCTGCTGAAGGCCCTAAAGGAGGCAGGGTGTTTGTAGCCCCCATCACTTCTGGTGCACCCTGGATAGTACTACACCCTCAAGGGCTCGCGGCTGGTGAGTTCGGGATTTGGTGACCCCAAGGGATTCCTGAGCTGTATCAAGTATTACCTCTTTTTCCATTGCTTTTGGGGTGGACCGTCTCCTCTTTTCCTCTCCTGGCTCACCTTCTGACGCTCCATCAATGTTCCAAGATTCACCACTAGGTATCAATGATATTTGGTGGCGAAAGTTGGAACTACTTGAAATTGAACGGAACTTGTAGCTCACCCTAAGGGTGTCCGCTGGAAGCAGCTACAGACTCAGGCGAGCTGAACATGTCCCCGGACACTCCCGGCACTAAAAGTCATACGATAAATAAATTAAAATCCTTCCAAGTCCCTCAATTCTCATTCTTCGAGGGTTGAGGGTATGTCCTTTCCTCCTGTCTTTTATTTACATTATTCTCATTTTTGTTTCCCGTTTGCTCTTCTAGTTTGTAAGTCAGTAGTTAGGTTTAGTTGTAGATTTCGTTGGATAATCATTCATTTTCACATTCACCCAAATCATTAGGGGCCAATAACCTTGATGTTAGGCCCCTTAAAACAACAATTATCATCATCATAATATATATGATACTGATCGTTCTTCTTTGCTATGGGAACTAAGAGCTACCTCAACATTGTGCTTTTTAAATACCCATTAGTGTATACCTATATATCCGTCATTAGAGCTTATGTGAAAGGGTTTTTGTCGTCTCATTAACTTCTGTTGGGGACATTAAGATCGTTATCGAAACTTTCTGGTTTAAATTCTAACACGAAAATGTCACGGTCCAAGCTGCAGCGCATGGCTGGTAGAAATATTTTTCTGGCGCACGGTACTTCAACCACAAGTGCGTGCTACAAACCCAAGTGCTTGGTAATTACAACACTATGCACTCTTTGATTTTCTGCGTAACAGCCCTCGATCTTTAATGACTCCCGTGAGTTCAGAAATATGCCTTCCGTGAGGAAACGCGAGCATTGTTGAGATCGAGTACGATAAGACTGTCGGGGGAGATCTGTGTAATTCGATATTAGTCATCCAGCACGAACGAGAGCATTAAATACACCGTGGCATCCTACTCTTGTTTCTTCAGAGACAAGTTAACTTTATCACATGAAACATGCCAGTACAATTCGATCATAATCTCCTAAACGAGTTTCTTTAACATTGACAGCATTGAAACATGAAACATGGTTAGTAATAAGGGAACAATCTATATACAAGTCACTGTCTTTCTGTCTGGAAGTTCTGGCTAATAGTTTGTATTTATCCGGACTATGAGTAC
Source organism: Meconema thalassinum (assembly GCA_946902985.2). Lineage (NCBI taxonomy): Eukaryota > Metazoa > Arthropoda > Insecta > Orthoptera > Tettigoniidae > Meconema > Meconema thalassinum. Next base: position 589,654,675 of record OX336388.2, read on the forward strand.
AATAATCAGTAGGGCCCGGATGTTGATGAAATGTCATCTTATTACTGAGCCGTCTAAAACAATGCTGAAGTACATAGAAACTTCTGACGGACCACCCCGTCTTCAAATATGTCATTTTTAGTTTGCATCTTTTTGCATTATTTGCTATTTTTCCATTTTAACAGCATTTTTTTACGTTTGGTAGATTTTCTTGGTCATATTTTAGATAAATCGGCCTTTTAAGGTCATTTTATTTTCAATTTAGTCATGTCACAGCCTTTTAAGAGGGAGTTACGTCTATCAGAGTTAGGAAGAAGCTAGGAGCTGATACAAGATAATTTAAAATATTGAAATACAATACTTCAGTATTGCTATTAGTAGAACATATATATATCTTAGGTGCAGAAGAACAGTGCCGTAGGTATACAGATGCTCTTGTTTTCGTCGCAAACCAGTTATTAGCGGAATAGAATGTTACCTGCTCTGTTGACCAAGGTCAGTTGTGGCGGGGTAGAAAGGGGAAGGGGGTGTATAATCTTTTGTCAGTTAATTTTCTCCATTTTTGAAATATTGTTGAATTTATTATTATAAGATCATTTTCTCCATTTTATAGTGCATTATTCGAATTTTTAGGTCATATATTACAGTCATTTTTGAAAATGTTAAGTGTAATTTTGAAACTTTCTTACGGCATCAACATCCGGGCCCTAATAATCAGTTACAGTATACACGTGTTTTAGCCTATTTTCATCATGTGTGTGGCTATCTTTAATATAATCTAAATAGCCATAACCATTAGAATGTAACTCACATACTATTGTCTTGTCCAACCTCGACAGTGCCATTCAAATGTTCATACGTTTCACCAATCCAACATGGCGGCCACGCGAAATATTTTGCCGGTATTGTATATATCTGAAACTGTTGCGTATTTCGCATGGACATTTTGTATGAAGATAGAAAATACTAACATAAGTTCACCAATACGACTTTTAAGAAACTGTTAGGCTAAGTACAAAACAAACTTGATGGCCAAGCGCAGCTAAAATATGTAATAGGAATTTTCTCGCCATTTAATCATCCAAGCGCTGTGAAATATGGCACGGTAAATGTTCATAGAAGTTTCAATCTACTGGCATCCAATTAATTCAATTGTGTCCATAAACTCAAGATAGATGCATGCAGTGTGTCACAATACTTCATACTGAGGAAGGTGCCCGATGAGTCCAGGTCAGTTTTTTGCTTGTTTGTTTGTTTGTTTCTGTTATGTTATCGGATTTTGGTCTTGAACAACAACTTGTTGCATTACTTTGATCTCAACTCACTTTGACCATGGAGGTCTACAGTAAGTTTTATAACGTGCTACTAAGCTGTATATTTTTAGATGTCCTATTAACAACGTGTACTATGTCCATCAAAAGATGTACGTTGCACGATTTCTTCCAATTAATTTACTAAAACTAAAGAATATGACCCACGTCATGCGAATATCATTCTCTATTTTTCCTTATGGTTGAGCCAATCCAGAGCAGGCAACCAGTAGATCGCGATCAAACCATATTATCCGTATTTATTAGAAAATTAGAAAACCACAAACAAAAAATAAAAACAAAAACAATAAGTAAACACAAAACCTTTAAAAAACACTCCTATGTGATAGCAAAATAAATAGTTCTGCACTGATGTAAAGATACAGCAGTGAAATTTCGTTTCCTGGCTATCATCATTTAGCAATATGTTCAGTAAAAATCTTATAGCCTACTTTCTCCTAAATGCATGGGTATAGTTATAGCTTTGTTTTTATCAAGGAGTATAATAGAATCATTTCTTAGTTGAAGACCTTAGAAACTATTTACCTCTACCGAACAACAGAGCCTCGTAAAAACTACTACCGTCATTGAAGGAAAAAAGAGAAGACATACCTCAAGAATTTTATGGAACCGGAGACATAATCAACCGGACGTGGTCAACATCGAACTCTGAGTTGAGGCATGTGTTTACACGTCTGGCTGTCCATAGCTTTCACCACCTTAATGGTATTAACAAATATTTCCATGACCCTACAGTGACATGTGAATACCAACTATTTAGACAAGCATGTGAATGATACCACATAGAGCTATGTAGTAAAAGAAAACAATCAATCAAAGACTATGCAATTCAATCGCCAGAGCGCAATTTTAGTGTATATGTTCATTCATTATTTTCGATTGCTATTTGGTTGCAATAAAAGTATTAATTAATATCCTAAACTAGCACCAACAGCTATAGTTCAGGTAATATGTGGGATCGCTTTGTTCTTTAGTTCAAATAACAAGTTAAAATAACACACAAAAGGCTGTTACAAAGGCTTTAAAATAAATATTTATCGTATTATCAACTTGTCATTCTTCAAATTTGATGCGTATAGAATGCCAACGGTAGGCAAACAAATAGAGTCCCACATAGACCAGTCATGACTTCTGGTGGAAAAGTTTCGCATAAGATAATCCTAATAGGGCGAGTGCATTCTAGCAGCCATAATAAGAAACTTTTCAATAACAGCTGTTCCAACTTCCAGGCCGGTGCGCAGCTCACATCCAGTTGGCCGTGTTTGTCACCCTCATAATTCATCTGGTTGTTGTTCGATGTCTCTAGTTCAGATCCACTGGTGAATGTTGTTTTAATTAAATACATATTTTGAATTATAATACGCACAATATAAAGCTTAACTTTATAACGCCTGAGTAATTACAAAACAATAAATATAAAAATGCAAGCAAAATATACCAACTCTGATAGGTTTTGAACCACGACCAAACGAGTAAAACGCTTTACCACACAACCAAACATTTCCACCGAAATGCATTGCTATCAATTCACTTACATACAACGTCTTAGCAAATAATGATTTGGACTAAACGATTTCTTCAGAGATGTATATTTTTATTACAAAGCATTTCATACAAAGTTTATAGTATTCCTATCAGTAGGCTATATTGCATGGAATACTCAAACTAGTGAAATATCGGTCAGGCACAAGATATCTAATGCCATCTTATCTTGTAACCGAGACGGCTCGGCTTTTTTAATGTCACTACTACCGTGTAATAGTATAATGGCACTACAGCCCATGAAGGGTCTGGGCCTACCAAGCGACCGCTGCCCAGCCTGGCCTGCAGATATTGGGGTGACGCGTGATCAGCGCATCGGGCCCCTCGGCCGTTAATCTTGGTTTTTGTGATCGGTGCGCTGCCTCACTGTCAGACAGCTACTCAATTATCCTCACGAGTGCACCCCATTCTAGCCCTCACGTCAAAGTCTCTGACGGAGCCGGGAATCGAACCCGGGGCCTCCGGGTGAGAGGCAGCAACGCTCTCCCAACACCACGGGGCCGGCGTAATATTATAATATGAACTTAAAATACCGAACGTGCCACGTCCTTTAGGACAGTTTAAACCATTGTTGGTTCGAAAATCCGAACTGATGGGTTCAAAGTTATGAATTATAATGCTTGCACAATTTACACGACCGCTATCTTGAAACGGTCCGGATGATGATCTTGTAGTTAACGCGCAAGACGCGTCTCATTTGAAGGTATGTTGTTGTCAAATTTGCTTGAGATCGAATGATTAGCTTAATCGTAATTTATTTTACGCTGTGAACGTTTGAGTGGCCACCCTTCAGTTTTGGTGAAGATGGCAGTGATATAAAACATGACAATGAGGTGTCCTTTGCTAGTGCTATCTCTGTGCCAAATTTCGTTCAATTCGGTTTCGTCGTGTTTGAATTGATAGATGGGGGACAGACATACAGATACAATCACACACACACCGACTGACAACGCTTGGCCCGTGTAGATCTCATAAGACTACTTTCATTTTTTGCAAAAATCCAAAGTAGACTAAAATAGCGTCTATTTGAAGTTTACGCAGCGGTAACGTTCTCGCCTGTTATTCCCAAGGTTGAATCCTGGCCTAGTCGGTTGGGATTTTAAGGGTGCGCAAATAATGCGAAGGAGTCATGTCAGTATATTTACTGACTCGTTAAAGATCACCTATAGGGAAACATTTCGGCACCCTGGCGTCTCTAAAAGCCTCAGTAGTGGCTTTTCACGGATGTCACAGTCCCACCCATGGCCGTGATTACAAGGAAGCCACTGAAGTATGACTGGTGCTGAGTAATGGCCTTCAGGGCACAGCCAGTGCCTATGTGCGCTGTGATAGGTTCGACTCATAGGGTCAGTGCTATTGTTCTGACTCGGTGGAGAAAGCAATGGCAAACTACCTCACTCCTCGCCTTGCATAGTTTGCCTCATTATAGTGCTGCCTAATGTTTTTGTGTGTATATACCGACCTAACCTATGGTGGTCCTTTTTGTTGATCCAACCAGCCTCTTAGCTGATTACCTAATAGATAGTTAAAAGGGACGAAAGACTAATAAAATCATTTTACGTAGACAATTTCAAGATTACACGCATGGGTAACTTTAATTACCTAGGAAAGCGCCAGGTACATTACCTAGATTGGGTTAAATTTCTAGTTTATCTCTAGAATGTTGCAGATATTTAAAACTGCCCCAGTTGTGTCAGTGAGACCTTCAGCACCAACTTCAGAAAATGTAATATCGCCACGAGTTCCTATGACAAACTTTTATAGCAGTAGATTTCCTATGGGACTGTCCCAACTTGTGCCATCAGCAACCTTTTTGCGTTTAATTGCCAATACACGTTCACTGTCCATTACAGAGAAGGAGCCATTGTTTCATTAATCCCATATCATATACCACATCGCAGAGTTAGAAGGGAACGTGCATGCTTACAGAATGACAGCTAATCAATATCTTCACCGTAATTAGTTTCTATTTCATGATGAAATTCATGCAAAAAGCGGAGCAAGCAGGAAGGCTAACTCAGAGTGAGGGAGATTGAACGAGTGTATAATTTTATGTATGCAACTTCGTGTAGAGGTAAATGTTCCCATAGAGTGCCCCTCAACAGTTGAGGGTCAACGTGGAGGTTAAATTACGAAAAATGTATTTATTTATTAAGCAATGTGAAAGAACACAGGCATTAGCCCAAATACATTTCTTCTTGACATATCTAGTTAAAAAAATACAAAATACATTAATGAGAAGAGAAAGAAAAAAGAGTATTCAAATGAAGAATAAAAAATAAATAGTACAAAAGAAATTGTGAAAATTTATACTATAGAATGCGAAAAACTGTACAAAATATAAAAAATAATATATAAAAATAGGCCTAAAGGAGAAAAGAGTACCCAGTATTCAAGGAACAGCTGGTTTTACTTGTATATTGAAGAGGTTAGTGACAGCGAATAAATTTACATGAACATAGATTGAATTATAAAGTGATAATATTTTAACTAAAGGCGAATTAGAATGGTGAACACTTCTAGATCTTGGGATGAGAAAGAGTGCTTGCTGTCGAGATTTTACTTGTGATACATGAAAAGTGGTGAATCTATGTAACTCTTGGCAGTCAATTTTTCCAGTTAAAGTTTTCCTCAGTAGTTGCAATGAAATTATCGACCTTCTAGTTTTCAAAGACGTGAAGTTTAACAAATTTCGTGAAAACTGAATCGAAATGTCAAATGGACAAAATACATTGAAATTTATTATGCACAATCTCACTGTGACGAATTTTATCTTTATAAAAAGGATCCCAGATTACTGCTGAATATTCTAACTTACTACGAATTAAACTTTCATACAACGTAATAATTAATCCGGGTTGAGTAAATAATTTGGAGTTTCTAATGACAAAACCATGCATCTTGTTGACCGAACTAATTATATTTGCAATATGGCCATTACAAGTTAATTTTCTGTATAAAATAATCCCTAAATCATTTACTGACGGTACTTCGAGTGCTCTCCAACACAATATCTAGGATTTATACATTCCTTCTTGAAAATACCATGACTTCACATTTCTTTACGTTAAGGACTTAATTATTACTAACATACCATGATATAATAATACTCGTATTAACATCCTGTTGAAGGTTATTCTCGTCTCCCAAGTTGTATATGGTCTTATATAGCATTGCATCGTCAGTAAACAATAATCAGAGTAATAAAGAATATTATGCAAATTATTAACCAAAATAAGAAATAGGAGAGGCCCAAGATTAGACCCTTGTGGGACACCAGAAGAACTAACAAAATTATCTAAGATTTCACTTCTGAAGCAAACAAATTGCTGTCTATATTTTAAATAGGAACATTGATGTAATGGTTTTGAAACTCAAAACTGGTGAATGCCATGGTCAACTTTATCAAAGGCCTTTTCTAAACCCTTGTATATCAGGTCAGTTCTTCTGTTGGTATCTAATGCGTTGTAAAGCTATTGAGTAAACCCAGCAGATTTGTAATAACAGATCTGCCGGACATTGTTAAAGCTCAACCTTAATATGATTGTAAATCCAGAATATAAAATGTGCTCATAAACTTTTGCTATAGCATTTATTACTGAAACTGGGTGGTGATTCGATATCATTTCACAGTTGCGTCCCTTTAGAATTGGAGTAAATTTAGACATTTTCCACTTTTAAGGAAAGCTGGATGTCTTTAGAGAAAGATTGAGGTTGAAGGCTAACCTAGAAACCAATATGTCCACACAGCCCTTGATTATGTACGGTGGTATGCCATCAGACCCACAAGATTTCTTAGGCTTTAATTTTCTATGTATAGTTGTTCTTACTTCCTCCACCGTTATGTGAGTCATGTTTGGCATATCAACCCTTGGTAAAACAGGAAATTCATTCAAAGACAAATGAACCACGTTATAAATAAAATTCGTTTTGATATACACTGATGAGAAATACTCAGAAAACCCATCAGCAATATTTCTAGCTGTGATTTCCATTTTGTACAAATGTGTTGTCACATGGATGCGATTCCCGCTTGCATTTAACATACGTCCAAAACTGAGTAATGTTATTCTTAGCTCCATTTTCTAAATCATGAATGTAAACAGCATAAGCCATGCGTATTTTTTTTTTTAGTTCCAATCTAAGCTGTCTAAATCCCTCATCATAATATTTCGAAAAATGTTTTTTGCAGCACACTTTTCATAATATATACGGATTGGATAATATCTCGAGTGAACCATACTGGATATTTGGATTTTCGTATGAATTTCTGCTTTGGAACACAATATTCAAAACATTCGTAGAGTGATGAATAGAAGAAATCAACAGCAAGAACAATATTTTTGAATGAATACAGTAAACTCCAGTCAAAATCTCGTATGTTACAATAGAGCCTCAAAAAATCAGTCGTTTTGAAGTTGTGATATTCACGATTAAGTCTAGTTGGGAGTGGATCCTTTTTAATAGGTGGCAATGCTAAACAAAGTGCAGGGTGATGTGGATCTTCAGGTACCAACGGAATTCGTCATACTTCAAATCAATTTGATTATTATTTAAAAACCAAATCTAACGTATTTAAATTACAATTTTGATTATTGTTGCGTGATGTTAATCCGAGATACGAGATGAACTGGAATAAACGATGACTGATCATGGACCCTTCATTACAATTATAACTGGCATTGCTAATTTCAGGTATGTTGAAATCGCCCACAATTAGGCAGTCAGGTGTTAAAATACTATCAATATTTTCAACTTAAATAAAGTATCCTTCAAATACAGTACAGAAAGTTTAGAATAGGGTGTAATGTAGACAACATTTATGAATAATTGAAGAGTATGATCCAAAATGTAAAGAGTTAATGGCTCGCATTTTTGCTCGTTATAGATAGGACCCATAGAAGAAGGAAGAGTTCAAAGAAAATATTTACTATACATATGGTGTTTCTTATATTTCTTACTTCTTGTGTCTTGTGGGAAAATGCATATCCAAAGATGTATCTGTGAAGTTTATCAGAGCATTGATGTAGGTGGATGAGATGGGATTCAAACCAACCTCTTTAGATAATTGTCATTTTCGCAAAATTATTTTTATTAACATAAAATTAAAGCTCACATTTGTTACAGATCATAGAAAACCAAGTAAAATATTATTAAGAAAGCTTTGCTCGTAATTACATCAGTTTCTTTTCTTTTTTACAGCATCGCTGAAGAAGATATGGCCGAAATTAGTAGATTTCGTTAATTAATGTATATTAATTTATTATTATTGACTAAGGTGTAATAAATTTCTTAAATACCCGTTGGTATTTCATTTAGATTAATCGTCAATAACGAAGTTCTTCGATATGATAAAGTTCATATCACTATACACCAGGGAAATCAACTGCCCCTAGTAATATTGATGTATGCAGCCCAACTAACGTGTGTTTTCAAAAAGGTCGACATTCCTCTGCTTGCATCCCGTAGTCTACTAATGCACCGCCTGAATATCCCGCAAACGATACGGAACACTATTGATTTCCCTCGAAGTGACTACAGACCGTTTGAATAATATGATCGAGTGAAAAATAATAGTGTTCAGTATCGTTTGCGGGATATACATGTACTTGCAGTGCATTAGTACCATACGGGATGCAACCAGAGAAATATCGAACTTTCTGATAACACACGTTAGTTGGGCTGCATAACACAATATTATTGGGGGCAGCTGATCCACCCGGTATAATGCTGAATTATTTGAGTTTGTTGGGTTGGTTCCTCAGTTTAGGGGCTGTGAAAACGCGATCAAGTAGCCCCGTGTACTTTGGATGTGTGTAGAATCTGTCTGATAACCAGTGTTAATTGTGGTGGCTGTATTAGTGTGTGTTATCTGTAATTCAGGTAAGGACTGCAGACGATCAATTTCAAGCAGTTCCTACTTTTGCTACCAAATGCTACCATCAACGACACCTAGTTGAGAACTTGGCTACGAGATACCTCCGCAACTGGTACCTTGCGGTGAACGTTGGAATTTAATACAGCGTTAATCAAATCTAACCTACAAATTTAGCGTCACACAATTGTAGTTAGTGGAAGGTTCTTTTACATGGCATACATCTATGTCATGGGCCCGCCGGCTTTACTTCCGCTCCGAAGGAAGGCATACTGAGGGATTTTAACACTCTTAAACAATCCGATGACTTCGGCAAGGTTTGAATCCGCGATCTTGGGTATAGAAGGTCAGCATGCTACCAACAACACCACCGAAGCCGCCAATTATTCGAGATTACCACGAACTTGAGAAGGAGACTGTGTTGCATCACAAAACATAGAGGAGGGTTTACTGGACTAAGATGAACGTCTGAGTGCGACCACCTTGGCTGCGGGAAGGACGCAGATCAATTACGCTGCCTGACATATTGGTGTTTGTTCCCGTCACCACACCGGATGTGTGACATAGTGGGAGTGGCCATATATTACCCACTAAGCCAGGAGCGAGAGAAATAGAATCGCACACTCGGAAAGGAAAACATGTAAATGAGTAAAATAAAACTGAGAAGTGTATATTGTATGTTGAGTAATCATGGAGTAACTGATGGAGTGACGTGCCAGAAAACACCTTTCTCACGCCACTCATTGATGTATCTTAATGTAAATAACTGAAACTCTCATATTGGACTGACTGGCTGCGTAGCTCAACGGTAACGTTCTCGCTTGCTGTGCCAAAGTTGCAGGATTGAATCCTGGCGCAGTCTGCTGGCATTTGAGAGTGCGCAAATGCTTGGGAGCCGTGTCAGTTGACTTACTGCCACGTTAAAGATCCCCTTCGGGATAAAATTCCAGTACTCCGACGTCTCTTAAAGCCGCAGTAGTTGCAAGGGACGTGAAACCAATAACATTATGATTATTCGTATTAAACTAAGAGCAATGATATATACACTGGCCGGCAAAATAAATTAACGCATCAATTTATACTTTTATAGTTGGTGAATACGCTTTGCCACAATAATATTAGGTGTTATAACTATATATAACACACTATTCCTGAAAAAGAATGCATATATTAATATCATTCACCGATAAAAGGGTCATTCATGGTAACACGTTTTGACCGTCACGCGGTCATCATCAGATCCTAACAACTAGGGTTGGGGTATAATTGTCAGGCGGTGGCTAGTGCTTGAGAGGAGTGCCTAGTTACAATTGAAGCAATGACCGGGCCTGATTTGGACTACTCTAATGGATAAGTAATCATAATCATTGTAAGAAATAGTTAGTTATTATTGATTTAAGGGGCGGAACTACGAGTTCATCTTCCCCTATTGTAATAAATAGTGTGCATGCTTCAATGCATTGTATTATATCTCTGAACTATTTACACGTGCTTAATGCGCATACGTAAAATCAAACCTGTTAAACAACAGACAGGGTGTACGTTAAGTCACCGGACTCAATATTTCAGATTTATTTTAGGACGTACCAGTCAATGAATTAAATACTGCAGTATAAATTGTTTAATGCACTAGTTTCAACCACATTGTACTCATCTTCAGCATAAGATAACAAGTGATCGCGAGAGACAAGTTGTCAATGAATTAAGAGTAGATTATTAATAGTTTGCAGGACTGTGTCGCCAGCTGGTAGCATGAATCGTTCATATTCTTATGGTACTAAATAAAATGTATACAGTAAAACTCGCTCAAAACGGAATCACGAGGGTCTGAGTTTCTTTTTACAAATTTAACAAGTTGCCGGATTGAACTAAATTATGCAAAAATATACCAATTATTTTTTTACTCACGCATAGGCCTACACTATAACACACTCAACATAATGTATGCACTCAATGTACTTATACACTGACAACTGGACAATTTCGCATACAGACAACTGTTGCTTTCCAGTCGCTTCAATGACCTTCACCTTCTCGTTCAGTGACAATGACGTATATTTCTTAGCACAAGTGGCACAAAGTTACTGCAGGACACAAAGTTTAAAAAAAACTGTTTACAGATGTAGGCCTACATCGAGATACGGATCTCTACGAACCATAGCAAGAGTCAGGCAATTAGTGGAGATTTAAATCACATTCTTCAAAACATTTGCGAAACCCAGACCTCATTAGAGCAGCGTGACATGGTGCGTTGACACCTAGTTCTCCCCCTAGCGAAATATGTATGAAGCAATTTTACTGCAGTACCGGATATGCCTAAATGAATTACACAGGTAAAGCATTATTTCCCCCCATTATACAGTAAGGTTTGAAGAATTATATTTACAATTTCCTCCCTTTCCCACGTTGAACTGATTCCGCTTTATACAACATAAATGACATACAAAGCCATATCCAGTGAACAAGTTTCCGCTTTATAGACGTTCCACTATGAGCAAGTTTTACTGTATATAATATTTGGCTTTGTCTTTGTACAGCTGTCCAATGCACCAATATGTACCGCAGAGAGACTGGAAGTCTATTTGGGCAACCTACAGGTCCGATTTGTTTCCGTCTTGTAGCCACTACAAGTGATACCATTGCTTGTAATTGACCCTATATATTACAATTAGTGGTGCTGTGAATTTTCCCCGTTCTTCAAATAAATCTGATTTAGTCGGTCGGGAAACGAATCCGCTATCTTGTAATCACAAAGCAGACACACTACCGCTAATCCAAAGAGGAAACAGGAACTTCAGTCATAACAATGGTACAGTTCCCACCATAGAGCTTGCATATCTGGTAACACAATCAAAATACATGCTGCACATGCACAGATTCTGTCAGGATTAACTGAATTACAAGCGCAGAGTGGTTTTGAGTTAAGGGGGAGAGGAATACCGCATCCCCGCATAACCAATTCTACATCAGCTCGCTGAAATGCAATATCACACAAATTGACTTCATTACATCTCATTCGAATGGAAAAACGATCTTGTTCAAGAACTCTGTTTTGACAAATTTTAATAAGAAGAATTCAATATTATCTTCCAAACGAAATTCACGGTTTCCAGATTAACTAATTTATCTATATATATATAGGCCTATAAATCAATGTTACGTGATAGTTTGTCTGTCTGTATGTCCCCTATGCGTTCATACACCATTCATCCGAAAACTGGAGGCCAAGGAAAGGAAGATATTGAGGAAAATCCTTGGTCCAGTTAAAGAACACGGTGAGTTCCGAAGACGACACAACCACGAGTTGTACACACACGTAGAGAAAATAACTGACGTGATGAGGAAAAGGAGGATTTCTTTTTATGGACATATAACCCGAATGAAATCAACACGGCTATCCAACAGAATTTGTGCTTTTCTCCGTGAGAAAACGACAAAGGGGGCCTGGTTCAGTGAAGTAGAGAAAGATCTTTTGGAGACTGGGATAACACGTTAAGATATCCAGGAGCGTGGCCCATTTACGGAAAAACTTCAAAAACATCGGAGTTTTCAATTTAAGCCGAAGCTAAATACCGGGAAGGCGTGGACGACGGAGAGAAAGGTGCAACATCGATTGCGAATGAAGGAGTACTGGGCCAACATTAAAATGCAGAAGAAACAGTTGACATGACATGGTCCTTAGTTGGCCGTAACGAAGAAGAAGAACACGGTATATCAAGAAACTACACTCAAATATATGAATGGTTATTGCCTAACGAGAAGGAAGACAATATGTTAATGGAGGAAAGAGTCCTAAGAGCCCGTGAAGCTCAAAAAACTCACGCCGTGTGAACGCCGACCACAGACCTGAAAATGCAGTTACTTACGGGTTGCATAATAAATAGGACCAACAGAATTGCGGATCAGGGAACCACTTCCATGTCAAATGCTAGGAGCATAACCGTTTTGGGGCATCCATTCCACACAAACTCATAAGGGAAGGCAAGGAAAGCTCGAGCCATGTAGAAGCCAACCGCAGTACTACTCTAAGGCACTACAACAGGTTATACGAGGCACGTCCAGAAAGTAAGTTCCGTTTGGTAATAAAATTAAATTGTGTACAGATACAGAAAAATTATTTATTGCACAACATTCTACACCTCTTAAACTACTTTTACACATAACTGCCCAACTTTTGCAGGCATTTGTCATAGCGTGGCACAAGTTTTTGGATACCTTCTTCATAGAAGTTTGCCGCCGACCCGTATACGAGAGTGAAGACTCCCCTGAAAGATATCCTACTGTTTGGCCACCTCTGTTAGGTAAATTGCGTATGCAGTCAGGAGAACTCCTAAACATACGCAGTTCTCCTGGTAAGCACGCAATTTGACTAACAGTGCTGGTCAAACAGTAGGATATCTTACAGGGGAGTCTTCACTCTCGTTTACGGGTCGGCGGCAAACTTCTCTGAAGAAGGTATCCAAAAACGTGTGCCACGCTATGACAAATGCCTGCAAAAGTTCGGCAGTTATGTGGAAAAGTAATGTTGTGCAATAAATCATTTTTCTGTATGTGTGCACAATTTAATTTTATTACCAAACTGAACTTACTTTCTGGACGTGCCTGGTATACGAAGAGTACGGAGAACTAAAGCCGACTTGAGGCCACCAACAGTACTGCTAAGTCCCTACATGTTGCATAACTTAGATTTGAAAGGAGAGCTCTAGCCGTGTGGAAGCCACCTACAGTACTTCTAAGTCACTACAGGTTGCATAAATAGGAGAGCTCTAGCCGTGTGGGGGCCAAGGTAGTACAGATTGCATAATTCAGGGGATTTGCGACAAACTGGTCGTGTAGTCCCGTGTATTTGGGTGTGTGTTCCTGGGATGGCTGTATTACTGTGTATATTTGTAGTTTAGATAAGGATTGGGAAGAAGGCAGACGTGGCCTTAAGTTATGAACCATCCTGGCATTCGCCTGCAGTAGAAGTGAAAGCAACGGAAAACCACTTCCAAGATGGCTGAAGTGGGAATAGAACGCTCCTCTTTTCACTTTAGCCTCATGAAGCTGGGTGAACCTCGTTCCAGCCCTCATACCGGAATTAAATTGCTTAGCAGACCTAGGAATCGAGCCCGGGCCTCTGCGGTGACAGTCAAGCATGCTAGCCACTATGCAACGAAAGATTTCTAGAGTGGATGGTTTAAACTCCCTTCTGTTGTTTTAAACTTAATTAAGATGGTCGATTATATTCTTGTATCCGATGAGTACATGCAGAATGTTCAACCCATTAACACGTTTGCACCTCCGAAGAGAAGATCCTAAGCCAGAGTTTATTTGCGGAAGGGTGGCGAGTTCTTTTACATCCCTCTACCCATTTCCTCGCCAACAGTACGTGGTCTTCCAGAACCGATCACCCATCAAAGTTCTGAATACGTCCTATGTTCCTTAACTTTGGAAAACTCACGGAATCCGGTGTTTCAATATTTTCAAACCATTGGCTATCTGGTGAGTGAATGAAATGAAAATCCACAGACTGCTTCCAGTCGACCGACCGGGTCAGGGAATGGAATGAATGAAGCCCCTATCTAGCGGCGAGGATATGAACTGTGCCGGCTGCCTGTCGCACTCCCCTGGGAAAATGATTAAATGAATGACAGATGAAATGAAATGATAGTGGAGAGTGTTGCAGAAATGAAATTTGTGACAGGCAAAACCGGCGTACCTGGAGAAAAACCTGTCTACCTCCGCTATGTCCAGCACAAATCACACATGGAGTGACCGGAATTTGAACCACGCACCCAGCGGTGAGATGCCGGCGTGCTGCCGCCTAAGCCACGGAGGCTGCGGCTATCTGGTGAATAAGACTTCAAACTGAGATCGCCATCGAGATCCGAACCCAAATCACCTATATTCCGGACAGGCACGATAGTCTTCCTATATCTTTGCTGAACTTGCAATACCTCGTATCTTCCTTTTCAGTATTTTCCTTATGAATGGTCACGCCTCCCAGTTGTGTGAGGAGTTGCCTTCTAACAGAATAACTCACGTTAGGTTCATTTTCCTTTGTATCAATAATAAAGGAAATTGAGCTATAAATTATTTGTACTGTAGAACATTTTATCTCCGTGTAGTTATGCATTCATACATACATACAGCACAGTATATTTAAAGATTACTTTCTTACAAGATCCCACACTGGAAAATGAACCCAACGTGAATAGTTCTGTTGGACGACACATCCACACACGGCTGGGAGGATAATGGACAAGAAGAGCATTGTAAGATACGAGGTATGGCAACTTGAACGATGATACGTAGATCCACCACAGCTCAACCTGTTCAACAATTGTTTCCTACGGGCAATTACCCACACATGGTAACATGCGGAGAACTTTTATTGAATTTCGGCATGACTAGTTTGGAGTCTCGGACGCAAGTAAATGATATGAAATTCTTTTTATAAAGTTGTTAACTGTAAATTAATAACTCATTCATCATATCGCTCCTAAATTTTAAGATCCTTCACATAACTACAAGATCAAACATAAAAGATGTAACAAAAACTACAGCACATAATTATTCCCCTATATGGAGGATTTTCAGTATTTACAACGATGCAGTTCATGTAAACTGGGAAATAAATTGCTGTCTCTCAATCAGACCATTTTTGGCAATTATAATCAAAACGCTGAATTCATGTTTGAATTTAAATTATCACACAAAACAGAACTAACAATGTGTGTATGTTTGTGGACAGACCTGTTCCCTAGTTATCGAAGTTACACATAGAATTAGGTATTATTAGTTTTCTAGTAATATTAATTTAGAGACCTGTGTTTATTTTTGACATTAGATCAAAGTGAGACTTAGCTTTTATGTTATATTTTGATTTAGATTACGGAGGACGTGGTGGCATAGCGGTTAAGCTGTTGCCCTCTCACCACGGCGTACCGGATTAGATTCCCGGTCAATGCATGTGAGATTTTCAAAGTGAAATGCCATGTTCAGTGGTTTACATTCCACGTAAAAAGGAGGTCTCGTAGCTCATGGTTGCGAGATTAACGGTCACGTAAAACTACAAACTAACTTACTTACTTTTCGACTTAGCTTTTAACTACGATGAATTTAGACAGCTGTGTGAACTTCCTAGCGATAAGATTTACACTTAGATATTACTACTTAACAATGAATAAATACTTGGAAATGTATTTTACAGTGTAGGTGCAGTGTTATTGGGGCGCAAAACTGAGCCCTGTTGTGCACCATGAATAAATACATAAATAAATAAATATGAAAGACCTACATTAGTCTACAGTTGTGAACGTCTCGATTTATTGCTAGTACCTACTGCAGAAGTATGAATGTTTCGAGTTATGAATACCAACGAGCATGCTTGAAGACATTGTTCTGATTTATGGTCAATGCTGTTACAACCAATGCTAGGCCGAACAGATATGCGTGCTCTCCAATAGGCAAGCGCCATTCACGCATGGTTTTTGTCATCAAGCTTGCCAGTGACATGGAAATAATGGGACACTTAAATTGATAAGTCGACTTCTCGTCCAAGATAAATGTTACGACATGAGCTGTTCAGAGTAATATGAATTTACAAGAAGAGCGATGGAATGAGGAACACTCAATATAATTCACATAGTATTAATAGCGCCCATTTAAATCACATTATTTCTACAGGCAGTTACATGGCAGTTAAGCATGTATGACACAAGGGAATCTAGTTAGTTATTGTTTTTAAGGGGTGGAACTACGAGGTCATCTGCCTCTAGGATTCTAGTTAACCCTAGAATGGTACCACTAATTGGAACTTTGTTATCGGTAGCACTTTGCATCGGCGACGACTACCATTCTAGAATCTTACGTCAACATTTATTTTACTCTCTAAGTTAGCAGAATGGAGACTGTTTAAGAATAATTTTGTTTGATTTCTGTTATTTTGTTATTTTTGGATTTTTACTACTTCTTCATTTATTTATTTATTTAGTTTTGGAACTACTGAGCTGGTTTTCACTAATTTTGACTAATTGCTTTCTTTTTGGATTTTGACTTATTTTGATTTTTTGTGTTTCTTTTGGAATTTTTGAGCTTTTTTTTAATTAATTGTGACTGTTTATTTTATTCTAACTAATTTTCAGTTTGGTATTTTTATAGGTTTTACTGTAAGTATTTTTCCCTTTTTTGCTTTTCGAGTTTTTTGAGAAATTTCGACTAAATTTGATTGGTTTTATAGGGTTTTATGGATTCTAATTTTTTATTTTTTTAGCTAAGAAAATAATAAAAACAAATTATGGGAGCATCAGGGTCACTGATCGATTTAAATATCTTGGAGAAATAATTAGTAGCAATGGGACGGATAAATTGGCAATTGAGAACAAAAAGGGGAAATTGGAAAGATTCAATTTTTGTACAAAAAATTTATATAATAAAATGAACCTGTCTATCAATGCATAATTACTACATTTTAATACAGTTGTTATACCAGTCATCTTGTACGGCATGGAAACTACAAATATAACCGGAATTGAGAATTTGCTCAAGATAGAAAGAAGAATTTGAAGAAGGATTTATGGTCCTAGGAAAACACAGGAAGGTTATAGACTGAGATACAATGCAGAAATGTATAGTAATATCGACAACCTTGAAGTGATGATCAGAAAACGGCGACTTCAGTTCTACGGACATACGGTCTGCATGGATTGCTCAAGGTTAAACAAACAAATTATTGATAAAATCTGGAACTATTGTGCCCATCTGGGATTGGCACAAGAATTGAACCCCTGATCATTTATGGAGAAATACTCGAAGACTTTAGAAAGATTACAGAGAATACAAGAGCAGGCAAAATAGTAGGCGACCGTAAGACGGCTCAAATGGAGACAGAGGGTCAAGTCAGACACATAAATACCATTAAAGGTGACAGTTTAAAAGCAAAGTAATATTAAGAAAACTATAAAATTTTTAGCGAGAGTCAAAGTCGAGAGGCAATAAATACCACTCGAAATTCCAATGTGCCAGCAATTTCACTAGAATTATGACTTCTCAAGTGGAAAGCTGAAGGGAACTTTTTCTCAAGTGGCTCTTTAAAACTTAAACCAGGAATGTGTTAAATCAGCAGTTTTTCTTAAATATACAGAAGGGGGAGTTACCTCGTTAAACGTAACAAAATAAATCCACCAGAAGTGTTAAATCTAAAGGAAGACGATGAACAGGAACGAGAAATATCAGTAAGTTGGCCGACCTGAAAATACCACTCGAAAACTGCAAGCTAAGAGAAAATGTCATCATAAATCGAGTGGAATACTATTTGTGGACGAAAGGAGTCGATAGGCTGGCCCCGCAAAGGGGATAATAACTAATTAACTTAATTAAAAAATAAACCAGCGAAGGATTTTCATTCCGCCAGCCGGAAATCAAAATATATTTATAAAACACACTTTAGATTAAATTATGAAGAGGATCAGTCCAGGGAATCAGAAATTCATCTCTCGGTTTTGTAGAGAACTATTTTCTAGACAGAAACGAATAAATAGGCCTAAGGCTAGAGCAGAAGTATGAAGTCCGTCAGTTGAACGAGGGCCGTGGTGAGAGGCACGTCATATGAAGTCCGTCAGTTGAACGAGGGCCATGATAGGGGCACGTCGTATGAAGTTCATCAGTCTGTGGGAGGGCCTTGCTAGAGGCACGTCATAAGAAGTACCGTCAGACAGTCATCAGTCAGTTGAAGTCCGTCTTCATATCAGTCAGTAGAACGAGAAGAGATGCCGGAGGGCATGTTGTAATTATCAGTCGAGAGAGAGAGACACTTTGCTAGAGGCAGATTATACGAGAATTGTCGAATACCAGAGTTCGAGTGCGCTACGCAGATAGCCAGTTTTTAACATCCTCTGTATAGGCATGTTATTTAAGATTTAATCAGTACGAACAAGTTAGGTCTAGCCTCGGGAAAGGAGTGCGCAAGTCCGCAAGAAAATTATAAACACTGCAATCAGAAACGCTAGAGTTCGAGTCTCGTAAGAGATAAGACCAGGATAAAGTGCGATAGACTTCGAAATAGTATTGGTTCGAAACCAAACAGTGCATTAACGTAGAAAAGGCAGAAGATGCGGAAGTATCTTAAGAACTTTTACGAACGAAGTGCGGAAAAGTAAGGACAATAGAGGGCCAGGAATTTGAACACTGACAGTCAAAGAGAAACGAAAACGTCCAGAAAAAGACAGTTAAAGTAAAGAACAATTATCCGAGTAAAGCGTCAGAAAACGTAGGCTCAACAGTTAGAACTTGTAACACGATCTTCAGGGAAGATCACTATAGAAGGAAACAGAACTATAAAAATTGCGACAGGCAATTATGAAGCAAACGTAAAGAGCGATAGCAGCAGGATAAACGAGACAGTAATAAGTAAGGAGAAAGCTATCATAGGAGGAAGTCCGAAGAAAGACAAGTACGAGATTGGGATTACTAGGAAGAGACTTACTGAGGGGAAAGAAGATAGGATCACACGTTCAAAGCAGTACAGGGAGAAGCTATTCATGCTATTTTCCAACAGATTGTACGCTGAGAATTGGTCCGTGTTCGACTGTAAATATTAATTAAGTGAATTTTTATTGTGTTTTTATAAGTGTTAAAAGTAAAACTTGAAAAATGTATCAAGATATTGTCGTGTGTAAAAATAACGACCAAGTGTTTAAAAAGGTCGATTATAATTTAAAAATGAAGTACTGAAGAATTCATGTGGGTGAAATCATCTAGAAATCACGTCATGAGCGGAAACATGGGTGAGTCAGAATGTTTATAAATATCAAAGTGATCGTATCATATGCTATCTCAATAAATGTATGTATGAAATGTATGCACGATGAGTAATCAAATAGTAATAATGTGCCAGAAGGCAACCGCCAAGACGGTTTGCAAGAATGTTAAAAATAATGATAAAAGTGCAGAAATGATAAGAATAATGATAATGTTGAAAGTCCGTCAAAAGGGTTAAATAACAATTAATTTATGATCTAAAAAGGAGGAATCGAATGTAATAAAGTAAATGGCAAATAAAATACATGCCAAAGAAATGAAGTGTTTACACTCCAAAATAAGAAATGTTGAGTTTTGTACTCCGAAATGTTAATGGTAAAATGAATAAATTGCATTCCGCAAAGTAATAATGAATTAATGAATGTCGATAAAAATAATAATAATAATCATAAACTCGAGTTGAATGAAGTAGATAAATAAAATAATAAAAATAATTGAAGGATCATTGAGATACCTTAATATGATGATAAAATAACGCTATCCAGCAAATAATAAGAAAATGCGCTAAGATAATCGGTGTTATCGAACATCAGAAAGTGAATTGTGAAGTTACGATATATTGAGTTACGGTAAAAAAAAATGCTAATGTGAGCAAAGTTATGAAAGACGCTATGATGATCCAAGGTATTTAAAAGTTGTATTGCCATAAAGGGCCTATAAAGAATAAATAAGTTAAGTGCTAGCAAGTGAAATGAATATATCCTGTGACGTGCGTGGGTTTGGAGGTAAAAGGTATATAATTGTCGGAAAGTCGTCGATTTTGTGTGCGAGGGTACGACCTCTTAATTGAACAGGGATTCAAACCAAGAGCATTATAGTGTAGATGTGTGGTATTGTTGAGTGAGGGCTCGACCCACTTAACCGGACAAGGGTTCGTGTTAAGGGTATTGCTTGTTGCAATCTAAGTCCCGCCGGGCAATTGCTAAATATATTATGGAAGTACGAGAGCTGCCACGATATGTGTTTCGACTGGAGGTCCGCAAAAGCGTTCCTGAGCCTAGATTCACATTTCCTATACTGTTCCAACGACGTTATGTAAGCCGACCAAACAAAGTATGTGAAGGGAAAAGGTAATGAGTTATAATCTCAAACTACGGCACGTGTCACAAGGAAAGTGGAATGAAATTGAATAAATAAGTGATAGTTAATGAAGTGAGGTGATAGCTTGGATCCTGATAAGCTTTGGTTTTAAAGGAAACGAAACAGTTGAAAGTTAAAATCTATAATGAGGCGCGAAGGAGGTCATAAATCACGAGGGGTTCAGGCAGTGGCCGACCTCTCCTACAACGAGAAGGGAGAGAATACAATGAAGCTTTGTGTACGAAGGTTAGGGTGTTTGAATGGATACTAGACGTTATCGCGGAACATGCAAACTTTTAGATTATGAGGTGCTATGTAATTGTGAATGAAATAATTAAACTAGTGGGTATTTGAAATGTATTCCCACATAAGGATTGCAAAAATCGGATAATATTTGGCCATAGTAGTCAAAGATATATTGATCATTAGATATTCGATTCCTACCTTAAGATACATGTAAAATATAAAACGGGTAAACTCAAATTTGAGTTTATAAGGTAACTGAAAAGTATGAAAATATAGCATATGATACATCACTAAATAAACCACCCTACTGCATGTCAGTGAATTGTGACGGGACGTGAATTCAAGGATGGGCATGTATTTTTATTTTCAAAGTGTTAAATTGGACTCGGTGGAGAATAGTATTAGAAAACGGAACCTGGATTGGAACACTGTGTCGGAAGAGGAATGGTGGAACGACAGAAAAAAGTGGAGAGGAACCATATTTGCCCCCCACCCAGTGTCAACTGGAAAAGGCGAAATGAAGATGATGATGATCTATAAATAAATAAAATATTCAAGCCAACAGCTCTAAACTTTGCATACGTATAGTACCTAACATTCTACCTAATATACGTCAGTGCTGCAAACATGATTTAATCCTGCTGATAGGTCGAATTTTTAAATACATGTAACTTCTAAACTAACAAGTGGATTTCATCCAAAATTGGCACAATAATAGATAATAATATTTCAGAATTATTCTAAGCAAAACATACATGACATTGTTGCCAACATGATTTTACGTGCGCTGATAGATCCAATGTCTAACAACATGTAACGTCCACATTATCCATTGGACTTCAACCAAATTTTATATGTGCATTCTGTATCCAAAGACATGGATCTAAAAGTATATTCCGGGTTACAAGGGCTGCCAAATGTAGTGCTCTATAAGGCTACAGTGTTTCAGGTATACATCGAACTAATTAACAATGTCAGTGATACCAAATTAATTTCGTCATTATAGACGAAATCTTTGGCATGAATCTTTCATTATCAGAAAAGTAGGCTCTTTAGTTCGTCTCGGAACTACTTGTTCAATGTTGCCTTAGAACTCGAAATTTAATGTATTTCAGTCGGTCAACACGATTGAACCCAATTATTATGGGTGGTTCCCTAATCATGAAAAAAATGACATGAACATAATCACACTAATCAAACAAACTTGCACCACTTTTAGTATTTCACCAACAAAAAAAAAGAACAACACATATCTTGACTAGTTGTGCTAGTTTA
The DNA here is from genome assembly GCA_946902985.2 of Meconema thalassinum. Classification (NCBI taxonomy): domain Eukaryota; kingdom Metazoa; phylum Arthropoda; class Insecta; order Orthoptera; family Tettigoniidae; genus Meconema; species Meconema thalassinum. The sequence continues at coordinate 589,676,806 of OX336388.2, forward strand.
ATGAATTTTGAAACTAAATACATGTAAGTGTATATACCGTAATTATCATAACCCATAGATTTAATAGCATAAGTGTAAAGTATATGATGAAGATCGCTTGACGTTCGAAACTGGTCTTCAATATATTTAATGTAATATATTTTCAGAATTAGCGAACCACCAATTACAGTAGGGTACCATCGTGTTGTTGTTGTTGTTGCTGTTGTTTCAGTCTTCAGTCTTTTGACTGTTTTGATGCAGCCCTTAATGCCTCCCTGTCCTGAGCTAATCATTCCATCTCTACGTAGCTACCACACCCTACATCTGAGGCAATCTGTGTAACATATTCTAACCTCGGTCTACCCCTACAGTTCTCACACTCGACCCTTCCTTCCATAACTATGTTTGATATTCCTGGGTGTCTTAGAATGTGTAATACCAACCTCTCTCTTCTATTCATTAGCAGTCGCCAGAAACATATCTCCTCTCCCAATCGTCTTAATACCTCTTCATTTGCAACCATATCTACCCATCTGTTCTTCATCATTCTCCTGTAACACCACATTTCTAAAGTTTCAATTCTCCTCTTTTCTGCAGCACCAACAGTCCAAGTTTCACTTCCATGGACTTCCACGTTCCAGACAAAGGCTTTCAAAAATGACTTCCTAATATCTAAATCGATATTTCATATCAACAGATTCCTTTTCTGTAGAAATGCTTTCCTTGCCTTGATGTGTTGACTGACTGAAAAACATTAAATTTCTATTCATCATTAAATTATTTAGTCGTGTCGTAAGTACCAACGCAGTGAGCATGAAAAGAAACGAATGAATTAATCAATAAATTTACCCCTTGAATATCAAAGAAATACTCTGTATTTTGTAAGATTTTCAAAGTGAAATGCCATGTCCTGTGGTTCGGATTCCACGTAGAATGGAGGTCCTGTGGCTTATGATCGTGAGATTAATGGTCACGTAAAACTACAAACTTCCTTCCTTTTTTCCTTACTCTGTATTTTGGCTTATATTCAATATCAAGTGTATTGATTAATTGATTGAATTATTGATTGATTTATGTATTTATGTTTATTTATGCATTTATTTTTATTTATATATTTATGTATGTGTTTATTTATGTATTTATGAATTTACTCACTCACTGATTTATTTATTTATTTATTTATTATTATTATATCATTTTTGTCCGTATGGACAGAGTTTGAACTTAAATATCTCATGATGATACAATTTTCACTTTACCTTCTGCCTCTTCACTTTCCAAAATCTCTTCATCCTTTGGCTGTGAACCTTTTTCCGTTGTTCTGTCCATCTTGTTCTTGTCTTCATCTTTTCATTTCTTTTAAATTTTGTATTCTTCATTTTTTTTCTGTATTCTCCTCTGTCTCCAATCACTCGCCTGTCGATCCCTACCTGACTTATTGATGTGTAACATCTTTCCGCTCGGTTGTTGGATAGTTTTGTGGGAGTGATTTTGAAAATTGGGGACGGAAGTGAATCAGGCGGAAGTGGATCGGACGGAAGTGAAGACGCACTGCCAGAAAAATGGGACGGAAGTGAATCGCGCGGAAGTGGATCGAACGGAAGTGGATCGGACCGAAGTGAAGACGCACTGCCGGCTGGATGTACAATTGAAACTGTGTGTATTGGAAACAAGGCAGTGTGTGCTCTGTAGCGCGAGAATATTAAGGCAATACAGTAGGCAGTGCATTTAGCAGGCACTGGTTTGACGAGCACAGTGGCAAATGTTTCACCGACTTTCATTTGTCATTGAGCAGTTTATGAAGCTTCACGTTCAAGGTTGAATATCACATGGGGTGCGACAAAGACGACAAATGAAATTTAAGTAAGCGGCATTATTGTCAAGCTGTGGGTGAGTAGTCAAATATTAAATGCATAACAGAATGTTGTTATATGAGTGGAATAAAAGCTGTATTTTCATCATATGTGAGACTAGGTCATTTCATGATTGTAGGAAGCCAGGTTTTGATTGTTTACGACGAACTGTATGAGAGCCTTGAGAATAATTAATGTTATAGTTACTGAGGAATGTGCTCACAGTATTTGAGAGTACTGTCGACGTTGTGTGTCACTTTGTTATTATGAATTATTAAAGTAAAAGGAAGGAAGGAAGCTTGTAGTTTTGCGTGTCCGTTAATCTCACGATCATGATCCACGGTACCTCCCTTTTACGTGGAATGCGAACCACAAGACATGGCATTTCAATTCGAAAATCTCACATGTATTGACCGGGAATCAAACCCGGTCTACCTTGGTGAGAGACTAACAGCTTCACCGCTGCCCCACAAATGTGACAGTAGCATATCTCCAATTCAATCTATACATTCATCATTGTACCAGTATGAAAATGGTGTGTATTTATTTAATATTTATTTATTTATTTATCGTATGGCTTTTGGTGCCAGGAGTGTCCGAGGACATGTTCGGCTCGCCTGAGTCTGTAGCTGCTTCCAGCGGACACCCTAAAGGGTGAGCTACAACTTCAAGTAGTTCCAACTTTCGCCACCAGATATCAATGATACCTAGTGGTAAACGTTGGAACTTAGATAGAGCGTTCTGACGAAATCTAACCTAACAATTTTTGCTTTACACAAGTTTAGTCTGTGAAAGGATCTTTTACATGCCATAAATCTATGACATGGGACCGCCGGCTTTACTTCCCCTCCGAAGGAAGGCATACTGAAGGATTTTTAAGGCTCTTAAAAATTCCGACGACTTCGGCCGGGTTTGAACCTGCTATCTTGGGCATAGCTGTTCTGCATGCTACCGACTACGCCACCGAAGCCGCTAATGGAGTGTAAATTAACATTTTAAGAATGTCCAAGCTGTGTAGTATACGAGTAGGATAACATGTCAGATGTTACACATCATATGCGCCTACTGTAAGGCTTGTATCTTTTTTATTTATTTATTTACCTATTTATTTTATTATTTTATTATCTATTTATTTATTTTTTCATCAATGAATATCGGAATATATACAACATATGAATAGTTGTTTCATAATTTGTTTTGATATGTGTAATATTATTAGAAATGATCTATAAATCAATATGGTAAATATCATACTGTACATTCTCCTAACATGGTAGGCTAAATATTATTGCTTTTTAGCAAAACATAGGCAACCCGACGTCCCTAAAACTCCGACAGTTAGACGAGACGTAAAATACATAACATTTAGATTTTCATGCTTTTTATAATCATCAATGTATATTTCAGCATGTGTGAGTAGGTTAATCTAATGAACTGTGTTGACATGCTGCTTTCAACATGTGTACTGTATCATGGCAGATGAGGAATTCATTAAAATATTTGACTGTTAGCACGCTCCAGTAGTCAATGTGGCAGGAGCACTGCCAGTCAGTTATCATAGCCCGAGCGGAACCGTCGTATCGACAGGCGCTTCAATCGATATTCGCGTCCTGGAACAGGTGGTTTTATATATCTATCCATTCTCTGTGATACTGTGTGTATTATGTGCGAGGGTTCAACATAACACTGTACGTACACTGCTATATTTAGTGAAGTTTAAGAATGGTGCATTTAACACAATCAAAATAAAATTTTAGATCCAAGCAAATGCACTGATTGGGTGGGGGAATTTGCAAATAATGCAGATATTAGAGATATTCATTATACAGAGTGATTAAAATGGAAAAAAGTTTTAAGTCTTTGGGGAGCATACTCACAGAAGATGGTACAATAAATTATGAAATTGGAAAGAGAATGCAACAAGCTAATGGGTTTTACCAGTGTGTGAGAGGTTTAGTATGGAACCAGGAAGTCCCAAAGAAATGTAAGAAAGTCCTATTCTCAATGTATTACACGCCAGTTTTGACATATGCAGCAGGTACTTGGACCACAACAAAACGCGATGAATGCTGAATCCAAGCAGCCGAGATGAAGTTCCTTAGAGGTATAATTGAGAAGACACGAAGGGATAAAATCTGAAATGTGGACATTAGAGAGAGAACTGGGTTTCGAAAACTGCAAGACAAGATAGAAACCAGTAAGCTGAAGTGGTACGGACATTAGATGAGAATGGAAGAATATAGAGTACCAAAAAGAATATTTATGGAGAAAATACCAGGAAGAAGACTACGAGGAAGGCCCAGAAAGAGGTGGATAGATACGGTGAAGGAAAGCATAGAGAAAAGAGGAGTAAAAGAAAAAGACACGGATAGTCAGTCTGAAAGACTGGACTTTATATCATTTTAAATGCTAGCAGCCGAGTAGCAAGAAGGCAGTGCGAGAACAGAGTTTCAAGATTCTATTTTGTTACTTCACTGCCTACTTGATTGTACTCGCACTGCCTTCTTGAAACTCTGTTCTCGCACTGCCTTCTTGGTACTCAGCAGCTACATCGTACTATGACGTCACACACTTCAATGCATTCTCGGTACATTTCGTCCCGTCACCGTAACGTAACGCCAGACCCCAGATAACGTCGACATAATCATTTAAAATGATAAAAGAAGTATTGAAAGAAGGAAATGAATGGTGGTGGGATAGACAACTGTGGAGGTTGATTCGCAACCCGACCCAAAGAACTGGAAACGAGAAATGTAGAAGAAGATTAAAACTTACTGCACCGTGAAAATCATCGACTGCAGTGAAGTCCGCGTACCGGCCAATGCTGTGATATTCGTCTTCAGTTCTTCGCCAGTGTGAAAATGCTGACCAGAGAACAGAAAAGGTGGAAATCGCTGGGAGCAAGATGAGGATTGTACGGTGGATGATCCAACAGCTCCCAGCGCTGTCCTGATCTTACTCCCAGCGATTTCCACCTTTTCTGTTCTCTGGTCAGCATTTTCACACTGGCGAAGAACTGAAGACGAATATGAAACGCTGGTTCCATTGGCAGGCAGCAGACGTCTATGGCACAGGACTGCAACAGTTGATATTGTAGGGGACCTGAGAGGGTGCCCTCCACAATGTAATATTTGTGGGGGGGGGGTGAAATATGAGTACCTGGGGGATGCTTGGAAGTTGAGTGTAAGAGGTGTCGGTTATGGACTGGTTCGAGAGCGTGGAAGCAGCTCGAGAGGAGAACTCCCAAATGTACTGTTTGATTGGGTAGTTCGAGGATGCGATATCGGGATTAAGGGCGGTTTGGTGTAGAAGGCTCAAAACAGCTGAGCTGCTACTATGATTAATGCTAACGTGGGCGACTGGCAGCTCGCGCTATAAGCGAGAACAGCAATGTGAAGTAGACGAGTGGCTGACTGCGGAAGCCACGGAACAATTAACTAAGTGTTACCTGGATCCTACCGGGACCAGGGATAAAGGGCAGGATCTTAACAATTAAATAAATAAACTAAAAGACCAGTTGCTTCTAATATGTCTGAGTTTAATGAGTACTTCGGACTTGAAGTACTCCTAGAATTGGCAGAGCAGTTAATAAATCAGATGCTTATTTCAATCCAAGCACTAGGGGGTGAAAGTGTGGATGTCTGTGTGAGGAGTTACGGTCGCTAGACACTTACCCTTCGGCGGTCGTCGGAGCGGCTCTCGGCAGCGGTTTGGCACTAGGCAACACCAAGGAAGACTGACCCCGAGTTACCTCAACTCTACTGTCTTATAGCCTCCCGTGTGTTGACTGCGCATAATTGCACATTCTTCAGGATGTGAGGTGTTGGCCAGGGTCGATGAAGTTCAAATGGTGAGGTTATTGGAGGTTGTTGAAGAATTATTGGGCGTAGATGTGTAGTAGATTTTTATGATGTATTTAAAAGGCGTTTATCTGGGGATAGATGTGTAGGTCGTAGATAGTAGGGGATGAGGGTGCATCCTCCGGATGCAACAATATCATGCTGTGACAAATTTCGTAATACGTGCTACCCCTAGTAGCAAGTTTGTTAATTGCATTATAGTGGGTAAAAGCACAACACAAATGGTCCTTTAAAGAAATATTAGCTTTATTGCAGGTCAGAAAGTTACACCACACAATAAGCAAGTAGGAACAATTAGCTGTCTTACGGAAGCTTCCTCCTTTATGGAGCACACTCACCCTTTCACTTGCTCATGCAGTTAATCCCCTCACTAATGAGACCGGTGTCCTCGGCTAGAAGCAACAACAACTGTTCCTCTTGTACACAAGCCAGAGTCTGTTACTCACTGTTCTGCAGGCTCGGAAACAATCTCACTGGGTTTCGTAATCCACACGGCACTTCGCCACAATACTCTTTCGCACTAACTGAAACACATTCGCTCGGAACACACAGTCCCTGCCTCGCTGGCCCGGTCGCTTTATATAGCGAGGCTGGTGACTCAATGGATGTTTCCAGAGAATACCAGGTTCACAGCTACTCTCAGACCTTCTCGAGAATTCCCATACTAGGCGGGCCACGAACTTTCGAGACGGTCTCTTTGTTACTGCCTGTCTTCTTGTTGCGCAAATCGCTGGTTAACACAGAGGCAGGGGGTAGCCCGAGGCGGGCTGTGAATCACGCAGCGAGGTGATGAACTAACCGCGCAGCCGTAACATTGTCAATTCGTTTGGTGCCTATGACGAAAAGTAGCTGACACAATGCTGTACCTGTTACTAATAAAGTTTTGCATATAACTATGTTCCTTTTTTGATGTGTAACATCTTTCCACTCGGTTACTGGATATTTTTGTGGCACTTCGTAGCTGGACATTTATGTGGGAGTGATTTTGGAAAAGGGACGGAAGGGGATGGGACGTAAATGGATGGGACGGAAGTGCATGGGATGGAAACAATGAGCGCGCGTGGTGGCGGAGATCGGTACAAAGACGAACTGTAGGCCATGTGGCTATGGGGAATGTATATCGCATACAGTTTAGTTCAAGGTTTGGAGACCCCATTTAAGATATTCCTACAATAAATCACCTCCTTCAAGTTGTCGTTCTTTGGTGTGAAAATATGGATTATATCATATTTGTTGAAAATAATTACGATTTTTTAAATCTTCATACTTTTGCTGTATTCTTATTTAATGTAAGCACACGATGTACTGTCGGTCATGGGGCTATGTGGAATCTATATCGCATCAACAAACACTCCAAACATCGTAGGAATTCAGTATCAGTATATTAACACAGACTACTAACAATAATTGAAACTTCGTTGGTCTAAACGTATCACTGGGAGAAACACATTTAATATACCTTCTGCACACCAAATTTTTAATCGCGCCTATACTTGGTAGTATGCTCTATCGGCAAAATGAGGCCATTTTCAATAACATCGCTGGCATGGGTTCACTAACTGGCCGGTATGGAGCCCAGTTCGCATCAAGTAGGCAGTGGATTGCTTCCACCACGGCCGACTGGATGCGAGCTGCGCTCAGGGAAGCTTACTTTCTGAATGCGCCTTGTATTAAACGGCAAAAGTGTTGTGGTTTATCTCATTTCTAGTGATGACTAACGATTCAGCGTCCTTTGATCTACGTAACGTTTCAAACGAATTGATGAGATGAGAAACTGGTCCTGGAATTGATAGGCGAGCCAAACTTCTTCAGCAACATAAAAAATGCGGTGCAGCCCCTTGCTTTATAATTTGGGGGTAGAGAAAGTGCCTTGCCTCCCTAAATTGGTGCCTTTGATGCCGTGAAACTTCAGAAGTACGGGTATACCAAATGTAACAGGTAGTTCTAATAAACCTACCATCCTTCATTGAGGTTGTACAGAGAAGTATTGGAATAGCTATCACATATGAATCCTGAACTACGGATACATTTCAAGTTATTGGGTGGAAGACATTTTCTTACGCATATTAATAACTAGGTGGCGGTTATCCCGTGATGTGGTCAAATGGCATGGTCTAGTACCCACTAGACGCTGTGTACGACCCGCTTCTATCCACTGGTTCCAAACACGCACCACTGTCGTAACAGCATTCCCTGTACGAGCCGAAATGCCATGGTATGACAAACCCGCTTCCCGAGGATAGAATATTTATTTCCCGTTCTAAGTTGCTCACGTGCTGATAGTGTGCCCTTTGACGTCGACGAGGCAAACTGGCACTTGATTTCTCATTTCCAGTTCCTTTGACAGCTTTTAACTGACTGCGTTTGGGGTACCAGTGACCTGACCGCTCACATTAGAGGGCGCTTCTGAGACTATAAGTTTATGCAATCTCTCTACAATCTCATTCACCTCATACTGGTATAAGCCTACTGTTCTATACATTTTTCCCAAGTTTAGATAATTCGAACCATTCTTTATAGATGCACTATTTTCCACGGGCGTTAGTGTAAAATGGTGTTTCGTTAGACTTAGTGATCAAATGATTTTACGTCTTCTGACTAGAAACATCTAGTTTTCAAACCCCATTAATTAAACGTGCTCCTCATGTCCACCAGAAGGTTCATGCAGTATTCCCTATCGCAGAGTGGAAGATCTAATCCGGGGATACCAAGATGCTTTTCAAGTAGGCTATATCAGCTCAGCTATCATGGTACCTTGGTGAACCCTCAAGGCGGCTACACACGTTACGATAATTGTGCGATTTAACTGCAACGATCGACTGCGCAGTAAAACTGAAATCCCTATAGCATCCACACGGTACAGATGACTGCGTCGATCAACAATTATCATCAGACATTCATGGCAACATGTCATTGACGGACGGTGATGACGTACTAGCGGTGTTGGGGCGTTGGCCCTATGTGTGTGGTCTAAAGATTGTCTTCTACAGAGAAAGCAATATTCACACGTAAATTTATTAAATGAGTTACGCTTCGTACCGATAGATTGGCACAATTATTTAAGAATGGATGAGTAGACCTACCTACACCTTCTATCATTGGTTACTCCGTTTACATCATTCCCAAAGGACGCCTTCTTGCAAAGTTTCCAGGACATGTATCGCCAATCCCAGCATTGCATAGTTACGGGAGGGGACTATTTCAAAGGACAATAGGGTCACTGTCGTGCATTGCTCATCTCTGTTGATACTATAGGATTATTGTCACAGGTTGTATGAAAATGGCCTGTATAATTCTTCACGGAACTTCTTATGTTATCTGAAATGAGGAGGTGGGATATTACTGAGCACAGGTAACCACTGATTTGGAGTAGGAGGAGGTGTTCCAGTTATGATATGCATGCTGTGGCGGAGCTGATCCACCCGACTAGTGTGGCAAGTTTTAAGCCACACCTCGGAGCAAAACTCAAATAAAGAAAACACCAGAGCTAAAGTAGTGGTTCTCAGTGTGTTGATGGAGCTCTCCAGGATGTCCGGTCAAAGCTACGAGGGGGGGGGGGGGGGGGGGGGCAAGAGCATCGTAGAGGAATTCATAACAACCCGACGACACACTTGCCCTCTTCGTCACTTCGATATCATTTCGTAAGGAGTCTTTGTAGAGCTGGTAACAAGCGATGTTTGGTGAATCGATTAATGAAATCGACTTGCTATATTTATGTCCTCTCAGTCCAGTCTGAGGCAGTATAGTGCCACACTATTCACTACGCATTTACATTATCTGTACGTTGTTCAATACCTAACAAACACTGTATATATGTTCATTCATTTTTTATTCATTCATTCATTCATTTATTTGCAATTGGGGTATTTCCCCCGGTGGAAAATTGAATATACATAACAAATAAATAATTATACATAACAATTCAATAACAATTAAACAGGAGTATTTACACAAATAGTCAGCCTTTTCTTAAACACACCTATTCGTTTGGGAAAAGGCTCTAAGACTGCGGCAGGTAGAGAATTCCAGTTATCAATGGCACGGTTTACGAATGAATATTTAGCATAAATTTTACGCTGTGGTCGGACCTTAACTTTGAAATGATGATCACTCCTACTCATGTAATTAGCTTTCCCATACATTTGCTAAGCTCACCCCATGCTGGTTGATTTGTAAACGTGTTGTACATAGCGCAGAGTCTACATAGATTTCATCCTCCTAGCCTCAAGTGACTCCCACCCAAGTTTCTTTAACATACGGCTCACACTGCTCCTGGGATTAAAGTCACTGAGAACAAATCTAGCGGCCTCTCTGTGTACCATTTCCAACTCATTGATGAGCCCTACTTGATATGGATCCCAAACCGCCGAGGTATATTCCAGAATAGGTCTTACAAGTGACAAATAGCCTAATTCTTTAGCAGAAGTACTACTTCCTTTCAATACCCTCATTACAAAGTCCAGGGATTTGTAAGCTTTAGAAACTACACATCCTACATGACTACTCCATTTCATATCATTCCTTACGTGAACGCCCAAATATTTGCAAGAATCTTCTAGGTACCTAGGTACTGTATATTATGTATATAGGGACATGAAAGGCTACTTGAGCTCTTAGCTCTCGCAGTAAAGAAGCGCAGGCGTGCCTCATAAGAAGGGAGGTAGTGAACAGTTCTATACTCCTGTGGGGGTCCGACCACGGACGCCAAGAGCCCGCTGATGAGCCAGCTTGGTGCTCCTAGGCGAAACCCCACACATTACACGGCATGTACATAGACACATTGCTGAGTTAGGTATATGTTACAATATATTTTAATCAATTTAATCACTATTTTGGTGCAAAATTACTTGCAAGTCAGCATTCTCACGCGTGAGGCAGCTCCTCACAATGTTTCCTGCACTTGAAAACGTGCCAGTGCTGCCAACATGATTCTAAGGCTACTGATAGGTAATTTTTTTAAATAGTTATAACTTGTATATTAACAAATGTATTTCATCCAATATTGGGAGAATAATATTTCAGATTAGTTCTGAGCAACTCATACAAGGCATTGTTGCCAACATGATTTTACGTGCCATGATAGATCCAATGTAACATTTCATTTCTGATATATTGATTAATTATTCATTGACATGAATCTTAAATTTTAAGAAAGGCAGGCTCTTTAGTTCATCACGGAACTACTTGTTATACTTATAAATATATAGGGATGGATGTGACTGGTCGAACTCGATTTGCTCGCAGAAGGACGGGTCATAGCTCATTTTGCGCGTGTCAATGCGAGTAACAATATTCAACAAAGTAGGAAATCCGGTATTCAAGGCCCTAACACCAACGATGTCGGAGATATACCCAGGAAACTATTCCCGGTCTGTAAACTGATGAAAGTATGGCCAAACATATACATGGCAACTCAACGCCATTTTACGGAGTCCCATTCAGCTTTCCATCTGTCTATGGAGATGATAAATTTTGCGTGAATGAGTAACAGATTGTTAGATAGGCAGACTCCAGTGTCGTAATCTTTAATACAGTGTCACCAATAGTATAAAGAATAGACCCCAAATTGTTCCCACAAAACAATGAAATTTAATAAAAGTATGCAAAATAGCATAAAAGAACAAAGTTATTTAACCTCATATTGTAAAATATAAACTTCACCGTTGTGTAAAGTCTCCATCCCCAGAGAGGCCCCTTTAATAAATTGAAAAGGCTTGTGGGTCATGAAAATTCAGGATATTTTGCCTCCAATGGCCCAAATTCCCAAAAGCCGAAAAAATACTATTTCAATGGATTTTTTGAAAATTATTTTGCTGTTTGGAGATATAACAGACCCTCCATATGACATGTCGCACGTGGAAATCACGTGAGAAAATTCTGAGGTACCCCTTCACCCCCTTAAGCGCATTATATGTATTGATGGATTTTACAGCCTAAGTTAATTCCGTAATAATAATATCGTATGTCCTCGGGTGCCTGGTGCAAGCTTTGTTAATTGACACCCAGAGGGTAGCTTGCATGTCGAATTTCGTCGTTCCTTTGAACGCTATGAAAGTCAAAGAGGTTAGATTTCTAAACTCCATGACACTACAGCGCTTTCAAGTAGAGAATGGAGGAACTTTGTGTTGGCGGAAAATCCCGAGATTAATTTTGCCATTGAACACGGCCTACTGAATTCGAATGGGTTCTTTAACATGCCAACAACGTATGACATGAGTATCGTGATTTCTGTCCTCTTCAAAAATCACTTACCATGGCCAGGGGCGAACCTGCAATCTTGGGGTTGGTAGTCCGACACTATAACCACTCACCCACCATGGCAAGCAGTTAATTCCGTGATAACCTTATAGCCATTTGCAAACTTTCACAGACTCCCAAGTTTTACTCCTCACATTAAGGGGCTGAAAATGAGCTATGTTATCAACGGAAATGGATAGAACTCCTTAGCAAATATGACTTGGAATAAACTATTTATTTAGCGTAGTATGCATTCATTATAAACTATTTCATATTATTAAATGTATATTATTTCTATCAGTAGGCCCAGCCTCTGAAGTCAATGCTACAGTATAATATTATGATATAAAATTATAATACCCAACGGGTCACGTTCTTGAGGACAGTTTAAAACACCCTCCGATGATAAGAAAAGCTGGTGGGTCATAAGTTATGGATTATATTGCTTGCATGATTCACACGGCCACAATCTAAACATGGTTCAACTGATGACCTTGTAGTTTGGACGCAAGATGCAACCAATATAAAGGTATGTTTATACCAGATTTGGTAGAGATCCAGTGATAAGTTTAGTCGTAATTTGATTTAAGCTTTGAACCATTGGATAGCGACTAAATTTCGTTCAATTCAGTTTCGTCGTTTTTGAATTGAAAGGGAAGACAGACATACACACACACACACACAAACATACACACACTTTTGGTCCGTCTAGATCTCATAAGTCTACTTTCATTCTTTGGTTCAAACATTGGCTAGCAAATGCCACTGTCGCTGACACGTAGCAGCGAACGTTGTAACTTAATACACCGTTTCTAACCAACCAAATATAGCCTACAACTTTGGATACACACTACCAATTGTAATGGAGGGTTATTTTGCATGCCATAAATCTACGAACATGGGCCCGCCAGGCGCCGGCTTTACTTCCCCTCCGTAGAAAGACATACTGAAGGGTTTTAACGTCCTTAGAAATCTGACGACTTCGGCCAGATTTGAACCCACTATGAGTTTCTATGTTCCAATGATTTTCACAGTCAGTTGCCATACCTGAGTACCTGACACCCAGATGAAATAAAATGAAGACGAATGAAACCGTATGAGGTGTTTGATGAAAGTAGCCGTGGTCTATCAGAAGATACCGTCTGGTATTTGCCAAAAGTGGAAAATGAGAAACCACGAAAATCCATTTCTAGGACGGATGACTGTGAGGTACGAATCTGGAGCTAGCCTTGCCTCCATGGCTGTAACATGCGTAGCTACCCCGGTTTGATATTAATCTAATCATGAAAACTACATTAATTTTAAAACGATGAATCGTCCCAGACTGGTTCAACTCCGATGAAATTTACGGAGATTTATTAACTGTTTACGAACGCTCTGTGATGATGTAAACAAGCGAATAGCTGTATCAGTACCACAAGAGCATGTGTGTCTCGTATAGTTTGCATGTTTGCGCTCCACAGGCGGTAACGCCATCATACAATGTTTACTAAAGCCAATGCAGTTGGATATGACAGAGTTTTTGGTTGGTTGGTTGGTTGGTTGGTTCCTTAGTTTAGGGGCTGCGACAACGCGGTCATGTAGCCCCGTGTACTTTGGGTGTGTGTAGAATCTGTCTGATAACCGGTGTTAATTGTGATGACTGTATTAGTGTGTGTATCTGTTTTTTAATTCAAGTAGAGACTGCAACTTTGAATTTTCAAATAGTTCCTACTTTTGCCGCCAAACGCCACCGTCAACGACTACTAGGCCTAGTTCAGAACTAGCTACTAGACGCCACCGCAGTCGGCTCTTGGCAACGAACGTAGCAACCTAAGAGCGTTGTTTACATTCTTAACCTATCCAATTTAGTTTCACACAGGTGTAATTAGTGGAAAGATCTTTAACATGCCATAAATCTATGACATGGGACCGCCGGCTTTACTTCCCCTCCGAAGGAAGGCATACTGAGGGATTTTTAACGCTCTTAAAAAGACAGAGTTTTTATCTAACCAGAATAACACAGGCAATGATAACTTTGCTGAAGGCTACTGCCACCATTTCTCTCGATGCGTTTTATTTCAAATATTTGGAATCATATATTTTTATTTCTTTAATACTGTATGTCTCCCTTTGTGTCGATAAGCCTGTGGAACTCACACGATATTTATAACATTATTTGTTTGTGGGTGAAGCAGGTCCACACTGCTGGCGCTCTAGGTGCGGATAAAAGATCTACTCCAGCGCTTACCAAACATTTCAGTACCTGCACAGACCAACGGGGGAAATAACCGCGGACTCATTCCGAGAATAAAATTGGGCAACTAATCGGTTTGTGAGGCTAGCAATATGTGGAGATTCTAAGAGGAACTTTGGAGCATTCTATTCATGCTTTGAAGAATCATTTTAAAAAATTAACCAGCTTTTGTAGTATGTAGCAAATGAAGACTTTCAGCTATTACGTAATGAAATATGTCACCAGTCTTCACATCATTTGCCTGATAACAGTTGTTGTTGATTCATTAGGGGCTTTGTGACATTGTGGTTATGAAGCCCTGTGTACGTGGGTGAGTGTAGATATCGTCTGATAACCTGTGTCACTATGATGTCTGTATTAGTGTGTGTACTTGTAATTGAGGTAGAATTTGGGTAGCAAACCACCATGGCCGTATGATAGATACCATCCCGGCATTTTCCTGGAGTAGAAGTGAGGAAACCACTTCCAGAATGGCTGAGGTAGGAGTCGAACCCACCCCTCTTCTCAATTCTAGCTCACGAGGCTGAATGTACCCCGTTCCAGCCCTCAGACCAGAATTGGATTTCTTGGCAGAGCCGGGAGTCGAACCCAGGCCTCCGCGGGGAGAATGCTAATCCCTACGCAACGAGGCGGCACTTGAGTTTTGAAACAACTGCCACTATAAATATGATTCAACAAGAACATTTCACCTTCGCAGAATCAATACTTAAAGCAGACTGATTCCACCTCATGGTGTAGCGGCTAGCATTCTTGGCTATCACTCCGGAGGTTTGGGTTCGATTCCCGGCTCTACCAAGAAATGTAGTTCTGGCCTGAGGGCTGAAACGGGGTCCACTCAGTCTCCTGAGGAAAAGAGGTGACTTCGATTTCCACCTCAGCCAGTCTGGAAGTGGTTATCCATGGTTTCCCCACGTTTACTCCACGCGAATGCTGGGATGGTTCTTAACTTAAGGCCACAGCCGCTTCCTTCCTAATCCTCACCTTCATTACAAATACACACACTAATACAGCCATCACAATAACACAGGTTAACAGACAAAATTACACCACCCACAACAACAACAACTAAGGCAGACTGAGCACACATAATGCAGATGTTCTTGGTTCAGGACAGACCAGATAGGAGAAATGTTACCCTGAACAAGAGAGGCGCTGGTGAAAAGCTTGCCACATCCTTCAGACCAATTTAGACCTTCACAGAATATTTAGCATCAATGTGATAGCCTACTACATGTTAGACAGCAGAGAATTGGTAATGGTGTTTCATGCCGCTCTAATTTCGTTTGTCACTTGTTCCTTCCCTATCCGGCGCAAGGAGTAATAAGGAGCAATAAGGAGCGCTATAGTATGTGGAGAGTTGAGACACTGATTACGCCCCGATACTAGTCCAGCTCCAGCGGTAAATGGAGCCTACGGTACCGTAGAATTCTTTATTAGTGGGATTTAAGTATGATTACCAGTGAAAGATTCGTGTGCAGGTATAGTACGAAGTTGTAAGGTATATGACGATAGAAATCAAGGAATATTTGTTGATCTTTTGGGTAATTATATTACAGTAATACCGTACCGTTCATTAATAAACTGACAAGCAGAAACTATTTCCAGTAAGAAATTAAGGAAAATATCCGTAAATAATACCTAGCAATCGAAATACTTATATTGGTGGACACGTATGTCACTATTTCAACATTTAACGAATGATACTATAACAGTACCGTAAGGTGGCTACTCCAAGGATGAAGTGCATTTATTTGTGAAATGACTTTACTTTGGCAGGTGGGAGTTCTATTTGCGCAATAATATGACTCACACGTCGACATTTCGACCCACACGCGAAATATCACCACTTTTTAGAACGTATGTCACACTATCCTATGTGATTATTATGAGCCTAACGTAATGTTTTGAGCATATGCCTTGTGGCTTCACTTCCTGGACGTTAGTGCCTCTCCTTATTACTCCTTGATCCGGCGAGGGTGCCAGATGTGAGACAAACCTTCAGGCGAGATCAATCCAAAGAGAATAAGGGGGCGCCCTGTCAGCTTTCTAGCAAGCTGTGAGTTGAAGCATTGACCACGCTCCCTTAAAGGCTCGTAACTTGGTTTTCAATAGCAAATAATACGGAGTGCTTGCGTTATTAAAACGCTTTGTTTAAAGATATGGTCATTAAAACAAGTAGTTCCGTGAAGAAATATATAGCTTATTATCATTAGGGCTCGGATTTTTAGGTGCTAAAAATCGGGAAAATATTTATTTTTTATGTATTAAAAATACCTGAAATATGTAACAAAAATGTAAAAATATTTAATTATAATTTAGTTTATTAACGTGAATATAAACAATATGGAGTACTCACGAATATAATTTAGGCCTATGTTATGAAGCAGGTAGCATTACAATTCACAACGAGATACATCTTCAGGAGGTTGTCCATCACAAATGACCGACGATTATCGCGAAACACTTCTTCTGAAGGCGCGAAACTGTGACAATATGTTTCTTGCCCTTGAGGTGTTGTGTAAATTGAGATCGCTGTTCAGCCTTGATTGCTTTCCCACATGGTTGGCAGAACAGAACGCCCCCATAAGAATTAAAATCTATATATTTAAAACACTAAGCTGTTTTTTGTACACACGAGATTGTGAAAACGACTTAACCGATTGGCTTCGTAAATCATTCTAACGAAAGCTCTTGGCATGCAGATTTGCAGGGTGTCTTTCAAATAAACAAATATGTTATCATATATTTTTAAATTTATAAACAAAACTGCAAAATTATTGGCTCAAGCGCATGCGCAGAATCACCTTGGTTAATGACAGACATGGCGGATGTCCACCGCGTTTTAATGTAATAGTTATTTATAAGAATTATAATAAAGGAAGGGAATATCGAATATGAAGTTTCCACGATATAAACAGGAATAGAATATTATAAAGGACGGGAAATGTAGAAGAACTTAAACTGACTGTTGAGTGTGAATGTTGCTTAAGTACCTTAATATTGCGCTACAATTTCAGTGATTCGGTAGCTCAGATGGCAGCGCTGAAGTCTTTGTTTGTGCATCGCCCATTGGGAGCAGTTCGAATCCCACCTCCGCCACATATTTTTATTTCCCAATTATTCTTTCTGGCTATTGGTAATACATTGTCTTAACATATTTTACTTTTATTATTCCCGTAAAGTAAGGAATTCTCCACGATTTACGTTCCCATACACTTTTAAATGATTAAATAAAATATGGCCATAATCGCTTTCGCCATGAGAGACAATTGACGAACATAATTCATTTGATGGACTCAGACATCGTGGTCACTCATCCCCGTCTACTTTAGTGTGTGTGTGTGTGTGTGTGTGTCAAATTTTCTCTGATAACCTGTGTTATTGTGATGGCTGTACTGATGTGTGCATTTGTAATTAAAGTGGGGAATGGGAAATTGACGACCGAGGCTTTAAGTTAGGAACTATCCCGGTATTTACCTGCAGTGGAAGTGGCAAACCACGGAAAAGCACATCCTAGATTGTTGAGATGGGAATCGAACCTTGCCCTTCTTAGTTTTGCCTCAAGAGTGCGCCCCGTTCCAGCCCTCAGACCAGAATTACATTTCTAGAGAAATGGCGGATAAAGGATCCTCCGTATCGTAGTGTGATCTTTGTTTTTTAGAATTAAAAAGAGGGGATTGAAGAACTTCAACAGGCGTTTGAGTTCGTTTGTTGTTTAAGTAACTTAATATTGCTTTCGAAGTCTGTTGACTGGGTGGCTCAGGGGTAACATTGCGGACCCAGGAATGAATTTAGCATAGTCGAAGGAGTTCACATCTCACCTCAGACATGTATTTCTATTTCCTAATTATTCTTTCTGGCTATTGGTAATTCATTGTCTTAACATATTTTACTTTTATTATTCCCGTACAGTAAGGAATTATCCTCGATTTGCATTGCCATATACTTTTAAATTATTAAATAAAAGATGGCCACAATCGCTTTCGCCATGAGACACAATTGACGAATATAATTCATTTGATGGACTCAGACATCGTGGTCACTCAGGCCCGTCTACTTTGGTGTGTGTGTAAATTTTTCTATGATAACCTGTGTTATTGTGATGCCTTTACTGATGTGTGCATTTGTAATTCATGTGGGGAATGGAGAATTGACGACCGAGGCTTTAAGTTAGGAACTATCCCGGTATTTACCTTCAGTGGACGTGGCAAACCACGGAAAACCACATGCCAGATTGTTGAAATAGGAATCTAACCTTGCTCTCCTTAGTTTTGCCTCAAGAGTGCACCCCGTACCAGTCCTCAGACCAGAATTAAATTTCTTGGCAAACCAGGGTTCGAACCCGGAATCCGGGGCGATAGCTCAGAATTTAGCCTTAAGATTTGGCTTCCCTGTGTTTATACGATTTTTGACAAGCACTGAACATATAGTCTAACCCTTAAACTCTCCATTACGGTGGCTGTCGAAGTGAGTCTATGCTCATTCCAGTAGTTGGCGAAGTATGCTCCCTTGCTTAATTTACTGTCATGGAAATGCAAAGGATTGTACCTACAACAGGTGATGGAAATTGCTTATTTAAAGCAGTTTCGTACTGTTTATTCCAAAATGCAGAACGTCATCCTGAGCTGCTTCTGCAAGCAAATTGCAAAAATTGGTGTTGGCATGAATAATTATAAGGATTTTATTATTGGCGATCAGTATCATCGCATTCTCATCAGCAACAAACTTGAGAATGAAAGTATCTGAACTTCACTGTATAAATGAATATTATTGTTTAATGATTATTTGTTTAGAGTACATAACAATGACTCTAACCACGCTGTTGATTTTGGCAATGGAAGTATTATGTGCCATTTAATATTTGGCGGCTGCGTTGATGCAGGCCACTATAGTGTTATTGAATATGACGCTAATTTGGAGAAAAATGCTACAATAAATATATCCATTTGACGAAAAAGAACATTAGCCACAAAAAAGTGGGAAATCGAAGAAAAATACGAAGCCACTTTTAAAATCTAATATAAATATGCCATTTCAGAAACAATTCCAGATATTATGCCGTACAGTGTAGGATCCTTGACGAACAAATGTAAACATTGTTCTGCACTGTATTTCTGTAGCGAGAAATCTACGCTTGGTTACTTTGACCTTTGGTGTTGTAATGGCAAAATTGATCTTACTAAATATAAAATATTTGACAGACTGCAACAATTTTTCACTGGAAATGATACCTCAAGGAATTTAGGAGAGAATAATCGGCAGTACAACAAATGCTATGCCCTTGGTTTCATTTGGTGCCAATGTCACTGTGCCACATGCATACGGTCCATATTGTTTTAAAATGTATGGAATTGCACATCATCGCATTTCTTCGTTAATGCATATTCCAAAATTATAAGCGACGGTTCTTGCGGCCAGTTGTATATATTAGACTCCTCAGAATTCTTGAATTCCTTGGAATTAAGTGATTTGCTTCCACATACTCCAAACGATTGACCCATAGTTATGCTCCTTAGAAAACTGAAGTTTCCTAAGGGCTCATAAATACTACCATATTAATTATAAGAAATGTGTACGAAAATTGCTTGAATTTGGAAATAATAAGTGCAGTTAAAATCAGGCGGATGATCTAACCCTTCGATTTGATTCCATATTAATTATAAGAAATATGCATGAAAATGCTTGGATTTGGAAATAAGTGCAGTTAAAATTAGGCAGAGAGGTCTAATCCTTCGACTTGATTTAACACCATAGGATAAACCAATCAATTTCTTTTAAGAGGCAACATTTTCCGATTCGCTTGGCATACTTTATCACAATCAATAAAGCTCAATGGGGAACTCTGGAATCTTTTGACGCTCTTAAAGTATCAATAGCGCCAAAAAATAATTGTACAAAGAACGTACAATGAAGAAAATGGAAATTGCAACATCCAGAAGGAGTGGTGCTACATTGCTGCAATTGAACATACAGGACGAGTGTTCGGTTGTGATTCCATGATTACACTTTCAGGGCAATCTGACCGCAAGTTTAGACAACAATCAATACTGGATGTGCCCACCACGAGCTGCAATACATTGATGAATTCGGCGAGGCATGGAGTCAATAAGGCCCTGGATCGCTTCCTGAGGAATTGTGGCCCATGCTTGCTGCACTGCACGGGTCAGTTATTCCAGAGTTATGGGTGGCTGAGGACGGTTGGCCAGTTGTCGACCCATCATGTCCCACACATGCTCAATAGGGCTGAGGTCCGGGGATCTGGAGGGCCATTCTAAGGTTGTGATGTCTGGAGACGCGTGCAGTGTGAACCCGGGCATTGTCCTGCTGAAACATCCCATTACCAATGTTCGCCATCATAGGCACAACCACTGGATTGAGTACCCTATCAACATACTGTCGAGCAGTCATAGTGCCCTCAACAGGCACTAATTGTGATTTCACATTAACGCCAAGAGCTCCCCAGACCATAATGCTTGGTGTTGGCCCCGTGTGCCTCTCGACAATAAGGTCTGGGCGGCTCCTCTTCCCGGTATGTCGGTGCACACGATTCTGGCGATCACTGCGGGCAAGACAGAAGCGCGATTCATCACTAAAGACGACCCTATGCCATTCGTCGACCCACGTCGATCGTTCTCGACACCAGGCCAGCCTTACACGTCGCTGTTGTGGGGTCAATGGAACACCTTCTGCAGGGACACGGGATCGTAAGGCAGCTGCACGCAGGCGATTACCAACTGTTAGTTGTGTAACGTGGGGTGCCACAGCTGCTCGAATTTGCGCTGTTGTTGCATGGGGTTCCATCCGGGCCATCCGAATGATGCGGCGATCCTCTCTCACAGTTGTCTGTCGCTGTGGGCCTGTGCCAGGTCTACGAGTGTGGGTACCTTTATTTGACCACTGCTGCCATACACGTTGTACCGTAGATGCCTGTCGGCCAACACGTGCAGCGCCAGTGCTTAGCGATAATCCAGCCTCACACAACCCAATTATCCGACCCTTCTCAAACGGCGACAGTTGTTGATAGCGTGCTCTTCTCTGTCGTCGAGGCATGTTTGACGGGGAACACTTCACTGCACAGACTGCAAGTCAACTACGCTACACCGGTGTCCGTATACTGGAGTTGAATCCTCCGCGACCAATCACGTGGGGAGACCTGTAGCAACAATCCAATGGGTCTGAAACTTTGATCGTTTACATACCTACAAGGCATCGTTCCATATCTTGAAAATCAACACAAACGACCAATGCCTTCATGGTGTTGCAATTTCCATTTTCTTCAGTGTATATAAGAAAATTCTTCAGTAAATATTTTCTTATTGACCGTCATGTATTGACGGGTTTCAACTAGTTATTTTTAAATTCTGCAACAGACGATAACTTGTAGTTGTTTTTACCATAGGCATCGTAGAACTGCCTTACACTTCACAGTGCGAGAAATGAACTGTGAGTGACACAGGTTCCATGTAGCTCTAGCACGTGGTGCAATATGGCTATGGACAAGGAAATACCCGGCTTCCACAGTGAGTGGCACGGGGCGACAAGTTAAGAATAACACAGTTGCAAGCTGACATACGCTCCGCATGAAGATTAGATAGCTCACAGGTTCTTCCCCGTTGAAGTAACACAGAACAAAAATGCTTTAAACTAAAAGATCTAGCATACTGATTTTTAAAAATGTGAATATTATCTCTTTTTATGTGCTAATAAGTGAAAAGCAGGAATTTATGTATTTATAGAAAAATGCTCAAAATATGTATTTACATAAAAAATATTTATTTACCTAAAAATCCGTGCCCTAATTATCATATATCCTACTTATATTAATTGCCGCTATCAGCATACAAAATTTCAGTTTGATTGCTGTAATAGATCCGTAGATATTGAGAACTGTCTAAATATTTCGGATGGTCGCCATGTTGGATTTTTTATGTAGACCTTGGAGTTATGTACTATTACCTGAACATTATTGTGTAGGTGTATTATTCAAACTCCAATCGCATTATTAGGACACAAGAAATAAAACGACATTTTAAAATTTCGCACAGCTGCCAACTTAAGGTTATGAAATTGAAATAAATTATAAGGTGCGTTCAAAAAGGAAAGAGCCGGAGGCTGGAATGTGCAAACCGGTGACGACATCGGCTAATCATGGCGTGTGTAACGAGGTCTGGCTCCAACCAGAGCGTGGAAGGTCACAGCCTGTCGCTATAGGGCACGCGTGCACTTCACGTGACGATACAAAGCGAGCAGCAGCATGCATCAATCGTCCAACGCTGCCAGTCGCATTGCAAAGAGTGACATGGAGGCGTCAACCGAAGAGCGAAGAGGTGTTGTTCGGTTTCTGACTGCGGAAGGAGTAGGGCGAACGGACATTCATCGCCGAATGTCACAAGTGTACGGCGAACACTGCATGTCCCTTGCAAGGGTCAAGGCATGGCACAAGTGCTTCAGGGAAGGACGGGTGTCGTTAGCCGATGATGCCCGGTCTAGGGCACCCCCTGCATTACCGATGACAACGTCCAGCTGGTTGATGCACTCATTACCCAGGACCGCCGAGTGAGAGTGAACGCCATAGCCGCCGTGGTCGCTCCACGACAATACACGACCTCATACGGCCAACACAGTCGCAGCACTCCTGCAGAAATTCAAATGGGAGGTTCTCGACCACCCTCCATACAGTCCAGACCTCTCTCCCTGTGATTACGCCATGTTTGGTCCCCTGGAAAGGGCTCTGCGGGGCCAACGATTCACCTCGGACGCCGACGTCCAGCTGTACGTGCGGAACTGGTTCACATCGCAGCCTAGGAAATTTTATGAGACAGCCATTCACCGCCTCGTGTCACAGTGGGACAAGTGCCTCAACAGCCAGGGCCAATACTTCTAACATAAATGAACTGGTTTCTGTAATTATGCCTCCGGCTCGTTACTTTTTAAACGCACCTTATATAAGCCAGTGGATTAAAATTTGCGTAAGCATATAAGGCTCATCTGGATTCTGTGATGCTTGGAGTATGCTGACATAAAACGTTCAGCAGGTTAGAGACAAATGTGGTTTCAGCGACAAGGCCTAGCCATTAGATCATGATGATGGTGATACACCGTACCAAGTTTCACTGCGCTTGGATGGTTAAATCGCGAGAAACTTCCAGCTAAATATGTATATTTCGCGTCGCCGGCATGTGCCGCATTTTGGATTTTTATGGATGTAGGCCATAGAGTTATGTACTATTAGATGACGATTATTGCGTAGGTTCATTATTCAAACGTTGACTTTGATCGCATGATTAGGACGCAAGAGATAAAAACGTAATATTAATATATTTATACAGTTCTCAGTATCTACTAATCTATTACAGCAATAAAACTGAAATTTCGTATGATTGTAAAGGCTATCTATATATTTAAAACACTAAGCTGTTTTTTGTACACACGAGATTGTGAAAACGACTTAACCGATTGGCTTCGTAAGACATTCTAATGAAAGCTCTTGGCATGCAGATTTGCAGAGTTTCTTTAAAAGGAAAATATATGTTACGGTATATTTTTAAATGATTAAAGAAATATGTAATATTTGTCACTCCCGCACATGCGCACAATGGCCTTTCTCAACAAGGAAAATGGCGATTCCGGTCGCGTCTAACTGAGATCTTAGTTCATGAGAATTAAAAAGGATCTCCAATAATGTTAGTTATGTTATTACAATGTGCATTGAAATAGAATTATATTAAATAAACCACGAATTGAAAGACATAAACTGCAGGTTGAGTGTGTATACTGGTTAGATAGCTTAATACTGGAGTGAAACATAGTTGTCTGGATGGCTAAGGGGATAAGGTTACTGGCCTGAAATTTGTATTATGCATGATCGAGAGGGTTCGATTCCCACCTCGGATATGTTTTTTTATTTTCATTTTCTTCCTTCCTACGATTGGTATTGCATTGTAGAAAGCTCTTGGCATGCAGATTTGCAGAGTTTCTTTAAAAGGAAAATATATGTTACGGTATATTTTTAAATGATTAAAGAAATATGTAATATTTGACACTCTCGCGCATGCGCACAATGGCCTTTCTCAACAAGGAAAATGGCGATTCCGGTCGCGTCTAACTGAGATCTTTGTTTATGAGAATTAAAAAGGGTCTCCAATAATGTTAGTTATGTTTTTACAATATGCATTGAAATAGAATTATATTAAATAAACCACGAATTGAAGGACATAAAGTGCAGGTTGAGTGTGTATACTGGTTAGATAACTTAATACTGCAGTGTCACATAGTTGTCTGGTTGGCCGAGGGGATAAGGTTACTGGCCAGTAAATTGTATTATGCATGATCGAGAGGGTTCGATCCCACTTCGGATATGTTTTTTTATTTTCGTTTTCTTCCTTCCTACGATTGGTATTGCATTGTAGAAACATATTTCACTTTTATCATTCCCGTCAAGTAACGAATTCTCTGTTCCCATCGAGAGGGTTCGATTCCCACCTCGGTTATGTTTTTTTATTTTCGTTTTCTTCCTTCCTACGATTGGTATTACATTGTAGAAACATATTTCACTTTTATCATTCCCGTAAAGTAACGAATTCTCTGTTGCCATCCTTTGCATGGTCGAGAGGGTTCGATTCCCACCTCGGATACGTTTATTTATTTTCATTTTCTTCCTTCCTACGATTGGTATTACATTGTAGAGATATATTTCACTTTTTCATTCCCGTAAAGTAACGAATTCTCTGTTGCCATCCTTTGCATGGTCGAGAGGGTTCGATTCCCACCTCGGATATGTTTTTTTTTTTGTTTTCTTCCTTCCTACGATTGGTATTAGAGTGTAGAAACATATTTCACTTTTATCATTCCTGTAAAGTAACGAATTCTCTGTTGCCATCTATCTATCTATATATTTAAAACACTAAGCTGTTTTTTGTACACACGAGATTGTGAAAACGACTTAACCGATTGGCTTCGTAAGACATTCTAACGAAAGCTCTTGGCATGCAGATTTGCAGAGTTTCTTTAAAAGGAAAATATATGTTACGGTATATTTTTAAATGATTAAAGAAATATGTAATATTTGTCACTCCCGCGCATGCGCACAATGGCCTTTCTCAACAAGGAAAATGGCGATTCCGGTCGCGTCTAACTGAGATCTTTGTTCATGAGAATTAAAAAGGATCTCCAATAATGTTAGTTATGTTATTACAATGTGCATTGAAATAGAATTATATTAAATAAACCACGAATTGAAAGACATAAACTGCAGGTTGAGTGTGTATACTGGTTAGATAGCTTAATACTGGAGTGAAACATAGTTGTCTGGATGGCTAAGGGGATAAGGTTACTGGCCTGAAATTTGTATTATGCATGATCGAGAGGGTTCGATTCCCACCTCGGATATGTTTTTTTATTTTCATTTTCTTCCTTCCTACGATTGGTATTGCATTGTAGAAAGCTCTTGGCATGCAGATTTGCAGAGTTTCTTTAAAAGGAAAATATATGTTACGGTATATTTTTAAATGATTAAAGAAATATGTAATATTTGACACTCTCGCGCATGCGCACAATGGCCTTTCTCAACAAGGAAAATGGCGATTCCGGTCGCGTCTAACTGAGATCTTTGTTTATGAGAATTAAAAAGGGTCTCCAATAATGTTAGTTATGTTTTTACAATATGCATTGAAATAGAATTATATTAAATAAACCACGAATTGAAGGACATAAAGTGCAGGTTGAGTGTGTATACTGGTTAGATAACTTAATACTGCAGTGTCACTTAGTTGTCTGGTTGGCCGAGGGGATAAGGTTACTGGCCAGAAATTTGTATTATGCATGATCGAGAGGGTTCGATCCCACTTCGGATATGTTTTTTTATTTTCGTTTTCTTCCTTCCTACGATTGGTATTGCATTGTAGAAACATATTTCACTTTTATCATTCCCGTCAAGTAACGAATTCTCTGTTCCCATCGAGAGGGTTCGATTCCCACCTCGGTTATGTTTTTTTATTTTCGTTTTCTTCCTTCCTACGATTGGTATTACATTGTAGAAACATATTTCACTTTTATCATTCCCGTAAAGTAACGAATTCTCTGTTGCCATCCTTTGCATGGTCGAGAGGGTTCGATTCCCACCTCGGATACGTTTATTTATTTTCATTTTCTTCCTTCCTACGATTGGTATTACATTGTAGAGATATATTTCACTTTTTCATTCCCGTAAAGTAACGAATTCTCTGTTGCCATCCTTTGCATGGTCGAGAGGGTTCGATTCCCACCTCGGATATGTTTTTTTTTTGTTTTCTTCCTTCCTACGATTGGTATTAGAGTGTAGAAACATATTTCACTTTTATCATTCCTGTAAAGTAACGAATTCTCTGTTGCCATCTATCTATCTATATATTTAAAACACTAAGCTGTTTTTTGTACACACGAGATTGTGAAAACGACTTAACCGATTGGCTTCGTAAGACATTCTAACGAAAGCTCTTGGCATGCAGATTTGCAGAGTTTCTTTAAAAGGAAAATATATGTTACGGTATATTTTTAAATGATTAAAGAAATATGTAATATTTGTCACTCCCGCGCATGCGCACAATGGCCTTTCTCAACAAGGAAAATGGCGATTCCGGTCGCGTCTAACTGAGATCTTTGTTCATGAGAATTAAAAAGGATCTCCAATAATGTTAGTTATGTTATTACAATGTGCATTGAAATAGAATTATATTAAATAAACCGCGATTCCGGTCGCGTCTAACTGAGATCTTTGTTCATGAGAATTAAAAAGGATCTCCAATAATGTTAGTTATGTTATTACAATGTGCATTGAAATAGAATTATATTAAATAAACCACGAATTGAAAGACATAAACTGCAGGTTGAGTGTGTATACTGGTTAGATAGCTTAATACTGGAGTGAAACATAGTTGTCTGGATGGCTAAGGGGATAAGGTTACTGGCCTGAAATTTGTATTAAGCATGATCGAGAGGGTTCGATTCCCACCTCGGATATGTTTTTTTATTTTCATTTTCTTCCTTCCAACGATTGGTATTGCATTGTAGAAAGCTCTTGGCATGCAGATTTGCAGAGTTTCTTTAAAAGGAAAATATATGTTACGGTATATTTTTAAATGATTAAAGAAATATGTAATATTTGACACTCTCGCGCATGCGCACAATGGCCTTTCTCAACAAGGAAAATGGCAATTCCGGTCGCGTCTAACTGAGATCTTTGTTTATGAGAATTAAAAAGGGTCTCCAATAATGTTAGTTATGTTTTTACAATATGCATTGAAATAGAATTATATTAAATAAACCACGAATTGAAGGACATAAAGTGCAGGTTGAGTGTGTATACTGGTTAGATAACTTAATACTGCAGTGTCACATAGTTGTCTGGTTGGCCGAGGGTATAAGGTTACTGGCCAGAAATTTGTATTATGCATGATCGAGAGGGTTCGATCCCACTTCGGATATGTTTTTTTTATTTTCGTTTTCTTCCTTCCTACGATTGGTATTGCATTGTAGAAACATATTTCACTTTTATCATTCCCGTCAAGTAACGAATTCTCTGTTCCCATCGAGAGGGTTCGATTCCCACCTCGGTTATGTTTTTTTATTTTCGTTTTCTTCCTTCCTACGATTGGTATTACATTGTAGAAACATATTTCACTTTTATCATTCCCGTAAAGTAACGAATTCTCTGTTGCCATCCTTTGCATGGTCGAGAGGGTTCGATTCCCACCTCGGATACGTTTATTTATTTTCATTTTCTTCCTTCCTACGATTGGTATTACATTGTAGAGATATATTTCACTTTTTCATTCCCGTAAAGTAACGAATTCTCTGTTGCCATCCTTTGCATGGTCGAGAGGGTTCGATTCCCACCTCGGATATGTTTTTTTTTTGTTTTCTTCCTTCCTACGATTGGTATTAGAGTGTAGAAACATATTTCACTTTTATCATTCCTGTAAAGTAACGAATTCTCTGTTGCCATCTATATATTTAAAACACTAAGCTGATTTTTGTTACCACGAGATTGAGGGAACGGTAGAACCGATTCACTTCGTAGAGCAATCTGTCGAAAGCTGTAGGCCTGTAGATTTGCAGAGTGTCTTTAAAATAAACAAATATGTTACCATATATTTTTACATTTATAAACAAAACTGCAAAATTATTGGCTCAAGCGCATGCGCAGAATCACTTTGGTTAATGACAGACATGGCGGATGTCCACCGCGTTTAAATGTAATAGTTATTTATAAGAATTATAATAAAGGAGGAGAATATTGATTATGAAGTTTCCACGATATAAACAGGAATAGAATATTATAAAAGACGGGAAATGTAGAAGATCTTATACTGACTGTTGAGTGTGAATTCTGTTTAAGTACCTTAATATTGCACTTTACCTCCACTGCTTCGGTAGCTCAGACGGCAGCGTTCCGAACTCTTAATTTATGCATCGCGCAATGGAACCAGTTCGAATCCCACTTCCGACATATATTTTTATTTCCCAATAATTCTTTCTGGCTATTGGTAATACATTGTCTTAACATATTTTACTTTTATTATTCCCGTAAAGTAAGGAATTCTCCATGATTTACGTTCCCATATACTTTTAAATTATTCAATAAAAGCTGGCCACAATCGCTTTCGCCATGAGAGACAATTGACGAACATAATTCATTTGTTGGACTCAGAAATCGTGGTCACTCAGCCCCGTCTACTTTGGTGTGTGTGTGTGTGTGTAAAATTTTCTCTGATAACCTGTGTTATTGTGATGGCTGTACTGATGTGTACATTTGTAATTAAAGTGGGGAATGGTAAATTGGCGACCGAGGCTTTAAGTTAGGAACTATCCCGGTATTTATCTGCAGTGGAAGTGGCAAACCACGGAAAATCACATCCCAGATTGTAGAGATGGGAATCGAACCTTGCCCTACTTAGTTTTGCCTCAAGAGTGCGCCCTGTTCCAGCCCTCAGACCAGAATTACACCTGCAGTGGAAGTGGCAAACCACGGAAAACCAAATCCCAGATTGTTGAGATGGGAATCGAACCTTGCCCTTCTTTGTTTTGCCTCAAGAGTGCGCCCCGTTCCAGCCCTCAGACCAGAATTACATCTCTAGAGAAATGGCGGATTAAGGATTCACCGTATCGTAGTGTGATCTTTGTTTTTGAGAATTAAAAGAGGGGATTGAAGAACTTCAACAGGCGTTTGAGTTCGTTTGTTGTTTAAGTAACTTAATATTGCTTTAGTAGTCTGTTGACTGGGTGGCTCAGGGGTAGAAGGCGGGCCCAGGAATGAATTTTGCATCGTCGAAGGAGTCTCACCTCAGACATGTATTTTTATTTCCTAATTATTCTTTCTGGCTATTGGTAATTCATTGTCTTAACATATTTTACTTTTATTATTCCCATCCAGTAAGGAATTCTCCACGATTTACATTGCCATATACTTTTAAATTATTAAATAAAAGATGGCCACAATCGCTTTCGCCATGAGAGTCAATTGACGAATATTATTCATTTGATGGACTCAGGCATCGTGGTCACTCAGCCCCGTCTACTTTGGTGTGTGTGTAAAATTTTCTCTGATAACCTGTGTTATTGTGATGGCTGTACTGATGTGTGCATTTGTAATTCAAGTGGGGATTGGGGAATTGACGACCGAGGCTTTAAGTTAGGAACTATCCCGGTATTTACCTGCAGTGGACGTGGCAAACCACGGAAAACCACATCCCAGATAGTTGAGATAGGAATCTAACCTTGCTCTCCTGAGTTTTGCCTCAAGAGTGCGCCCCGTTCCAGCCCTCAGACCAGAAGTAAATTTCTTGGCAAACCAGGGATCGAACCTGGAATCCAGGGCGATAGCTCAGAATGTAGCCTTCAGATTGGGCTTCCCTGTGTTAACACGATTTTTGACAAGCACTGAACATATAGTCTACCTCTTAAACTCCCTCCATTACGGTGGCTGTCGAAGTGAGTCTATGCTCATTCCAGTAGTTGGCGAAGTATGCTCCCTTGCTTAATTTACTGTCATGGAAATGCAAAGATTGTACCTACAACAGGTGATGGAAATTGCTTATTTAGAGCAGTTTCGAAGTGTTTATTCCAAAATGCAGGACGTTATCCTGAGCTGCGTTTGCAAGCAAATTGCAAAAATTGTTGCTGGCATGAATAATTATAAGGATTTTATTATTGGCGATCAGTATCATCGCATTCTCATCAGCAACAAACTTGAGAATGAAATTATCTGAACTTCATTGTATACGTGAATATTAGTGTTTATTGATATTTGCTTAGAGTACATAACAATGAGTCTAACCACGCTGTTGATTTTGGCATTGGAAGTATTATTTGCCATTTAATATTTGGCGGCTGCGTTGATGCAGGCCACTATAGTTTTATTGAATATGACGTTGATTTGGAGAGAAATGCTGCAATAAATATACCCATTTGACGAAAAAGAACATTAGCCACAAAAAAGTGGGAAATCGTAGAAAAATACGAAGCCACTTTTAACATCTAATATAAGAATGCCATTTCATAAACAATTCCAGATATTATGCCGTACAGTGTAGGGTCCTTGACGAACAAATGTAAACATTGTTCTGCACTGTATTTCTGTAGCGAGAAATCTACGCTTGGTTACTTTGACCTTTGGTGTTGTAATGGCAAAATTAATCTTACTAAATATAAAATATTTGACAGACAGCAAAAATTTTTCACTGGAAATGATATCTCAAGGAATTTAAGAGAGAATAATCGGCAGTACAACAAATGCTATGTCCTTGGTTTCATTTGGTACCAATGTCACTGTGCCACATGGATTCGGTCCATATTGTTTTAAAATGTATGGAATTGCACATCATCGCATTTCTTCGTTAATGTATATTCCAAAATTATAAGCGACGGTTCCTGCGGCCAGTTGTATATATTCGACTACTCAGAATTCTTGAATTCCTTGGAATTGAGTGATTTGCTTCCACATACTCCAAACGATTGACCCATAGATATGCTCCTTAGAAATCTGAAGTTTCCTAAGGGCATCTAAATGCTACCATATTAATTATAAGAAATGTGTACGAAAATTGCTTGAATTTGGAAATAATAAGTTCAGTTAAAATTAGGCGGAGAGATCTAACCCTTCGACTTGATTCCATATTAATTATATGAAATATGCATGAAAATGCTTGGATTTGGAAATAAGTGCAGTTAAAATTAGGCAGAGAGGTCTAATCCTTCGACTTGATTTAACACCATCGGATAAAACAATCATTTTCTTTTAAGAGGCAACATTTTCCGATTCGCTTGGCATACTTTATCACAATCAATAAAGCTCAAGGGGGAACTCTGGAACGTACTGGTCTCAATTTGCCTCATCAAGTTTTCATCATGGCCAGCAGTATGTTGCAATGCCCTTAAAGTTTCAATAGTGCCAAAAATAATTGTACAAAGAACGTATATAAGAAAATTCTTCAGTAAATATTTTCTTATTGGCCGTCATGTATTGACGGGTTTCAACTAGTTAACATAATTTCACCTATGGGACTTTCAATAACTTGGTGATCACAAATCCAACATGGCGGTGACGTGAAATGTAAATATTTAAATGGACGTTTCTCGTGATTCAACCATCCGAGCGCAGTGAAATTTGTACATTTATATACATTTTAATCCACTGCCATCTAATTCATTTAAATTATTCTCATAACCACAAGATGGCGGCTGAGGAAAATTTTAAAATCTCGTTTTTATATCTTGTGTCCTAATCATGCGATTGAAGTTTGAATAAATCACCTACACAATAATCTTCATGTAATAGTACATAACTCTAAGGCCCATATATAAAAATCCAACATGGTGACCATCCGAAATATTTAGATGGTTCTGAATATCTATGAATAGATTACAGAAATCAAGCTGAAAATTTGTATGTTGATAGAGGCAATAAGATGCGGAATTTGTTCAAACATCATTGGATGACAATGACTACTAAAATCTGGCATTTTCGTTGTTATGTGTTCTCTGCTATTTTTTACGGGACTCTGACAGAGTCTTTATGTAAACGGAAGCCTTTGAAATGTGGCTGTACAGAAGGATATTGCGGATACCATGGACAGACCATGTCACAAATGTTGAGGTTCTCCAAAAAATGGAAAAAACCAAGGAAGTATTAACCACCGTAAAAATCAGGAAAATCCAATACCTAGGACACATCATGAGTAATATCGTCAAGTACCATCTCCTACAGTCTATTCTTCAAGGAAAAATACCAGGGAAGAGAAGTGTTGGACGAAGAACAATATCCTGGTTAAGAAATCTCACAGCCTGGACCTCAAAAACATCTACTGATTTATTCCGAGCTGCAAGTGATAGGAACAGCACAGTCAAGATGGTAGCCAACATCCGGAACGGATAGGAACCATAAGAAGAAGAAGAAATTACTATAAGTAGGATATATGGAAATAGGCTATTTCGTTCTTCGCGGAACTACTTGTTCATAAATGAAAATAGGCTAATGATTCATTTCCAAGCGCGATAGGCTGATTAAGCAATATGAGTGTTCATTTGCAGTACATGATGCTCATAATGACTTGTGCCATATTTCATGACCTATAAACCACTTTTAATGTGTTTTGAAATGCTCCATAAATGCGAAGCCCACATTTTGTTTTAAAATATAATGTTCTTTATTCCTTCTTTACTTATGGAAACTTCAAGTGAGGAGTTTGTAAACCCTTGAAATGTTTATGATGGCTTGATAACCAGTCTCTCCTGCACCTCGTTGACCACCCATCTCTATCATTCCTTTCGCATAGGTCAAAACAACGAGTGCTGAGATGGCGAGACCAAAAATGTCTATAAAGCAAATCTAAGATTGTATTCAACAATGATTCATTACCTAACCAACTGTGGTGGAAATTGAAGCAAAACGAGCTGGTTTTTGTGTATTTTCTCTGTATTATTCTGGTTTTGCATCAGTAAAACTTGATATTATTTTCTATGTAATGCCTTAGCCTGTAACAAGTTTCTTCTGTGTTATTTAAACCTAATTAATTTAGAAGAAATACACAATTTACTTTATGAATTTTTATCTCACTATTAACCATTTACAAATGTGAAATTAATTTCACATTAATGTCTTTTCAAAAGACATTACTCACTTTTAGCCTATTTTCATTTATATAAAAAAAAATAGGCTTATGAGATCACCTTTTGTCCGTGTGTGTGTGTGTGTGTGTGTGTGCGTCCGTGTGTGTGTGTGTGTGTGTGTGTGTGTGTGTGTGTGTGTGTGTATCTAATAAAATCTAAACAACTGGAGTAATTTCAATGAAACTCGGTAAATTCATGGTACTATTTTGGTTGACCCCGCCCATGCCCATAAAATTTTATTACGTCCCATCAATTGAACATAGTGGCTGTGTGAAATATTTCACTGGCATTCTATGTCTACGAAACTATTACTGATATTGCCCTGACATTTTGGGCGGTGATACAGAACACTACTAGACGTCCACCTATGTGACTTTCAAAAATCTTATAACTACAAAACGAACATGGTGGCCGAGTGAAATTGAAACATTTAAATATACTTTTCTCGTGATATCAGCATCCGAACACAGGGAAACTTGATACAGCAAATGTTTGTACACATTTAAATGCAATTACATCTAACTTTGCTCAATTGTTTACATAACCTCAAGATGGAGGCTGTACGAAAGTTTGAAATTAAGTTTGTATTGCTTGTGTCCTAATCATGTAATCGAAGACAACGTTTGAATAATGAACATATGCAATAGTCGTCATATAAAAGGGCATAACTCTATGGCCTATATATCTAAAAGTTCAACATGGCCACCATCCAAAATATTTAGAAGGTTCTCAATATCTACGAATCTATGACAGCAATCAAACTAAAATTTTGTATGTTGATAAAGGAAATTAACATAAGTAGGATATATGAAAATAGGCAGTACAGTTCTTCACGAATCTACAGTACTAGTTCAGATTCAACTCAAAGTAGCCTATATGATTTCCTTTTCAAAATGCTATAAAATTCTAAGTTGCAAATGTATAAACGCTACAAAATACTAAATGTAAAATCAAAATGCTAAATTTTTGATTTTAAAATGCTAAAATTCACCACCCCTAATTATGGTGAATTTTCGCTGTAAATATTACCTCATACTATATCTTTATATTTCAATA
Source organism: Meconema thalassinum (assembly GCA_946902985.2). NCBI lineage: Eukaryota > Metazoa > Arthropoda > Insecta > Orthoptera > Tettigoniidae > Meconema > Meconema thalassinum. The sequence continues at coordinate 589,711,170 of OX336388.2, forward strand.
ACGTACTGAGAAATAATTACAGTAACCAATAAGCGAAATTCGTGCAATACCCATAGCGGGTTTACAATGCAACGCATTTCCATCAATTTCAGTGTCGCTAGACTAAACGGACTTAAAATTAAGCAGAAGTAGTATATTGTGAATTAAAGGCCGTTTCGTCGCCAGGAGCCGACTGCGGTGGCCTCTAGTAGCAACGTTCAGAACTAGTTGGTCGTTGACGGTGGCGTTTGATAGCAAAAGTTGGAACTATTTTAAAATCGAATGTCTGCAGTCCTTACTTGAATTAAAAACAGATAACACACACTAATACAGCCATTAGAATTAACATCGGTTATGAATCAGATTCTACACACAACCAAAGTACACGGGGCTACATGACCGCGTTGTCGCAGCCCCTAAAGTGAGGAACCAGCCAACCAATGTGATTCACAAAAATCAATTCTTAGATTTCCCCTGGCAGAGCTTAAAGTGGACATTGATTAATTAGAGCGATTTGTATCAGAAATGCAGTGTCATTCTCCACATTAACTCTCCTAACTTTAAGATGTTCCTACCAGTTAATTTAGATGAACAATGAACAATAAAGAAGATGGTAAAGAAAGTTCTTTCTTAATAATTATGACCAATTAATTGAGGACTGTCCCTATTAGGGAAACCCCGAGGCGTAGCTGTATTCATTAAATAGTAAACCATGGCGGTGCGGTCAGCTGCAGTAAGTCCGGAGATCACAGGTTCGATTCTAACAGCAGCTACCCTGAGTGTGGTTTCCGATGGGAATTTGGATACTCCTTTCAGACAAATGCCGGGATAGTACCATATTTCAAGTTCCGGGGCACCTATCCCATCCCTGTTACACTACTACAGTCACCACAGACATACATGTTCAACACATACCCAAATACATGAGGCTGATGACCAAGATGTCTCAAGCCACTCTAAACAACCTATTGAGGAACTTTACTTAGAAACAGTATAAAGGGGATTTTGAACAATTGGCAATACTGCCCATTACTTTCAACATCTGACGCAGTTTGTCCGAAGATTTAACATCGTATGTTGATGTATGGCTCACTGGAGTGTAAGCACAACATCCTCATTAGAGTGAGTTCTAGATGACGTGCGCGCGACCTAGCGAGGTGGAGCTGTAATATTTCAACATCTCTCTCGGGATCCGCCATATATAACACGTAAAATGTTAGTTTAACTCAGAAGGGTGCTGTCGACATCTGCTCTTCGATTTATGGTCTTCCCTACAAAGCACCGTTGCCAGATATAATGCATAATGCTGAAACATATCATCACTATAGGATTTCATAACGGTTAGTATTTTATGCATTTAACCCTTAAACGTATGCGCTGGCATAAAACACACCACACATAATTTAATTTGCCTACCAATCAACCTCCTAGCTTAGTGGCTAGCATTCTTGGCTGTCACTGCGGTGAAAAAGGTTTGATCCATGGCTCTAGCAAAAGATTCAATTCTGGTCTGAGGGCTGGAACGGGTTACACTCAGCCTCGTGAGGCAAAAGTGAGAAGAGGTGGGTTCTGTTCCACCTCAGCCACCCTAGAAGTGGTTTTCCGTGATTTCCCACTCCTACTTCAGGAAAATGCCGGGATGGTACCTAACGCAAGGCCACGGCCACCACCACCCCAATCCTCACCTGAATTACAAATACACACATTTTTGTACAGCCGTCATAATTACACAGGTTATCAAGCAGATTCATCACACTCAAGCACACGGCGCTTTATTACCACGATATCAAAAACCTCCTGAATGAAACATAATCAACAACAATATAATTTGCTTATCAAATATACAAATAATTTATCCATGCTTTGACTTTGGTAAATATATTTGAATTCCTTCTGCCCTCTCCTTTAACACCAGCCAATTCTCATATGCATTTTACAAAGTGATTGTTGTTGTTGTTGTTGTTGTTGTTGTTGTTGTTGTTGTTGTTGTTTCCATTGAGGGTATTGGGTTACATCGTCATTTAGTTCCGTGTACTTGGTGGTTCCTCAGTTTAGGGGCTGCGACAACGCGGTCATGTAGCCCCGTGTACTTTGGGTGTGTGTAGAAAGTGTGTGATAACTGGTGTTAATTGTGATGACTGTATTAGTGTGTGTTATCTGTTTTTAATTCAAGTAAGAACTGCAGACATTGAATTTTTCAAGGACTTCCTACTTTTGCCGCCAAACGCCACCGTCAACGACTACTCGTTCCGAACTTGGCTACTAGACGCCACCGCAGTCAGCTCCTGGCAACGAACGTAAGAACCTAAGAGCGTTGCTTTAAACTTAAACTTCAATTTAGCTTCGCACAGGTGTAATTAGTGGACGGTTCTTTAACATGCCATAAATCTATTACATGGGACCGCCGGCTTTACTTCCCCTCCGGTGGAAGGCATACTGAGGGATCTTTAACGCTCTTAAAAATCCGACGACTTCGGCCGGGTTTGAACCCGCGATCTTGGGCATAGAAGCTCAGCATGCTAGTGTACTTGAGTTTGTGAAAAATGTGTTCGATAATCTTCGGCGTATGCAGTAGAGTGTGTATTGGCAATTCAGGTGAAGATTGGGAATGAGGGGACAATGGCCTTGTGTTAGAAACCATCCCAGCGTTTTCCTAAAGTAGAAGAGTGGGAAACCACGGAAATCCACTTTCAAGATGGCCGAGTTTGGAATAGAAACCACCTCTTCTCAGTTTTGGATCACGAGTTGTACCCCGTTCCAGCCCTCAGACCAGAGTTACATTTCTTGGTAGAGTCGGGAAACAAACTCGGATCTCCGAGACAACAGCCAAGAATGTCAGTGCTACACCACGTGTTGGTCTTTGCGAAGTTAGCTAGAGGATACGTCTGTAAGAAAACTATCAATCCGATGTCAAAGAAAGAGGTTTTTTTTACACACAATAATTCAATCTCAAAACGCAGATTAAAGCACAATGACATATAATTCCAGTAACAAAGAGTTTCGTGAAGAGCTAATAGCCTATTTTCAAGTACTTAAATAGTCCTTTCCACCTCCAAACTCCCCCGTCATATCAATTGATTTTTCATGTGATGAATTAAACAGTTTAGTTTATGACCAACATTGAGATAAAAGAGATGAAAATAATTTCAAGCTCATAACTCAATATCCGAATAATGCAGTAATTTTAGACAGTAAACATACGAATAACGTTTTAAGAGAGCAATGTTGTCTTACAACAGCATTAGTGCATGGCCTTTCTTAATCCAAAACTGTCAACGTTGCTCGAGGTAACTCACAGCAACGCACCTCCAGCACTGGAAACATCTGTCCAAATTCAGATCTATAAATATACTAAATAATAATATAATAGATTATTTATTCCATCGTATTGGTTCATTTTATCTCGTATTCCCAGGGACCGTTTGAATTGTGCATGAATGAGACATGTTCATTTTCATGAAATAACATGCGTGTCATCTATAATTTACAATAATAATATTTTTTTATTTTTTTATTTTTTATTTATCGTATGGCCTTTAGTGCCGGGAGTGTCCGAGGACATGTTTGGCTCGCCAGAGGCTGTAGCTGCTTCAACCGAACACAGTTCAGTTCAACTTCATCAGTTCCAACATTCGCTACCAGATGCCACGGATACCTAATGGTGAACGTTGGAACTTTGATAGAGCGCTCCAACGAAATCTAACCGAAAAATTTAGCTTCACATAAGTTTAGTCTGTGGAAGAATCTTTTACACGCCATAAATCTATGACATGGGACCGCCGGCTTTACTTCCCCTCCGTAGGAAGGTGTACAGAAGGATTTTAACGCTCTTAAAAATCCGACGACATCGGCCGGGTTTTAACCCTCTATCTTTGACACAGCGGTTCAGCATGCTACCGACTACGCGACCGAATAATAAATAATAAATTTATTCCAGCCGAATGGCCATGAAAATGTTCACAATATCTCTACATAGTATAAAACATTTATTTATTTATTTATTTATTTATTTATTTATTTATTTATTTATGACCAAAGGAAGCCGAGCAGTAACGATTTCAGTGAATCGAGTCGAGGAAAAAAGTCTCCGACCACAAACGCTGGAGCACATCGTGGTCAATTTTAGCTACAGGCGCATGGATGCGATTCCTCAGTTCAACCAGATAATTGAACCCTTTAACATCACTAACGTGTGTTACTTGCTGAAAACTCATTGTAGATAGTTAAAACATCTGAATAGAAGAACCACTGGGGGTATTCAATGATTAATGTAATTCAATTTTCAGACATTAAAATGATCTATACGAAATATTCAATAAGTCGCCTAAGTAACCGTTGTTAGTGGAATGACATAAAAATGACCACGATAGCCCGATATCTTATTGACGTGTTGATTATATACTATTTATTTTATACCTGTTTCGATCACATTGAGACCTTCTTCAGCTGGTATATGATGAGTAGTAGGCTGCTATATCTAAAGTCCACATGGTAAAATAACCCCTCACACTACAGCCCATAAAGGACCTAGGCCTACCAAGCGACCGCTGCCCAGCCACTTAGCCTGCAGATGTTGGGGTGACGCATGATCAGCGCATCGGGTCGCCTCAGCCGTTAATCTTGGTTTCCGTGATCGGGGCCCTGCCTCACTGTCAGACAGCTACTGAATTGTCCTCACGAGGCTGAGTACACCTCGTTCCAGCCCTCACGTCAGTTTCTAAAATCACTGACGGAGCCGGGAATTGAACCCGGGGCCACTAGGTGAGAGGCAGGCACACTACCCCAACACCACGGGGCCGGCAGTTCACATAGTAAAATTTTGCACAAAAAATACAGATCTGTTTCAATAAATTTTGTAAATTAAGCATACAAAATTTTGTCTTGGAAAACAGCGTAGAAATTAGGAATCTGTATGTGAAAATGTGTAGCCTACTGTTCGTTGAAACAGTGAGGTTATAAAAATTCCTGATGAGTATTAGCTAGGTATAGTATAGAAAAAAAACTTGGAATATGTGGCCAAGTTATGGTAAAAATATATCTGTTTTGTATTTGCCAAATCTGTTACAATACATTCTGTAAATTAAGCATAAAAAATATTGTCTTGAAAACAGCGTAGAACAGCGTATTTGGCAAATACAAAACAGATACATTTTCAACATAACTTCGCCACATATTCCAATGTTTTTCTATACCTAGCTAATACTCATCAATAATTGTTATAACCTAACTGTTTCAACAAACAGTAGACTACATATTTTCACATACAGATTCCTAATTTCTACGCTGTTTTTCAAGACAACATTTTGTTTGCTTAATTTACAAAATTTATAGTAACAGATCTGGTTTTTTGCAAAGTTTTACCATGTGATCTTTAGATATAGTTCTACTCATCATATACCAGCTGAAGAAGGTCACAATGTGACCAAAACAGGTACGGTTTCAATTAAATAAATATTGACTTTAGGTGAATATAAAGAGTTTATAATTATTAGGGGAATTAAATTCTCAGGCATTTTAACAATATACAGGTTCAATGAAAGAAATAAAGAATTATTATTTCGTGGTTCAATAGGCAAACTTATATATTAATAGTACATTATGCAACGAGCCTATAATGGCCATAATTAAGACACGAGTATTTTTTATAAAACGAGCGTATGCGAGTTTTATGATTTCCATACGAGTGTCTTAAATTCCATTATAGGCGAGTTGCATACGACTGTTTATGTTCGACGATAATTATAACTTTATTATATGTTTTAACATAAATATTCATAAATATCTGTTCAGTCACTAGAATGTTGTGATCGGGTGCTGCGGTGGGTAGTATATCTCTCTTGTCCAAGCTCTCTGGACAACCGACGCATGCGCTCTGTGTGCTTCAATACCATATGTTCAGATTGCGCACCAGTATTCAGTAAAACTGTCACTGAAGTCGTGTCAAAACCACGCGCTGTGTAGAAATTGGTTTTGGGGATATTAAGGTACAGTGCTATTTCTTGTCTCATATTCGCCAGTTTATTTACGCGAACATATGGACGGTGCGTATTCCATGTCGGTAATTTATTATAGTTCGATGTTGTGTTTATGTCCGACATGTTGGATTTTGAGCGCATGCGCGAAGGTATCGTTACCTAGTTGGTCAATGAACGAGCTCTGATTGGCTGGAGAAACTGTATCGTATTGAAAAACGGTGTTATAATGACCATCATTATGATACAGTTTTCTGACACATAATAGTGAGGGTCGAACATAAAATAGTTTTCAAAAAATTTCACCTTTTACTAAAACCGAAATATCTCGGGAAGCATTTGCGCTACGACGACGTCTGTATTCTTAAAATGTAATGCCCGTCAAGCACCGTCGATTGATACCCACCTTACATGATTATATCATTCGAGTATTAAAATAATTGCGAATATTACTTCCTTCAAATCTCACGAAAATAGAATCGAATGACTTGCCGGACATATTGTCGCTAGGCGACAACGACTAACACCGTATCATGATATTCACCGCCGCCCCAATAATAAATCTAACTTGATATTAACAGAGTGTTCCCTAATTACGTCATGATATCGTTAACTTCTACCTGCTCCACTCGGGCGCTAATGTCGCATGTATCCATACATGATATCGTTAACTTCTACCTGTTCCACTCGGGCGCTAATGTCGCATGTATCCATACAATTAGTAGACGGAGATTCTGTGCACAAAATTTTATTAAAACTTCTCAAAGAATGGATTACTTTGAGACTGAAATGCTCATGCACAATCAGCAGTCATTTTGCTAATGACACTGCCATGTCAACATCTCTTTGAATGACAACAAATACTGTAGACGAAAGACAACTAATTTCACGAAGATGCCGCTACAGTCGAATGTTGGAACCGCCATTTTGTATTGTGTATCCGATCTTTCTGTTATATAGTCTTTGGTCTCACCAGCTACAAACTGTCTTCTTATCGTTTCATCATTCGTCCTTATATACTCTGTGAGCTGCCTGAATAGGATTGACATTTCGCCGGAAATTCCACGTCAGTCATCACCCCTCTGCCTCCTGACCAATGCATGTTCGCATAGTTGATGTCATAATACTCTGCGTTGCAATATTACAGCCCACGTGCTTCTGTGCCTGGTCAGCTCTATCGCTGGTTTGTACAGTTTGGCAATCTCGTTCTCAGACCACATGGCGATAAGAGAACTGTCAATCCTATTCTGGCAGCTCGCAGAGTTTTTTTTTATAGGTTGTGTGCTCAATCAATACAATGAATCATATTATGATGAATGAGAGGCGACCTCAATTACAAATGTTATAAAGATTAAAGGTGACGGTAATTGTCTGTTCAGGTCATTGGCATATTGTGAGCACAACAACCAGAGTTTATTTACACAGGTTAGAAAGCGAATTGTAAAACATGTTACAGACAAGTGGAATAATTATTCATCCTTTATTGTTGGCAACAGCGATATGTACGAAACTGATATCAATACGAGCGATGATTACAAAATGTATATGTCTATGAATGGTGTTCATGGAGGTCATGTTGAGTTAGTTGTGGCTGCTCAAGTTTGCAAAATGGATATTTATTCGTGGATTACTACTGTCGTTTGGAAGGTGACCGGTTAAAATATATACGTCATCAACAAACGAAGTTACGAGTTGATACATATGACGGTTTAGCAGACGCCTTGCATGTACGAGCAGAAAAGGAAAATCTCAGAGTCGGTCGTATTGTAGTTTTGCCATCTTCTTTTACAGGGAGCCCAAGGAAAATATTGCAAAATTATCAGGATACGATGGCGATAGTGAGGAAGTTTGCAACGCCAGATTTATTCATTACGTTCACCTATAATGCGGGCTGGCCAGAAATAGTTAACAGCATTCATCTCTGGGAAACGGCTAATAATAGGCCTCATATTGAAGTGAGAGTTTTCAATTGCAAAGTAAAGGAATTGCTACGATTGATTAATGTTAAGGAAATTTTTGGTATAAGCATATCTATATACAGTGGAATTTCAAAAACGAGGTCTCCCGCACATCCATTTACCCTTAACATTAACGGAAGATTGTAAGTTTCGAGAAATTTCTGACATTGACAGTGTGGTGTCGGCCGAAATACCAGATCTCGAGGATGATGCGCTATACGAGTTGGTAAGGCGTCATATATTACATGGTCCTCGCGGATCTTTGAATCCTGCTTCAGTCTGTATGCAAGATGGCGTATGTAAGAAAGATTTCCCTAAGCAGTTTCAGGAAGAGACCCAATATAATGCCAATGGTTATCCTTCGTATAGGAGAAGAAATAATGGACGGATTATTATAAAAACAATTCGAGGCATTGACATTGAAGTCGATAATCGATTCATTGTTCCCTACAATCCATTTATTTTACTTTACGTGCAAGCTCATATTAATGTTGAAATATGCTCAAGTGTTCGGAGTGTTAAATACATCCACAAATATCTTATATATTAAAATCCACAAGTATGTGTATAGAGGTCATGACTGCTGCATTGTTAAAATATGTCCTGAAGGCGAAACGGTGAACTACGATGAAATTACTTCTTTCCTAAATGCTAGATATGTAGGTCCAACAGAAGCCGCATTCAGGATATTTTCATTTCACATGCTTGAACAGTCACATTCTATCGTGCAATTACCAGTTCACTTGCAAAACTTGCAAAATGTCTATTTTAAAAATGATAACGTTCCTGATATTTTACTTCAAGCACAGTTGCGCAACACTGAATTACAAGCGTGGTTCAAGTTAAATCAAGATTCGCAAGCCAGAAGTCCGTATATATATCCTGAAACACCAGTGCATTACGTCTGGAATAAGAGCAATTGCCAGTGGCAAAAAAGATAAAATGTTTAAAAAACTATAGGCAGAATGTATAATGTTTCGCCTACAGAAACAGAAAGGTATTAATTACACCTGTTATTGCTTCACGTCATAGGTGCTACCAGCTTCCAGGATCTACGAACATACAAAGCAGTTGTCTATTCTACTTTTAAAGAAACAGCTACGGAGCGAGGTTTGCTGATTGACGATTCTGAATGGCAGCGTTGTTTGGCAGAAGCGTCACAATTTCAGATGCCTTCACAGTTATGACAACTGTTTTCTTACATATGTATATTTCAGACCCCTTCAAATGTAAGATAGTTATGGGACATTTTCAAGAATTCATTGTCAGAAGATTATCTGCAGTTTCACGAACCTAACATTGCATATCAGTTCACTCTTGTACATATTTCTAATACATTAAAGCTCCATGGTCTTCCCATTACTTCTCTCGAATTGCCAGCTATTATTGATAATTTCCCTCAGGCAAATTTACCAATGAAGTATCCAAAACTTAATGAGGATCAATTAAGTCGGATGATAAACCAAGCAAATGGAAACCAAATGGCTATAATTACAGAAATTTTGGGGTTAGTACAAAACAGCAATGAAAGGATGAGTAATGCATATTTCATTGACGGTCCAGGGGGCACCGGGAAAACATTTCTTTACCAATGCTTGATTCACAGTTGCACAAATTTGGGGTTAAATGTAGTTTCTGTTGCATGGACTGGTATTGCAGCAATGTTACTACCTCAGGGGCGCACTGTACACAGCCAGTTCAAGTTACCTCTACATTTACATGAAAGTTCTGTATCAGGAATAAAAGTTGACAGCAAGGAAGCTTTTTATATTCGTTCAGCAAAACTTATCATCTGGGATGAAGACTCTATGGCTAATAAGCACGCGTTGATGTGTGTAAATCGGTTGCACAAGGACATCATGAATAACGACGTGCCTTTCGGAGGAAAAATTATCATATTAGGTGGAGATTTTAGGCAGGTATTGCCTGTTGTGCCTCACGCATCTAAAGCAGCATCAGTCCAAATGTCAGAAAGGTTCTCTCCTCTGGGCTATTATTCAAAATTTTTTAACTCAACAAAAATATGCGAGCGGATACAGATCAACGTTACTTTGCAAACTTCTTCATACAAATTGGTAACGGTGAATACCCTCACGTCGATGGAGAAAATTCAGAATTAGTCCCACGCTGAAAAATATTTCACGCTTTTCAAAAATAGCGATTTTATCACCTAAAAATGAACATTGTAAAGAAATCAATGACAAAGTATTAGACCTAATCCCAGGTTCATCGAGAACTTACATCAGTGTGAATAATTTGATTATTGAAGATGAGAGTGTACTTCTACAATTCCCAATCGAATTTTTAGACAGCATAGGCATAAGTGGATTGCCACCTCATATCCTTCGACTAAAAGAAGGCTCAATCATGATTTTGTTGAGAAATATTAATGTTACCCAAGGTCTGTTGAACGGTACTAGACTGTTGGTTTGGAAGATGCATGACAATTGCTTACACCTGGAAATTATTACTGGCGTAAATGTTGGAAACAATGTCCTACTCCCTCGCCTTGACCATACGCCATCAGATATTTCTATGCCATTTTCCTTCAAAAGGAGGCAGTTTTCAGTACGTTTGGCTTTTTGTATAATTATCAATGAAGCACAAGGTCAAACACTAGATCAAGTAGGCATTTATTTACCTCAACCGGTGTTAAGCCACGGACAACTTTACTGTATGACGCACTATCGCGAGCAAAATCTTTTCATGACGTCAAAGTTCAAATAGAACCAAAACGTAAGCGAACAGCAAATGTCGAATGGAAGGAAGTACTATTAGAATTTTGAAACGAATATAGCGGAGGAGCACAGACCTCAGCAAACGGGGCACAGATTAAATAACAATTATACAAGGACGTCCGCATCCCTAATAGGATAACTGTCCTGTGATAATGGTAAAAAAATACTACTATCCTACATCGGTGATTACTATCCTACATCCAATTATTTCATTCCCTAAGTTCTATAACAAAGATATACTCAATCAAATTTACAGCTTAATAAATATTAATTCCTTCTCTGTGAGTTATCTTTTCATTTCTCATCAATCGCCTTTATTTACTGTTCTATCTGTAGGGGTGGAGGCGATAGCTGTCTTTACAGAGATGTGCAAATTATTAGATTCGATGTCAGTTTTCCAAAATTGCATTTGCACTTTTTACGGTTTAATGCACTAAGTATGTTTACAAGGCGATGAAATTACTTTAAATGTTTAACCAAGACTCCTAATTATATTTTCATTTAAGAAACTCAAATTAAAATGATTTTTTAGAATTTCCACTAACAGAGGAGCCTTGCAAATGCAAAATGCCACACGTTTCGTTTTTATTACTTCACTCTACTTTACGTGTGAATTTAGAGCGGAGGGATTTGGGGTCTTTTAACTGATGAACGATATTGAACTATTCAAAGATTCATGAACTATGCATTGAAATCACCTATCTTGAATTCTAAAGTCAATGAAAAATTGAAAATGGACCCAGTTCAGATATCCCTCGGAATCCAATAATCTGAAAGTTTCCAGACGCAATTCCTTATGGGAAAAGTTTTAATTCTACGAGAGAGGAAACACTACTAAGTAGGACAACAAAAGAAGTTGGTCAATAAAATTATTTTGAATAAAAGTAATTACGACTAATTAAACTTATTTATTTAATTCTATTAATTTGCACACCTCTATATGTTAACCAAGAGTTGCATCCCTAAATTCAAATATAAGAGACCCATCTTTTATTTTAAATTTATACCATTATTCATAAGTAGACAAAACACCAAATTGTACCGCTGTAGCCTTAAATTGTGTGGACATCTCTATCTACTTAGTATAAAACAAAGTTCCCAATTCTTGGATGTAACGGGTAATCTCGAGAGCAACTTGATGGATTTTGATGCGGTTTCACCATTCTGTAAAGGATTTCTCGATGAAGAATTAGGTAGAAAAACATTTATTTATGACCAAAAGAAGCCAAGCATTTACGACTTCAGTGAATTGAGTTGAAGAAAAACCTCAAGTCCATGTGTCTTTAAAAAAAAAAACGATATTCTCTGAGAATTGTTCAGCATGAAAAGTTCTGCAAGAAAGTCCGCGACTGCTCCCACATCGACCACTGTAAGTGTTTTTACGTTTTCATTTCTTCCAGCAATCTCCATTCAGTGGAAATTTAAATTACTAGCTTCAGAGTGAGTTTACGAGCTTGAGAACGACCTATCACCCTAGCTTCAGCCAGCATCAAACTGCCGAATCGTGTCGAGTTAATTCTTCAGAGAAGAGTATAGCTTATGTGTTTGGAGTTAGCTGTTCATCTCGGCCTGACGTCCGTGCGCCTTTAAACTTACGCAGGGTAAATAGTGGGACACTCACACAGAGGACAGGCAGACACCCACACATTTGATCTCATAAGTCTACTTCATCATTTACCCAAAAGCAACGGTACCGTAAATGTCTGTTCAGGTCACTAGCATGAAGACATGCAAATGTCATATGGACAGAAGTGCTGTAGGATTGTTGAAGTGAATTCTGCGGAGCAGCACGGGTCTTCTAGTATAAATATTTTTTTATACTGTGATATCCACATGAACGGATGAAGATCGGGTGGAAATGCATCACTGGCACCACTTGATAGAACACGTGTTGCGTATTACCTTACAATCAATAGCGAGTGGGTACGATCATTTTGGTGGTGGTCGCGGCGAGAAGCAACACTTCTGTGATTCACGGGTGCCGAACAGTATCCTCCACTCTCCCCATCATTAGCAGAGTACTGTGGACAATCTTGGCGAGTTTGCTTTGAACGGAACTTTGGGTAATTATGAACGTTAACTGTGTGGATTGGCTGCTGTCAAGTGGCTATGAGGTACCGTGCACCAGCAACTCTAGTCAAAGCTAACTAAACAACATGAATATAACCTCCAAGTGTCTTGTAATGAGATGCTACTACATCGGGTCACCTATAAAATTCAAGAAACACTAACTTATTGAGCCAAAAGTAGGGCCACACTTGTTGAGCGTCACGCAGAAGCCTTATAGCCGTGATCACGTGTTGAATGGTTCTCAAACGCGAGTGCGATTGTCGTTCTGTTAAAACAACTCTATCCTACACACGGCAGTTGGCGCACTTGTTGAATGTATTGGCGAGTGTCCAGGATCCCAGCGCTGAGGGGAACTCCGATTAATAATCCCTTCCTTCCGGTTCATGGAGTTGAAAATATTGGCTGGTACTAAATCAACAATACTGTCACATTCAACACTACAGATCCTCGAGTTGCCGGCCCCGTGATGTTGGGGTGGCGCGTCTGCCTCTCACCCGGAGGCCTCGGGTTCGATTCCCGACTCCGTCAGGGATTTTAGAAACTGACGTGAGGGCTGTAACGGGGTGTACTCAGCCTCGTGAGGAAAATTGAGTAGCTGTCTGACAGTGAGGCAGCGCCCCGATCACGAAAACCAAGATTAACGGCCGAGGGTACCCGATGCGCTCATCACGCGTCACCCCAATATCTAGAGGCCAAATGGCTGGGCAGCGATCGCTTGGTAGGCCTAGGCCCTTAATGGGCTGTAGTGCCGGGGGTTATTAGTACAGATCCTTGAGTTTAAACCTTAGCAACAAATGAATGTACAGGTCAATTTATAGATGAATTACACTGAACATTACTGCGTTTTGGAGTGGAATACATGTTTACAAAATGTTCTTGATATATTTACGTTGATTGATTGATTGATTGATTGATTGATTAATTGATTGATTGATTGATTGATTGATTGATTAGATTAGATTAGATTAGATAGATATATATTGTCTCTATTCAGTTGGTCAACACAATATAATCCCAAACACTGGGACAAGCGAGGAAACAACTTGAAAAAATTACATGCGATTAAAATATATACGGTAGATGTTAAAAGGAAGTTTGTAGTTTTACGTGACCGTTAATCTCGCGATTATGAGCCACGGGACCTCCTTTTTAAGTGGAATTCGAACCACAGATCATGGAATTTCACATTGAAAATATCACAAGCATTGACCGGTAATCGAACCTGGTCCACCGTGGTGAGAGGCCTACAGCTTAAGGAAAAAGGAAGCTTGTAGTTTAACGTGGCCGTTAATCTCTAGATCATGAGCCACGGGACCTCCTTTTAACGTGGAATCCAAACCACAGGACATGGCATTTCACTTTGAAAATCTCACATGCATTGACCGGGAATCGAACCCGGACCGCCTTGGTGAGAGGCATACAGCTAGACCGCTGAGCCACCACGCCCTTAACAGCTTAAGGGGGGAGGTGCACCTTTCGCATGACAATTACTACTGAGTAAAGAAGATATGTATCATAAACTTTATGTTGCAAAGAAATAAAACTTTGCAGGATTATTAAACACAGTTCACTCATTATTATGCACAAAACATATTTTATAATATGCTTGCAGTCATGCATTATTATACCACCAAACTTTCAACTGTTGTTTGTACAGTTGGACAGCGTTTACATGATAAGTACCTCATAATTTAGAATATTTACATGAATGTTCTTTTGAGCTGTTTGTAACATTCACGGCTACAACATACACCAAAAAAATTGATGCACATATGTTGTTGATAATAGTACAAGACACAATCATGCAAAATTTCATTGAGATATCTTCAATAATATTTGAGTTATCATATAAACACTGTGTGAAAATAAAGTTTTCGGGAAACAAGCTTCAAACATACCTAAGGATAGATTTTAAAGAGACAACTTAAGTGACAGCAGTATTGAAGATAATTTTATTTTGTTTTCTCCAAATGAAAGATAAGAAATTAGTAATTCAAATAATACAATTAAAAATATTTTTTGACCCTGAAAAGTGTACCTCATGGCAACATGGATTTAAGCAAGGGTATTCATTCGAGAGCCAGATTGTAACACTCTTTCAGGATATTAACGACTCGCTAGACTGTGGAGTGCAAGTTGGCGCCGTAATTAAAGATTTTGCGAAGGCATTTCATATTGTCCCATATAACATACAATACAACTGCGAAAATTAGCGTCAACGAACATTGATAAAATATTATTTTTATGGATTCAGGAGTTCTGGACTGGTCGCACGCAAAAGGTTCAAATAGGTTACGCCCGGATAACAATTTTATATCATGAGGTGCCCCTCAGGGTAGTGTGATTGGGCCCTTGTTATTTGAGACACATATTAACTACTCATCGAATGGGATTCGAAGTTCCAGCCGATTGTTGGTGGATGATTGTGTAATATTCCGAAATATTCTGAGCTCACAAGACAACGTTAAGTTAACAACTGACCTCAACTCGGTCCATAAATGAGCGGTTGACAACAAAATGAAGATAAATACGAGTAAAAGTACTGTAGTCTCATGAGAGGCGTAGTGGTTACGTTGCCTGCTGTACCCAAGTATGCTGGATCGAATCCTGTCGCAGTCATTTGGCTTTTGAGTGTGCGCAAATCCGAGGGAGCCGTATCAGTAGATTTACTGGCACGTTAAAGATCCCCTTCGGGGCGAAATTCTGGCACCCCGGCCTCTCTAATAGCCACAGTAGTAAAAAGGGATTTAAAACCAATAACATTATTATTTTATAGTCTCATAAGAATAGGGAGAGGGAGAAGGCATGATTTTCAATATATTATCTGAAGACTCGTGCAAATAATTGGGCATCCATGTAAGGAATGATATGAAATAAAGTACCCATGTAGGATGTGTCGCCCCAAAGCCTACAAATCACTTAATTTTGTAATGAGGGTGTTAAATGTCAGCAGTTCCACTCCAAAATAATTAGGATATTTGACTCTTGTGTAATACTGGAATACTGCTCAGCGGTTTGGGACCCTTTGTCAAAATGTCCATCTATAGAGGCAACAGCCAAACAAAATGATCTAATTTTTCTCAACAAATTCCTCACAGGTTCCATTAATATTGACCCCTTTTGCCGACTGGCATTGTCATATCGCTCAGTTCGGGAGAGGATCAGGTGTAACTCTCGTTCCGCCCTTCGCACGTAGCAATGCCTACCTGACAGGTTTCTACGGCCGCTCTGCGCGGTTATGGAACGCCCTGCCAGGGGATGCCAAGATCTTGCCTCTTTGGAAATTCAGGCCGTACATTAAAAGGTACATTGTATAAATAAATGTACGTATGAGTGATTGATTGTCTCGCTGATTGAATGAGTATCTGAATGGAATGAATGAATGTATCGAGTGATTGAGGTTATGAAAGTGCGTGCGTGAGAGAGTGAGTGAATGGAAAAAATGTACTATGTCATTATTCTAAATATGTAAATCCTGCAAATATCTATGTAAAACATATAAATATTGTAAAAAAATGTAGATGTGAACTGTGCCTGTGAAGCATGACATATGTATGTGGGGTT
Organism: Meconema thalassinum; assembly: GCA_946902985.2. Lineage (NCBI taxonomy): Eukaryota > Metazoa > Arthropoda > Insecta > Orthoptera > Tettigoniidae > Meconema > Meconema thalassinum. The sequence goes on from OX336388.2 coordinate 589,727,451, forward strand.
TGCCCTTTATCACTAGGCCTTCCATACTTCTTGTACGCGTTGTGGTAAATAAATAATAATAATAAGTAGGGTTCATTAAAGAGCTGGGAGGAGTACAAAGGTAGGTTGCTAGGTTTGTGTTCAACTATCTAAATCCTAGCAGTAATGATATAAAATATAAGGTGAGAATCTCTGGAAGTTAGAAGGACGAAATCCAGACTATAATCTATGTTTAACACTTACACTAATCAACCAGCATGGTGAGAATTAAGCAAGCGTCTGGGAAATTCCACCTACCTGAGTAGGGCAGATCATCCACATAAAGTTAGGGGCTGACCACAGCCTACAAATTATGGGAAATAGGCCTATTCTTTCAAAAGGTATTCATCAACCCTTCATTAGTCATTTTCAAGAACATTTTCGTTTTTTTTATTGCCTCATTCAAAAGTATGTCTTCTCTAGTTTCCAGAAATATATAGTTTATAGTAGTTTTTTGTTGTTGATCTCATTTATATTCACTTTAATGATTGGTGTGCACGCTTTTCAGCAGCTGTCACTTTGACGCATAGGTGCAGCATATAAAGCACACATTAATCTGGCTTTGAAACAGTCTACTCCAGAACTAAGACAATGTTGGAGATACTCACGTGTTGGGGAATGCAGAAGATTGTTCTAAAATCCACGAAAAGGCAGTTTTTAGGAGTAGAAAACTAAGACTCTTAACTCGAAATGTGTACCTCAACTTTAAGTTACGTTTTCTCTCACTTCATTTTTTTTAAAATATTTGTCTTGATGTGGGCAGTTAAAATGTTCTCTTAGAATGCAAATATTAGTTTCATTTAAAAACTAAATTAAAGACAAATAATGCAGTTATGTTGTAAAGCAGAATGATGCAGTTAAATTGAAATTAGGGTCGCGCCCCCCCGAAGTTGATTTATTTTTTCAAACAAAATAACGTAAATTGTAAAACAAAGCTAATATATTTGCCTCAATCATTGATACCAAAACGATTCTGCTATACAATATTCTGAACGTACAATAGATCAATTTGTAACAACAATGACTCGATTAAGTCGAATAAGAGCGAAGATATCGAGTCTTAAAAATGCACGTTATTTTTGTGATTAATCTTTGAAAAAGACCCCCCCCCCCCATTTATTTATTTTTTGGCAAAAATACACTAGTTTATATTCTTGTAATCAGTGATATCAATTTCAAGAAAGTAAGATAACTTGTAATGAAATGTCTTCAGTAGTGTCGATGAGTACGTTTCGTAATATTGATAATTGGAACTCATTACCTGCCACAGTCTTAGAGCCTTCCCGCAACATATTGATGTGTTTAAGAGAAGACTGACATTTCTTGTAAATACTTCGATATTATGACTATAGGCAAGTTTCCAAATCGCGACTTGTGTACATTGTGTGTCTCATAGTAATTGTCTGTAAGTGTACAATTTGCCACCGGGGAATGAATGAATGAATGAATGAATGAATGAATGAATGAATGAATGAATGAATTAACGCTCATTGTGTAGTATCCGATGACGGTGTTTACGTTGAATATACTCTCATTAAATGCTGATATAATTAGTCTTTCCACTGAGCGAAAATTTTGAATTCACCTCAGCACATAGCCTACTTGATTTGAGAAAATGGAGCTCAGCTTGTAGGTTGGAAATTAGATTAGTGAGTTTTTGTGCTAAGCCCTACAAATTTCCTAACTTCGTCACATGTGACCTTTGAACTCTGCAGCTCGGAAGAGGAGAAAACAGGAAGCGTGGAGGAGTTGGCTAACAAGGTTGAGCAGCCCTACTGCGATACAGTCAGGTAAACCAACTAATAAAATGTGATTATCACTTCGCTCACAACTCACAAGAGTTTTTGTTGTTATTGTTGTTGCTTATCTTAGGAGCTGTGACATAGTGGTGTAAAGATTCGTGTACATTTGGGTTGGTGGGTGGGTGTGTGGTAGCCTGTATTGTTGTGATGGCTGTACTTTGGTGTTTATTTGCAAATTGGGGATAGGATTGAGGAGGAGACAGCCGAGGACTTAAGTTAGGAACCATCCCATCATTTTCCTGGAGTAGAAGTGGGATAAAGCACGGAAAACAACTTCAGAATGGCTAAGTGGGATTCAAACCCTCCTCTTCTCGGTTTTGCCTCACGAGCCTGAGTGTACCCCGTCCAGCCCAGATACCAGGTTGAAAAATTTATTGGCAGAGTCGGGTTTTTGTTTGGTATTTCAGATGTTCCTTATCTTTTTCTTAAAGTGATACTTAGTGTCATGACACTTTTGTTGGACCAATAGTCAAGTTTATCAAAGCTCTCCCTGGTGTTTATCTTGGGAAGTTGATAACAGGGTAATATCCTATGTGTAAATGAATATGGAAATATCTTGTATTGCCATTAATGTATCGGCTCTATGGTGTCTGTTATTTATTATTATTAATTAAATCGTTACAATTATACACATTTTACAAAATTCGTAAAGACTGTACACATTTTATTATTTTGTTACAATTCCTACTCATTTATTTAACCTGTAAATTTACTATTATTAAATAATATTGTTCTAATATGATAAAGACAGGTCAAAATATGATATCAAATTCATACTGAGCAGGAAGAACAATAACGTATGCCACTAAAAGATGCAACCTTCTGTGTGGCATGCATATCATTTCTTCAACAACAATGGGCTGAGAACATCTCCTTGTAGCACTTCTACTGTTTATTCCATTGGCTTTGATTTCGTAGGTTGGTCGTCAATTAAGATATTATTTATTGATAACATGTTGCTTATCAATCTATGCAAGAGACCACATCCAAGGAGTGACTTTAATTTTTAAACCTGAGTAGCATTTTTGATTCAATTGTAAGATTTTGCAAAATATTTTAAACACGTTCAGAATTTTCCTTTGAGATAAACGTTCATTGTCGAAGTTGCTGATGAATTAAGTCAAAAGCACGTTTCACTTCAACTTGAGATTGCAGCAGAAAGAATCCGAGAGTAAAATCTCTACACAGTATAAAACAATGTCCCCGATTCTTGGATGTAACGGGTAATCTCGAGAACCACAGGATGGATTTTGATGTGTTTTTCATCATTCTGTAAAGGATTTCTCGAGGAAGGTTTCTGTAGAAAAACATTCATCTATGACCAAAGGAAGCCAAGCAGTAATGATTTCAGTCAATCGAGTCGAAGGAAACCCTGCCGTCCGTGCGTCTTTATGCTTACAATGGGTAAACCGTTAACAATATCTATACACTTTGAGTGTAAGAATTGTTTCACGTGAAAATGTTTTACAAAAATCCGCGACAGCATATCTCTAACTTTAATAAATCGCCCACTATAAGTGATTTTCCGTTTTCATTATTTCCAACAATCTCCATTCAGTGGAAATTTAAATTACTAGCTTCGGAGCGAGTTTACGAGCTGGCCAGCCAGCCTATCATCCCAACTCCGCCAGTATCAAACTGTCGAGTCGAGTCCAGTTAGGACTTCAGAGTTTGGAGTTTCGCTGTTCACCTCGACTTTTCTGAATTGCATCTGTGACCTGCCGTCCGTGCGCCTTTTAAGTTTATGCTGGGTAAACCGTTAAAGATTCCGCGAGAATATGGTGCGGGTTGCTAGTTGTAAATGAAAGACAACCCACATTTTCAATGGAATTGTCCCATCCGAAAGTCTACCTTTTCGTTACATGTAGAAATGGAACATCTGGAAGTTACTCAACAGTCTTCAGCCTGGAGTTGGCAGGTTGTCAGAATGTCTAATGAAGTGAACGACACAGCCGTAAGTGAATGCTGATAGTAACATTCAGTATTATGGAATATCTATGTCTGCAACTTTCTACACTGATCTATGAAGGTCCAGGTAGAAACCATGCCCAGTGATACAGATGTGAGTGGAAACAATCTAAATAATTAGAATATAAGAAATTGATTTGGAAGATCGGCACTCAACGCTCTGAGCAAACAATTAACACACTTAAACTTACTGGACTTAAGTCATTACCGCGTGTATCCTCTGAGGCATACTCGTTCCAATGCCAGTTCTAGCGTAACCTGGGCAAGTATTTCACTCCCAGTAGTGCTTATATTATTGGCACATCCATTTACCTCCAAAATATCTGTGTCTTTCCGTTTGCAATAGTATGGGCTAGTCTATGTTACTACTGTCGTTCAATTGTATCCTCTAATCCTATAATATGACTAATTTGAATATTCGATGAAGCGAACATTATACAGGGCCCTTATTTTTGCTTGGTAAGGCGATTCCGCTCGACCTTGGCCGGCGGTCCCCGGCCAATAGCCGGCTGTTACAGGTTGGGGCGCGCGGTTCTCCGGCCGTATTCCTACGCTCTTGCTGCGGTAGACGTGTGAGCTCCGAGCTAATTGGGTGTTTTATAAAGCTACCGTGTACTGTATATCGTATTGTTTATTTTATTGTGATTGTGTGTAGTGCTGTAATGCTCTGAACTAACTGAGGGCAAGCGCTGTGTGGGAGGTCCGAGGAAGCGATTCAAAGACGTACTAAAGGCTAATATGCAAATGTGCCATATTAATATCAACAACTGGGAGACCTTATCTCTTGATCGCTCATCCTGGAGATCAATTGTTCATCGTGGTGCGATACTTTTTGAAGAAAACCGCCGACGTATGATAGAAGATCGGAGGCAACGCAGAAAGAACAGAGTGTTCATTAGAAGACAGGGAATGAAAGCGGATGTCTCACCTGGACCTGATACTACCTGTCATCACTGCGGGAAACTGTGTCTCTCCCGCATTGGGCTTTTTAGTCACCTCCGGACTCATCGATGAAGAGTCATTCAGCATTGGAAGGCCAACCTACTCGAGACGAGTGTTTGCTATTATCATCATCAATGCCTTATGTGAAATATTCGTTCCGTGTACGTGTATTACCTGCACAATACGTACATAACGCGCAGGAAATCGTGCGTTAGAACAAGACAAAAGTTTCGAGTGAAATTACCAGGGAGACCCATTCCTATAACTCGGACAATAAATCTGGCTGAGAGATTCAAATGTACAGTAAACAATAACAAGAAATTCCGTGACGACTAAAGAGCCTACTTTGCTTAAAATTTAAGATTCATGCCAATGATTAATCTATATGGTTCTATCTGGAATAATGACGAAATTAAGCTGGTAATATCGAAATTTCTAATTAGTTCGAAATACTGTATACCTGGCATAATGTAGCCTAATAGAAAACTACACTTGGCAGCCCTGGTGACTGAATATATTCTTAGTTCCATCTCTTAAGGTACAGAATACAAAATTTGGTTGAAGTCCAAAGGATAGCATGGACGTTACATGCAGTTAAACATTGGATCTAACAGCGCGCGTAAAATCATGTTGGCAACAATGACATACATGTATTGGTCAGAAATAATCTGAAATAATCTGATCTATTGTGTCAATTTTGAATGAAATCCATTAGTTTGTAGAGAAGTCCCATGCATTTTAAAATTGGACATATCAGCAGGCTTAGAATCATGTTGGCAGCACTGACGTAGACCTATATTAGTTACTCCAAATTAATCTAGAATGCCAGGTACTATACGTGTGCAAAGTTTAGAGCTAATGGCTTGCATACTTTCTGATATATTGATATTATGGTAACAAAAATAGATACAGTATTTATTAACAGTTGGCAGCTCTGGTTACTCTTAAGAATCGGCATAGTCATATCTGTTATGGTACACATAGCACATGCGAAATTTGGTTGAAATCCAAATGATAGTATAGAAGTTACATGTATTTAAAGTTGGATCTCTCAGCAGGCTTAGGATCATGTTGGTAGCACTGACGTATATAAGTTACTCCAAACTAATATATAATGTCAGGTACTATACGTGTGCATAGTATAAAGCTGTCGGCTTGCATACTTTCTGATATATGGGTATTTGGATTTAAAAAATCAGAGCATTTATTAACAGTTGGCAGCCCTGATGGCTCTTAAGAATACGCTCAGTCATATCTGTTTATGTACACATAGCACATACGAAATTTGGTTGAAATCCAATTGATAGTGTAGAAGTTATATGCATTAAAAAATTGGACCTATCAGCAGGCTTATAATCATTTTGGCAACACTGCCATGTATGGCCTCCTGGAAATTAAACTGCAATATTATTATCTATACGTGTGCCAATTTTGAAATAGCTCCCATTCATACCTTCCATGATATCCAACATGGAACTCAAATTTCAATTGCGATTTTTCAGCAGTCGACAGCACTGATATTATTTTCAAATATGGCCGTGAGATATTCAGGTATAGATCTTCACTCCTACCAAATTTTGTTTCGATTGCTGCAGCCGTTTAGAAGTTGGTAGAGGGTGGGGACACACACACAGCCAGAAGGACAGACAGACAACACATTTGCCCGATCTCATAAGTCTACTTTTTCCTCATTTTTGCAAAATGTGAAAAGTAGGCTAAAAATAACGTAAAGGTCGTTATTTCCTTACTGAAGCTAAATTAACCGGAGCAACCGGAAACTTCATAAGAAGATGCCGATTATGTTTGGCAGCGGATGGGGAACATTTTCAGCATCTACTGAAAACATGGTGAGTAAAAATGCATGATTTTAAGCACGGTATTCTGCCGTACATATGCACGCGCGGTAGCCGGCAAATGAGCCGTCACTGGCGGAGCGCGTGAGCGAGAATGTCTTAGCCAAGCAAATATAAAGACCCTGTAAAAAAGAAGGGAAAATTATTGTTAATAAATCCTGCCCACGGCATAATATAGGGATAGACAACAATAATGCACAGGTAAACCATCGTGGCGTAGTCGGTAGCATGCTGATCTGCTATTCCGAAGATCGTGTGTTCAAACCCGGCTGAAGTCGTCGGATATTTTAAGAACGTTTAAATCCTTCATATAGCCTCCCTTCGGAGGGGAAGTAAAGCCGACTAGCCTATGACGTAGATGTATAGCATGAAAAAGAACCTACCACTACAATTGGTAGTGTGTAGCCAAAGTGTTAGGTTAAATTTCGTTAGAAACGCTCTACCGTGTTCCAACGTTCGTTGTTAGGTGGCAGTGGCATCTGGTAGCCAAAGTTGGAACTACTTGAAATTGAACTTGCCCATTCATGTTCATTCATTTTATCTCATCCACACGTGACGGTACTTGTAGCTCACCCCATGGGTGTCCGCATAGAAGCAGCTACAAACTCTGGCAACCTGAACATGTCCTCAGACACTTCCGGCACTAAAAGCCATGCATTAAATAAATACTTCCTAGTGGATTGTTACTCTACCCAAAAATGTATGGATTGATCTATGTTGAGGGATTACTATTAATCACTGTTATTCTACACACAAACGGGGCTCATTATCACCAGGACGATTAAATCAAACAAGTTTCTTCATTAATCGTCCTGGTCTATAGGCCTACTATGGACAATGGAACTATGAAATGAAATAAAGGTTCAGCATAGTACACAAAGGCTTAAAAAAGGGAACTATCTAAACGCATCATTATTTCTGATACAAGCTTCTAATTTGAACTGACAGTAAGCTGGTAACATGTTTTAAGAGTGAAAGTGCGAAGAAAACTGCACCCCATCTCTTTGCCTCTATAAATAAAAGCCAGGGAGCAGACAGGTCCTGGGTGGAGCGCTACGTAGCGGCAATCGATAAGACACTCAAATGGAGTGTGACATTCAACACAAGAAAACTTTAATTATTCAACTGTGCAGTATGTACACGGCTGTAAATGTCCCATTACTTCTGGTAGGCTACTGCCTCCCGTGTCTAACATCATGGCAGCAAGGAGCTATTCTACACCCACACCCGTATTTGACAATATAACAGATCGAACTTACATCTTCCCGTATCTGACAATATAACAGATCGAACTTACATCTTTCCGTATCTAACAATATAGCAGATCGATTTTACATCTTCCCGTACCTGACAATATAGCAGATCGAACTTACATATTCCCGTATCTGACAATATAACAGATCGAACTTACATCTTCCCTTATCTAACAATATAGCAGATCGATTTTTCATCTTCCTGTATTTGACAATATAGCAGAAACGAGCTTACATATTCTCGTATCTAACAATATAGCAGATCGATTTTACATCTTCCCGTATCTGACAATATAGCAGATCGATTTTACATCTTCCCGTATCTGACAATATAGCACATTGAACTTACATCTTCCCGTATCTGATAATATAACAGATCGAACTTACATCCTCCCGTATCTGACAATATAGCAGGTCGAACTTACATCTTTCCGTATCTGACAATATAACAGATTGAACTTACATCTTCCCATATCTAACAATATAGCAGATCGATTTTACATCGTCCTGTATTTGACAATATAGCAGAAAAGAGCTTAAATATTCTCGTATCTAACAATATAGCAGATCGATTTTACATCTTCCCGTATCTGACAATATAGCAGATCGATTTTACATCTTCCCGTATCTGACAATATAGCAAATCGAACTTACATCTTCCCGTATATTATAATATAACAGATCGAACTTACATCTTCCCGTATCTGACAATATAGCAGATCGAACTTACATCTTCCCGTATCTGACAATATAGCAGATCGAACTTACATCTTCCCGTATCTGATAATATTAAAGATCGAACTTACATCTTCCCGTATCTGACAATATAACAGATCAAACTTACATCTTCCCGTATCTGACAATATCGTAGATCAAACTTACACCTTCCCGTATCTGACAATATAGTAGAACGATCTTACATCTTCCCGTATCTGGTACCGTATATCCCACATATAAATTGTTTATTAGGTTTATATGAATACAGTACTTGTTTTTTAAGTACGCTTGGTCAGATAAAATTGGTTATGAGAGAACATTTGTAGATATTGTTACCTGGGAGATCTGCCAAAACATCAGATAAATGAACAGAAATAATAGTCTAATAATAGTTATAGAAATAATAACAATAATAATAATAATAATAATTATTATTATTATTATTATTATTATTATACCAAGCGAAAGACTTTGTCGACTATCCCACGGCATAGCTGTGCACTTTAAATTGATCTCCACGACCGAGACGGGAAGCTATAGGAAGTCCGCAGATCGGAGGTTTGAATCCCGACGCTGACAGCGGCTATAGGCTACTGAATGTGATTTTCACATAGATATGCTATAAGACTGGGGGTCTATTTGAAATTAGCGCGGACAGTTTTGGGAGGACACGTCTGCCATGACAATTTTTGTACACCTAGTTACCATGGCAACAAGTGCATGCACACTTAGGTCCTACTCGTTGAAGCGTCCGCGGTCATCAAACACAAATCGAAGGCGGTTCATGTCATACGAATGGAGGAGTTTAAAAAATATACATGATTCTACGTTTTGATTCCAAACAACGCATTATTTTCATTCATGAATTCAGACCACTTTTGCTCCGATCCCCTCATTGATGTTCAGTAATAATACATAAATTCCGCTTTATCTCCAGCTGAGATCGTGATAGGAATTATCGTGAGGTCGAGCGCAATGTGGGTTTTGTTTTGATCTCGGCGGGTGTGTTGACATCCAGCTGCGAGGGCGATTATACTGGACGCCCCAAGCGTCACTATGGCACCGCAATCCTTTGAGGGCGTCCTCTCTCAGAACACATAAGGCTCAACCGGCTGGAACGTGTGCATGATCTGGATTCTAATATACAGTGGAGGAAATTGGCTGGAAATAGACATGAAAGAATGAATATTTGCTCAAAAATGCATTTTAAACTCTCTTGCCAGAGAATGGCAATCGTATAGCGATGTATAATAACCAACTTGATGTGAAAGGCCTCGGAAACCAAAAATGCCATGGTTCAATTTCGGAATACGGTGACTGCCGGTAGTGTGTGACTTTTTTGTCCTTCTTGGTCAATTATCTTTCCACTAGTACAGTCATCACAGTGACACAGGTAATCGGATAGGTTCCACACACATATCCAAGTTCACGGGGCTACATGGCCACGATGTGGAAAACCCATAAATAAATGAACAACAATATGTATTCTTGGAGCTCAAAACATGTATAACGTAACTCGTATCCAATCCTCCTCGCCCTCCCCCGCGAACTGAACTAATAAGAGCAAAGAAAGAACTGGGAAATTGCTAGAAGCATACAAAATCACCTGGAAGAGATACAATAACAAACCCATATAACACAACGCAGAATTACAACACTAGAACACAGCTGTCAAACCAAATGCACTTGACGAATTGCTGATACTGGGCAGAAGATCACAAGAAACATTAGAAAGAAAGAGAGAAAAATCCTCTGAAAAACGTTAGGACCAAAATGTAAAAGTGGAATTTATATAAAAGAAGCTACATAAAATCAACCAAATAACAGAAAGAAATCACAGATACGATCAGAAAAAGGCGAGAAAAATTCTTCATTAACCTTCTATGAAGTGGGTAACAATACGCTAACCTAGCGCTACTCCTTAAAAGCTACAATAACTGGCTAACAGAAATAAACCAACATCTCAAAAAATTGGTATTAACGAAGAAACCGTTTAAGAGAGGTCCTTAATAAACAAACATGAATTTGAAAAACAACGTAAATAAAGCATACAGTACAGGTTGGGCAGAAGAAATCGTAGAGGAAATCGGCGAAATAGTGAAGAGACCTTGAAATGGAAAGAAGAAATAGTGAGCTAAAAATAATTTCAGACGCATTCCTTGTTTGAGCATAACAAATAAAATAATAATAATAATAATAATAATAATAATAATAATAATAATAATAATACACGCAGTCCATAGAGGCTCAAGTCGACGGTTAAAAATATAATAATAAAAATAGAAAAAAAACACAGATACCATAAGCGAGACGGCGTTACAGTTTTACGGATATAATGGATAATAACAGGCTCACAAAGGAAATTTTCAACCTAGCCTTATCAATAAAAAATCAAAACAACTGGCTAAAAGAAATCAGTGAAGACGTAAATGAAGTTGGCCGTCATGAAGAAACCATTTAAGACAGAACAAAATTCAGAACTTAAATTCACGAACACAAATTTTCTGAGAAGCCCAACCGACAAAATACAGGATAGACAGTACAGCGTAAAAAGAGGATGAAGAGATATTGGGAAGGGAAGAAGAAAATGTATTAATAAGTTCAAACGTGCTCCTTTATTGGGCACAAAGTATCAATAATAATAATAATAATAATAATAATTAGAAATAAAGTTTTTCAACTATAACGTCGTGCAATTCACAAATAGTGAATGTAGAAGGAAGTTAGAGAATTAAAATATCTGACCCCAGTGGAAATCAAACATCTCGATGCCCGGTTTTGAACGTCCATATTCTGACCACTGGTCTAAAAAAGGAGAAGTGGTACGAGTGAAACAGCTTAAATACCTAGGACACATTCTTACTGAAGATCTTCGCTGAGAAACTGAAGTTATTAGCCTTTCAAGCTACGAGTGCCGGTGGCCGAGGTAAGAGCTATTCTTTATTTACTTGTGTCTTGGTTGACAGGTATAGTCACGTGGGTAGGATATGGCTCAACTCCAGTATCCGCAATCATCGTTTTACTCTGCGTGGTGCCTTGAGCTCCTGTAACGCTTACAAGGGAACTCTGATAGCGTTTGTCCCCCGATAGGATTGTAATTGGCAGAAGATACTCTTAGAAGGTCACTCTATACAATGGTGGTAAAGAAAAATCGGCTCAAATAAATCCGCTATTTAATGCGATTGAAAAGACGCGTTACAAGTAGTCAGCGCGTGGAAATGGAAGGCAGCTGGCCACACGAGGCCTTGTCGAAGGGATCAGGTAACCGCCAGATCCACATCCAGGCGCAAATTCCCAGTACCTCGTCCTTTCTATCTCTTTAAATAGAGGATTAATATTAATAGAGAAAGTAAAGTCTTGGCCGTTGGGAAAGCAGCACTGTCAAAACTAACATAAATGTATTAACGAAAGAAACATTTTTCATTGACAACATCAGACTGCAGATGCTCTCACCAAGCACGAAGACCTACAAGAGGACGCGCCAGAGAGAAAAACGACTCTATCTGGAACGATTTCAACTCAACCGACGCCATAATGATGGACGACTGGAAAGAGGCAAACTACGAACTTCGACATGTGATAACACGTTATGCAATTCATGGGTTCCACCACACGTTCTGCTAAAACAAAATATTTCACCAGACAAATGAGGACTGTATAATTATGCGAATTGTGCAACGAACAATGCGGAAGATATCATGCCCAAGATAAAGGAAAGGAAAGTGTCAATAACAAAAGCTAGGATTAGAAAATTAGAATAATGTGAGCCTTTCCATTACAATATATGTGAACTGTGCCTACATAAATGTGAACGCTGACATACACTTAAAGTACAAGAAACGATAAATATCTATGATACAGTTTTGTGCAACTTAATAATCTTTATATCTGTTTTAATGCACATTGCGCCCTTTAATAAATTAATAATGTTAATTTGAGCCGATTTTTGCCACCATCGTATAGAGCAGACATGGACGAACCTTTTAGGGCCAGGGCCAGATGCAGTACAAAATAATATAGGCGGGCCGAAAAAAAAACACATGTTTGTGGGTAGATTATAAACATTATGTTCGACTCTGACTATTATATGTCAGAAAACTGTACTATAATGAGGCTCATTATAACACTATTTTTCCTTATGAAACAGTTTCTCCCACCAATCAGAGCTCAAGAAACAGTTGTTTGACCAATTAGATAATTAGATGCGCTGAGTTCCACGGCCTTCTAATTTAAATGTCACTGCCTGGCCTAGTGTCATAGTAGGGTAATCGAGGAGGCCATGGTCAAATTCAAGGCATTCTCTGCGTCTCATGCGCTCTGTTCAGTACATAAAACTGGCGAAATCTCGACAGATATTTATGAATATTTATGTTCGAACATAAAATAGTTATAATAACTATCGTCGAACATAAACAGTCGTATGCAACTCGCCTATAGTGGTAATTAAGACACTCGTATGAAAACTATAAAACTCGCATACGCTCGTTTTATAAACATACCCGTGTCTTAATTATTGCCATTATAGGCTCGTTGCATAATGTACTATTATATCTGTATTAATGTACATTGTGCCCTTTATTAAATTAATAATGTTAATTTGAGCCGATTTTTGCCACCATCGTATAGAGCAGACATGGGCGAACTTTTTAGGGACAGGGCGAGATGCAGTACAAAATAATATAGGCGGGCCGGAAAAACAACACATGTTTGTAGGTAGATTATAAACTTTTAATTTCTGAATTTTAAATCAAACAAAACGTATAGGCTACAATGCTAGAAACCTTAGGAAAAAAGAACACACCTTCATTATTTGGTAGAAGAGAAAGGAGTATATGACAAGTAAAACTGTGACTGTTCTTCATAATCTGGTTGAAACTGGGATGAGCTGATTCTTAGTAGAGCAGCTAATTGGTGGTCCGTCAATCTATTCCTGACGCTTTTTTCTTGCGAATCTTTATTCTAGAAAACACCTGTTCACAGATATAGGACGTTGCGAATATTGCAGTTATCTTCTGTGCATGAGATTTCAAGTATGGAAAGCTTGATTTTGGTAGGGCCTTGGATATCTCAAGTTTCGAAACGTTGAGCTTGAATTCATTGTTTCAGTGTTACTCAATCAGTTCTAGCTGCAACTCTATTACACGAAACGCATAAACACAATGAGATTGAAGAGTTTTTCACTTCTAGGAACACAGAACCGAGAATATTACGTGTAATTGTCAGTAGTATAATTCGAAACCATGTCGCGGGCCGGATTAGACTAGCTCAAGGGCCGCAATTGGTCCGCGGGTATAGAGTGACCTTCCAAGTGTATCCTCTGCCAATTACAATCTGATTGAGATGTAGACGCTACCATAGTTCCCTTATTAGCTGTGCTGTTGCGAAACACGTAGAAATGCACTATTCTTAATCCCTCTGTTTTTATTTCTATTCACAATATAATTTCTTTGTAACACAAGTAGCACGGGCAATGCTGCTTGAATTATTTTCAGACCGCACTCCATCATCGCTGTGTCCCCCGCCTCGGCCTGCATGGCTTCTGCTGCTATAAACAACAAACACTGGTGCAGCCAAGTTAAGCAGTACTCAAAACTTTAAAACCTAATAGATGTCGCATACCCATGACAAAACGAGCACCGTGACGGTCGCTGATATGTCGACGCAACAAATTCCGGATACTTAGAAAATAAACTTGTAAAGAACTACATGGGGTCGGCTGTGATATATTGTGGCGAAACCTGGACTATGAACAAAGGTGAAAGACAAGAAGGCCTTTAGCCTTTGAGATGTGGTGCAAGTTGTGTTGGAGAAAAAAGATGAGTGGAGAAGATGACCATTGTGGACATACTGTAATGTTTTGAATGTTACTGGCTATCACCATCAACACCAAGTCCTACTGTTGGGCGACAAATGTAATGTATTGACTGGAATTGGTGCCACATGGGCGACCAAATGTAATAGTTTTCCTTATGAGCTCCATATGAGCGTACACAAATGATTGCGTTTTCCTCGAGTACCGTAGATAAACCACTGTAAAGCTTCATACCGGATGGGTGCCATTGGGTCCAATGCCATTAGGACACCGAAATCATACTAATATATAAAAATGAGATGGTGTGTGTCTGTCTGTCTGTCTGTTACTCAATAACGCAAGACCCACTGGTCCGATTTAAATGAAATTTTGCATGGATGTAGCTGATTTACCACGTTTACATACAGGATACTTTTGATTTCGAAATTTTGTACTATTAAAAAATGGCGACCATTTTAGTGACGTCACTAGACCCTTTGGTTTCAAAATTTCATATTTCCATATCAAATAAAAAGAGAACGGTAGGAAATAGCAAACTTTTGATGGCACATTCGAGCTTTGAAATTTAATTTCCTATCCGAAAGGTCCTTATCACTTTTCGTGTATCTCCAACAGTTAGCGCGTAAAACCGACATTTGTGACGTCACTACACCCTTTGGTTTCAAAATTTCATATTTCCTTTTCAAATAAAAAGAGAACTCAAAGAAATAGCAAACTTTTGATGGTATAGATGAGCTTTAACATTTAATTTTCTATCCGAAAGGTCCGTATCACTTTTCGTATATCTAAAACGGTTAGCGAGTAAAACCAAAATCTGTGCAATAAAACACGGTCAACACCGAGCGGTGCAGTAGATCTCTTTATATAGAAAAATGAAAATGTGTGTGTTTTTCTCTGAATTTCTACGGAAATTTGAGTTGTTTACGCGTTTCAGACTGTTTTATGATGGATGCGCGCGAAAATAATTTTTTTGTCTGTCTGTCTGTTTGTTTGTCTGTGGACAAATTTGTTCCCTTATAACTCGAGAACGGCTGGGTGTATCAACGTAAAATTTGGTACAGATATCCATCAGAGGCACGACACTAACCATTGATGTAACTCTTCTCCGTACCTCTCATAAAAGGGGGCATACCCCCTTAAAATACATGCTGAAATAGGCGTAGAAGGACGAGAAAAAGCTCATTTTTAGCACCTAATGTGAGAGACAAAACTCGTGGATAAACACATTTTAGGGCCCTAAAACCAACCATGTTTTGAGATAATCCCAGAAAACTAATTTCATTTAATAAACTAATGAACGAATGCAAGCCGGTAAACAACGCAACAGATTCTCAGAGGTCCATTTATTGCTGTAAGACGCAATGCAATTCCATTAATTACATTAGTGTGAAAGTTTGCAAACGGCTAGAAGGTTATCACAGAACCAAATAAGCTGTAAAATTCATCAATACGTATAATACGCTTAAGGGGGTCAAGGGGTACTCTAGATTTTTTTCACTCGATTTACACCTGCGGGTGTGGTATGGCAGGTCTATTATATTCCTATCCCTATATTATATTATTATTATTATTATTATATTATGGCGTACAACGACGAGACAAAGCCCCTCGGCGCCAGAAACAAAACTCGGGGGCCCTAAAGGGTCCTCGAAAACTAAATTATAAGGCTCTAAATCCAACAGTTTCTGAAATATTCCCGGAAAACTAATTGAATTTAACATACTAATGAAGGAATGCAAATCGGTAACCATGACAACATTATCGAACTTTACATCTATTTCTGTAAGAAGCAATGTCACTCCATTTGTTAACATTTCTGTGAAAGTTTGCAAATGGCTATAAGGTTATCATGGAACCAACGTAGACTGTATAATTCATCAATGCAATTAAGGAGGTCAAGTGGTAACCTAGAATTTTTTCATGCAATTTTCACGTGGGACATATAGTACAGAAGGTCTATTATATCTCCAAACAACAACATTATTTCCCAAAATTCCTGAATTGAATCCGCATTTTTTGCGGCTTTTAGGAATTAGGGGCATTTGAGGCTAAAAACCTGAATTTTCATGCACCATAAGCCTTTATAATTTATGAAAGGGGTCTTCCTGTGTATGGGGACCTAACCCAACGTAGAGGGTAAGTTCTTATGTGACATGTATTGCGTTTCGTCTACGAGGCTTTCAATTCTATTTGACGTCAGGAAGTACACGTTAGGTGAATTTAGTTTGAGAGCACATTTTAACTAATCTTTTTTTTTTGGTTGACATACGGGTTCATCGTAAGGATGATTTTGTTTGATACGTATGGTAGATATACCCATATTTGGATATCTGGGTGATACGTTGTAGACAATAGAATTGTCTGTCTGTCTTTCTGTGTAACTTTATTTACGCCTATAACTCGTGTTCGGATGCTTGGTGCATCGTAAAGTTAGGTATGGTAACCGTGAGTCAATACACCAATCATTTATAAAACTCTTCACCGTACTTTTCACACAGTAGAAGGGTGGATATAGGGAAAACTTCTCTAAATACATGCTGAAATAGGCGAAATACAAAATTATCCTAAAAGGACGACCAAAGCATATGTTGCGCTTCTCAATATGAGACACAAAATTCGGGAGTCTAAAAAGGGTCTCCGAAAACCACATTTTAAGGCCCTTAAATTAACAGTGTGTGTGATATTCCCAGAAAACTAACTTCGTTCTGATAAACCCCTAACCATTGCAACAGTAGCTCAATAGATTATGTCTGGTGTTAACACCGAACACCGTTCGAAGAACGGGTACTTCTGCTAGTAAACATATAAAAAACTTACCATTTTACCTCGGCTATGTACACTCTTGTTACTCAACCCGTGGGGAAACATAAGCTTCCAATCAGCGTGATACTTATACTGAGAGGATAGGTTCGGCTTATAGCTAATTCTAACTAGAAGGAGGAAAAACGGAAACTGAATTTAATGAATTGAATTTAATAATCATAAAAAAACAAATCTATCAAACACAATAATGGAAGAATTCGAATGTACGACTAACGTGACGGCTAAAACAAACGGAAGTGGAGACATGAGAGAACGTTAAATTATTACCAAAAGCTAAATGAGTTTGAAGTTACTGTGCTCAAAAGAAAATTGACTAATTTAAAAAGAAAAACAAAGAGATATTTGATGTTGCCATTTGCGCTCACCGCTTGTTGTCTTCATGATGGGTTTTGCTCGTCTTAGAGCAAATCTGTAGTCTGCCGCTCGAAATTGCCGTCATCTCCTTGAAATGCTTGATTTTGTAAATTAATTGAGTTGTCTGAGATGAAGCCCTGGCTTCATAAATCCCATTTATGACGACAGCCAACACACAACTGTCATCATTAATATGAGTGAATGAGATGTGTCCCCAACATATCACAACTGTACTTGTTCATGAGCTTATACATGCTCAAACGTACAATGAATTAGACTCTTGAATCGAAAAGAAGAATAAGAATGCTTCTCGGTCCACGGGTTAAGTCTTATAAAACTTCACTTCAACCCTCTCTCTGTATCCCACACACGTGACAGCTTGACCAATCATCTTCTTCGTTTCAAAGTAGTCGCCCCTTCTTCTTCAACCTATGTTAGCGTCCACGTTCCGATTCACCCAGAAATGGCGTGGTGTTGATTCTGAGAATTGCTGTGCTTGTAACCAAATAAGGATGTTCTTGCCGTCATGAAGCAAGCTTCCCTTGTCTGCGTGAACTTGACCTCTGATGAACCCATTTCTCTTAAATGCGACCCAAGGTAGCGTCAGTCCTTGTTCCTACAATTTCTCGGAATGTCCCCCTCTGTACGCTCAGCCAGGTTTAACTTCCGTTGCAACATACAATCTGCCTACGGCTAACTGGCTTAAAAATCTTCGTAAATGTTTGATTCGCCCTCACGATAAAATTATTGAATATCCTTATTTAAAATCTTCCATTAAATCAAATTGAATATGCACATAATAAAACAGCCTTCTCCTTCCATATAAATTGATGTTAAAAAATAATTACAATAATTATTATGACTTAAAATAAATTACTGTTATGCAGTTGATTATTAATAATAATAATAATAATAATAAGGCACCACTATGCCGATATCACAGTACTCGACGGAATTAATCAGAATCGACAGCTGAACAATCAGCTTTAAGAAAGAGATCAACATCGCTGGAGCACAGATTACAATGTTACAAATGCTACTCCGGAATTGATCGAAGGATTACATAAGCAAATGAAAAATATAATTCTGGTTGAATATGGAATTATCAAGATCGGCAAGTATATAGAGTCCAAGACGGCTTACGAAGATAAGAGTGGCTACTATAATAATAAAAATTCCGAATACATTCCTTAAGGAGATATTCACTTACCATTAAAGGAGATTTCTACTTTCCCAATAATTTTAACTGTTGAATTCATGACATACTTGAGGGCAAAATAGCTGGAGATATCTCTCGTGAAAGGCCAACAAACACGTTTATGAGGACATTCTTTAGTGGCACAGGTCCACATATTGTGAAGAGGCTAAAGTTACTGCCCGAGATAGATTCATTTGGAGGAAATTCTTTGTAGAGACAAACCAGTTGTAAAGCTGAACACATGGAGCACGAGTTTCGCCAAACAAACCAGACCAGTCTCCAGAATACTTCACTCCCTCCTCACCAGGGAACAATTGCAACTCCTCGGCGTCCCATCTGCCTCGCTCAGACCGGAAACACGCTAAAGCAGCCGGTTACAAAGTTATGGCCATTACAGACGCAGGAGTGAAGTAATACCATTTTCTGTTCGGGAAATCCCTAGAGCTTGCTGCCTCCACGTGACGGTCAACTCATACTTCGCCAACTCTCACATGTAGTGTATCGTGTTTTAAATTAGACTTGGGGCAACATGATTATCAGCCCCGTGTACCCAGTGTGTGTGTGGAATGAATATGATGAACTGTCTGATATACAGTACTAACATACAGTCTTCTTTGTAAACTTAACCACCTCGTGTCGTAGTGGCTACCATGGCTGCACTTCGGAGGTCCGTGTTTGCTTCCCGGTTCTGCCAGTACAAATATTCTGGGTTGAGGGTTGTAATAGGGTCGGCTCAGCGTCGTGAGCCAATATTGAAAGTTGGTTTTCGCACCTTTCACTTCTACTTCAAGCAAAAGCCGGGATCGTTTCCAACTTAAAGCCAAGGCCGCCTCCTTCAAATTCACACACTTTTATAGACATCACAATAATGCAAGCTTGCAATGGTGGGAGTGTAGTTATCGTGTCGGACTGCCAACCCCAAGCTTACAGGTTCGCTCCTGGGCGTGGTAAGTGATATTTGAAAGGCGCCAAATATCTCGGCACGCATGTCATACGTTGTTAGCATGTTAAAGAAACCATTTGAATTCAGTAGGCCGTATTCATAATGGCAAAATTAATCTCGGGATTTTCCGCCAACACAAAAGTCCCTCCTTTCTCTACTAGAAAGCGCTATAGTGTCGAGGAGTTTAGATATCTAACGTCCTTGACCTTCATATCACTCCAAGGAACGACAAAAATTCGACATGCAAGCTGCCATCAGGGCGTCAAATAACAAAGTTTGCACCCGGCACCCAAGGCCATACGATATTTTTATTGTTATTATTACACTAATACAGTTTATCATACACATTCTATCTACCTTCAAGTACAAAGGTCTAAAAGACAACGATCTCTCAAATGAAACAATAATATCACAAAAATAACGCTAAGGTGTATGTTTCACAAAACTTAAGTTCTTTAACCAGAGGGAATTGGAAGGTGAGTTTTGTGCCAAAATCTTCCAAATTGTCTTAATAATCCAGGAAAGATCTTGCATTTATTGAAAAGTCATCGGATATATATTTATTTGTTTAAAAAGTGTGTTTGAACAAATAAACAATACGATAGTCCCTGACAGAAATGAGTCGCGTCCAGCCCGCATAACGCTAAATCAGAGCCATTTGGCCAGCAGATATTGGGGTGACACGTGATCAAGGCATCGGGTCCCCTCGGTCGTTAATCATGGTCTCCGTGACCGGGGCGCTGCCTCACTGTCAGAGAGCTACTCAATTGTCCTCGCGAGGCTGAGAACACCCCGTTCCAGCACTCACGTCAGTTTCAAAAATCCCTGACGGAGCCAGGAATCGAACCCGGGGCCTCTGGGTGAGAAGCAGGAGCGCTACCCGAACACCACGGGGCCAGTTTACCCTCCAGTGTTGCCTTTTCCCTCGGACTCAGCGAGGGATCCAACCTTTACCGCCTCCAGGGCAGTGGAGCTTGAAACATCGAGTAATGGGGTACAATTGGGGAGATGGGATGAGCACTTCGCCCAGGCGGTCTCACCTGCAAAGCGAACAGGGCCCTCATGAGGGATGGGAATGGATGGGAAGATTGGGAGGGATAGGCAAGGAAAAGGGAAGGAGGTGACCATGGCCTTACGGTGGGTACCATCCCGGCATTTGCCTGGAGACGAAGTGGAAGAACCACGGCAAACCACTTCGAGGATGGCTGAGGTGGGAATAGAACCCCCTCCACTCATTTGGACCACCCGAGGCTGAGTAGACCCCGTTCCAGTCCTCATACCACTTTTCAAATTTCGTGGCAGAGCCGGGAATCGAACCTCGCACATCCGGGGTGGCAGCCAATCACGCTGACTGCTACACCACGGAGGCAGAACTTGTATATAATTGTTGTACAAGATTTATGACAGGCACAGTTATAATATTTCTAAATACTAAACAAATCACCAATAAACACTGGTATATTCATCATTGAAGCATTCGAAGAGAAATCATATACGATATATTGAAACTGTGGTGCGTGTAAAAAACTGCATTTTTATTCCCGTGTCATGCGACATTTTATTGATTGATGGTGTGTTCATACACACGCTACGTGCTACAGCAAATATTTCAACCACTACACATTTATGTTACAATAAACTGTAAGCGAGTATCACTCAGGGGATGGACAAACTACTGTTGTTGTTGTTGTTGTTGTTTAATTTCTTTGTATGATAACCTGTATTATTGTGATGGCTGTATTAGTGTGTGTTTACTTGTAATTCAAATACGGATTCGGTAGGAAGCAGTCGTTGTTGCTTCACTTGAGGGGTTTGGACATCGTGGTCATTAAGCCCCGTCCATTTGGGTGAATGTGGAATTTTGTATTTTAGGTGAGGCCTTCAGTTCGTAACCATCCCGGCATTCACCTTCAGTATAAATGTGGAAACTACGGAAGGCCACTTCCAGAATGTCTCAGGTGGGAATCAAACCATCCTCTTGTCAGTTTTGTCTCACGAGGCTGAGTGTGCTCCGTTCCAGCCCTCAGACCAAAATTAAATTTATTGGCAGAGACAGGAATCAAACCCGGATCCCCTACACCACGAGGTGGTCAAGACAAGCTCATGGAAACACTTACAAAGGAACAATACCATTCGAATATCGAATATTTGAAAATAAATTCCAATTTCGTGAAAGCATCTTCAAGCTGTAACAGACTTCACGGAGGCTGGCTGAGTGGCTCAGTGGTAACGTTCTCACTTGCTGTGCACGAGGTTGCAGGATCGAATCCTGGCGCAGTCAACTGGTATTTGAGGGTGTGCGAATACGAGGGAGCCATGTCAGTTGATTTACTGGCACGTTAAAGATCCCCTTCAGGGCAAAATTCCGGCACCCCAGCGTCTCTAAAAGCCGCAGTAGTTAAAAGGGACGTAAAACAAATAAAATTATTAGATATCACGGGTCGAATGTTTCGCTAATAATTTCTAAGAGGGAAATGGCTCTGAATAGAAGCCTCTAAATATTAGTGCTTGTCGAAAGCAACTGTGATTCCCCACCTTCTCTGTTTGGGCGGAGGGGGCTTCTGGGCCAATATACCTGGCTACGATATTGCAAGGAACATGCATATTTGAAAGAATGGGAACATGACAGTAAATCAATAACATCAGACAGTGGATGACGCGTAACCTAGCTAAATACTGTAGTTCAACAGATGGCACGCCCATCTCAACTGTGTGCACATCAGCAAGCAAAGCATTTTTGAAATGATGCACAATTTGAACTCAAAACAAGAAGTTCCGTGACGAACTAAAGAACCTACTTTTCTTAAAATTTAAGATTCATGCCAAAGATTAATCTATGTGGATCTATCTAGAATAATGACGAAATTAAGTTGATAATATCGAAATTTCGAATTTGTACGAAATACTGTATACCGGGCATAATGTAGCCTAATAGAGCACTACAGTTGACAGCCCTGGTGACTGAATATATTCTTAGTTCCATCTCTAAATGTATAGAATACAACATTTGGTTGAATTCCAATGGATAGCATGGACGTTACATGCAGTTAAACATTGGATCTAACAGTGCGCGTGAAATCATGTTGACAGCAGTGTCATGCATGTATTGGTGAGAAATAATCTGAAATAATATGATCTATTGTTGTGCCAATTTTGAATGAAATCCATTAGTTAGTACAGAGGTTACTTGCATTTTAATATTGGACCTATCAGCAGGCTTAGAATCATGTTGGCAGCACTGATGTGTATTAGTTATTCCAAGGTAATCTAAAATGCCAGGTACTATACGTGTGCAAAGTTTGGAGCTATTGGCTTGCATACTTTCTGATATATTGATACTAGGGTAACAAAAATAGAGACAGCGTTTATTAACAGTTGGCAGCCCTGGTTGCTCTTAAGAATACGGATAGTCATATCTGTTATGGTACACATAGTACATACGAAATTTTGGTTGAAATCTAAATGCTAGTATATAAGTTACATGTATTTAAAGTTGGACCTCTCAGCAGGCTTCGAATCATGTTGGTAGCACTGACGTATATAATTTACTCCAAATTAATGTCTGGTACTATACGTGTGCATAGTTCAAAGCTGTCAGCTTGCATACTTTCTGATATATTGGTATTTGGATAAAAGAAATTGAGAGCATTTATTAACAGTTGGCAGCCCTCGTGGCTCTTAAGAATACGCTTAGTCATATCTGTTTGTGTACACATAGCACATACGAAATTTGGTTGAATTCAAAATTATAGTGTAGATGTTATATGCATTTAAAATTTGGACATATCAGCTGGCTTATAATCATTTTGGCAATACTGCCATGTATAGCCTCCTGGAAATTAAATTGAAATATTATTATCTATACGTGTGCCAATTTACAAATAGCTCCCATTCATACCTTCCAAGATATCCAACATGGAGCTCAAATTTCAATTGCGATTTTTCAGAAGTTGGTAGCACTGACTTCATATTCAAATACGGCATTGAGATATTCAGGTATATATCTTTACTCCTATCAAATTGTGTTTCGATTGCTGCAGCCGTTAAGGAGTTGATAGGGATACACACACAGACACACACACACACAGACAGAAGGACAGACAGACACACACACATTTGCTCGAATCGATCTCATAAGTCTACTTATTTTTGCAAAATGTGAAAAGTAGGCTAAAATACCTTCTAAGCCAATTAATGCCTCATTTAACCAAAGTAAATCGATTGAGGTTCAGGCATGTAGGCGATCAACTCTTCAATATTGACGTTCCGTTTTGTACTGATTGGGCTGCTACCTGTATTTTTTAGGTTTAATTAATGTTGTATTGCAGTCACTGTGATAGAAAAGGACTTTCACCTAGCGATAGGATTCCTAGTTCCGAGGTATTCTTTCATTATGAAACAACAGTCACTCTTTATTGATGTGTAACATCTTTCCACTCGGTTGCTGGGTAGTTTTGTGGGAGTGATTTTGAAAAATGGGACGGAAGTGGATTGGAACGATCGAGGTGGCACCAGCTGGCACACTTCCGTTCGATCGAACGTAAATGTACTAGCAGGTAGTGGTGGACCGAACGGAAGTATAAGATGCACTGCCAACTCGATCGATCGATCCAGCAGGCAGTGGTAAGGTCAAGCTGGCAGTGGTAAGAGAAACAATGAGCGCGTGGTGTTGGAAATTGATACATTCTCTTTACTCACAAGAGGGCCTATTCATAAGGCATTTTAAACTCAATTTCACGCAGTAACATTTTCGAAACAAGCAAAATATAAATGAAACAATTCCGTAATGCAGTATTATTGGAACGTGGAAATAAGTCACCATCTTGTGCACAATATTTGCGTAGTCTAAATAACCATGGGGTTAGCGCCTATAATTGTGAATCTAGAGATCTCTGGTTCGAATCCCGGACGGGGTAGATATTTTCTGTGAATCA
Source organism: Meconema thalassinum (assembly GCA_946902985.2). Classification (NCBI taxonomy): domain Eukaryota; kingdom Metazoa; phylum Arthropoda; class Insecta; order Orthoptera; family Tettigoniidae; genus Meconema; species Meconema thalassinum. The sequence continues at coordinate 589,752,068 of OX336388.2, forward strand.
AGAGGTCCTGTTTATAAGGAATTTAAGGCTATGAGCGATGTCGCGTCTATTAATCTAGTTGATCCATATCGTACAAATCATCTAATAAAACAAGATGTTCAGTAAAGAACATATAGCCTACTTTCTCCTAAATGCATGGGTATTGTTATAACACTTTGTCCTTTTCAAGGAGTATAATTGAATGTTGGTTGTAGTAGCTTGTTGAAATACACCGTGCTATAGGGATACTAAACATGAATATGAATGGATTTTCACACATACATGGCCACTATTTGCAAACAAACTATTGGGCTGATGACCTTGTAGTCACTCATAAGATGCTTTCCACAAAAAGGCATGTTGTTGCAAAATCTGGTAGAGATCAAATTATTAGGATGGTCGTAATTTGATTTAAGCTTTTAACATTTGGGTGGGCGTCATTCCGTTTCCGTCAAGATGGCGGCGATATAAAACATGACACTGAGATGCCTTTTGCTAGTGTTACCTCTGTACCAAATTTCGTTCAATTCGGTTTCACCGTGTTTGAATTGATAGGGGGAATCGATTTGCAGACATACTTGGCCACCATCTGCAAACTATTGGGCTGATGATCTTGCAGTTTGGTCAGAATATGCTTCCCACATAACGATATGTTGTTGCAAAATTTGGTAGAGAATAGATTATTAGGTTGGTCGTAATTACATTTTAGCTTTTAACATTTGTGTGGCCGCGATTACGTTTCCGTCAAGATGGCAGTGATATAAAACACGACACTAAGGTGCCCTTTGCTAGTGCTACCTCTGTACCAAATTTCGTTCCATTCGGTTTCACCGTGTTTGAATTGATAGGGGGAAATCAATCTTCACACAAAGATGGCCGCCATCCGCAAAATATTAGGCTAATGACCTATTAGTTTGGTCAAAGGATGCTCCCTCCATAAAGTTATGTTGTTGCAAAATTTGGTAGAGATGGGATGATTAGGTTAGTCGTAATTTGATTTAAGCTTTGAACATTTGTGTGGCCGCCATTACGTTTTGTCAAGATGGCGGCGATATAAAACATGACACTGAGGTGTCCTTTGCTAGTGCTACCTTTGTACCAAATTTCGTTCAGTTCGCGTTCACCGTGTTCGAATTGATAGGGGGGGACAGACATTCAGAGTACACACACTCACACACACACAGACACATACACACACACACAGACAGACAGACACACTTTTTTCGCCCTGTGTTAATCTCATAAGTCCACTTTCATTTTTTTGCAAAAATCGAAAGTAGGCTTATGAGTTCCGTATTATAAACTACAATATATGTAGAACACTCCCTAATACAATAGATTAATATTTGTGCCAATCATCATCATCATCTTGCACAGTTTCCAGCCACTGGCCGGGTCTGTTTGGAACACGAGCCTCTTCAACGTATTCTGTCTTCCCACCATCTCTCAGCCTCCACCCTTGTCCAGTCTTCTCCTCTCTTCTTCACGCTTTCTTCCACCCCCTTCAGCCACCTGCTTCGGTGTTCCTCTCGGTCTCTTTCCTTCCCACTTCGTCTCGTGTACTCTCCTGGGTATCCTCTTCTCCTCCATTCGTTTTACATGTCCATACCATCTAAGTCTAGATTTCTCTATACCATCCTGTAATGGTTCCTCCTTCATTAATTCTCTGGTCCTCACATTTCTTATTCAGTCCATCTTTGTAGCTCCAATACTCCTTCTCAAGAACCTCATCTCACTGGCCTGTATTTTGCTCTTCTCTCTTCCTTTCATAACCCAGGTCTTCGAGGCATACGTCAGGATAGGGACATAGTACGTCCGGTATATGATCTTTTTGCTCTTCTGAGGGACATCCTTGCTCCATAACATGCTTCTCACACTCCTCCGAAATGCTTCTGCCTGCCTCCCCCGCTCATTTATTTCTCTATCGTTTCTTCCATTATCTTGTATCAGGCTTCCCAGATACTTGAAACTCTCCACTTTCTTCAGCTGTTCCCCACCAATTGTTATTCCCGTTGTGGTTCTTTCCTTCTTCCTTGTTGTGATCACCATCTGACTCTTATTTATGCTAAATTTCATCCCATATCCTTGTATTATTCCTTCCCACACGTCCAACTGTTCCTGTACCTCCTCCTCCTTGTTTCCCCAAATCATCGAATCATCTGCAAACACCATTGCTTTCATCTTTCCTTCCCCATTTACTTGTGCCACTCGGGTCATTATGTCATCCATCACCACAATGAAAAGTAACGGTGACAGTGTACTTCCTTGTTTCAGGCCGTTTCTCTGTTTCAACCAGTCTGATCTCTCTCCTCCCACTTTCACACAGCTCACGCTTCCCTTGTACATCTCCTTTATCCTCTTTATAGTCCATTTCTCTACTCCTCTATCCTCCAGGGACTTCCATAGTTTGTTTCTGCATACACTGTCATATGCTTTCTCAATGTCCAGGAAGGCCATCAGTAGATCTGTTCCATACTCATAGTGCTGCTCTTGTAACTACCTTACAGCAAAAATCAAATCCACTGTGGACCTTCCTGCTCTGAAGCCATGTTGTTCTTCCCTCATCCCTCCTTCTATCCATGTCCTAATTCTCCTTTCCAAAACTTTGGCTTCAGGAGAAATGTAGAAAGAGGGAAGCTGTACTAAGTCTTAGGCTGATTTTGGAAGGTAGAATATGGAAATATAAGACAACGTTCTTGACACTCGTAGACTTAGAAAATGCTTTTGATAACGTTTGGGCTAAATTGTATGACATTTTGAAAACGATTGGGATAAAGTACAGGGACAGAAGGGTGATCTACAATCTATACATAAACCAGAGAGCAGTCATTCCAGCTGATGGACATGAGAGAGAAGCTGGTATTGAGAAAGGTGTAAGGCAAGGCTGCAACTTATCACCCATACTTTTCAATCTTACATTGAACAAGCAATGAAGGAAATTGGAGAAAAATTTAAAGTGGGAGTGAAGATTTAAGGAGAAATAATTTCAAATCTGAGATTTGCTAATGCCATTGTCATCTTGGCCGACACTCCTGAGGATTTGAATGAGTTTTTGAATGATATGGACTCCATCTTGAGGAAAGAATTCCGGATGAAAATTAATAAATGTAAAACAAAAATATTGGAATGCAGCCGAAATAAATCACAAATCTCTATGGACATCAAATTGGCAAGTGAAAAGCTAAAGGAAGTAGGAGACTTCTGTTACTTAGGAAACAAAATAATCGGTGTTGGACGAAGCAAAGAGGATAGTGGGTTGGCTCAGACAAGGGTAGCATTTCTACAGAGAAGGAACCTGTTGACATCGAATATAGATTTAGGTATTAGGAATTCATTTTTGAAAGCCTTTGTCTGGAGCCTGGCACTATACGGAAGAGAAACTTGGACTATTGATGCAGCAGAAAAGTGGAGAATTGAATCGTTTGAAATGTGGTGTTACAGGACAATTATGAGGATCAGATGGGTGGGGGTACAAATGAAGAGGTATTAAGACGAGTGGGAGAGGAGAGATGCTTCTGGCGACTTCTAATGAAGAGAAGAGATAGGTTGGTAGGACACAAACTAAGCCACCCTGCAATAGCAAGCTTAGTTATGGAAGGAAGTGTCAAAGACAAGAACTCCAGGGGTAGATCAAAGTTAGAATATGTTACAACAGATTGCCTCGGATGTAGGGTGTGGTAGCTATGAAGAGATGAAACGATTAGCTCAGGACAGGAAGGCGTGGATTGCTGAAACAAACCAGTCGAAAGACTGGAGACCCAAACACATTTGGGAAGGCGGGTTGGTAATAGACCATGGATAAGTAAACATCTATTAGTATATCATACACAGATTATTTCTAGACCATAACTACAGGTAATTTGGCTAATTTTTAGATTATTTTCATTGATGAGAAAAGAGGCTTATGAGATCACCTTTTGTCCGTGGATGTGTGTGTGTGTGTGTGTGTGTGCGTCCGTGTGTGTGTGTGTGTGTGTGCGGCCTCCCCCTAATAAATTTTAAACGGCTGAAGCGATTCCAATGAAACTCGGTAAAAACATAGTACTATTTTGGCCAACGCCGACCGTTCCCTTCAAATTTTATTACGTCTTACCAATGCAACATAGCGGCTGTGTGAAATATTTCACCGGCATTCTGACCGACAGTAGTGGCTACGCGGGCTAAAGCGCTGCGTTAGGTCAAGGGGCCAAGCTCTCTGCTGACTCGGTAGACGCGTGGGTTCGAGCCCCACCGTCGGCTGTCCTTGAAATGGTTTTCCGTGGTTTCCCATTTTCAACACCAGGCAAATGCTGGGACAGTACCTTCTGACAGGCCACGGCCGCTTCCTTCCACATCCTTGCCCAGTTTCATTCATCTTCATCCATTCCATCTCTCATCCCGACGCGCAGGTCGCCCACGGGCGTCGACTAGAAAGACCTGCACTCGGCCTCTCAGGAGGCTACACGAAAAAAAAAATAGTTAGCTTTCTAATGAAATCTACCTAAAAACGAAAAAAAACGGCATTCTATATATCCGAGCCTATTACTCATATCACCTTGAAATTTTGTACGGTGATGAAGGGCACTACTAGACGTTCACCTATGTGACTTTCAAAAACCTGTTAACTGCAAAACGAGCATGGCGGCCAAGCAAAGTTGAAACATTTAAATAGACTTTTCTCGCAATTTAACCATCCGAACGCAGTGAAACTTGGTACTGCAAATTTCAACACACTGACATCTAATTGAGTTCAATTGTTTTCATAACCACAAGATGGCGGCTTTGCGAAATTTTAAAATTATGTTTTTATTTCTTGTGATCTAATTATGTGATTGAAATCAACGTTTGAATAATGAACGTACACAATAATTCTAAGCTAATAGTACATAGCTCTATGGCCTTCATATATTATAATCCAACATGGCGACTATCAGAAAAGACCTTGTTATGAATTGACCAGGTGAATCACTTTAATGGGGAATATACAGCTTAACCCTTATACCACTCGAATTTGTTTAGTTGGCCGCATAATTCTATTGATATTTACTTTTCTAGAAATGTATGACCTTATTGCTTGCTCGTTATCAGTTTCATATCGTAATTGATGTGTCTCATCCAATGAAAAATGAAAATCCACAGCCTGCATCCAGTAAACCAACTGGGTCAATGAAGCCCCCATCTAGCGGCGAGGATATGAATTGTGCCGGTTGCCGAAGCCTGTCGCACTCCCCTGGGGCAATGAATAAATGAATGACAGATGAAATGAAATGTTAGTGGAGAGTGTTGCTGGAATGAAATTTGTGACAGGGAAAATCGGAGAACCTGGAGAAAAACCTGTCAGCCTCCGCTTTGTCCAGCACACATCTCACATGGAGTGACCGGGCTTTGAACCTCGGACCCAGCGGTGAGAGTCCGGCGTGCTGCCGCCTAAGCCACGGAGACTCTGCCTTATCCTATATCCCTCTCAATATATTTCGTTCGTGAAAAATACCTGTGTTGAAAGAGACTAAACGGATGGTGGTTGGAAACCCAAAATCAAAGTTATACGGGAATTTCATAAAATCAGAGTGGGTGAGCTTATAATTTCGTACCCAATTAGAGCTGGCACCGTCTGCTGAATTGGAGCCTTATTGAATTTCAAATTCACTCGATATTTACTTCCTAAATCAAGCTTCGGAAGTACAAATCATTCACAATGACGCTAATGTAGATTTACGTGAGCCCATGTTTGCGCTTTCCACCTGAAAAACACACAGTGCCTGATATACGTTCCGCGAATTGCCTGCTCAAAGCACCCTCAGAAGACCGTTAAAAGACGTGCCAGCGATACAACATGGTTCTCGGTAGCCATGATAGCTAAAACACGTTATTCTCAGTGTCAATATACCATGTCTTAATGTGGGAAGACTCTCACACACGAGCTTAAATGGTTAAGAAGCTAGAAAAACAACAATTTTAATATTATAACCGTGTCTGTCATAAATCTGTACAATTATATACATTTCCAAGGAATCACTCATCTTGTTATTAGAAGCGAACTTCTAAATTTTCAAAATTCAAATCGTAAGTATTTTATCCATTATTCAAAAGTTAGTTCTTGGTATGTGCCGATCTTCACCGTCTCCCTCCATATCTTCCTAGTTCATATGAATGTTTAAACTTCTACATTCTTCAAGTGGGTGTTAAAACGTCCACTGCAAAATGAAATCTCTACATATTGTAAAACAAAGTCCCCGATTCTTGGATGTAACAAGAAATCTTGAGAACCACTGCTTGGATTTTAATGCGGTTTTCACCATTCAGTAAAGGATTTCTAGTGGAAGGTTTCTGTACGAAAGAATTCATTTATGACCAAAGCAAGCCGCGCAGTAACAATTTCAGTGAATCGAGTCGAAGAAAATCCTGACGTCCGTGCACCTTTTAAGCCTACACTGGGTAAACCGTTGAAAATATTGATATACCTTAAGTGTAAGAATTGTTCAGCATGGAATGTTCTACAAAAATGTCCCTGACAGCATATCTCTATCTTGAATACATCGCCCACTATAAGTGTTTTTCCCTTATCATTTCTTCCAACAATCTCCATTCAGTGGAAATTTAAATTCAGAGTGAGTTTACGAGCTAGCGAGTGAGCCTATCACCCCAACTTCGGCAGCATCAAACTGTTGAGTCGTGTAGATTTTAGACTTCAGAGAAGAGTATATGTGTTTGGAGTTGCGCTGTTCACCTCAGATTTTCTGAATTGCGTCCGGGACCTGCCATCCGTGCGCCTTTACACTGGGTGAACCGTTAAGGATACTAGATGAAGCTATAAAACTATAAAACAGTAACAATATTTTTTTTAGTTTGCTCGGAATAAAAATGAAATAATGTGGAGGAGATGGGTAAAGTTAATTTTGTAATCGAAGTTTTAACACCCTCTTTAAAGAAATAGTCAAAATATTCCTATAAACTTGGGAGATGTGGCGGTGAAGATCAGCACAAAGAAAGAACCAAATTTTGAAAAATGGGTTTAAATTCTTATGATTTGAATTTTGAAACTTTAAAATTTCGCATCTAATAGCAATATGTGTGTTTCCTTGGAAATGTATATCATTGTTATACAAGATTTATGACAGGCACAGTGTTATAATATTAAAATCGTTATTGTTTTGGCTCCTAACGCTGTATATTTCCCCGTAACATTGGCTAGATGATAGGGTTGCCTAATGCACTAGGCGTTGGCAATGCTACCAGGGATTAACATGAACAGGATCACGACTTATTGGTTCATTTAGGGACTTGGCGTGGTGGTCATCTATCCCCGGGTATTTAAGTGTGCGTGGAATCTTCCTGATAACCTGTGTAATTGTGACCGTTATAGAAGTGTGTGTGTGTTTGTGATTGAGGCTAGGATTTGAAGAAAAGCGGTCATGGCCTCAGGTTAGGAACCATCCTGATATTTGCCTGGTATCGAAATGGGGAAACCACGGAAAATAACTTCTAGGACGGTTCATGTTTCGAACTACGGTTGGTGTGAGACATTGCTCACGGAAATCGATGATTGTAACGAGCGAGCGAAACTTGAGACTAAACTGACATATATCTGACAAGCGAGAACATTCAGAAGCTGGCGGACATATGTGAAGAAACTGCAGAGAACTCTCTAACGAGAATATACTGTACTTCCTTTCGCCGTATTAATATTATTATTACTGCTCTCCTTTCCTTGACGAGACTTGGTGCCTGAGACACGACCTCGAAGGCAAGCGTCAAAGTATGGAGTATCGGGGTCCAGTGTCGCGGAAAAGCCCTGAAGGGCCAGAGGTTTTCCGACATTTCGGACATCCAACGTAATGTGACGACCCAACTGAAGGCTATCCCTCAGGAAGACTATGCCAGGACTTGTACAGCCGTTCCAAGAAGTGTATAACCATCCACGGGGATTACTTCGAAGGACAGTAACGGCTGTTTCCGGTAAGCCAACAATCCGTTCATAATATAGACCCATTCACCGAACTTTTCAGACGGAGGGTGTATTGCTAATAAGCCACCTGAAACAGTATAGTATATTTCTGATAATAATAATTCCGCTTTTGCAAGAAATGTAAGTAAAAGGCCTTGGCTAGATTTGTTACGTATTCTGCTTCTCTGATAGTAAAATACAGTGAAACAACACGTGATTTTCGTACATATAACATTAAATGACATGATTATATTTTTAAAATATATGTATACCCATCTAAGGAGGGCTATTGAACGTATATAGCTGATCTTGCTTTCTTGTCTTTCCAAAATCTCTTCATCTTCTCGCTTTGGCTCCTGCGCTCCTCCGTCCAGGCTCCGATGAATGCAATCTTTGGGTGGTCTGAAACTTGATGATTGTCAACTAGTTTTCTGAATTTAGATCTGCCCAGTACTATATCGCTTGAGATGTCTATTCTTCTTCCTCGTCTTTCGAATGACCCATTTGGAGGGTACTATGAATCAACTTTGGCTGTTTTTCATTGTATTCGATTCCCTTTGCTACCAAATGTCCTTCATCCTTCTGCAGTGCCATTCCTTCCCTTCTTGAGTCCACTTTCGTCTAGTAGCAAATTTCGTTCTCACCTGAAATCCTGCCATTTGAGTAACTTCTCGAAAGAGTGTTCTGTATTCTATTGTATCTGTTTTAATTCCAGTATTTTTCATATGTTTTTCAATTTAGACGAACCATATGGGTTTGTATTTCTAACTGTTCAGTAAGTTGAAAATCTGTTTAGTTCGGCTATTGTTGTCCATTCTGTAAACGTGCCCAAAACACCATAGTCTTCTCTTCTACGTCAGTTAGTTTTTCAATTTTCAAATATAGCTCTCTGTTTGGTCTTAACCTATATTCTGTTTCATTATTTCTTCTCAAAATTCTTCTTTCGACCTTCTCAATTTATTCTAGATCTCCAATTCTTGTTAGTTTAAGTGTTTCGTATCTGACCACTGTCTGTAGTGTCTTGATTTCGTGTTACAGGATAAGGATTTTTTTTTGGTGTTATATATATATATGTTTGTCATATGTCTATGTTTCTTTTTAGTTCCATTTGGGCCGGCTGTAGACCACGTGGTTCTTATCTCTCCTTCACACCTTATCCTGGAAGCACTGCCTTTGCTGTTAGTGGCTGGATCGAGTCATGTGTTCTGATCAAAGTTCTGTATTTATTCCTGTCGTGGATGTTATTGTTCAAGGTCTTTCCAGACTAGTTTCGTCCACTTGGCATTAGTTGCTTTCCCTCTAGAGACAGTATTGAAAATTCTGCAGGCGAGCCTCTGATTATCCAGTCTCACAATATGGCCATAGAAGATCAGCCTTCTCTTCTTCATAGCTACTGTAATGCTCTCCACTTGTTAGTACAGTTCATAGTTGTGCCTGATTTTATACGTGGCTTCCTCTTTAATATATTATTATACTAGCAACCCGCCCCGGCTTCGCCTGGGAACAGTTATGAATGCAAGGTGATAGGGTACTTTTAACCGAGGTCTTATAAGATTTTCTTGTATACGGCATTAGTCATTTTTCCTCCAGCAGTGAACACGAAAAGATTTCGGTTTGATGAAACACGCGATAGAGCCACGTAAAGCATTCCATGACAAAAACATTCTCCACTGAGATCAACTCCAGTCACGCTAAGAGTCTGATCCTGTGCTTTGTTTATAGTCATGCCAAACCAGATTCTTGCTGGGAATTGTACTCGTTTGAAATGATAAGGCAAATCTGAAGGAATCATATGGATTCTGGATACTAGACCGTTTTTCCTGTACCACAGCTAGTTAAGATAGTTGCTTCAATGAAATAATTTTTCAAAGTTTTCACTACCAATCGTGTCCCATTGCATGACTTTGGTGGGTGTATATTACGTAGCAATATAATAGGCACTCCCACTTTTAAAATAAGCTTGCGTGGTGGCAAGCCAGACGGATGTAAAGAATTTAAGGAATTCTGTAGGGTAATGAACAGCTTCTTCACTATCGACTACTGCGTCTACTGAGTAATATACTTGAGCCTGGGCAGTGAATTTGGAGAACACCAAGTCATAAATTATCACAACTTGTTCGTTTGTCGGCGATAATATTGCTCTTTCTTTAAACCATGAATGAGACTTGTTATATAGGTCATGGATTTGAGGATAAACGCTATCAATCAATTCTTGAATGCTGCTTACTAAAACACAGAAATTAAGACTGAGGGTAATTTTCCCGTCAATGACCGGTAAATCTCCATTTCCGACTCTAAGTAACAAATTAGCAAACTGACTATTAGCCTATCTTCTGAAGATGAGAGTACTCTCATGTTAGTTTTGAGCGCCAATTTTGTTATATCCCGCCAGATGTAAGATCTTTTTAATGAAGCGTTCACTTCGTCGGCTCTCGTACATCTGGTAACAACTGGTAAGATTTGACAAATATCTCCGGCGAACAAAACTTTGCAGCCACCCATAGGTGTGTCCCGATTCCTTAGATCACGCAAGGTCCTGTGTACAGCTTCAACGGAAGTTTTGTGCGACATTGTAGCCTCACCCCATACAACTAAAGAACAATTTTGGATTAAACTGGCAGTGATAATTTGTTTTGAAATATTACATACGCTTCCATCATTACTGCAGACTTTCAAAGGAAGTTTAAATGTTGCATGTGCTGTTCCTCCCCCTTCCAAAAGAGTGGCTGCAATTCTAGATGATGCGACGGCAAGAGCAATATTACCACCAGACCTCACTTTGGCGAGCAACAAATTAATCAAGAACGATTTGCTTGTGCCTCCAGGGACATCGAGAAAAATATCTTACCTTCCTTCTCAGTGATGCTAGATACGATGGTGTCATAAGCTTGTTTCTGATCGTGGTTCAGACGGTGTTCATCTTGAGCAACGGTTTGAAGGAGCCGAATACGAAGTCATTCTTTCTCTTGTGACAATAGTGAAATTATGTGTTGCTCTGTTTCATTGTTACGTGATAAGCGCTTTTCTTTATGTCAATGAACTATGACCTATATCCGTTTTACAGCTCGGCATGATGGCTTAAAATCACTGACTGGACGATTAGTAATAGCGAATTCTTGTCAGACGTTATTTAAGAATGGCGAGGGGCATGAAACACAAATCCCTCTTCCGTCCAATCTTAAATTGACTGCGTATTTTGCGGTACGAAAAGTTCACAGGCGAAATGAAGAAAACCCGAGTTGTACTTCCAGGGGAATAGCGAGGTGCATGAAACACAGATCCCCCTTCCGTCCAATCTGAACTTGACTGTGTATTATGCGGAACGGAAAGTTTACAGGCGAAATGAAGAAAAGTCGAGTTGCACTTCCAGGGAAACTCCAAACACAACCACCCTTCTCTGAAGTCTTAACTCAACACGACCCGACGATTTGCTGCTGGCTGTACTGCTCGTGTCCAAGCTCTGCGAACTTGCGGGGTGAGGGGAAGGGGCCCGATAGGGTCAGGCGAGAAGAGGAGGGTCTGTGAACAGCCCGCCGTGATATCTGGTATTCCTTTCTATTCCAATACTGCTAACATACGGCCGTTGATCAAACCACTGTGGTGTTACGAATGAGTGAGTGAGCCACCGACCAATGTATTTGGTTCTGTACTATACATGGATCGAGAAACCTCATCACTCGTCAACACCACTTCTCATAGTCCGCGATGCCGGGGTTGGTCCCTAACTATAGGCCACAGCCGATACCTTCCAACTCCTCGTCCTTACATTCAAACTTTCCTCCCCAGACAACACTCCACACGCGATGGTACGTGTAGCTCACCCATTGGGTGTCTGCCTAGAAGCAGCTACAAACTGGCGAGCCGAACATATCCTCGGACACTCCCGGTACCAAAACCATACGCTAAAAAGAAAAAAAAGTCCGCGATGCACATTCCTCTCAGGTTCACGCAGTTTAGACCCGAGCAGTATCTGGGGTAGTAGGTTCGCCCGCTATTTAGGCTGTAACAGGGGTGATAGACTCGCCCTTAGCTAGCTCGTAAACTGTCGCCTCAGTATTTGAATGGACATGGTTGGAAGAAATGAAAACGTAAAAACACTTATAGTGGGCAATGTATTGAAGATAGAGATATGCTCTCCCAGACTTTTTTGTAGAACTTTTCATGCTGAACAATTCTTGCACTCATGGTATTTAGATGTTTTTAACGGTTTTCCCAGCGTAAGCTTACAAAGCGCTCGTACGCCAGGTTTTTGATGTGTATCATCTTTCCGCTCGGTTTCTGGATAGTTTTGTGTGGAGTGATTTTGAAAATTGGGGACGGAAGTGGATCGGAACGATCGAGTTGGCAGTGGTGGATCGAACGAAAGTATGCACTGCCCGCTCGATCGATCGAACGGAAGTGTACTGGCTGCCAGTGGTGGAAAACGGAAGTGTGCACTGCCCGCTCGATCGATCGAACGGAAGTGTACTAGCTGGCAGTGGTGGAAAACGGAAGCATGCACTGCCCGCTCGATCGATCGAACCAGCGAGCAGTGGTAAGACCCAGCTGGCAGTGGTACGAGAAACAATGAGAGCGCGGTGTCTGAAATTGATACCATGACGGTACTCTCGGCCATGTGGAATGTATATGACATACTGAACTGAAATCGCTCATGCGAACTCTGGTGTCAAGTGATTGAAAGTTGAAACAAATGACATGGTACATGTTCGAAGTCTTCGTATCAGTATTTAAATGGTAAAATGCCTTATTATCAAACATTGTAAGTAGTCGGCATTGCCGGTATTATGTTTCTGCACAATGGCTATTCAAATATTAACCCACATAACGGTAATGCAGTCATCAATATAATATAATCGTTGTGGTTATACGAGAATTGAGCAAGCCTTCATGAACTATTGCTGAATACATTCTCTTTACTCAAAAGAGGGCCTATTCATAAGGCATTTTAAACTCAATTTCACGCAGGAACATTATCGATACAAGCAAAATATAAATGAAACTTAATTCCGTAATGCAGTATTATTGGAACGTGGAAATAAGTCACCATCTTGTGCACAAAATTTGCGCAGTTGAAATAGCCGTGGGGTTAGTGCTTATGACTATGAATCTAGAGATCTTGGGTTCGAATCCAGGAAGGGGTAGATATTTTTGCTACCAGATTATCATTTTAAACGATATTTATCATATCAATATGACTCATTTTAACAGAATCCATATGAAATTACGTGTTGATCAGTGAATCAAGAGGACCTGTTTATAAGGAATTGAAGGTTATGAGCGGTGTCGCGTCTAATAATCTAGTTGTTCCATATGAAAATGAAAATCCACAGCCTGCTTCCAGTCTCCGACCGGGTCAGGAATGGAATGAATGAAGCCCCCATCTAGCGGCGAGGATATCAACTGTGCCGGCTGCCGAGGCCTGACGCACTCCTCTGGGGCAATGATTAAATGAATGACAGATGAAATGAAATGATAGTGGAGAGTGTTGCTGGAATGAAATGTTGACAGGGAAAACCGGAGTACCCGGAGAAAAACCTGTCTGCCTCCGTTTTGTCCAGCACAGATCTCACATGGAGTGACCGGGATTTGAACCACGGACCCAGCGGTGAGAGGCCGGCGTGCTTCCGCCTAAGCCACGGAGGCCTAGTCGTTCCATATCGTATTCTTTATTTAGGCTAGGTCTGGTGGAAGCTACAAATCATCTAATAAAATGAGTTCCGTATTATAAACTACAATATCTGTAAAACACTCCCATTTACAATAGATTCATATTTGTGCCAATAATAGTATAAAATACCGGTGTATAAACAATTTCACGTGAGGTTTCTTCTATGTCAGATGTTACACATCATATGCTCGTAATTTTTTTATTTTTTTTATTTTTACTTTTCACTGAAATCGTTACTGATTGGCTTCCTTTGATCATAAATAAATTATTTTTTATTTTCTACAAGCATCATCCTCGAGATATCCTTTACCGAATTGTGAAAACCGCATCAGAATCCATCCAGTGGTTTACGAGATTACCCATGACATCCAAGAATCGGGGACTTAGTTTTATACTAAGTAGAGATTATTATTACGATTGGCTAAGGACAGGGAGGAATGAACAGCTGCATCAAACCAGTCAAAAGACTAAAGACTCAAACAACAACAACATCATTGTGTCAGTTTTATGCCCAACTAAGGAGCACGTTAGAAATTTAGCTCAATGCTTCGTCATCCGTTCACTGTGCTCCCTTTTGCGTTCTTCTGTCCATTGTGTATTGTTGCGTGCAGGACTCTCAGTATAGTTGTGTCCGGTATTTAGGGTTCTAAATTTTGTTCTATTGTGAATTATTTATTTCCTAACTATCAACTCACTCCGGCTTCACCCGGGATCAGTTATGAATGCATTACGTGATAAGCGCTTTTTCTCGATGTCAATGAACCACGACCTATACACGTTTTGCGTCTCGGCATGATGGGTTGAACGCAGTGTGTCCAGGAGTAGGTGTGAAATGGACTCAGGAGCTGAAGGACATTCACAATGCCAGAATGAAGGAATACTGGGCTAAGATGAAAGCTGCCAGAGATGTTGGAGATGCATGTGCAACGAATTCTTTTCAGACGTAATTTAAGAATTTGAAGGGGCATGAAACACAAATCCCCCTTCCATCCATTCTAAAAACACTTATAGTGGGCGATGTATTGAAGATAGAGATATGCTCTCCCGGACTTTTTTGTAGACTTTTCATGCAGAATAATTCTTACACTCACAGTATATTGATATTTTAACGGTTTGCCCAGCGTAAGCTTTAAAAGCTGACGGACGCCAGGTTTTTTCTACTTTTTCACTTAAGTCGTTACTGCTCGGCTTCCTTTGATCATAAATAAATTATTTTCTACAGAAACTTTCCTCGAGATATTCTTTACACAATGGTGGAAACCGCATCAAAATCCATCCAGTGGTCCCCGCAATTACCCGTGACATCCAAGAATCGGGGACTTTGTTTTATATTAAGTAGAGATACCAATAATTGTAGGTCTTGTATTATTGCTACTTACCAATTGTTGTGGTTTTTCAGAGACCATTATTTTATATTTCTGTCTCGTTTTACTACCTATTCTACATGTTTGGAGATAACTTGACATGGGTTCTTACAAGTGGGGTTTTTGGCCCAAATTCCCTTCCTGGCCCAATCTCACCTAAGGAGTTGAATAGAGATGAAACAAAATTAATGAAATTGAGCAGGGAGTTGAAAAGAAGTGACCGTTGTCTATTTGAAGGTACCATCCAAATTTTGTCAAGGTGATAAGATGGGAAACCACGGAAAATCATTACATAGACTACTGACGGTACGATTTAAACCCACTCATACCCGGCAAGGTCGCAAGAATTAATTGGAAATGGGCAGGGCATGTCGCGAGACTTAACCAGAGCAGATGGGCGCAGAGAACAACCATGTGGGAAGCATACGCAGACAAAAGAAGCCGTGGCAGATCAAGAAGAAGATTGGCGGAAGACTACCGACAGTTACTAGGACCAAACTGGTATAGAACAGCAAGAAGGAGTTAGAAAGACGGTGGTTAAAGTGAATGGGAGAATTTTTAAGTGATAAGAGCGCCACGATATAAGTGTATAATCAAATAATTTGAACTGGCACAAGATTAGTGTCCGACTGAGTGCTGCGTGTTGACTTAAAGACAACAAGTAGTTCCGTGAAGAACTATACAGCCTATTTTCATATATCCTACTTATGTTAACTGCCACAATCAACATACAAAATTTCAGTTTAATTGCTGTAACAGATTCGTAGATATTGAGAACCGTCTAAATATTTCAGATGGTCGCCAGGTTCGATTTTTATTTTTGTACTATTACATTAAGATTATTGTGTACGTGCGGTATTCAAACTTCAATCGCATGATTTGACAACAAGAAGTAAAAACGAGATTTTAAAATTACGCACAGCAGCCATCTTGTGATAATGCAAACCATTGAAATAAATTAGATGCCAGTGGATCAACATTTGTATAAGCATTTAACGTGCAACGTTTCACGGCACTCGGATAGTTAATTCGCGAGAAACGTCCATTTAAATATTTATACTTCGCGTCGCCGCCATGTTGGATTTGTGCTCACCAGGTTACTGAAAGTCCTATAGGTGAACATATGTTCATAGTCTCTATGAACATTAAAAAAATCAGTTTGGTTGCTGTAAAAGATTCATAGATATTGAGAACCGTCTAAATATTTCGGGAGCTCACCATTTAGGAGTGTTATGTGTATAGGCCATAGAGTTATGTACCATTCAAGGACAATTATTGCCTAGGTTCATAATTCAAACTTTCACTTCGATCGCATGGTTACGACACAAGAAATTAAAACTTAATTTTAAAATTTCGCACAGCCGCCATCTTGAGGTTATGTAAGCAATTGAATTAAATTAGATGGCATTGCATTACAATCTGCAAAATCAATTACTGTACCACATTTCACTGCGCTCAGAGAGTTAAATCATGAGAAAAGTCTATTAAAATATTTTAAATTCGCATGGTCGCCATGTTCGTTTCGTACTTTACAGGTTTATGAAATATACATAGGTATACCTGCATCAGTACCCTTTATCACCGTACAAAATTGCAGGGTGATATCTGTAATAGTTTCGGAGATATAGAATGTCAGTGAAATATTTCGCACAGCCGCCATTTTGAGGTTATGTAAACAATTGAACTAAATTAGACTCCAGTCTATTACAATGTGTATAAACATTTGCTGTACCAAGTTTCATTACATTTAGATAGTTAAATCGCGAGAAAAGTCTATTTAAATATCTCAACTTCGCTTGGCCGCCATGTTGGTTTTGTAGTCACCAGGTTTTTGAAAGTCTCATAGGTGATCTTATAGTAGTGCCCTTTATCACCGTACACAATTTCAGGGCGATATCGGTAATAGTTTCGGAGATATTGAATGCTAGTGAAATATTTCGCACAGCCGCCATGTTGATTGGAGAGACGTAACAAAATTTGAAGGGCACGGTCGAGGTCGTCGGGAATAGTGCTATGAACTTCCCGAGTTTCATTGAAATCGCTCCAGCCGTTTCGATTTTATTAGGGGGGGACACACACACGAATCACACACACACGCACACACACACACACACACACACACACACACGCACACACACACGGACAAAAGGTGATCTCATAAGCCTATTTTTTCAAAATTGAAAATAGGCTAAAAATCACATACTTAGGAAGTAAACTATAGGTATTAGTTAAGTCAGAACATTATGACAATCATAGTGACAAAATTAACCATCTCACGTGACTAGCTCACCACGTAAGATATAATCAACGAGCTTCCCCTTTCGAGGGAGGTTTTGTCCTTCTAGGGACACTACAGGCTTTATTTATTCATTCATTCATTCATTCATTCATTCATTCATTCCCGAAGACAGGAGATGTCCTGTCCACTAACTTTCCTTTGCTTTTACCAAACTGTTGTATTGACCAGAGTCAACCCCGGCCTATTTGCATTTAGTTGGAGATATAAGACCGGATGACCTTTCTCATGGCTAGTAATTTCTTTGGATAAAACTTCCATTAGATGCTGATGTGTTGAACCATTTAGTATTAATATTTGCACAGAGAAAAGCATTTCAATTCTCAATCAACATCCAGCGGAACATTTGAAACCACGGAGGCAATTGAGGCGTTATGGTTACTAAGAATGAACTCACCTAAGGCTTGTTCCTCGGAAAATTAATTTAACGTCAATGTAATTTGTATTGTGTTTGTTAACTCCATAAAAAGTTCCATGAGGGCCACATATCAGTTTCATATTTTGAAATGCTTTTACGGGATGTTGATTACATACCCGATCCACGATCCACATTTCCACATATTTAATAAATTCTTAAAAAAACACTAAATTATTTTTGCTTGGAATCCAATATCATCGCTGGGAAAAGTTGCACTTCCGATAACTAATAATTATTATAATTAATTAGGTGGACATTGCAAAAGGTTGCTATTAACTAGTTCTTAAGAAGGACATTTTGAGGTCATGATTTCCCTTTTTTATGATCACTGAACTAATCTGCGAGCAGCTGCACATATACACACTCTTAAAATAAGTACACAATAAAGCAGGTGGTTGAATAATTATGTCAACACTGTTGAGACAAAGTTTATAACAGGACATTACAAGATCACACACAATTACTTTTCAAACTATAATATAAAATATTACTTCCATAGTTCAAAATATTCCGTTGTCTTTCCTAAAGAGAAATACACATTTGAATACATATTTTAAAAATAAGAACGGATTACCATCAAACTACGTAACCTATAAGAATATGATTCTGCCTTTCTATTTACACAGATGACAGCTCGGCTCTCCAAACAGATCATAGCTTTTGGAGGAGACGTCTCCCTGGCACAAACGAGTTAAATTTCGAACTTTAAATTAATTTTTGTTAATTACACACATCAAAAAAAGTTTTGCATCACCTCGGTTCCAAGAGTTCCGGAACCGTTAAATACAAAGGGAATAGAGATCAACACAAACAACATTTCAGCTCGTTTTATTGCTCATGAGACCCACACATTGCATGTTGTACCATCATACAGCTAGACTTTCAGCATTTGTGGTCCAGATTGCAGTACACACCACTACCTCTAATACCCAGTAGCACGTCCTCTTGCATTGATGCATGCCTGTATTCGCCGTGGCATACTATCCACAAGTTCATCAAGACACTGTTGGTCCAAATTGTCCCACTCCTCAACGACAATTCGGCGTAAATCTCTCAGAGTGGTTGGTGGGTCAAGACGTCCATAAACAGCCCTTTTCAACATATCCCAGGCATGTTCGATAGGGTTCATGTCTGGCGAACATGCTGGCCACTGTAGTCGAGCGATGTCGTTATCTTGAAGGAACGCATTCACAAGATGTGCACGATGAGGTCGAGAATTGTCGTCCATGAAGACAAATGCCTCTCCAATATTCTGCCGATATGGTTGCACTATGGGTCGGAGGATGTCATTCAGGTATCGTAAAGCCGTTTCGGAGCCTTCCATGACCACCAGTGGCGTACGTCGGCCCCACATAATGCCACCCCAAAACATCAGGGAACCACCACCTTGCTGCACTCGCTGGACAGTGTGTCTAAGACGTTCAGCCTGACCAGGGTGCCTCCAAACACGTCTCCGACGATTGTCTGGTTGAAGGCATATGCGACACTCATCGGTGAAGAGAACGTGATGCCAATTCCGTGGGGTCCATTCAGCATGTTGTTGGGCCCATCTGTACCGCGCTGCATGGTGTCGGGGTTGCAAAGCTGGACCTCGCCATGGACGTCGGGAGTGAAGTTGCGCATCATGCAGCCTATTGCGCACAGTTTGAGTTGAAACACGACGTCCTGTGGCTGAACGAAACGCATTATTCAACATGGTGGCATTGCTGTCAGGGTTCCTCCGAGCGGCAATCCGTAAGTAGCGGTCATCCACTACAGTAGTAGCCCTTGGGCGGCCTGAGCGAGGCCTGTCATCGACAGTTCCTGTATCTCTGTACCTCCTCCATGTCCGAACAACATCGCTTTGGTTCACTCTGAGACGCCTGGAAACTTCCCTTGTTGAGAGCCCTTCTTGACACAAAGTAACAATGCGGACGCGATCGAACTGCGGTATTGACCTTCTAGGCATGGTAGAACTACAGACAACATGAGCAGCGTACCTTCGTCCTGGTGGAATGACTGGAACTGATCGGCTGTCGTACCCCCTCCGTCTAATAGGCCCTGCTCATGCATGGTTGTTTACATCTTTGAGCAGTTTTAGTGACATCTATGAACAGTCAAAGGGACTGTATATTGGATACAATATACACAGTCAACGTCTATATGCCGGAGATCTGGGAACCGAGGTGATGCAAAACTTTTTTTGATGTGTGTATTTTTAGGGGCTTGGGACCTCTTGGTCATCAGGTTCGTATACTTGGTTGAGTATTGAACTTTTCAAATTACTGTAATGGTGTGTGTAGCTGTATTAAAGACAGGGATAAGGAAGGTGCCCCGGGACTTGAAATAAGGATCTATCCCGATATTTGCCCATCGGGAGTGTGGGAAAAAACTTGAGAAAGCTACATGCAGTGCCGAGATTTAAACCTCCAATCTTGGAAAAATTATCGGCCAAGGTCAGGTTCGATCCACCAAAAACTATTTCCCTCAACCAAGGTTAAGTATGCTATCCCCTTGATTATATTCACACGTTGCAAAGGGTTGCTCTGACGTAAGGAAGGGAGGAAGCTTTTAGTTTTACGTGACCGCTAATCTTGCGATAATGAGTCTCAGGACTTCATTTTACGTGGAATTTGAACGACAGGGCGTTAGATTTCACTTCGAAAATCTCACATGCATTAATCGGGAATCGAACACGGTCCGCCTTGGTGGGAGGCAAGCAGCTTGACCACTGAACCATCACGCCCCCGCATCTAACGTAACTTTACACATAAGTTTCTTGTACGTAATGTCACCGACTGTTCATCTTTGATAACTTCGTACAAAATGTGCCTGTAATAGCTATTAATATTATGCATTCTCCGACAAAATTAAGAGTATTATAACGGAAATTAGGAATGTGCGCAGTGGCTCCCGAGGCCGAAAAATGTAAAATTTATGAAATGTATGTTTAGGTCAATTTTCTTAATATTTTGAGTCATTAAATGGTGAATTAATGCATGCGTCTCATACCCATTGTCCTGACACCTCTAATGAATGATCATCTATGTAATGCCGTTAGGTAGTGTTCTTGTTGTTGGTTCAAAACCGTTCTAAATCTTTAGAAAAATAATGTACAGGAGTTAACAAATAATAAACCTGCTCTTGAGGAATTATTTGCAATAGTATTAGCTAGTTTGCCACAGGAATCACTAAGATTGGTCTGTCAAAATAGTCGGTACACAACGTTGTAAATATGTAGATTATTATTAGCCTATTATTATTTTTATATACAACGTCTAAAATTCTAATTAGTACTTTGTTGTTTTCGTTTGGATTTCGTTCCACTGACATGGCCATATCAAAATTTTCGATCAACGTTCTTCTTAACTCCTATAATTAGCCTTTGAATGCAATACTGCATCATGTGCCATGCCCACATTTACTGTTTTGATGTTTTGATCTTAGAGATATTTTACTCAGTTTTGATGTTAGAGAAATTTCTTTACTCGGTTTTGATAACAGAGAAATTTCTTTAGAGCGCAATTCATGCCGGCTACGTTGCAAGACACATGGAGGTTTCGAGTTTGCTTCTTTGCTTATTATTTAAAGCTTATGAAAGTGTGAATCGTTTCGTAAGTGCTTACTTGTTTTTTCTTGTTCTTATCTCGGTGAGCTATTGTGAAATGAAGATACCAAAGTGCGTTTTCAAGACACGCAAAGGACTTAAAGGGAGAAGAAAATTGTTAACTTGTAACAATGCAGCCATTGCTGAGAATTTGAGGTTAGAAGAAACTCCTCCTCATCATACTCGTAATAGATACTTTACTCCCAAGACCGCCGAATTTCTTCTAGGCGTAAGCTCTTCTCATCAGAAAATTCATACGGAGAATATTCCTACAATGTAAATGTTGCAGTATCGTTGGAGTTGTCCAGTGAGGCAACTAGCGTATTTGCTGTTTGTTAACAGTGCACACAGGGCGCCATCAAATGTGTAGATGATTTGGGAAAAAAAACAGCTGGTCTGGCCACATATTTTCTTCTCATATGTAAAATAAAATGTGGAGCTGAACATTCTTTTTGAGCCACTCCTGTAATTAACCCAGTGAGTGACATTAACATAAAGTTTGTATATGGATTGCGATGTGTTTTGAAAGAGTTGAACATAAAACCTGGTTTGTGTTGACTGACTGGAAAGCTTTCCTTAATAAAACCTGGTAAAAACACAATGAGAGTATTCGAGAAAATTGATATCAAAAGGGTGAAAGCCGATGTAGATGTTGAAAACATTCCTAAAGAAGGAAGGATGGACAGTAGGTACAATAGAAAGACAGAGGAAAATGGTGATGACCTTGACAACCTAGTGTATGGTGCTGAAATTCACTTAAGTGTGTTCCAACACTAAACTTATTTTCCCCGAAAGCTTCAAATGTTTACCCGTTATTTCAAAAAATATATATCCTACAACCACCTTTTTCAGTTACGTTTTACCTCCAACAGGTACTGAATATATTAAGCCACATTCGTCTAAAATGTAAGATGATATTATTTAACATCTGGTGGAAAATGCAACAGAAATATGTTTTTCAGAAATACATTTTTATAAATATCATATTTGAAATGAACTCTATGAAAATACATCCGTGGGTAAAAGACATTCTTTTCTAACGGCGTACAGAATTTGGTAATAAGAATATATATTTCCTGAGGATACAGGTTACAAAATATGCAAATTAATATTGTACATAATAATACTAATAATAATAATAATGTTGTTTGTTTTACTTTCCTTTAACTACTCTGGCTTTTATAGACGCCGGGTTGCCGCAATTTTTTCCCAAGGGGATCTTTAACGTGCCAGTAAATCTACTGACACGGCTCCCTCGCATTTGCACACCCTCAAATGCCAGCTGACTGCAACCTTGGGCCCAGCAAGCGAGTCAAATATACAGTATATTGAAATCATAGGGGCTAACTCCACCCCTTAATCCTAACAATCTCGGCTACGGTGGCCGGCGGCTAACATCGTATTATTACGTACTTCATCCACCCCTAGAGCATGATCCTGCGAATATGCCAACATTCGTCCTAGCGTATAGAGTGTGTTCCTTTTGATATCAGAATGCCGCTTTAATTTGAATCATTGTATGTTGTAATTGGATGATTATATTTTACTGTTGGTCAACCCTAATGCCATTCTACCGCACTAGTAAAAAGCTTTGAATGATTTGAATAATATTAATAGAGTACTTGAGGCGTAATTTGTGGTTGCACCGGTCGAAACCACAATTTATCTACTTTAAACTAGTTTATGTTGTTATTTCATTTGAGGGGCTTAAAACATCTTGATAATCAGCCCCGTTTACTCTGTGCCAACAGCGGCCATCGTGAGTATGTATCTTTCGGGCGATTCCAAACGCTGGGATGGTATCTTAGTTCAAGCCCCTGGGCACACACCTCGTTGTTACTGGTGTTGATTCTTTAGAGGCTCTGAAAAATCGTGGTCTTGTAAACCCGTGAACTTGGATATGTGAAACATTTGTCTGATAACTTGTGTCAGAGTGATGTCTGTCCTAGTGTGTGTACATTTTAATCGAGGTAGAATTTGGGTGGGATGCGGCAGTGGCCTTAAGTTAGGTACCATCCCGGCATTTACCTGGAGTAGTAGTGGGAAAACCACTTCCAGGAATCGAACCCGCCTCTTCTCAGAATTAAATTTCTTGGCAGAGCCGGGAATCGAACACCGACTTCTGCGGTGACATCCAAGAATGATATACGCTACGCAACGCATTTAATTCTGCTCTGAAGGCTGGAATGGAGTACACTCAACCTTGTGGGGCAAAACTGTGAAAAGGTGGGTTCGATTCCCAATTCAGTCATCCTGGAAGTGATTTTCCCTGGTTTTCCAACTCTCCTCCAGGCGATTGCCGAGATGGTTCACAACTTAAGTCTACGGTTGCTTCCTTCCCAATCACCACATGAATTACAAATAAACACACTACAAACACCAGCATAACAGAAGATAACAGACTACTTTTTAAATCAAATACATACCCAAGTACACGGGGCTAAATGACCACTATGTCCAAGCCCCTCAAATGAAAAAACAACACATCAACAATCAGTCACGGGACAACTTTCTCAATTCTTGATCCTGCTATGTACGGATCGCAAATAAACACCGACGCCATAGTGACCAGGTGAACAGTCTGTCTCAGTATTCAGGACTGATAACCATGATTTTCTAGACGTTTCACGAAACAACAACAACAATTATTTTAATTTTCTCGTAAGATACACGGTATATTTCATACTTGATTTATTTTATCGAAAGATTTAAAATGGTATAGTTTCTGGAAGATTGAAAATGAAAATCCACAGCCTGCTTCCAGTCTCCGACCGGGTCAGGAATGGAATGAATGAAGCCCCCATCTAGCGGCGAGGATATGAACTGTGCCGGCTGCCGAGGCCTGACGCACTCCTCTTGGGCAATGATTAAATGAATGACAGATGAAATGAAATGATAGTGGAGAGTGTTGCTGGAATGAAATTGTGACAGGAAAAACCGGAGTACCCGGAGAAAAACCTGTCTGCCTCCGTTTTGTCCAGCACAGATCTCACATGAAGTGACCGGGATTTGAACCACGGACCCAGCGGTGTGAGGCCGGCGTGCTGCCGCCTAAGCCACGGAGGCTTTTCTGGAAGATTATTCGCACAAATTATTTAGTAGGATTAAGGTCATATTTCAGCAATCATATTAAGAACACTGATAAAAATCGTGCATGTAACATTTTTTTCTGATACGAATGGGCCATTATAGCGTTCTTAACGGGATACAGGGATTGTTCTTTTTAATTTTTAGGTGGCCAAGTGAAATATGTCAATCAAATGAAACTTGGAAAAAAAGGCAAGAGTAGGATATCAAACAGTATGTTGGTGCAGCCTATTTTTAATTCAATTTTATTAATCCAGCCAATGGTCACGTACTTAGATTTTTAGGACGGGTCAGGGAAGGAATATTGGAAGGAAATCGGCCGAAGACCTATTAAAAGACCCGTCCTGGCATTTGCCTGGTGGTGAAAATGGGAAACCACGAAAACCATTTTCAGGACGGCCGACGTGGAATTCAAACCCACGCTCTCCCGATGACAGCGAGGCATGAGTCTATTTTTAATTAAACTATATTGACTACATATCCTTTTTCAAACATTTAATACAAATTTCTAGATCGTAAAATGTTAAGGTATCCATATACAATTAAAATGGCTAACTTGGATGGAATTTTCAATTTTGTTTTCTTTCCAGATCAAAACATAATTCTTTAAGTTTAATAAAATGATTGTATGTTTTTTACATGTTTTATGTATAAATGTGCTCAGAAAATTGATTTAAATGGACCAAGGCACCTGTGTCTAATCATAATGTAAAACTTTAAACTTAGTTAACTCAATAACTAACATTCTTTTTTTTACTGGCTGCGTGGCTCAGCGATAACGTTCTTGCCTACTGTGTCCAAGGTTGCAGGATCGATTCCTGTCGTAGTCACCTGGCATTTGAGGTTGTGCAAATGCGAGGGAGCCGTGTCAATAGATTTATTGGTACGTTAATGATCCCCTTCGAGGCTAAACTCCGGCACCCCGGCGTCTCTCAAAGCTACAGTAGTTGAAAGGGATGTAAAACCTATTACATTATATTTAATAAGTTTTTTTACGGGTTCAAACATCAATAGGTCAAGTTTTATTTCACCTATCAACCTCAAGGTCTCAAATTACAGAGCATTACATTTGAAATGCCCTGTACTAAAGTTCAGAAATATATATCCCCATTCAAAAACTGAATATGAAGATAGAAAGGAAATATGTTTTTGAAATTCGTATTTTTGAAACCAAATATGTAGTATTTATCGGTATAAAAGAGATAAACTATTAAATTTATTTGGGAACATCTAAAACACAAATGTGAATAGGTATGGGAAAGAAAACTAGATATAATTTTTTTGTGATAGTTGCTAGGTGGACTCAAAAATTGCTATTCTTTTTTACAAATAAAATTGTGGACGCCAATTAAATGTAAATTAACTACTCTAATGGCATAACTGCGTTTATTTACATTCTAGTTAACCACTAAGAGGAATTCAAAAAGTTTGGTTTTAAATTATTATGGAAATGTTTTAATGGATTATTAAATTTCTTCATTACATCAGCAACAGTGAATTGTTATTTTTATTATTATCAATATTATTATTATAGTATTAGGTAATGTTATTAGTATTAGTATGGTCCTTCTAAAATGCACAGCCACAGAAGGGGCGTGAATCAACCGCCGATGTAAAACATGTGGTTCATGTTGTCGTTAGTCCATATTAGGGGCTTGATACATCATAAGTCACCAGCCCCGTGTACTGTGTGTGTTGAATGTTGACTAATACCTGAGTTTCTTAGTTGACTACAAAATCGCTTGTAACTGTAGTTATGAGAGGGCTGGAGATGGGGTAGGTAACCCGGGACTTGTAATAAGGTAATGTCCTAGTATTTTTCTGGAGAGAGTGTGGAAAAAAACGGGAAAAATCACACTCAGCATAGCAGTTGTCCGAGCCGGGATACGAGCCTCCAATCTTCGGATTTGCTGCAGCTTACCATCGCGGTCGTGGTGAGCGATAAAACGCGCACGGTTACGCTGTGGGGTACTGTTTTTAAT
The DNA here is from genome assembly GCA_946902985.2 of Meconema thalassinum. Taxonomy (NCBI): domain Eukaryota; kingdom Metazoa; phylum Arthropoda; class Insecta; order Orthoptera; family Tettigoniidae; genus Meconema; species Meconema thalassinum. The sequence continues at coordinate 589,778,372 of OX336388.2, forward strand.
AATGCACCGTATCTTTCTGAAAATAAAATTGAAAAAAATGGCGGAGAATTGCTTCAAGCACAAAAATCGGTGGAATTCAAACCCACTTACTGTATTTCTAACTCCAGGCTGCATAGTGATATAATGGAGGAAATTCATATCCTAAAACCACTGGAAGCTGTTGATTAAGTTGAAAAAGAGACATCATAATGGAAACAGTATCAAACAGGTGGATGTTTACACCTCTATTGAGAAATGTATTTGTAATATTTAGAAAGAAAATTCAAATATAGTTTATTTTTTAAATTAGAGACAATCTTTAGTTACGGAGACTTTGTTGTATTTGACGAATACATTTTAAAAATATAAAGCAAGCCAGTGCTTTTCAGGTTGTTTTTTGAACAGGGACACCGCAGGGAAACACGCTTCTGGCATCTGTGTAAATACAACGGCAGACAAAGTGTGTGAGGTGCAGGGACTTACCGGAGTAGAGTGGTCAGACGCACTAGCTACGCACACGCCCGATACGACACAGATACACTACGAACAGTACGCTTTAGCTTAGCCACTACTTGCTACAGGTGAGGGCGACTGTTGTGTAGCGTGCCCCGTTAAGGCGCTTGCTTGTCCCGGCGAACACTCGGCTCTACTCGCTATCACTCGGGTACTCTCGCTCGTCTGCGCGGCTCCAGCAGCGCCTGTATGCTGACCACCCGGTGAGCACGAATTGAGAGTTTTAAGCAATGCCCAGATCGGGTCTTTCAAGCCAATTGTGAGAAAGGAATGGAATAAAAGTCACAATTAAATTGTGTTGCAGTGATGAATGGGCTTCGCACCCATTGAAGGTTTCTATAGATCTTCCTGATTGGAGGTAAACTTTACATATTTAGAATTGAAGATAGTAATATATCTTCCTCATTGGAGACCGTCCTTGTAGTCCTCATATTATACGCTTCATATACAGGAAATCATTATAGCCTATTTTCGTCATATGAAAATACAGGCTTATGAGATCCGTGTGTGCGTGTCCCCTTAATAAAATCGAAACAGCTGGACGATTTTCATGAAACTCCATAAGAACATACTACTACCACGTCCGACCTCGACAGCGCATTTAAGGTAGATTTCATTAGAAAGCTAACTATTGCAATGGGTACCATGATTCGACTTCCGTAAAATTTTGACATATCTTCGCGTTTCACATCCCCTACACCCCAAAACCACCGTCAGTTCAAAAGTTTATATATATATATATATATACTGTATATATTACTTTCTTGTGGACACGATAACTACCGCAACTTAGCACCAATCACTTTGAAATTTTTACTTAATATGTATCCCTATAAAATCTCGGTCGAGTTCGTTAACGGGAACAATCGGTCGACGGGTGTGAAAATGGGGGGCTTTTTTCGAAAAAGTGAAATATCGCTATACATTTCTTAATGTATGAAATATCGAATCCATTCAAAGTTCTTACTATGTGCCGGATAAGGCCCAAAAATGTATGTTTGAAGAGTTTTTGATAGCACCAACCATTGACCAAAGGGGTGGGAAAAAGTGGGTTTTTCGGGAAACATTAATCATATCTCTCTTAATAGGCACAATATCAAAACCGTACAAAATGGACAATATTCCCCTAATAATTACCTAAAACTTTTGTCTGAAAGAATTTTTGATATGACCCACCATTATGCCAAGGATTGAGAAAAATGATTTCAGAATTATAAGAAAACTAGCTGAAGTACCCGTGCTTCGCTACGCGTCATAAATAAATTAAAATGTGAAGGTGACAGTTAAAACAGGGGATAGGCGAGGTGCTGCGCAGAGGGAGATTAAGGATGGAACATTTTGTCCAACTACTCCACTTGGCGTTGACCGTGTTTTATAGCACAAATTTAGGTTTTACTCGCTAACAGTTGGAGATACCTTTCGGAAAGAAAATGTTATTTTAAACCTCGTATATGCCATCAAACGTTTGCTATTTCTTAACGTTCTCTTTTTATTTGAAATGGAAATATGAAAGTTTGAAACCAAAGGGTGTAGTGACGTCACTAAAATAGTCTCCATCTTTAAATAGTGCAATGTATTGAAATCAAAAGTAACCTATACGTTAACCAGGTAAATCAGCTACTTCCATGTAAAATTCTTGTAAATCGGACCAGTGGTACTTGCGTGATTGAGTAATACACAGACACACACTATCTCATTTTTAGCCTCGCTTCGCTCGCGTCATAGTCGTGTCATAACTTACTGTTATTCAATGAAATGCAGGTTTAACCCCGTTAACACCCCTCTAGAACCTGAATATCCAAAAATCCCTCCTTAGTAGACGTTTTCGACACACAACAAACTTATCCCCAAAATATCAATCTTCTAACTTTAATAGTTTTGGTTGGTCGATGAGAGTGACAATCCAAAAATCCTTCCTTAGTGGACGTTTTTCTTCCAGAATTTGACCCCTTCCCATGGGCCCCTTAAATTGCATTTATGAAAAAACGGTCGAACATCTATTTATTTAATTTATTTATTTATTTATTTATTTATTTATTTTTATACTGATTGATTTCCTCCGGGTTTCAAACTCCACTTTTCATCCCTCTCACCTCATAATATACACTACATCGAAAAACCATTAGACATGTGTCAGCTTATTTTTAATGATTAGTATATTATGCCAAGTATCACATCCCCAAATGAAAGCACCCTGAGATATTGTTATTCAATGAAATGCACGATTACCCCCTTATCACCTCTTTAGAACCTGAATATCCAAAACTCTTTCCTTTGTGGACGTTTTCGACATACAACGAACATATCCCCAAAATTTCATGTTTCTAACTTCAATAATTTTGGCTGGGCGATGATGAGTGAGTCAGTCAGGACATTTTCTTTCATTTATTTTTGATAATTACACCCCTCCCCACAACCCCTTAAATTGGATTTATGAAACAAACGGTCGAACACCTATTTACTTATTTAAAGCTGTTTTCCCCCGGAGTTTGATGAGTGAGTAAGTGAGTCAATCAGTTAGGACACTTTCTTTCCTGTCTCCCCCCAGAATTTCACCCCTCTCCAAGGGACCAATTGGATTTATGAAACAAACGGTCAAACACCTATTTACTTGTATTTTAAGCTGTTTTTTCCCGCCAAATTTCAAACTTCTTGCCTATGTCGTTTCAGAGATACACGCTCTGTTAAGAATCCCTCAACCCCCAATTTTCACCCTTTTCACCTCATAATATACGCCACATCGATAAACCCTTAGACATATGTCTGATTATTTTTAATGATTAGTTTATATACCGAATATCACACCCCAAAGAAACAACTCATGAGATATCGTTATTCAATGAAATGCACGTTTATCCCCTTAACACCTCTTTAAAACCCGAATAAACAAAAATCATTCCTTAGTTGACGTTTTCGACATACAGCGAACATATTCTTAATAGTTTTCGCTTAGCGTGATGAGTGAGTGAGTCAGACAGGACATTTTCTTTCAATTACTGTATTTTTACCAGAATTTCACTCCTCCCCATGGGCCCCTTAAATTGGATTGATGAAAAAACGCATGAACACCTATTAATTTATTTTTAAGCTGTCTTTTTCCGCTGAGTTTGATGAGTGAGTGAGTTAGTCAGTCCGTTAGGACACTTTCTCTGCTTTTTTTTCCCAGAATTTCACCCCGCTCCATTGGCCCCCTAAATTAATTTATGAAAAAACGGTCGAACACCGATTTACTTCCTTTTTTAGCTGATTTTTTTTCGCTGAGTTTCAAATTTCTCGCCTATGTCGTTTAAGAAGTATGCCTACACGCTCCGTTAGGAATCCCTCAACCCCCACCTTTCACCCCTTTCACCTCATAATAATACACCACATCGAAAAACCCTTAGACACATGTCTGCTAATTTTTAATGATTACTTTATTTGCAGAGTATCACATCCACAAATGAAACCACTCGTGAGATATTGTTATTCAATGAAATGCAGGTTTAACTCCCTTTAAGACCCCTTTAGAACCTGAATATCCAAAAATCCTCCCTTAGTGTACGGTTTTGACATACAGCGAACATATCCCCGAAATGCCATGTTTCCAACTACAATATTTTTGGCTGGGCGAGGTTGAGTGAGTGAATGAGTCAGAACATTTTCTTTCAATTTTTTCTTCTTCAGAATTTCACCCCTCCCGAGGACCCCCTTCAATTTGATTGATAAAAAAAACTGTCGAAAAACTATTTACTTACTTTAAAGCTGTTTTCCCCCCTAAGTTTGATGAGTGAGTCAGTCAGGCAATCAGTTAGGACACTTTCTTTCCTGTCCCCCCCCCCCAGAATTTCACCCCTCCCCATGGGCCCCTTAAATTGGATTTATGAAAAAACGGTCAAACACATATTTACTTCTTTTTTATGTTAATTATTTTTTCGCTGAGTTTCAAACTCCTCGCCTATGTCGTTTAAGAGATACACGCTCCGTTAGGAATATTTCAATCCCCACTTTTCACCCCTTTCACCTCATAATATACACCACATCGAAAAACCCTCAGACACGTGTTTTCTTATTTTTAATGATGAGTTTATATGCCGAGTATCACATCCCCCAATGAAACCAATCTGGAAATATTGCTATTCAATGAAATGCAGGTCTATCCCCTTAACACCCCTTTAGAACCTGAATATCCAAAAATCCTCTCTTAGTGGGCATTTGCGGCCCTTGAGGAAGCTGCGTACCAAATTTCATTCCAATCCGTTCGGTGGTTTCTGGGATTTCGTTATAAATGAATGAGTGAGTGAGTGAGTGAGTGAGTGGTATTTGACAAATATATACGTAGTAGATAGTGTCAAGTCTTTGTTATGCTAAACTCGGTTGACAGTGCTGTGTGAGCAGTTGAGTAACTAACGGGATTTCAAGTAAAGATCCTCATTTTCTATACCGGTAGTGCAGAGCGCAACTGGCATCCAGTGGGCCGTGTCTCGACTTGAGCTATGTTGCCATGGAAACTATCTGCCTTGCCATTCCTTCATGAGTATATTTTATGATTTGATTAGCATGTGCTTGAGTGCAAAAGGGCCGAAATCAGAAGAATGAGGAAAACTATCGAAAATGCATGTAGCCAGCGGTTCCTTCTGGGTCCTAAACTATGTGTATGGTTGAGATTGGTGGAACGGTGTAGATTTGTATAAGGAACCAACCCACATACATGCATGCATACATACATACATACATACATACATACATACATACATACATACAGAATTTCACTTTTATATATTAGATGCCAAGGGCTATCAGAAGTTGCCATGACAACACTACTAAATTGATGAGGAATGAGCCATCAGACGTTGCCATGACAACGCACTTGCACGAGATCACATTCAGTTTTCCATCTGACTAAGTGAGAAGCGGCTTCGGTGACGTAACTGGTAGTATGCTGAACTTCTATGCCCAAGTTCGCGGGTTCAAAGCCGGCTGAAGTCGTCGGATGTTCTAAGAACGCTAAAAATCCCTCAGTATGCTTTCCTTTGGAGGGGAAGTTCCAACCTTCGTTGCGAGTTGCTGGTTGTGGTGGCATCTAGTAGCCAAGTTCACAGCTAGGTGTTGTTGACGGTAGTATCTGGTAGCAACATTAGGAACTACTGCTTGAAATTGACCGTCTGCAGTCCTTACCTGAATTACAGACTAATACAGCCATCACAATTCACACCGTTTATCAGACAGATTCTACACTCACCCAAAGTACACGGGGTTACATGACCGCGTTGTCGCAGCCCCTAAACTGAGGAACCAACCAAAATCTCTGCGGGAGATAAAACTTTGCGTGAAGAAGTAACAGACCGTTACATAGTTACACATCAGTGTCGAAACCTTGCATAAGGACAATGCGACCACAAGTATAAAAATGGACCCCAAATGACAAGAAGGTTACCGTCCCCATAAGACAATAAAATGTTTAAAATATGCATGAAATGACGAAAAACAAAGTTAATTAAGCTCCAATTATAAAATACTTTCTCGCAATAAATGAGGTCTGATCCTTCTACGAAAACGTGCATATTCTGCCTATTTTCGCCTATCCCCAAGTTTGCCCGATGAAATCTACCTCCACCTTCCGGCGTGCCGAGAGGACTTTTTAAATTTTAATATGTTTCACCAATTTAACACGGCATGTCCATGACATTTTGTACGAAAATATAGGATACTACTATACGTTCAGCAGCGTGACGTTGAAGAAGTAAAAACCTACATAGCGACCAAGCAAAGTTAAAATACATGTATTTAAATGGAATGTTCTCGCGGTTTAATCATTCGAGTGCAGTAAATCTAGGTACAGTAAATGTTTATACAAGATATATTCTACTAGCATCTGATTTAATTCAATTGTTTTATATCCTCAAGATGTCGTGCACGAAAAGCTGTTTAATACATCACATGGAAAATCCTTTTAATAGCCGGGAGAATTTGAGAATTTTTAATTTTAATAAAGGCCAGTAGGATGTATGAACCAGGCTATTTAGTTCTTTACGGAAGTACTCGTTGTGTATGCATCCTTGTGGGACTTACACCGGAATATAATAATCTAGCACTCCTGAATTTATCTTTCAATTACAAAGTTCTAACTAAAGTATTGAGAACATTAAATTTATTTGATTATAGAGACGCATTTCATTGATTACGTCACAAAATGGCGATCAAAATTAAAATAATTTTCTAACAGATGGATTTTGGTAACCACAGATAAGGCCTGGCATCTTTTTAATATCCAAAAGAAACTACAAATATACTTCGTTTTTTAAATTAGTGCTTAGCTTTAGTTCTGGAGACTTTGTTGATCCTAAATAGCTTCAGAGTCCTTATTTCGGCAATTTAAAATATGAACTACTTGTTTCTTAATAGGATATTATCAAAGTTCTATTGTAAGAAAACAGTTTTTTTTTATAGCATTCATATAATTGAATTTTGAAATCAAAGTGAGATACATAACATACCCATTACCATTTGGATACAGTCGTGTTGACCGACTGAAAAGCATTTAACTCTCATACATGCCTTAATGTATAAGTAATAAGAGTAACTTCCTTCAGCTATTCTAATTATGTGTGGCTGTCGGAGCCAACCTCAATCAATTTGGATATTGGCAAGTGATTTAAGATCGAATCCCCTGCCTGACATCAAGTGACCCTACAGATAAAAAATTTACCACCACTGTCATCGGGATGGCTGTCTGTTTGAAATCGTTGTTATTGTTGATTCATTTAGGGGCTTTGCGTCATCGTGGTCATGTAGCTCCGTGCCCTTGGGTGTGTGTAAGATTTATCTGATAATCTGTGTTATTGTGATTGCTGTAGTAGTGTGTGTAATCGTAACTGAGGCTAGTAATTGGAAAGAAGGGGTGGTGACCTACAATTAGGAACCGTTCCTGGAGTGGAAGTGGAAAACCATGGAAGACTACTTCTAGGACTGCTGTGGTGGGAATCCTATCCATCTCTTCTAAGTTTTGCGTTACAAAGTTCCAATCCTTAGACCATAATAAAAATGGCATGGCAGAGCCAGGAATCTAACCCAGGACGAACTCTGAACCCACAGGATTCATCTGTCTTTTTGAAAGACAAGTGGCTAAGCCTCCCCAATCATTTTTTTAAAAATCGTGTTTACCCTCCAGGGTGGTGGCTCCCAGGGACTCAGCGAGGGAACTCACCCCTACCGCCTATCTAGGCAGTGTCCTAGAGCTGGGAACATCTAATCGGAAGGGATACAACTGGTGAGGTGGGATTAGCACCTCGCCCAGGCGGCCTCACCTGCAAAGCGAACAGGGGCCTCATGAGGGAAGGGAGGGGAAGATTGGGATGGATAGGCAAGGAAGAGGGAAGGAGGCGGCCGTGACCTTACGGTAGGGACCATCCCGGCATTTGCCCGAAGACGAAGTGGGAAACCACGGAAAACCACTTCGAGGATGGCTGAGGGGGAATCGAACCCCCTCTACTCATTTGGGCCACCCGAGGCTGAGTAGACCCCGTTCCAGTCCTCGTACCACTTTTCAAATTTCGTGGCAGAGCCGGGAATCGAACCCAGGACCTCCGGGGCGGCAGCTAAGCATGCTGACCGCTACGCTACCCTCCCCAATCATACGGTTTAAAATGTCCTGAAGTGTTTGGCAATAATCTTCAGGAAACACTGTAGTTTAAAACTGTCTTTTCCCTTCTACGGTTCCAAATTCAACCAAATATATTTTCAATAAATCTATCAATGTTTTACTTTGTTCAGAGCTCTTATTCTCATGACTGGGTACGTGGCGCAGTAGTAACGTTCTTGCCTGTTGTGGCCAAGGTTGCAGGATCGAATTCTGGCACTGTCAGTTGGCATTTGAGGGTGCGCAAATGCGAGAGAGCCGTGTCAGTAGATTTAAAGATCACCTTTGGGGTACAATTCTGGCACACCGGCGTCTCTAAACGCCGTAATAGTTGTAAGGGATGTCAAAGAAATAATATTACTGTTATTATTTATTTTGATACAGTCATCTATGGACTACAAATACACAACCATTATTCAGGTCTTCATCTTCTTCAAGGTGTTTCTGCCTTGTTGTTTAGATTCCGGCCAGAGATCTTTCATTCGTTGGCTCCTTCGCAATCGTTCTTCCACTGAAAGAGCGACTCTTTTTTCGGGGGGATCCTTCACACTTGCAACTTTAGATCTGTATCCTGTCCTGTCCCACACTTCGACTAATCCTATGTTTGCCCTTTTTAAGTCTTGATAGACCTCTTGAAGCCATGGGGGTTGTACCTTCCACTTCTCTTGCAGATTAAGAATTGTATTAGCCAACCTCTCGTTCCCCAATCGCTTAACGTGCCTATAGAACATCAACCGTCTTCTCCTTATACTGACAGAAATCCCTTCAAACTTGTTATACAGCTCTTGGTTAGATCGCATTCTAAATTTATATTCTTCCCCAGGTAATTTTTTGGGACCTAAAATTTTTCGTATGCATTTCCTTTCTTTTTTTTTTTCAATTTCAGCAATTTTCATGCTTGTTAAAGTTTCTGCCGCATAGAGGCACTCTGGATTAACAACTGTGTTATAGTGCCTATTCTTCGTCTGATACGAGAGGGACTTGGAATTATAAGTGTTGATGCAAAGTCTAAATGCCATATCCATTTTCCTAGCCCTTTTTTCAATGGCGAATTTCTCATTCGCATTGGGAGTTAAAATTTCACCCAAATACTGGAATGTATAACTCCTCGAAATTGTCCCATAATCAGTATTCATTTCCTGAACCTGATCCCAGTTGTCCAAATTCATATATTCTGTTTTTTCGAAGGAAATTTGCATACCTGTTTTTTCAGCTATCTCCTTACTGTATTATTATTATTATTATTATTATATTTTTTTATTCCAATAATATTTATGGAAGATAATCGTACAGCAAAACAAAACCTTGTATTTGAAGTAACCTAAGGTCATCTAAATTTTCTAGTAAATAGTAGAATTTAATGGGGGGTCTTATTCCTCGTTTGCTAAATTTTGCAGGCGAATGCAGCTTCCTATTTGTCCCTTATTAAATTACACCCATGACTGGTGGGACCTCACCACTTATCATGCACTCCTTTTTGGAGTGTAAACTTTGCAAGCATGTTGTCGATACGCCAACTAGTAAGCCAGTAATTGGTGGTTAATTTGTGCAAGACTTGTGTAGTCACTGATAGAGAAACATCCCATGTAGCAGCAAACTCGACTCTCCACACCACTGTAGAGTATGTATAGTCCGCGCGCCATGAGAAGTCAGCATGGTTGTAACTGCAAATCTCGTATTCATAAAGTTGTTTGGGGGCATTGCGAGATCGTGGTCATGTAGCCCCGTGCACTTCGGTGTGTGTATAATTTCTCTGATATAACCTGTGTCACTAGCCTGCGTGGCTTAGGCGGCAGCACGCCGGCCTCTCACCGCTAGGTCCATGGTTCAAATCCCGGTGACTCCATGTGCGATTTTGTGCTGGACAAAGCGGAAGCAGACAGGTTTTTCTCCGGGTACGCCAGTTTTCCCTGTCACAATTCCATTCTATCTTCACTCTCCTCTAGCATTTCATTCCATCTGTCATTCTTTTAATCATTGCCCCAGGGGTGTGCGACAGGCTTCGGTGGCCGGCACAGTTCATTTCCTCGCCGCTAGATAGGGGCTTCATTTATTCCATTCCCTGCCCAGTCGGTTGACTGGAAGCAGGCTGTGGATTTTTCAACCTGTGTCACTGTGAAGATGTCTGTACTAGTGGGTGTATTTGTAATAGAGGCAGGATTTAGGTAGGGAGCAACCGTAGTCTTAAGTGGGGTACTATCCCAGCATTTAAAAGGGTCGTAAAACCTATAACATTAAAATTACATTATTAGTTATTTATCTCCAAAATGTAATCGGAAATTATCTAATTCTTACAGTCTGTTAATAGACACAAAGTGGCGATTGACACCTAGCCCTCTAAAAACAGAAGTAGCTACGTTTCACCTCAGTAACAGGAATGCAAACTACCAACCGACAGTCAGGTTCAGAAATCACCCACTGCGATGTAATGCTACCCCCAAAAGCCTTGGTGTAACTTTAGATAGATATCTAACCTATCGCAATCACCTTCAGAAACTGGCAGCTAAACTGAAAAGTCGTAACAACCTTCTGGGAAGACTAGCTGGAACATCATGGGGTGCAGATGCAAATTCACTGCGAACAACTGCTTTAGCACTAGTATATTCTTCAGCTGAATACTGTTCTGCTGTATGGCTGAATAGTTCCCATGCTCGTCTGGTCGACGTCCAGCTACGCCACACAATGAGAATCATATCTGGCACCCTGCACCCTACTCCTGTACAGTGGTTACCCGTACTGAGCCACATTCAACCTCCTCACATCAGACGACAAAATGCCCTTGTCAGATTATGGACTAAGGTGATGATTAACAGCTCACTTCCCATCCATCAGGATACAGGTGGAAACGACGTAGCAAGACTGAAATCCCGGAAACCTGCCTGGGAGACGGCCAGGAATCTAGCTGACATACCATTTAGACCTGACGAAGCATGGAAGCAAGAATGGGCCAGATTACACCCACATGGTTCAATCAACATCGATGACCCAACAGCAAAACCTCCTGGGTTCAACCTCCCGCGAACCATCTGGACCAGACTAAACAGGATACGCTGCGGCGTTGGAAAAACTGCTTCTGCACTACACCAATGGGGGTGGTTGGAGTCTCCTTCCTGCAACTGTGGTGCTGAAGTGCAAACCATCAGCCACATCGTGAAAGAATGTCCTCTACGAGGATTCACTGGGCCTATGGAGGAGCTACATCAAGTAACCCCTGCGGCACTCACTTGGTTGGAAGGACTAGATATCAGCTTGTGATGAAATCTGAGATATCCATGTATATAAATATATATTAATTTTAGGAGTCGCCTCCGTAGCGTAGCGGTCAGCATGGTTAGCTGCCGCCCCGGAGGTCCTGGGTTCAATTCCCGGCTCTGCCACGAAATTTGAAAAGTGGTACGAGGACTGGAACGGGGTCTACTCAGCCTCGGGTGGCCCAACTGAGTAGAGTGGGTTCGATTCCCCCTCAGCCATCCTCGAAGTGGTTTTCCGTGGTTTCCCACTTCGTCTTCGGGCAAATGCCGGGATGGTACCTTCTTCAAGGCCACGGCCGCCTCCTTCCCTCTTCCTTGTCTATCCATCCTAACCATCCCTTACCTTCCCTCATGAGGCCCCTGTTCGATTTGCAGGTGAGGCCGCCTGGGTGAGGTGCCAATCCCACCTCACCAGTTGTATCCCTTCCGATTCGATGTTCCCAGCTCTAGGACACTGCCCGTAGAGGCGGTAGTGGTGAGTTCCCTCGCTGAGTCCGTGGGTTCCACCAACCTGGAGGGTAAACGACTAAAAAAAAAATTTAGGTAGATTTCATTAGAAAGCTAACTATTGCAATGGGTACCATGTTTCGACTTCCGGAAAATTTCGACATATCTTCGCGTTTCACATCCCCCAGACCCCAAAATCACCGTCAGTTCAAAAGTTTATATATAATTTATGTATGTATATAAACATATATATATATATACAGTGTGGTCCACCAGCCCCTTATTTTTTTTGGAGGAAGGCAACCCAACTAACGCGTATATCATAGTCGTCCTAAAAACATTAGTACTTGCTCCTTTACGGCCTAGTACAATTTTACGGTTGAGTTCATGCTCGCGAATATAGTCGAAATCATTGGCAGCAGTGTTATTTCAATGCCATCAACTATAACGAATGTGTAAATCGACACATCCGATCAACACTACCTTACGAAGGACATGAAGTGTCTATGAGGACTACAAATAGACTAAATACGTGAGAGTATCCCACCGCGGCTAACGGTAGCTAAGATGGTTAAATCGTGCTTCTCTGTTGTAACGTCAGCCATGCTGCAATGTAGCAGGTTCGATCCCAAGGCAAATAAGGTTTTTTTTCGCTTAATGCCGTTTACAGTAGCTGCACTACGGACACATATCTTCCTGTTCCAATGAATGAATTTTTATTAGGTCCTGAAAAGGACCATTTTTATTCGATGCTACGTAGGCAGGTTAGACGATGACATAATGGTCTGTACGAAGAAAAGGAAGAAAGCTTATTGTTTAGCGTGACCGTTAATCTCGCGATCATAAGCCACGGGATCTCCATTTTACGTGAATTCGAACCACAGGACATGGCGTTGGTGAGAGGCAAAGAGCTTGACCGCTGCGCCACCACACCCCCCTGTAGGAATAGAGCAAGGTACTCTGCATGTTCAGTGTAGCAAGTGTTCAAAATGTTGACCACCTTGGTTGATGCAGATTTCGCACGACGTATTACAGACAGTCTTGCACGTTGTAACATCTGAGGTGTAACAGCTTGGCATGCCTCGGTGATTAGTTGCCGAAGGTGGTCAGGATCTTCAGGCTCCCGTGCATATACTACCTGCTTTAAGTGGCCCCACAGGAAGAAGTCAAGTGGCGTAAGATCGGGTGATCTGGCAGGCCAGTGAACGGGTCCTCCTCTTCCTATCCATTTATTTGGATATGTATCATGAAGATGGTTCCTGACGACTAATGATCCGTGAGGTGGGGCCCCATCCTGTTGCCACCACATTCGCAATCGCTCGCGCAGTGGCACGTTTTCCAGCAACTGTGGGATTTCATTTTACAGAAAATGAAGGTAGCGTGCTCCCGTAAGATGGCCGTCGTAGAAATATGGTCCGATTAGATTTTCACCCAAGATCCTGGAGCTTGAAACATAGGACGGGAATACAACTGGGGAGGTGGGACGAACACCTCACGCAGGCAGCCTCACCTGCAAAGCGAACAGGGGCCTTATGAGGAATGGGGAGATTGGGAGGGTTAGACAAGGAGGAGGGAAGGATGCGGCCGTGGCCTTACGTTAGGTAGCATCCCGGCATTTGCCTGGAGACGAAGTGGGAAACCACGGAAAATCACTTCGAGGATGGCTGAAGGGGAAATCGAATCCTGCATGCTCATTTGGATCACCCGTGGCTGAGTAGACCCCGAACAAAATAATACCCCGGGAAATTTTAAGGAATACGTATACTTCGATGCTAGCACTGACGATCAGAATCTTGTTTCATTAAGGGGCTAGAACATCGCGGTCATTTCACCCCGTGTACTTGGGTGTGTGTAGAATTCCTCTGATAACCTGTCTATAGCGGTGTCTGTATTATGTATGTATAAGCAATTAAGGTGAGGATGGGGAAGGAGGCAGCCGGGGCCTTAAGTTAGAAACCGTCCGGGCAATAGCCTGGAGCAGAAGTGGGAAACTACAGAGAACCACTTCCAGGGTGGCTGAGGTGGGAATCGAACCCACCTCTTCTCAGATTTGCTTCACGAAGCTGAGTGTATCCGATTTCAGCCCTCAGACCAGTATTGAATTTCTTGGCAGAACTGAGAATCGAACCTGGATCTCCGGAGTGACACGTCGATATGTTATGTTAATATCCATGACAGTTCTTTAATTTTCTGCCATTACAGGTCACGTGGCAAAAGCTATCAATTCGGTCGTATTTCCTTTATAAATCAGCAAAATTCAACCTACTCTTCACAAAAATACATCGTAAGGGAATGAATGTGGCTATATAGTTACATCCCCACTAAAATGGAACGTGGGCTTTCATTCAAAAAAGTATGCCTACCACTGGATTCGATGCACCATTCTACCCATTCTCGCCCGCCGTCCCCGGCCGTGCCTTAACCGAATTTTTTTCTTTTTTTTTTATTAGCTCTTTACAGAATTACAGAATTTTCAGATATGATAAATACCATATTAATACATCACAAGAAATCCAGATAGTGTCCATATTTATCGTACAATTGTCCACTTTCACTAAGCTTCCAACGCTCTTTTTGCAGGTGATATCTGAGATCCAGGAACGAGAAATGTTGATCATTGTCCATCACGAAGTGTACATATTGGCCCATTATCCACACAATGGCAGTCTGTTTAATTTGGGGGAAGGCGGTCACCGACAAACGAACCAACTTCCTGTCATCAAGGTCATCCGTGGGCACATTTAATAGTTGACATACTTTTCCCTTACACCACAGCCACGTGGAGGCAACTCGCGTGCATGATGTGAAGCGGTGTATCGCCGTATCAGTTTGACCACATATAGTACACCATGGGTAAGCTTCAAGACGGATGGTATATCGCCGTAGAGCGGTTGGGATGAGATCGTTGAGGAAGATAAAAACCTGGGAGTGTACAGCAGAAGAAATGGTCATAGCCCCAAAATTTTTCCAAACAGTGGGCCAATGGACGTAGAGGGTGGTGGCCTCTATTCGCGGTTTGGAGTGTACCACTTGCCGCAACATGTTATAAATACTTTTCGTCGTTGGAACAGTCCCTGAAGGCATTTGGCGAACAGTTTCCAGAAGGTGCTGTTGATGGTCCCTAAATATCTTCGGCAAAGCTCTATCACAACCACGGGCTGTGTTTCGAATATCTTTGTATAGCGCTTTCGTAAAAGTGTCATGTTGGGAAAGAATGGTGATATCGTTCTTGCAGAGGAGTGCACGGCATTTCATGCCATGAGCTGTTAGCCCTAGCTCGCCTTGCCGGGATGGGAGATACAACTGTTCCCGTTGTACTCGGAACAAAAATCCTTGCCATATAAACCAACCTGTATATTTTGCCAATTGGCTCTCAAACATTTTGGGAAGTGGGAAAAGTTGTGCGACATACCATATTTTAGAGAGCGCAAACACGTTGAGGACCATGACCCGTTGCACTATATTGAGGTTTCTTTGACCAAATTGGATCAGCACTCCCCTAACTTTGGCAATGACCTTAGTCCAGTTTGCTTGCACTGTGTCCAGAAGCGATTGTTTCCAGGTAATGCCAAGAATTTTCACCTCATTTACTATCCGGAACCAGGGCTGTTGGGTAAACACTGAGTTAGTATTGAGCGGAAGCAAAGCAGTCTTCTGGGGGTTCGATTGTGCTCCAGAGGCGATATGGTAGAGCTGAAGGACGCTATCGATGTGGGAGATGTCTTCATTATTGCGGATCAATATTGATACGTCATCAGCATAGGCGCACATTCCAAAAACATGTGTGGACAGTTTGTAACCCTGTAGCTTCACCTGGGTAGTCCGAATGAATGGTTCAAGGCCAATGACAAAAAAGTAGCATAGAAAGGGGACATCCTTGCCTAACTGATCGTTGTATTGGAATCAGAGGGGAAAGAAAACCGTTGACGAGCACTCGAGACGTAGCGTTACAATTTATCATACGAATGTAGTCAATAAGGATTTCAGGAAATTCGAAGTGTTGCAAGACCATGTACAAGTATTCATGACTGATGTGGTCGAAAGCTTTATCAAGATCTAAGGTGAGATTACTCATTGGCTCAGTGGGGAGCATTTCGGATTTTAGGTGTAGGTCCCGTAGTATCGCTAAGTTTGTTAACAGAGTACTTCCAGGAATACTGCAACATTGTTCATCACCAATGATATCAGGTAGAACAGTCTTCAATCGGCATGCAAGTACTTTGGTAAGGACTTTATAGTCACTGCAGAGCAGAGTAACTGGTCGGAAGTCACCAACTGCCATGGGAGAGGATGTTTTTGGTATGAGGACTATGGTACCCTCGTGATGTGATTGACAAAGAGCACGACGTTGGAGAATGGTACGCAGGACATGACAAAATTCTTTGCCAATGAGAGGCCAGAAGTGTTTATACATTTCATATGGCAGTCCATCAATGCCAGGTGAGCGGTTGTTTGGGAGTTGCTTAACCACAGAGTGAATCTCTTCATCCGTAATATCCGCGCTGAGCAGAGTTTTGTTGTCCGGAGATAGTTGGGTACTGCAAGATGACAGCAATAGGGTCACCTGCTGTGGATCAATGGGAGCCTTAGCGTAGAACCGTTGATAAAATAATGATATTTCACGACGTATAGCGTCAGGGGAGGTGACGACACTTCCAGTACTGGTGCGGAGGCGGTGGATATATTTACGTTGCCGCTCACGTTGTCCTTTGGCGATGTGGTATACACTTGCACTTTCGTCCGGGAGCACTGTACGATCTTTTAAAGCCACGTTTATATGAGCGAGCGTTCGTTGCTGTAGAGAGAGGAGCTTGGTTTTAACTTCCCGGATCTGGTCATATATACGCTCCCCAGCATCAGATCTTTGCTGGAGCTGGCGAAGAACTCGATAGTAAAATTCAACTGTATCCCGTCTTTCCCGACCTCGTTGGTAAGATATGTTCTTAAAGACGCGGCGGATCCCTGGTTTAACTAAAATATCCCACCAGTCTGCGCAGTCACGAAATTTGCATTTTTGTTGGACCCATCGAGGCCAGTGTTGTCTGAAAATATCTTGGCATTCCTCCTCCAGTAACAGCGAGCAATTCAGCTTCCAATAACCTCTTCCTATGTGAAATATGGGATGGGGGTAAGCGATTGTACATACGACAGCATGATGGTTAGTGAAACTGGCAGGTATCACTTCATATCGTCTAGGCTGGATAAGTTCCTGTGAAAAGTAGATGCGGTCAAGTCGTGATGAGGAGTTGTGACTTATACAGGTGTAATGGGGCAGGGGCACCCTTAAACTATCCACAGCATCAATGAGGTGTAGGGAGGTAAGAAGGGTCCTGAGAGCCGGGTTGACACCTTGGTATGAGCTAGTGGAATCTTCTGGGCGTTGAATACAATTGAAATGCCCTGCAAGAATAAGTTTTTCCTTAACGTCGTGCAGATGAGGCAGGATACTCTGTTGAAAGAACATTTTCCGTTCCACACGTTTATTGGACCCGGATGGGGCATATACATTTATCAGGGTGGTATTGTTTATGTGTCCAGATATTGTGCGTCCTGATGGATGACATAGCACACCTTCGAGTGGGATATCATGTCTTATGAGGAATCCGGTCCCTCTATTCGTATTACCGGTATTGATGTATTGTTTGTAGAAGGCAGATATGGGCAAACAGGGTAGAGCAACTTCTTGAATGAAGGCAATGTCAATGTCTGCATCTCGAAGGAATCTCTCCAACAGTTGAAATTTCAGAGGGCATTCTATTACATTGATATTCACAGTGGCCACAGTGAGAAATTGCGCCATTAAGAGAAGTATAAAAGTTGTGCTAGACATATTGGAAGGTGGACTCGAGAAAAAAGAAAGAAGAAAAAAAGACACAGGTGAGAAATATACTGGTGCACTATGTCAAATTAGGTTGAGATAGTTCCTTATGACTGCCATTCATAGGCCGGCTGTCAGCGTTTGAGAGCGTTCGTGGGTCCCTAGATGACGTAGAATGAAGATTTTGTTTCTTTTTCACAGCTGCGGGAACGTTTGTAGAGCCAGTTTGATTGTTCGGGGCTGGTACGGCAATCGAGGCATTTGTTTTAATCTTCTTAGAGACGTTCTCGGATCCCCGATCAACCTGCTTAAGTGGGTCGGTAGGGACCAGCGAAGGTGGGGGCAGTGAAGACAAAATTTCTGTGGCAGCCTGTAGTGACGGCATAGTTGGTTCTAAGGCTGCGATACAGGTTGCCGATAGCACAGGGGCACTCTGTGGCTCGCTGCTCTGGTCAGGGCAAGGTACCAGTTCTGCGTCATATGTATCCGAGGCCACTTCTGGTGTTGTCCCAGCTGACTGATCAATAAGCATGTTTTCATATGACGGTTGCTGCGTCACAACTTCCGAGTATTGGACACGTCGTTGTTGTGTAGGAGTTATACCGAGGGGAATCATTTTCTTTGGGCAGTTGATACGTAGATAAGTGGTAGCATTGCAAATTAAACAGGTCTGTTTCTGTCCATTATACGTTATATAGCCAGAATGGCCACCAAAAGTCTCAGTGGAGGGGATATCTTGCTTGATTTCCATAGTGACGGCACGTATTCCATTATACACCGGGAACTGATAAGCAGAAGACCATTGTTCTTTCCTGACGTCACTCACAGTGCCATATTTCGACAGGACGGATTTGAAAATTTCAGGGGGAACTTCGAGTGGGACATTAAATATACGCACTGTGGTAAAATTGGAATCCGCTGTGGAGAGCTTAACATTTGTCATTTCGCCTGAGTCATACTGAAATTTAATAGGATCTGCAAAAGTATTTAACAATTTCTGATAAGTAGATATGCTGATTACCTTGATGTACATGGTTTTTTCGTGCGCATTTAACTGGATGGCTTCTACTTGGTCGACAGTCAACCGGAGGGTATCGCCAATCCAGCGGTGAATTTCTCCTGGTGAGGGGCGAGAACTCTGCCTGTCCCATTGGCAGCGTACGGTGTTTTTCCTCTGGTAGCCGGACATGATTTTCAGCGGGATTTTCTGGGTTTCTGGTTTTGTTGTCCTATCTGGAACACTACTTGGAAAAGTATTGTCCGAATGACACACGGAAGGTCAGTACACACGTGGAACTAAGGAAGCACCGGTATTAGAAACCGTAAACTCTTCCAATGCGGTCACACAGCGCGCACACACGTACCTCACTCGGCCACGACTAGTGACCAACTACCGAATCAGCCACCAACGCATGGTATACAGGGCGCGCTGCACTTGCAGTTGTTGCTGTAGCCGTGCCACCTCAAACGTTTAAGTCCATCTGAAAGTCTTCAATCACGGTTTATGGTGTTGATTTAACTTTCTACTATTACAGATCACGTGGCGTAAGCTATTAACTCGATCGTATTACGTGGATGTGTGTTATTTCAAGGAGCAATAAGTCATATGTTAGTCGAATGGGCCATAGTATTTGGCGGAGAAAAGTTTAAGGTCGGTTTTCCTTTGCTGGACCCATGACCCAATTACATTGCTGTCACACAGTCAGAGGGCAGAGCAATATCGACCATCAAGAGAAATGCAGTGTTAGTTGGGTTTCGTAAAACTAAATAATAAGGGGCGGGTGGACCACACTGTATATATATCAGTTTCTTGTGGACACGATAACTGCCGTAATTTTGCACCAATCACTTTGAATTTTTTACCGAATATGTATACCTATAAGGGGGTGAAAATGGGGGGCTTTTTTTTTTTCGAAAAAGTGAAATATTGCTATAACTCTCTTAATATGTGAAATATCGAATCCGTTCAAAGTTCATACTATGTGTCGGATAAAGCCCAAAAATTTATGACCGAAGAGTTTTTTTATAGCACCAACCATTGACCAAAGGGGTGGGAAAAAGTGGGTTTTTCGGGAAACATTAATCGAATCCCTCTTAATAGGCACAATATCAAAACCGTACAAAATGGACAATATTCCCCTAATAATTACCTAAAACTTTTGTCTGAAAGAATTTTTTGATATGACCCACCATTACGCCAAGGGATGAGAAAAATGATTTCGGAATTATAAGAAAATGCCAAGAGCTATCAGTGGTTACCATAGCAACACTACTAAATTGATGAGGGATGAGCCATCAGACGTTGCCATGACAACGCACTTGCACGAGATCAGATTCACATTTCCATCTGACTAAGTGTGAAGCGGCTTCGGTGACGTAACTGGTAGCATGCTGAACTTCTATGCCTAAGGTCGCGAGTTCAAAGCCGGCCGAATTCGTCAGATTTTCTAAGAGCGCTAAAAATCCCTCAGTATGCTTTCCTTTGGAGGCGAAGTTCCAACATTCGTTGCGAGTTGCTGGTTGCGGTGGCATCTAGTAGTCAAGTTCACAGCTAGGTGTCGTTGACGGTAGTATCTGGTAGCAACATTAGGAACTACTGCTTGAAATTGACCGTCTGCAGTCCTTACCTGAATTACAGACTAATACAGCCATCACAATTCACACCGTTTATCAGACAGATTCTACACTCACCCAAAGTACACGGGGATACATGACCGCGTTGTCGCAGCCCCTAAACTGAGGAACCAACCAAAATCTCTGCGGGAGATATAATTTTGCGTGATGAAGTAACAGACCGTTACATTGTTACACATCAGTGTCGAAACCTTGCATAAGAACAGTGTGACCACAAGTATAACAAGTAGTTCTGTGAAGAACTATACAGCCTATTTTCATATATCCTACTTATGTCAACTGAAACTATCAACATACAAAATTTCAGTTTGATTGCTGTAATAGATTCGTAGATATTGAGAACCGACTAAGTATTTCGGATGGTCACCATGTTGGATTTATTATGTAGGTCTTAGAGTTATGTACTGTTACATGAAGATTATTGTGTACGTGTCGCATTCAAACTTCAATCGCATGATTAGGACACAAGAAGTAACAAGGAGATTTTAAAATTTCGCACAGCTGCCATCTTGTGGTTATGGAAACAATTGAAATAAATTGGATGCCAGTGGATTATCATTCGTATAAGGATTTTCTGTACCAAGTTTCACTGCACTCGGATGGTTAAATTGCGAGAAACGTCCATGTGAATATTTATAATTCGCGTCGCCGCCATGTTGGATTTGTGATCACCAGGTTATTGAAAGTCCTATAAGTGAACTTAAGTTCATAGCCCATATGAACATAAAAAAAATCAGTTTGATTGCTATAATAGATTCATAGATATTCAGATCCGTCTAAATATTGCAGATGGTTGCCATGTTGGATTGTTAAATGTATAGGCCATAGAGTCATGTACCATTAAAGGAAAATTATTGCGTAGGTTCATTATTCAAACTTTCACTTGGATCGCATGATTACGACACAAGAAATAAAAACTTAATTTTAAAATTCGCACAGCCGCCATCTTGAGGTTATGTAAAATATTGAACTAAATTAGATACCAGTGCATTACAATGTGTATAGACATTTCCTGTACCAGATTTAATTGCGTTAGGAACTTTAAATCGCGAGAAAGGTCTATTTAAATTTTTAAATTCCCTTAGCCGCCATGTCCGTTTTGTAGTTAACCGGTTTTTGAAAGTCTTATAGATAAACTTCCAGTAGTGTCCTTTATCTCCGTACAAAATTTAAGGATGATACCACTAATAGCTTCAGAGATATAGAATGCCGGTGAAATATTTCGCATATCCGCCATGTTGTTGTTATGTAAACAATTAAACAAAGTTAGATGTCGGTGCATTACAATGTGTATAAACATATACTATGCCAAGTTTTATTGCGTTTGGTTGGTTAAATCGCGAGATATGTCTATTTAAAAGTCGCAAATTCGCGTGGCCACCATGTTGGTTTTGTAGTTACCAGTTTTTCAAAGGTCACATAGGTGAACTTGTAGTAGTTCCCTTTATCACCGTAATAAATCCCAGGGTGATATCGGGAATAGTTTCGGAGATATTGAATGCTGGTGAAATATTTTGCACAGCCGCCATGATGGATTGGTAAGACGTAACAAAATGTGATGGGCACGGTCGGGGTCGTCCAAAATAGTGCTATGAACTTACTGAGTTTCATTGAAATCGCTCCAGCCGTTTAAAAGTTATTAGGGACACACACACACACTCCTCTCACACACACACACACACACACACACACACACACGCACACACACACGGACAAGAGGTGATCTCATAAGCCTATTTTTTTTTTCAAAATTGAAAATAGGCTAAAAATTTACTCCAAATGACAAGAAGGTTACCGTCATCATAAGACAGTAAAATGTTTAAAATAAGCCCTCTCGGCACGCCGGAAGGCGGAGGTAGATTTCACCGGACAAACTTGGGGATATGCGAAAATAGGCAGAATATGCAGGTTTTCGAAGAAGGATCAGACCTCTTTTATTGCGTGAAAGTATTTTATAATTGGAGATAAATTAACTTTGTTTTTCGTCATTTTATGCATATTTTAAACATTTTTTTGTCTTATGATGACGGTAACCTTCTTGTCATTTGGAGTCCATTTTTATACTTGTGGTCACACTGTCCTTATGCAAGGTTTCGACACTGATGTGTAACTATGAAACGGTCTTTTACTTCTTCAAGCAAAATTATATCTCCCGCAGATATTGGTTGGTTCCTCAGTTTAGGGGCTTCGACAAAGCGGTCATGTAACCCCGTGTACTTTGGGTGAGTGTAGAATCTGTCTGATAAACGGCGTGAATTGTGATGGCTGTATTAGTCTGTAATTCAGGTAAGGAATGCAGACGCTCAATTTCAAGCAGTAGTTCCTAATGTTGCTACCAGATACTACCGTCAACGACACCTAGCTGTGAACTTGGCTACTAGATGCCACCGCAATCATCAACTCGCAACGAACGTTGGAACCTCCCCTCCAAAGGAAAGCATACTGAGGGATTTTTAGCGCTCTTAGAAAATCCGACGACTTTGGCCGGCTTTGAACCCGCGACCTTGGGCATAGAAGTTCAGCATGCTACCAGTTACGTCACCGAAGCCGCTTCACACTTAGTCAGATGGAAATCTGAATCTGATCTCGCGCAAGTGCGTTGTCAGGGCAACGTCTGATGGCTCATCCCTCATCAATTTAGTAGTGTTGCCATGGCAACCACTGATAGCTCTTGGCATTTTCTTATAATTCCGAAATCATGTTTCTCATCCCTTTTTGGGGGCGTGGTGGCGCAGCGGTCAAGCTGTATGCCTCTCACCAAGGTGGACCGGGTTCGATTCCTGGTCAATGCATGTGAGATTTTCGATGTGAAATGCCATGTCCTGTGGTTCGGATTCCACGTAAAACGGAGGTCCCGTGGCTTATGATCGCGAGATTAACGGTCACGTTAAACTACAAGCTTCCTTTTTCTCATCCCTTGGCGTAATGGTGGGTCATATCAAAAATTCTTTCAGACAAAAGTTTTAGGTAATTATTTTGGGGAATATTGTCCATTTTGTACGGTTTTGATATTGTGCCTATTAAGAGAGATATGATTAATGTTTCCCGAAAAACCCACTTTTTCCCACCCTTTTGGTCAATGGTTGGTGCTATAAAAATACTCTTCAAACATGAATTTTTGAGGTTTATCCGACACATAGTATGAACTTTGAACAGATTCGATATTTTACATATTAAGAGAGTTATAGTAATATTTCATTTTTCCAAAAAAAGTCCCCCATTTTTATCCCCTTCGACCGATTTAGCCCAGTAACGAACTCGACCGAGATTTTACGGGTATACATATTCGGTTAAAAATTCAAAGTGATTGGTGCAAAATTACGGCAGTTATCGTGTCCACAAGAAACTGATATACATATATATACTTAAATTATATATAAACTTTTGAACTGACGGTGGTTTTGGGGTCTGGGGGATGTGAAACGCGAAGATATGTCGAAATTTTCCGGATATCGAAACATGGTATCCATTGCAATAGTTAGCTTTCTAATGAAATCTACCTAAAATACTACCATCAACGACACCTAGCTGTGAACTTGGCTACTAGATGCCACCGGAACCATCAACTCGCAACGAACGTTGGAACTTCCCCTCCGTAGGAAAGCAAACTCAGTTTTTTTTAGCGCTCTTAGTAAATCCGACTTCAGCCGGGTTGGAACCCCCGACCTTGGGCATAGAAGTTCAGCATGCTACCAGTTCCGATACCGAAGTCGCTTCCCACAGACAGATGGAAAACTGAATGTTATCTCGTGCAGTGGCGTTGTCATAGCAACTGCAGATGGCTCATCCCTTATCAATTAAAAGTAAAGTTGTCATGGCAACCTCTCTTGGCACTTGGCATTTTCTTATAATTTAAATCATTTTGCTCACCCCGTGGCGTAATGGTGAGTCATATCAAAAATTCTTTCAGACAAAAGTTTTAGGTAATTATTGGAGGAATATTGTCCATTTTGTACGGTTTTGATATTGTGCCTATTAACAGAGATATGATTAATGTTTCCCGAAAAAAACACTTTTTCCCACCCCTTTGGTCAATGGCTGGTGCATCAAAAAACTTTTCAAACATAAATTTTAGGGCCTTGTCCGACACATAGTATGAATTTTGAATGGATCAATATTTCAGATATTAAGAGAGTTATAGCGATATTTCACTTTTTCGAAAAAAAGCCTCCCATTTTCACCCCCTTTGACCGATTTTGCCCATTAACGAACTCGACCGAGATTTTAAGGGGATACATATTTTGTAAAGAATTTAAAGTGATTGGTGCAAAATTACGGCAGTTATCGTGTCCACAAGAAACTGATATATATATATATATATATATATATAAACTTTTGAACTGACGGTGGTTTTGGGGTCTGGGGGATGTGAAACGCGAAGATATGTTGAAATTTTCCGGAAGTCGAAACATGGGACCCATTACAATAGTTAGCTTTCTAATGAAATCTACCTAATATGCATAAAATGACGAAAAACAAAGTTAATTAATCTCCAATTATAAAATACTTTCTCGCGATAAATGAGGTCTGATCCTTCTACGAAAACCTGCATATTCTGCCTATTTTCGCCTATCCCCAAGTTTGTCCGGTGAAATCTACCTCCGCCTTCCGGCGTGCCGAGAGGACTTGCTTTATTTTTCTAATATCAATTATTATGTAATACATTTCAAACGATTGTCATGAAGCATCATACGTTAAATAATAATAATAATAATAGACACTATACAAACCCTTTTGAGCATGTATATGATTAAGGTTAGTTTGCGACAACGTACATCATTTCGCACTTCAAATTTGAGTTATGGGACGGAGCGCACTTAATTTTGTGAGGGCAACTGGCATGTGAAGCTGATGAATCTCACCTCATCCAACCTTGAATGAGTATTCCCTCGTTTTGTAAAGAAGATACTAGAAATGTATAAATGGGAGAAAGTAGGAAAAATGAAATATTAACTATTGTATTACGAGGGCGGATCTAAAAGTCGTTTTCCCTCATTTTTTAGGGAAAAAAAAGAAAATACATAGAGGTAATTACAAATATACGTACTGTTCTAAGTACCTTACACTATTTTCAACATAGTCTCCACATTTTTTCAGGCATTTGTCTTATCATAGCACTAAATTTGAGATACCCCTGTGGTAGAATTCAGCCGGCTGAGTGTGGAACCATTGTCGGACTGCTGTCTTGGCGTCATCGTAGCACGCTAATCGCAGTCCTGCCAGGAACTTCTGAGGCAAATGTCGGTATGGTACCTAACTTAAGGTCACGGCCTCCTCTACCTCAATCTTCATTACAAATACACACACACAAGTGATGATGATGATAATTGTTGTTTAAAGGGGCCTAACATTAGGTTATCGGCCCCGCACACACACACACACACAAGTTGCGACGTCACAATGAACGAGGCTGAGACCAGGAGATCCCGAGGCGTTAAATCGAATGGCACATTAATCATAATGGACGTTTAATATACAGTAAAATATAGCAATCCAATGAATTAGTGAGCAGTTTTATGACGTTGCCGAGAGTAGGAATAATAATGTTATTGGTTTTATGTGTCTTTTACTACCGTGGCTTTTATAGACGCCGGGGTGCCAACATTTTTCCCCGAAGGGGGTCTTTAACGTGCCGATAAATCTACTGACACGGCTCCCTCACATTTGCGCACCGTCAAATGCCAACTGGCTGTGCCAGGATTCGATCCTGCAACCTTTGGCTTAGCAGGAGAGAGCGTTACCACTGAGCAAAGCAGCCAGACTGGCGTTGCTGTATAATTTCAGCCGTTAGGCCTACATCAAGAGTAAATTGTACTTTTCTCCATCGTGGCCTGTTTACACGCCAGATCGAGATGCAGAAGGTTCGAGTTCAAATTCCAATGGCTATCTCATTCTCGATGTTGAAGTTTCATAATAATAATAATACTAGGGTGCCCGTGCTGCTCTGCAGCATTGTCTTTCGGTATTGGAATTAAGAAATTACGACATTATGTAATAGTTTATAACCTTTATTTCACAATACTTCCTTCCAGACAATGTTCGCTGTGCGTCGACCCTTAGGTTTAACTTCTACTTTTACATCTTTAAATGATTTTCCTCCGGATAAGGCAACATACAACATTCTATGGCCTAAGACTGGATCAGGTAAGTAGATTCCAACTCGTTAAATGGTTTGACCCTGCGCTTTGTTGATTGTAATACAAAACGCTA
Source organism: Meconema thalassinum (assembly GCA_946902985.2). Classification (NCBI taxonomy): domain Eukaryota; kingdom Metazoa; phylum Arthropoda; class Insecta; order Orthoptera; family Tettigoniidae; genus Meconema; species Meconema thalassinum. The sequence goes on from OX336388.2 coordinate 589,804,839, forward strand.
GTGTAATAGGAAATTGCCGTCATTATGGTGTCATATGGTGACAATCTACGCGAGGTAGCAGTATTCGCTCCCCACTATTCACACCAGTTAGAACTTAGGAATCTATGATATTGTCGTACATTTTTCAAACTATTGGCCTCGTCCCGTTCAGTAATATCATAGTTGCATTGAAACTCCTAAGGAACATTGCAATAGCACCTTCTTTCAAAGTCAGCACATGCGGAAGTAAACCAGTCATCTCAAGCCTGTTCAAAAATTCAGTGGGAAAATGCAAAACTTCAATTTTCTTCCTCAGTTACTAATATATTCTCACTCGTGTAAAATCTATAAGTTCATGGAAGTAGATCTGAAACTACCCTATTCATTTCATGGAAATGTTCATTTTTAGTTGCAGGAAAATGAAAAATTAGAAGTAATATTAAATGTCCATTCATAACTTTCCTCAGAATCAGCGGATTATAATGGTTAAGAGTTCGAAAAAAGAGCGTGATCCACCGAGTGTTCTTAGACAAAGAACGACCCGCGTACCTCAATTAGAACCAAAGATATGATTGCTTCAATGAGAGAAAAGAGTGTGCCGGAAGTGTCCGAAGACATGTTCGGCTCGCCAGAGTTTGTAGCTGCTTCTATGTGGACACCCATGGGGTGAGCTACAAGTAACATCGCATGTGGAGTGTTGTCCGGGGAGGAAAAAATCAAGGGCGAGGAATTGCAAGGTAGCGGCTGTGGCCTATAGTTGTAGGGACCAACCCCGGTATTTGCCTCGAAGGAAGATGGGAAACCACAGAAGACCAATTTCAAGGTTGCCGGCGAGTGGATACGAACCTCCTCGCCTCCCGGATATGAGCGACTGCCTGCAGCCACGCCGTAACGACCACGGCTAACTTACGCTTCAGTGACTTGCTCTGAACATCTTGAGATCCAGTCATATCATCAGTGACTTTGACTCGCAAGGACTCCGACGGTGATGTTTCTGAATTTCTTTGTAGAATTCACTCAGGAAATAAGGGAGGATTTACATTGTGGAAAGAAATTGCTGTTTGGAATTATAAAAAGCAGAAGGAATGAAAAGGTGAACACTGGGTTCGTGAAAAGCAAAGAAGGTGAAATATTGACAAAACCAGAAGAGATAACGGACAGATGGAAATAATATTTAAGCGAGCTGTTGAAGGTGAGACGCCAGGCATGCGGATAAGTTACGCAAACAGCCAAAACGGTGGAGGAAGAAATAGAAGAAGAACCAGACATTACTATGACAGAAGTGGAATGGGCAGTTAGGAAGATTAAGATGGGGAAAGCTGTGGGAATCGACGAAGTGGCAATGGAAATGATCAAGGCGGCAGGACCAGTGCGACTGCAGTGGACATACAGACTTCTCAGGAGTGTGTGGAGAGAGAAGAATGTACCTGAAGCCTGGAAAAAGGGAATAATATTGCCAATATTCAAGAAAGGAGACAGGAATGTGTGTGGTAACTACCGAGGAATCACCATCATCTCGCATGTTGCCAAAGTAATGGAAAGAATCCTAGAAAAATAATTAGAGTAAAGGTAGAAGCCAAATAGAGGAGGAGCAGTTTGGATTTAGAGGGGGCAGGTCAACAGTGGAACCTATTTTCATTCTGAGACAGAACATTGAAAAGAGTTGGGAATATGGGAAGGATATGGTAATGACTTTTATTGATCTAGAAAAGGCCTATGATAGCATCCCTAAAATCAAAGTTTGGGAAAGCTTATCAAATAGGGGGATAGGCAAGGAACTGAGAGACATGATAAAAGGAATGTGCATGGAGTGCTACAGTAGTGTGAAGACTAGAGTCGGGACATCGGAATGGTTTAAAATTGACACTGGACTAATGCAAGGAAGTGTGTTGTCACCATTATTGTTCGTAATGGTGATGGATGACATCATGCAGGCAGCAATGAAAGAATATAGTAGGGCAAAGATGAAGGTAATGTTGTTTGCAGTCGACGTTGTGATCTGGGGCGAGGATGAGATGGAGGTACAAGAACAGTTAGACGTAATAAATGAAGAGATTGAGCAATGGGGATTGAAGATAAATGTGGAGAAGAGTAAAACAGTGGTGATGAGTAGAGATAAGAAAGAAGGAACAGGAGTAATCAAAGTAGGAGATAAGGAATTAGAAGTGGTGAAACACTTCAAATACTTGGGAAGTGAACTGACTGAAGATGGAAGAATAGATTTGGAAATTAGGAGAAGAATACAACTCGGGAGTGCTTTCTACCAACAGGTACGGGGACTAGTATGGAACAAGGATATACCAATCAAGGCTAAAAGTTATGTACAAAGCATATTATGTTCCTATAATGACATATGCAGCAGAAACTTAGACAATGACTAAGAGGGATGAGAGCAAAGTACAAGCAGTTGAGATGAGATTCCTGAGAAGTATGGTCCAGAAAACGAGGAGAAACAGAGTGAGAAATGAAGATATACGGAAAGAACTGGGAGTACAGAAAATCAATGACAAACTGGAGCAAAACAGATTGAGATGGTTTGGAAATGTCAAAAGGATGAATGAAGTAAGGCTACCAAGACGAGCACTGGAACGACGGATGACAGGGAAGAGAGGACGATGAAGACCAAGAATGCGTTGGATGGACTCGGTGGAGAATAGTATTAGATAACGGAACCTGGATTGGAACACTGTGTCGGAACACTGTGGAACGACAGAACAAAGTGGAGAGGAACCATATTTGCCCCCACCCAGTGTCAACTGGAAAAGGGGAAATGATGATGATAATGAATAATGATAATGTGTCATTTAGAAGGTTAGCCGTGAGTGGCATAAAGAACTCAATAAACAAGGAGTAGCAGGTGGAGGCAGAGTGTGATACAGAAACCGGAACCTTGCAATCGGCTGTCTAGCCTTGGCCGATGATCTGGCATTCATTTCTGATTCATTAGAGCCAGCTACGGAACAGATAAATCAGCTTAGTTCCCAAGCAGTGCAGCTAGGACTACGGATCTCCTTTGAGAATACTGAGTCCATAACCAATATTAAACTGGCGCCCTAATAAATTATAGTCGAAGAAGGAATAACCAAGTGAGTGGCAAAGTTTAAATGCTGTACTTGGAAGAAATTATAACACACAATATATCGGATAAAGAAGCCTTCGCATTGCGAATAAGCAAAATGGAAATGGCTGACCATTTAATCAAAGGCGTCTATAGCAAACGGTCAATATCCTTCAACGTACAGCTAAATCATTACTGCAGTGTCATCCGACCGGAGGTCCTGTACGCTTCCAAATCTACGATGATCAAAAAAGGCTTGGTCCAAAAACTGAAGGCCAAAGAAAGGAAAAGTTTAAGAAAAATCTTGGGTTCCGTCAATAACAATGGGAAATATAGAAAACGGCCTAACCACAAACTTACTGTATAATATTGTGGAGAAGAAGCGGGTTTGATTCCCACCTCAGCCATTTTTGAGCTGGTTTCGGTGGTTTTCCACTTCTACTCCAGGCGAATGCCCACAGCATCCCGAAAAGAAGGATAAATTCATATGGAATGAGCCCAACCGCATCATTACTTACTTTCAGGAGAGGAACACCCAATGGGCCTGGTTCTTGGAACTGGATAGAGATCTTGTTAAGTGGGGATTGCATCAAATGACATTCAGGAGCACATCCCACTGAAGAGGTTTCATTTAGGGGCTTTGCGTCATCGTGGTCATGTAGCCCTGTGTATTTGGGTGTGTGTGGAATTTGTATGATAATCTGTGTTGTTGTGATGGCTGTATTAGTGTGTACATTTGTATTTCAAATGACGATTGAGAAGAAGGTGGCCGTGTCCTTAAGTTAAGAACCAACTTGGCATTCGCTTGGGGTAGAAGTGGAAAACCATCGAAACCAGCTCAAAAATTCTGAGGTGGGAATCAAACCCGCTTCCTCTCACATTTGCATCTTGAGGCTGAGAATACCCAGTTCCTGCCCTCAGACCAGAATAAAGTTCCTTGGCAGAGCCGGGAGTGCTAGCCACTACACAATGGAGCGGTCTATGTTAATAAATTCGAAGAAATGTTATATATTAGAATAATTGGAAAGGAATTTCACCTTTTACCAACACTGAAATATCTTTACAAGTAATTCTGTTAAGACTACGTTTGTTAGTTTGAGTCATTATGCACGTTACGACGCATTATCCATTGAGCATCAACTTACTTGATTACGTGATGTGTGTTTTAAAACAATTGCGAACAGTAAATATCATATGGAAAGAAGTGCTGTAGGATTGTTGAAGTGAAATTAATGCTGTGGAGCAGCACAGGATTTCTAGTAATAATAATAATGTAACTCAATACGTTCCATTCAGAGTAACGTGAACTAGAAATATTCTTTTTGGATAAGGGAAGTAGTTCCTACTTCAGTGGGGAGCGTGAACTGAAACCAGTTCATTCTTGGATGGAGAGCTTGAACTGGAACCAGTTCATTCTTTGATGAAGAGCTTGAACTGGAACCTGTTCATTCTTTGATGAAGAGCGTGAACTGGAACCAGTTCATTCTTGGATGGAAAGCTTGAACTGGAACCAGTTCATTCTTGGATAAAGAGCGTGAACTAAAACCAGTTCAATCTTGGATGGAGAGCTTGAACTGGAACCAGTTCATTCTTGGATGAAGAGCGTGAACTGGAACCAGTTCATTCTTGGATGGAGAGCTTGAACTGGAACCAGTTCATTCTTGGATGAAGAGCGTGAATTGGAACTAGTTCATTCTTGGACGGAGAGCTTGAACTGGAAACAGTTCATTCTTGAATGAAGAGCGTGAACTGGAACCAGTTCATTCTTGGATGAAGAGCGTGAACTGGAACCAGTTCATTCTTGGATAGAGAGCATGAACTGGAACCAGTTCATTCTTGGATAGAGAGCTAGAACTGGAACCAGTTCATTCTTGTATGAAGAGCGTGAACTGGAACCAGTTCATTCTTGGATGGAGAGCTTGAACTGGAACCAGTTCATTCTTGGATAGAGAGCTTGAACTGGAACCAGTTCATTCTTGGATGGAGAGCTTGAACTGGAACCAGTTCATTCTTGGATGAAGAGCGTGAACTGGAACCAATTCATTCTTGGATGGAGAGCGTGAACTGGAACCAGTTCTTTCTTGGATGGAGAACGTAAACAAGAACTAGTTCATTCTTCAGTGCGGAGCGTGAACTGGAAGAAGTTCCTTCATCAGTTGCAGAGGGAGAAATGGAACTATTTCTTTCCTGGATGAGGAGCATTTCCAATTTTATAGAAATATTTCTAAGTCTATAATTTCTCCAGGGATTTCTTGATCGACCCGCATTATTCAGGGAGGATGTTGTCATGTAGCTTGTTTTGCAAGATAAAACAGTACGTGATGGGACTAGAATGTTTTCCTTCCCTAGTACAATAAAGAAAGAAACAGGGTAATCTAGTCTGAAAAGGGGAACGTGACTTGGAGGCCGGCCAGGCACGCGAATTCGTAATGGTGCTTATCGCGTGATCGGTATGAATGGCGCTCTCGTGTTCCACGCCAGATAAACAAACTTAATAAATGGAATCTTCTGTACATTCACAAATTAGCTCCGTGAAAGTGAACAGTGGGAGTAGAATTTATGATACGAAATCGTTATCAGAATCAATCATTACAAAAATGAAGAAACGCCCTAGTGCGGTTCGCTCAATGTATTACCTGTAAGTTACAGTAGATGACCCATCAAAAAATATTTTGGAATTAAAATCTAATATCTAAGAAAACAATGTGTATGAAGAGGAAATGTGTTGACACAAATTAGTTGACGAAACTTGAAAATGTAAGGCTTCAAACCTGTACGATCCTGAATTTTTATTTAAATCTTAAGATAAATTTACTTTAGTCTAATGTATCATCTCGATAATTGCTTTCCTTTTTAGCCCACTTTTCACATTTTGCAAAAATGGGGAAAAAGTAGACTTATCAACTCCTAAACGGCTGCAGCTATCGAAACGAAATTTGGTAATGAGTAACGATCTTTACCTGAATATATCAATGCCGTATTTGAAAATGACGTCAGTGCTACCAACTGCTGAAAAATCGCATTTGAAATTTGAGCTCCATGTTGGATATCTTGGAAGATATGCATGGGAGCTATTTCAAAATCAGCACACGTATAGATAATAATATTTCAGTTTAATTTCCAGGAGGCCATATATGACAGTGTTGCCAAAATTATTCTAAGTGAGCTGATAAGTCCAATTTTTTAATGCATATAACTTCTACACTATCAATTGGAATTCTACCAAACGTCGTATGTACTATGTGTACATAAACAGATATAAATGAGCGTATTCTTAAGGGGCACCAGGGCTGCCAACTGTTAATGAATGCTCTCATTTTCTTTTATCAAAATACCAATATATCAGAAAGTATGCAAGCCGATAGATTTAAACTATGCACACATTTAGTACCCGACATTCTATATTAATTTGGAGTAACTAATACGGTATACATCAGTGCTACCAACATGATTCTAAGACTGCTGATAGGTCCAATTTTAAATACATGTAACTTCTATTCGGTACTATCATTTGTATTTCAACAAAATTTCGTATGTGCTATGTGTACCATAACAGATATGACCAAGCGTCTTCTTAAGAGCAACCAGGGCTGCCAACTGTTAATAAATGCTGTCTCTATTTATGTTATCCTTATCAATACATCAGAAAGTATGCAAGCCAATAGCTCTAAACTTTGCACACGTATAGTACCTAGCATGCTAGATTAATTTGGAGTAACTAATATACGTCAGTGCTGCCAACATGACTCTATGCGTGCTGATAGGTCCAATTTTAAAATGCATGTAACTACTATACTAACTAATGGATTTAAGTCAAATTTGGCACAACAATAGATCGTATTATTTCAGATTATTTCTGACCAATACATGCATGACATTGTTGACAATATGATTTTACGCGCGCTGTAGATCCAATGTTAAACTGCATGTAACGTCCATGCTATCCATTGGACTTCGACCAAATTTTGTATTCTGTACCTTAAGAGATAGAACTAAGAATATATTCAGTCACCAGGGCTGCCAACTGTAGTGCTCTATTAGGCTACATTATGACAGGTATACTGTATTTCGAACTAATTAGAAATTTCGATATTACTAACTTAATTTCGTCATTATTCTAGATGGATCCATTTAAAGTAATCATTGGCATGAATCTTAAATTTTAAGAAAAGTAGGCTCTTTAGTTCGTCACGGAACTTATTGTTATTGTACAATATGTGATGTTAAAATACACTTTAAAATACAACTGTCGCTATAACAACAACAACAACAACAACAACAACAACAACAGAGGTTATCAAACAGATCCCAAGCAAATTCAAGTTCCTTGTACTATTGACAAAATAAATGATTATGTGAAGTGTTGAAGGTATGTGTTCAGTGTTGCCTGACAAACTAATAGTATATCATTTTCAGTCGGTAAACATGTTTTCGTCCAATGAGATTAAATGTCATAAATGTATACCGCTAAATACCAAGTGAATCAGCTGCTCTGTTGTGGTTAAAAGAAATGGATAACGGGAACACTACAATCTGATCTTTATTCAGTCTCACGAAGATGTCACAAGTCAAATAGTAACAAAAAACAACAAAATATAATCGTAAATCGCAATCCATAGATTGCAACTCTCAAGAGTTCAAACGTCTCAATTCCCCACATCCTCCCCACACTGGTCAAGCTCCAAGGGGATGACCAGCTGAATGGGGCGGGTTATTGTGGCTCCGGTAGGGGTACGAAGAACCACCGTCCTGACGGCTGCATTTCTACCAACACGGAGCTCCTCAATGCGGGCCTTTGCCCACATGTGCCTCGGCGTCTTGTCTTCCTGGAGAAGTGCTAGGTCACCGACCCTTAATTGCGGAACTTTTCCCCGTGGTCGACGAACGTCATGGAAATTTCTCAATTCCAGGAGATACTCCTTCGTCCAGCGTTTCCAAAAATCATCCGATACCTTCTGTTGCGCAGCCAGCACTTTGGGCAGATCTTCATTCCCCGCACTTGCAGGTCCAGTCGGTATCGTGGTGAAGCGCTGTCCAATCAGAAAGTGGGCCGGCGTTAGTGCATTTTCTCTGTCTTGGGTGATGGGCCTCGAATTAATGGCGGCTTCGATATTTATCAAAGTGGTGTTCAATGCTTCCTCGCCGATTAATGATTTCCCCAGTACCTTTCGCAGACACCGCTTGGTCGTGCCTACCATCCTCTCCCACCATCCTCGCCACCAAGACGCCCTTGGAGCAATAAATCTCCAGGTGATGTTGTGATGAGCGAAGTACTGATGTGTTGGAGGGGCTGTGAGAGAAGTCCAGATGGACTTGAGTTCTCTGTTGGTCGAGTGAAACGTCTGAGCATTATCAGTATATATCGTGTGTGGTATCCCTCGACTATCAACGAATCTCTGACCCTCCAGAAATGGGTTGAAGCGGGCTATTCTTCATTCATTTGGCAGAGCTACACCGTCTCTTAGAGCCAGATATTCTGCAGGGAAACACTCTTTTTGTACCGTTTGAATCCAATATTTGCGTGAGTTTTGAAGCTCTGGTGCAGTTAACTCCCCAGAGCACCGTTCTTTTCTACGAACATGTTGCAAGAAACGAAGTATCCACGCTGTGATGCGAAGTAACCTCCAGTAGGAACTATATCTGGAAGGATCTAATAGGGGTGAAATTTTCTCAAATTTAAGGATATTGAAGATGGTCTTCTTTCCTTCTGGCAGTTGTACGCGGGAGGATAGTTGGCTAGGCCAATGTTCTGGTTGTTGTTGTAGCCAAGGAGGCCCATGACACCATCCAACAAGTGACTTTATCTGTACCACTGAATTTCCTCTCGACAAATGATCTGCTGGGTTTTCACCCCCTGGACAGTACCTCCATTGAGATGGAGTAGTGTAAGATTGGATTTCAGTTACCCGGTTGGACACAAATGTCTTCCAGCGATTTGGGTCACTCTGTACCCAACCCAGTGTCACTTTAGCATCTGTCCATAAAGTCGCTGCTGAAGAGCTCAAGTCAGTTGCTTTGCAGAAATAATTTAAGAGTCGCGCTCCCACCAGAGCAGCTAACAGTTCTAGTCTCGGAAGCGTGACCCTTTTCAGGGGAGCGAGTCGATTTTTGCTGCAAGCCAAACGGACAGTAACACTATGCCCTTGAGTGGTCCTGACATAACATACTGCGCCATAGGCCCTTTCACTTGCATCGCAGAAGATGTGAATTTCACTGTTGCTTCTTTCGGAAATGCCGATCCATCGAGGAATCTGTAGCTGCGATAACTGTGAAAGACTCGAAATCCAATTATGCCAACGCACGCCTATATCATGTGGTAAGAGTTCGTCCCATCCAATCTCTTTGCACCAGGTTTCTTGGAACAGTATTTTCCCAATAATCGATACCGGTGTTAAAAGTCCCAAGGGGTCATAAAATCGGGAAGTAGTTTGTAACAGTAATCTCTTACTAGCGGGTTCCTGCATGAGATTATCGGTGATATCATGGTCGTTTATGTAGAAAGTGTCAGTTTCAGTGGACCATTTCACTCCTAATACTTGCGTATTGGTCTCTAGTACCCGACCTTCGGACGTCCAGATGCACTTCAGTTGTTGAGAGTTCGTCGCCCATTTCGCCATAGGCATGTGAATTGTGTTTAGCAGTCCTGTGAGTTCATAATAAAGTTTGATCACTTGGTTCTCAGTTTCACCGCCGGTTACAAAGTCATCCATGTACGTACTACAATCTATAAGGGCGACAGCATTTGAGAAGGCAGAGTCATGGATATTGGTTAGTTCGCTTAGTGTCACTGAAAGTAAAAATGGACTGCAAGTTAGACCAAAGGGAACGCGATCAAAACGGTATATTACGACTTCATCTGTTGTTTCGTACACTCCTTCGCCTTTGTCAATCACATCGTACCAGAAGAATCTGGTCAAGTCTCGATCTTTGGAATCGAGTACAAGTTGTAAGAATGCCTGAGAGACATCACCAATGATGGCTACCGGGTAGCTTCTGAATCTGAGGAGAACAGAAAGTATCTCAGGCAGTAAATTTGGCCCCATTTCGAGGGCCTCGTTAAGGGAGGGACCACCTCCTTGACGAGAAGATGCATCAAACACAATCCTCCATTTCGTTTTCCCAGATTTACACTTCTTAACTAAATGGTGAGGCAAGTAGGACGTATCACCAGTTGTTTCAGAAGGAGCATGTTCAACATGGCGTTTTATAATATAGTCCATCATCTGTGAATAATAAATCTCCTTCAAAGGTTCATTCGCCTCTAGTGTCTTTTGCAATGCGTTGAATAGTTTTACCGCATTAGCATGGTTGTTGGGCAAGATGATACCTGATGTTCTAGGAAGAGAGACCACACGCCGATGGTCTTCTATTCGGTAAGAATCATGAAATTCCTTAAGTATCGCAGAGTTTTTGGAACTGAAATATTTATCCTGACTTTCCCTGATTCCCATTGTTTCCAGATCCCAAAACTGTCTGAGTGTCTCATCTAAAGGTGAGGGTATCTGTTCAGAATGAATATGGTTTACCAGTGATGAATTCAAAGTGATGCCTGATCGATTTCCTGTCAATACCCATCCAAACATGGTTGGTATGAGTACCACGGAGGTGGAAATGCGCACTGGTGAAGTGTCCTTTACGATTTTCCAATAATAATCTCCTCCAATAAGTATTTCGATAGGCAAAGGTGGCTCTGATTCATTCTTTGGGTCAGCCAACTGTAGTTTTTGAGTGTGTGCTAACATATTAACATCATCAGGAACGACCGGATGAGCTGAAAAGGCATGGATACTCTCAAATGCAGTGATATTTGTAGCCGAGTTTGTCCAGATGCCCTTTATGGAAAACTTAACAAGGTTACGTACACTCCGATTGGTTGGAGACGATTCAAAGGCGCCAATAGTTAAGTCTTGGCGGCCAATAACTTCGAGTTTCAGTTCGTTAACTAGAGACTCAAGGATAAAACTGGATTGACTTCCAGCATCCAGTATGCAACGCGTCTGTTTAGTTCGCCCATTGGGACCCGTAACCCAAACTCGCGCGGTCTGCAGGTAAGTAAAGTCGGATGGAAGAGAATCTATCTTGTTAACGGACGTAATGGTTGCCGCTGCATTAGTAGATAAGTTTCTACTGCAGACAGATCTGTGATGTGAGACTTTGCAGGAAGAACAGCATGCCTTACCCTTTCGGTTGCAGTTCTTCACGGAGTGTCCACGGTTCAAGCATAGAAAGCAGCGGTTCGTGTTCCTGAGTTTGGTAAGTCTATCGTTAACGTTATAAACTGTCTTGCATTCTTGCGCCCAGTGTCCGTGGGATTCGCAAAAGACTCAAAATGGTTCCGGCGCAACCTTCCTATTGGATTGTTTCTTATTTGAATCAACGTGCAGTGATGCTGTTGTGGGAACATGAGTCGAAGCAGATCCACGAATCTTGTGCGTCACCATAGTCCCATCTACTTCTTCTCCCAAGAATTCCATGAGCTTGAGAATATCGCCTTCTGAGATGTTTTCCCTCTTCGTCTGAATTATCCAACGACGACAAATAGCATCGGGAAACGTTCTAAGTATTTTCGGAGCAAGAACTCTCCCGTAGCCGTTTACGTCTTCTCCCAGCGCACGAAGAGCTTGTATGTGTCGATGGCAATCGATGAACGTGTCATTGAGTACTTCAGGAGTAGCGAGCTGAATAGGTATGATCCCCTCTAGGTAGTCTAAGTGCGCCTGTATTATTCTGTTTTTATCCCCATAGCGAGCTTGAAGAATCCGTTTCGTTTCCTCGTATGTATCTGCTATTACGGCGATTCCATCGACTAGCCGCTTCGGCTCGGCTTCCAAGTACCCGCGCAAAAATATGTGTTTATTTATGGTAGGAAGGAAAGGGTCTTTATCAACGGATGACTCGAATTGCTCCCAAGAACGTGGCCAAGTTGCGATGTCACCAGCGAAGGATTCTAGCTTAATTGGCGGGAGTCGAACTGAGTGTGAAGCCTGAATTGGAATAGTAGGTGTAGTTGGCAGTGATTCAGGGATACTTAAATTAGCGGCTGAATTTGACAATTTACTTGCAATTGTTCTCGATGCCCTTGTGATAGCGCGTTTCGCTGAGTCTATATATTCTTCACAACTCTTAACATCAGTATCGTATTCAGTATCCGATAGTAACTCATGTATAGAATCACCAAGTGTGGTTAAGTTGTTGAGAGTTTCCCTGTAGTCTATCTCGGTAGTCAGGGGCGGTTCGACCTTGTACATTTAGGGGGGGTGAGAATTTAAAAAATGCCGACTGGCTGTTTAACATTGCCGACTCTACGCTTAAAATCCGAGCAATGGTAGGGAAATTGGGGGGGGGGGGAGGTGGCAGTGGCGGCGAACGATCTACAAGATAAATATACTTAATTAACGGCTTTCATTTCAAATGTATTTTATTAGTTCCAGAATTTTGAATCTCAGGAAAATTTGATAAATGAGCAAAATAAGTGTTTAAATTTTACAAGAATAAAAAAATGATTATTCTTTCTAAATCCCTACTCTACGATGCTTTAACAAGGACCACTTCTCCACTACCGTATCTCCGTAATTTCAATGTCGTCGACCGTATCTTTCCTTGCAAACAACATCATGAGGGAGTCCAAGTGGTCGTCACCCATCGATGCCCGCAAATGATTGAAAATGAGCTTCAACTTTCTGAAGGACCGTTCGGAAGAAGCAGAAGACACTAGGGATGTTAAAATCACTCGAACTACTTCATAACCACACGGGATAATCCTCTTTCATTTAACAGCAACGTTTGCGATTTCTTTAAAAGGTGAGCACTGTTTACTGGCATCAAGTAGGATTTCAAGCTCAGCCAACACAACACAGATCGAAAGCGCTCGATGGTGCAGTTTCTTCTGTAAGCGGGTATCTTGAAAATTATGTGGAATGGCTCTAGCAAAGAAATTAGTTTTGCGAGATTGTCTTGCACGCCTGTAGTAAATACATCCACAAGTATTCGGAACTCCTTTCTGTAGAATGTAAGGAAAGAAATTTGTGCTGTCGTTTCAGCGTGCGCGTCACACTTCTTTGCAAGCCACCGGGTCCTGTGGTGTTTTAAGAAGTCTTCCTCCGTATTTACTTGCATACTTATCGCAAATGACGATGCACTCTTTATTAAAGCGTTCATCTTGCCGTCGTCGTTGATATCTCCAAAAGACTTCAAAGCGCTCTGAATCAGCTGCATCGCGTCTTCTACATTCAGCTCCTCCGCTTCTTAAAGCTCGGTTACGTTCTTAATTTTAAATATGATGTTTTTGGTAAAGTACAAGCCGCAGATCAAATCAAAGTCTAGAAGCTTTTTGTGCAAGTCTGACGCAAAAGTTCGGGTTTTACCGTCAAATTCAGAATCGAATGAGGTTTTCATTGTTTGCAATGCTGTGACTATCTCTTCATAAGACGTAGAAACAGCTCCCACCGATTCGGCACGCGCAGTCCACCTTGTTTTTGATAAATTCTCTTGAATATCGTTTCATTCTACCCGAAAAAAAAAGTACAATGCTTCAAGAGTGTCAAAAAACTCTCGGATAAGCGCGCTAACATTACAAACTGTCTCTACGAAAATGTTTAACTTATGAGCTTGGCATGGAACGTACGGAATATATATTTTACACTTCTCTGATAGCTTTTTGAGTGCCGTTTTATATGCCAGACATGTTACTAGCAAAGTCGTACGGTTGAAATACTAGTTTATCGAGTGGAAGTAAAAGTTCTTCTGAATTTAAAATTAAAAATATTTTTTCAGCCATCTCCTCTCCTGTCTTTTTTTGTGTTAAAACAGCGTCTATTTTTGAGAAAACGCTCCTCAGGAACGAGCTCTTCATCTTTTTCTACGACGTATCGGATATTCAACGCGAGGCGGTCTTTATGTGACATATCGGGAGTAGTATCTGCTATAACGGCGAACATACCAGCGTTCTTGATCTCTTCTGCAATTATTTCACGAGTTTTCTCTCCAAGTAGATGGATGAATTCATTTTGAGAGTCCTTGCTCATATACGTAACGTTGTGCTTCCGCGTATTGATTTCTTCCAAACACCTATTCATGACCGGACTATGCCGTGAAAGTAACTTCACAATTTGCGTGAAGTTTCCATTATCTTGAGTGATTCCATCTTCGTGACCTCGGAAAGCCAAACCTTGCCGACAAAGGGTTCTTGCTGTGCCAAAAAGTAGATCTATCTGGATAAATTTTTTGTGGAACTCCTTTTCTTGTTCTTCCGCAATTCTGATCTTCCGTAAAAGTTTATCAAGGAGAACGTCTTCGTGGCCTTTTCCATTGACAAAGTGGCACAAATCTGCTATCGCTGCTTGATGAGCTTCTGTAGTGTAGTGTTCTTGTAATTTCCCCTTTTTCTTCTTTCCGCGACTTTTCAATTTGTGCCACTGACGTACTCCAGCGTGCGATCATTCTTCACTTTTTTCTTGTTAACACCATTAAACATAAACATGGCTGAAAATACGCATGTATTTATTGTATTATTATTTCTTACGTTTGATGGGTACGCGATGCTCCGTGAAAATGTTCCGCGTCGGCGAAAACTCAGGTCCCACTGCCACTGTATTTGCTCCTAGTTATCACTGTAAAAGTTGCTGGTTCAGCAGGAACGACTGATTTCTCTCAATCTCGGTGACCAATGCACTGACCATAGTGAGCACCCCATCCCTTGAGGAACTTTGGAACCATAAACCTGTCAATTTTGTCACAATAGCACGGATCTCTGAGGACGCGCCGAGACAAGCGGTAGCAGGTCATAAATCATGATTCATAACATTCCTCCGACATTTCAATGAGTTGGCTTTACCTGAAGTTATCAACGCGCTCATCTACACCTTTTGTTCTGCCACATAGCACAGATGCAAGGCTCACTTCGCTGTGAAGCTGAGTCGCTCTGCATAATGAACGCGGGATATTACAACCACCCAGGAACGTGCCGATGAGTTCATCCCTTGCCCTTGGTCCCATATTGCTCATCTGTCACTCTTTCTTCAGTTTCCATACGAAGAAACGAAATGGCAAGTGGCAGACGATGCACGGAGAACTGGAAGTGAAACTTTTAGAATGGATATTTTGCCGACTATTCCCCGTGCCGCACTGGACTATTGCCTGGCTGTACGAAATTATTGCAGCGTCCGCGTGTGCCGACTCTCGGTAAAAATGCCGACTGTCAGTATATATACATTTTTTTTAAATCGGACCAAATCGTATATGGCCTTGCCCCGATTTGCTCTTTTAAAAGCTGCTTTGGGAAATGTTACGACTTCGTCAGGATTTGTCGACTGCCGACTGATGTCGGATTTGCCGACTGAGAAAATACCTGAGGGGGGTGAGACACCCCCCCAACACCCCCAGTCAAACCGTCCCTGTCGGTAGTGCTGCCAGTCTTCGAATGAGTATTATCAGTGAAACTGTTAATTTCCGTAACAAAGCGTGTTGTATTTGCCCTCTGTCTGGTTCGCTTTCTTCTTAGACTGTGTAAAATTCCATCTGTTTTATCGTTATTGCTCATGTTGTACGTGTGTTCACGGAAATGTGCAAGGCAAAGAGCTATTAATCTGTTATCTGAAGTATCGAATGATTTTCGGTCAGGTGCTACTAGGATCGCTAGTGTCGACGCTTAGATTGAGTGTTAATTACTATGGTCAGTTTTATATTATCTCTGGCCTGCACTCCGATTTTATAATGTCTATGATTAGCACCAGGTGACACTACAATATGCACGAACGAAACATAATGTTATTACACACATACACAACCAAACAAGAAGTTATTAGGGTCATTCAATAGTTATTCGGTTTACAATAATGTGTAGCTTTGTCACTTATCTGTAGTCGGTTGCGAAGTAGGAAACCTTCCGTCCAGTATAGTGTAATTGCAAGTCTTCCCTCTCAGTCTGGAGGTTCCGTAATGCAATTGCAGAGTAAAAACTTACGAGAGGCTTCAATTCCAGCAGTATAGGCCTAAACAGATTATTCCTTAAAATCACTTGATATCATGCGATATCCCGAGTGTTTTCGGCACCAAATGTTGTGGTTAAAAGAAATAGATAACGGGAACACTACAATCTGATCTTTATTCAGTCTCACGAAGATGTCACAAGTCAAATAGTAACAATAAAAACAAAAGATAATCGTAAATCGCAATCCATAGATTGCAACTCTCAAGAGTTGCAACGTCTCAATTCCCCACATGCTCCTTATAATATTGTTTTATGCAGCCCAACTAGCTTTGCAATCAGGATGGCCGATATTTCTCTGCTAGCATCCCGTGTGTTACTAATGCACTGCAAGTATATCCTGCTAACTTTACTGAACACTACAATGAAGTGGCTCTGCCAACAAATGCAATTCTGCTCTGAGGGCTGTAACGGGGTGCAATCAACCTCGTGAGGATAAACTGAGAACAGGCGGGTTCGATTCGTACCTCAGTCATCATGGAAGTGGTTTTCCGTTGCTTCCCACTTATACTCCAGGCAAAAGCCGGGATAGTACCTAGCATATGGCCACGGACGCTTCCTACCAAATCCAACTTCGAATACATTATACACAATATTATTAGAGGCGGCTGGTTCACCTGGAATAACACGCTTTCCTGAAAAATAAATACATTTATTAACAGTATTCATTGCTAAAGGGGGGAATTTGCTTGAGAGGATAAAGCCTCTAGAGGGGATTGCACCACTAGGAGGGCGCGGGGCTTTATCAGGGGAGGGGCGAGGGCGTGAAGTGATTTCCGAATTATTTTCTTAAAACTCGAATATTACAATTTTGTAAAATAAACATTTTCCGAATCGCTCCAAGTGATTGTCGCGCCAAGTCAATCGTTCAAAAGCTCTGGTAATGTTGCAAGTAATCTCCGCTGTGATCTGTCAAATATCAAACCAAACATAGGAAATCTTACCAAGAGAAAACAGTGTCAACCCTTTCACTGACATTTGTTGACTAATTTAAGGATGTATTGAAAAAGTGCGTTCTTTGCATTATGCTAAACTGAAGTTAGTACATGGCTCATCAGCCAGCTTGGTGTTCCTAGGAGAAACCCCACACAAGACACGGCGTAAACCTAGAAACATTGCTGAGTTTAAATTCACTGACCGTGAAAGCCAATTATTATTATTATACAGTAGTCTGCCTAGAGGCAGGCTACTGTCTTCGTACAGAGAATTTCTGATGCCTATGTTCCCGGTTTTTAGTTTCTTCCTTCAGTATACTGTAACTCCTTTTTCGGGGGAGTAGTTTACCTCCGGAACGTTTTACTCCAGGAAGTGCCATCATTTATTCTCCGTCCTCCTACGTTCAGGAAATATAATAATGTGGTGGTCTTTCCATTTCCTTTCCACATCGCAGTATCATGACCAAAGAATCAAACTATGATTGATTTCGCCCATGAGTCTTCGATCTTGATCCATCTGAAGCATCATTAGCTCCGTGCATCAAGTCGATACTGGTGCCCGCTGCTGCCCGGTACCAGTTTGCTCTTCCGTTGGTCAAGTATGATCTTTGTGTACCTTAGACCATTTGTGTACTGTATAGTTATCTTGCAAAGGTATTCGGAATTGTAATCTGTAATGCAATAGTGGACGTCATCTAAGTGTAAACCAGGGATAGTGTATATTTGGCTGATCGGAATATGTAGAATAGCTGTAGCCTTGTAATTTTCTAGGTTAAGCGGAAGAAGACTTAACCTTACTCTGTATCTAAACTGATGCACGTCCTATTTCACGCATACGAATTAATTTTTGTTGAATGGCCATAATTTATGGCAGGAGACACAACACACAAGGCAAAAGTCACATTCAATAACGAATATTGGGGTTATACGTTGCTGTAACTAAGGATCTAACAACCATGGCATGAATATAAACAAACACTTCGAAATGACATGTTCACAGTCGTGGCAATGATACCTCCACAGACACTACATAAACACATTTGTTTTCGAATAAGGCACTTAAAAATCACTATACAAATCAGAAACTAAACGTGTGAAACTAAAGTGTGAAACTTATATAAAAAGCTTAAAATACGAGGAGCTCAAAGTCAAAGACTGTTCACCAAGTCACGGCACCTTTTAGTATGTAATAGATATAAAGCGCGTACTTCATATCAATTTTTCAGAAATAATCATTCCATTATGTAGTGTTATTAGGTTAGGTCTATATCCTCCATGTCACTTGATCGAAGAGGGTATAGAAGCGACGGGTGGGGGGGGCGATGACCACCAGTATCTGAAAAGGAGGGCGTCAGCTGGCAAAGGATGGGAGCCACTGCTCTAGAGGAAAGAGAATTGAGCATCAGCAGGGGTAAAACAGAATGTATGTGTACGAGGGAAGAAAAAGATTACCATATTAACCTGAAGGAAGAAGGACTACCAGTGTCCAAGAAGTTTAAAAATCTGGATTCCTGCGTGCAAAGTGATGGGGGACTGGTGGCTGAAATACAGCACAGGGTAAACAGTGGTTGGATGAACTGGAGGAATCTGAGTGGAGTATTGAGTGATAAGAAGGACAGCTGCTGGCTGAAAGGAAATATCTAAAATCTGTGGTGAGGCCTGCGATGCTCTATAGTGCAGAAACTTGGCCTATTACAAAAGCCCGAGAGAGGAAGATGGAAGTGGCAAAAATGCGCGAATGTTTCGGTAGATCAGTGGAGTAACAAGAAAGGATGGAATAAAGTAATGATTACATCAGAGGAGCAGTGAAAGTGGGACCCAATGGAAAGAAGGTTCTAGAGAGAAGGCTCCAATGGTATGGGCATGTCGTGAGACGAGAGGAAGACTATTTGTGAAAAAGAGTTGGATATCTGAAAATTGAGGATTCCAGGAGGAGAGATAGACCGAAAATGAGTTGGAAAGACAAGGTTGCAGGGGACCTCAGAGAAGAGGTATGGAACAGGGAGGAAAAATTGAGATAGATATTTATGGAAGATAAGAATCCCGCGAAGTTACGATGATCCTACGTGACGAAGGCTGAGTTAAAGAAGACGAAAAAGGGGGGGTTTTAAGATAACGTGTTTCGATCGTCATGTGGTCATCAGATACTGATCACTAGGGTTGAAGGTTAAAATTATACAAGAATTACAAAGTATACAAAGATTACCAACATATTTTTAAATATTTGTATAATTTAAAACTTCAACTTCTAGTGATCTGATGATGACCACGTGACGGTTGCAACGCGCAATCCTAAAATTCCCCCTTTACCAGTGAATAACATTAATACATGTATTATTTCATGAAAGTTATATTTATAGTTACCCTGCCTAATCTAATTGGGCAAATTACCCAAAATTGCGTGTGGACCGCCTGAAAATTGTTAAATAATTTTATTATTGCAGCTAATGGCCATTTATTTTATTTTCAGAACGGTTTAGGAAGGGAATTTTGGAAGGAAATCCTCAGTGGGTTTATTGAAATGAACCGCTATTTGCGTGATGGTGAGAATGGGAAACCACGAAAATCATTTTCAGGACGTCCTTGGTTGGATTCTAATCCACACTCTCTCGATGCCAGTGAGGCACAAGATGGCACCTTAGCGCTCTCGGTCACACGACCGGTATAAATTGATAATTATATGAAGCAACGTTTGCTTTGCTGCATCGTGGGCACGTAGTTCCACGCGCTTTGAGGTGTGGAATCTGTTTAATAAACTGTGTCCTTCTAATAACTGTACAAATTAAAGTGATTGCAATTAGGGCTATGATTTGCGTATTAGATAAACGTGGCCGTAATTCACCCCAGCATTCGCCTGGAATAAACGGGGGAAAACCAAGGAAAAACACTTCTAGGATGACTACGATGGGAATTGAATCTAACTATTCTACAGTAAGTGTTAATACTTAGAAATTTTTCTAGGTTTATGCCGCGTCTTGTACAGGATATCGCCTGGAAACACCAAGATAAGCTCATCAGTGGGCTCTTGGTGTTCGTGCCCGGACCCCCATAGGAGTAGCAAACTGCGCGCTACCTCCCGTCTTATGAAGCACACCTGCGTTTCTTTACTGCGAAAGCCAAAAGCTCAAGCAGCCTTTACCTCCCTATAGGGGCTTCCAAAATGATGGTACCTATATTGGCTTTCACGGCCAAAAAATATAAAACTCAGCAATTTTTCTAGATTTATGCCATGTTTTGTGCGGGGTTTCGCCTTGGAACACCAAGATAGGCTCATCAGCGGGCTCTTGGTGTTCGTGCCCCGGACACATAGCATGCCGTTTAAAACCCTCACATTGTATGCTGTCTGCGAACACGTATCACGTTTCACATCGAGGCCTTTTGTAGAGCCAGACATGGAGATGATATGAAACTCGCTGTACCGTGCAGGATATATTAAAGTCTCAGCGGCCTACCTTCTTCTATAGACATACGCAGCTTCAAAGGCAGATGTTTTAATGAAACTACGACACACATAAAGTAATTTACTCTACTGCAACTCACACATGCAGTACAAAGTACTAGACTGTAGTGATGAGTGACCACTATGCTCCGATATTGAACATGCAAATCAGATATGCATGAATGCTGAGGCATAACCATTTTAAAGCTGAATAATGGAAATAATTTCGCAATATAATATCGAATACTTTTCATCATTTAAGATATTCGTATCTCGTTAGGCAAAATTAAGACCTTATAACACGGTAATCATACCTGAAGCACTGTATTCATCCGGAGCACTAATCATTGGGGGAAGATCACTAATGAATGATGTACATAAACAAGAAAGAGAAAAATCTTGAGAACGATTTCTGGCCCCGTTTGTTCCGTGGGAATCAGGAGGAAATACGAAATCCCATGAGCTTGATCAGAATTTGGAGAAAATACTTTGAAATTTGTTTGGCGTAATATCGGAATGAGTGATCACTGACTGACTAAAAGAATTCTGAACCTTATCCTCTGCCTGCTTGGAGTTGAAAAACACCTTCAAAAATTGGTATCCCAGATCTAAATTCAGGGAGCTGGCCGACGATCATCAATTTTTATACCGCCCAAACATTACAACCAGCAGAACCTGGGAGAAGTAGCGCAGAATGAGCCACGGCGAGAATATGAACGGATTTTGGAAGTAGCGCAGAAAGAGCCACGGCGAGAATATGAACGGATTTTGGAAGGACTAGAAAACAAAATCAGCTATATGTATTCAACCGTGCTCCTTCTATGACATAACGATGTAAAAAAATACTACTACTACTAATAATAATAATAATAATAATAATAATAATAATAATAATAATAATAATAATGGTCCCAGGAATTAGCCTGGGAGGAGTCCTTGTGGCTCTGGGCAAATGGGAGTGAAATGCGTCGTTGCCTGTCAACTGCAACCATAACATATTGGATTCAGCAAGAGAATCCAACTAGCCTCTTTCACTCGAACTCCAGCACATAACCTACAAGAGGTGCCCCTGTTAAGTCGAGCAACTCAGTGGAAGGTTGGGTACCCAATCCCAGCGGGAAACTGGGTCGGCGAGCCGATCAGTGCTGGGGGCTCCAAGGCTCACAACCTTGGTAGTACCCTGGTCGGTGTGAAACATCACTTACCCCAAACTACAGTTTTTCAACTGTTCAAAGCATGGAGGAAAGTTCAGCAAGAGCTACTACCCCAGGTGGTAACCAATCCACCTTCGCCTTGAGCGAATCATGCAGGCCTTCGGAATCTGGGGTGCCTGCGCCGACATGCTTGGAGGTATCAGAGACTCCAGGAAAGATCCAACACAAACGCCGGAATTTCTTTGCTACCTTTAACACGAATTCCCTTCGGAAGATTGGTAAACTGAAACAACTAACTGATTCCTTATCCCAACATCAAATCCTGATTGCAGCAATTCAAGAAACGAGAATCACAGATGAACAAGCCTTTGAGTCAGAAGGCTACAGAATTTTTAAAGGTAAAACTGGTAAACGTGTAATAAAAACAGTTCCCAACCTTGGAACAGGATTCATCGTCAGTAGGAAGATTTTGGATACAATCATTGGCTTCAACTCGCCTAGCAGTCGAGTTTCAACTTTCTCCTTCCGGAGCACAAACAAAGTTTATACTGTTGTGAATGTCCATGCGCCAATCAATCAAGCGAATAAGAGAGACCCGGATGGAATGGATAGATTCTGGGAAGACCTTGAAGATGTTCTCTGTAAGATTCCAGACAAACACACGATTATGCTTCTTGGAGATTTCAGTGCACAGCTGGGCAAGGAAAGAAAGTTGCAAAACATTATCGGAAACTATCCAGCTCACCAGAGAACAAATCGTAATGGTGAGAGGCTCGTAGAACTATGTAAGGCTTCAATCTTGTTATAAAATCCACAGCGTTCAAACACCTTCCCAGAAAACAGAAGACTTGGACATCTCCGAATCCAAATCTCGGCGAATTTCAAATTGATCACGTCGCAATCGCAAGTAAAGCTCAGAGAGAAATACAGAATGTGAAGGTTCTAAGAAATGCCAATCTAGATTCGGATCACTATCTATCCAAAATCAAAGTTAAACTGATTCCGAGAAACACCAGAAAGGCCGTCTTAAAGAGATCAATCGATTTGATACTGAAAAACTACGATTGTGCTATGAATTTACTCACAAACTAGAATCTTGGAATCCCGACAACTGGGATGAACTACAACAGGCCCTGGTCACAGCAGCACAGGAGACAGTTCCACTGACGAAGTCAAAGAAACATGCGTGGTGGAATAATGCATGTAATTCAGTGGTAAAGCAAAGACAACTTGCCTGGCAGAAATGGAACTAGGGAAAGAACCAAGATAATTGGGTTCGTGAACGAGAGACAACGCGCTGCAAATATCATCCGCAATGTAAAACGTGCCTACAACAAGAGCCAACTAACTCAAATTGAGCTAGACTTTCAGAGGAACAACACAAGGGACATCTACAGAACCATCAAACGCAATCTAAGCAAATACAATCCTCCGAGTCTACAGTTCAAAGACTCAAACGGGAGACTAGCTTACAGTAAGAGAGAAAATTGCCAGATTCTAGCGAAATACTTTAAATCCCTCCTTAATTGTGAGACTCCAAACTCCACTTTCTCATTTGAAGACAACATGCAAATCCACCCAGATTCATCCCCTCCATCGAAAGAAGAAATCAAACAGATTATCCAGTCACTTAAGAACAACAAGGCACCAGGCGAGGATTCGATAATCGCCGAATTGTGGAAGCATGCTGGTGAAAAGACGATTGATAAATTGACTGACATTATCAAGGAGATTTGGGAAACTGAGAAACTTCCACGTGACTGGACTTCTGCCTTGATTCATCCCCTGCATAAGAAAGGTGACAAAACGGACGTTAACAACTACCGCGGCATTTCCCTCCTACTGATAACTTACAAAATTATTTCAAAAGCTCTGCAGATTAGGGCAGAACAACAACTTGATCCACAATTAGGAGAGTACCAAGGAGGGTTCAGGAAAGAGCGCTCATGTGCCGAACAAATTATGAATCTGAAATCCATCCTTTTCTATCTGAAGCAAAGGAACAAGAAATTTGTGATAACCTTCGTCGACTTCAAGAAGGCCTGTGATTCGATTGATAGAATAGCTCTTATTCAAATTCTAAAGGAATTTGGATTGGATAATAAAACCAGGGCAATCATTCAACAGACCTTAGCTAACACAACTTCCAGAGTCAAGTTCAGAGGAGAAATTTCAGACTCTTTCGAAATTAAAACAGGAGTTAGGCAGGGAGGTGGGCTTTCACCCCTGCTCTTCAACTGTGCACTTGAAAAAGTCATCCGCGAGTGGCGCAAAGAAATGAACGATGGGGTCCAAAATGGAGTACGACTGGGTTACAAGAACATGAACCTTTCTCTTGATTGCCTAGCTTTTGCAGATGATCTTGCAATTTTCTCCGACTCTTTAGATATGGCCACAAAACAAATTAACCAGCTGCAGGTACAGGCAACAAAAGTTGGTCTTCAGATCTCTTTGGAGAAAACACACTACATAACTAACATCAAGCCAGCACCAAGGGAACTAAAAGTAAACCAGGGGAAAATCAAACGGACAGATAAGTTTAAATATCTTGGCGAGTGGGTAGAACCCAACGTATGTGAGAAAGAAACCTTCACTTCGCGCATGAACAAATTGGAAATGGCGTACCAACTCACCAAGGACGTTTACAACAATAAGTCAATATCCCTGAACGCAAAACTTAGGCATTATTGCACTGCCATAGGCTCTGTACGCAGCGGAATGCCTCACCATGAACAAGAAAGGCCTGGTAGAAAAATTGGAGATCAAGGAAAGAAAGATCTTGAGGAAAATTCTTGGCCCGATTAAAGACAACGGTGAATATAGACGACGGCATAACTATGAGTTGTATATTCATGTCCAGAAGATCTCTGATGTAATGAGGAAAAGGAGGATTGCATTTTATGGCCACTTGCTTAGAATGAAACCCACACGATTGACGAACCGGATCTTTAACTATTTTAAAAATAAGAAGACCAAGCCAGCCTGGTTCGAAGAGGTGGAAAGTGACCTGCAAGAGATGGAAATTACCTGTGGGGATATTCAAGAACGCAATTCCCTCAGGAAGAAACTACACGACCACCAGGGTTTTCAGGAAAAACCGAAATTGAAGACGGGAAAGATGTGGACGGAAGAAAGAAAAGAGCAACACCGGCAACGTATGAAGGAACACTGGGCAAAGATCAAAGCCCAGAGAAGCCAGTTGAAATAACGTGGTCCTTAGTTGGCCGATACGATTAAAGAATAATAATAATAATAATAATAATAATAATACATGACAGATGTAATTTCAGAACCAAAATCGACAATCAGCAGTATGGAGACAAACCCAACACCACAGCCGCTATAAATTGAACAGAAGAACGAAGGAAGAAGCTCAGTGAGGAAGAAGAGATTTTGGGAGGAAAGGAAGGCCAACACATCAGCTAAGCAGGTTCAACCATGCTCCTGAGTAGGGCATAACTATGTAAAAAATGGCAATAATAATAATAATAATAATTCTTTGCGTTCAGTGCCTTTTTTACTGATGCAGAGACGTTAGAAGTTTGTCTGTTCTCTAGTTATTAAAGTGTTAGTTTTATGTACTAATTAATTAAACCTGTGTTTATATTTGGCATTAGATCAAATTTATATTTATATTTTATATTATATTTAGATTACGACAGCCTCCGTGGCTTAGGCGGCAGCACGCCGGCCTCTCACCGCTGGGTCCTGGTTCAAATCCCTGTCACTCCATGTGAGATCTGTGCTGGACAAAACGGAGGCAGACAGGTTTTTCTCCGGGTACTCCGGTTTTCCCTGTCAAAATTTCATTCCAGCAACACTCTCTACTATCATTTCATTTCATCTGTCATTCATTTAATCATTGCCCCAGAGGAGTGCGTCAGGCCTCGGCTGCCGGCACAGTTCATATCCTCGCCGCTAGATGGGGGCTTCATTCATTCCATTCCTGACCCGGTCGGAGACTGGAAGCAGGCTGTGGATTTTCATTTTCATTATATTTAGATTACGCCTTCTACTATGATGCATTTAGACATCTGTGAGAGCTTCTTAGCGTTAAGAATTACATTTAGATATTAATCCCTATATATATATATATATTATAATTGTGAATGTCTGTGTGTGTGTGTTTGTGTGTTAGTTTGTTACCTCTTGACACTAAAACGGCTGGACGGATTTGGACGAAATCTGAAATGGAGACAGCTTATACCCTGGGATAACATATGGGATGCCTTTCGCCCAGAAATAAATCATTGTTCCCGTGGAACGAGCAACATAACTGAAAAGTCACTAAAAATACTCAACTGGGACAAAATCTCGAAGTTGTCGCATAAAGAGCGGACACAGCTCATTTTACGCCCCTCGATGCGAGAAACAATACTCGGTAGGTCCCTACGGGACACCGAAAACCACATTTTAAGGCCCTAAAACGAATAGTTTCAAAGATATTCGCAGAAAACTATCTTCGCTCTGATAAACTGAACTAATGGCAAGTCCGTTTCCATGGCAACACTACCTCAAGGTATGACATCCGATTTTCTATATATCCCTGTGGGAGGCAATGCCAATCCATTTGTTATCTTTTTCAAGATATATATAAACACAATAAGAACAGGGTAGCGCACCTGCCTCTCAAACGGAGGCCCTGGGATCAATTCCCGGCTCCGTCAGAGATTTTTGACACTGACGTGAGGTTTGCAACGGAGTGCATTCAGATTCGTGAGGACAATTGAGTAGCTGTCTGATAGTGAGGCAGCGCCCCGGTCACGAATAACAACATTAACGGCCGAGGGACACGAGGCACTGACCACGCGTCATCACAATATCTGCAGGCCAAATGGCTGGGAAGCGGTCGCATTATAGGCCTAGGCCCTTCATGGGCTGTAGTGCCAGGGGTACAAAAATTAGAGGAAGCACCTTCTAATACCACCTTTAATTTTTAAACACTACAGTAGCGGCTACTAAATAAAGGTAGCGATCAAGCTACGTTCAATTTCATAAACACTGGGCTCACAAATCCCGTATAGTTAAGTACAAATATCAGTCTGGTCGTTATGTCAGTAGCAACGAAGCTCTGTGGCGGCTATTGCCGTTTCCGTAACACTTAAGGCATCCTGCCGTCACATAGTCAATGTGCACTTATAAAATTGTGAACCACACTCGCTACCTTTTGCAAAATTTACACAAGACGTGATTTTGAAGGCACTCTTCTGTATGTTGAGGTACAGAGATATACCACATGGAAAGATACAATAAAATGTTGACAAATCTGAGTTTAAGGAACTGCTGTTCAGAATAGGCCTTGTGTTAAATCTGCAGAAGCTTTCGGTACAGGTTATGCATCCCATGTTCTTAACATAGAATGTTTTCCTTTGACAATGCATCTACACCATGTGCGAGGGCAACGCATTTCAAAGATCTCTAAAAACACAGTAATCGGGAAATTGGAGAAAATTTATAGTGGGAGAGAAGATTCAAGGAGAAATCACGTCGACTCTGAGATTTGCTGATGACATCGTCATCTTGGCCGATACGCCAGAGGATTTGAATGAGTTTTTGAATGGTATGGAATCCGTCTTGAGGAAAGAATTCATGATGAAAATCAATAAATGTAAAACAAAAATATTGGAATGCAGCCGAAAAAGAACAAAAACCTCTATGGACATCAAATTGGCAGGTGAAACGCTACGGGCAGTACGAGACTTCTGTTACTTAGGAAGCAAAATAATCAGTGAAGGACGAAGCAAAGAGGATATCAAAAGTAGGATGGCTCAGGCAAGGACAGCATTTGTACAGAAAAGGAATCGGTTGACATAGAATATATTGTAGATTTAGGTATTTGGAAGTCATTTTTGAAAGGTTTGTCTGTAGCGTGACACTATAAGGAAGTGAAACTTGGACTATTGGTGCAGCAGAAAAGAGGAGAATTGAAGCGTTTGAAACGCGGTGTTACAGGAGAATGATGAAGATAGATGGGTAGATAGGGTAACAAATGAAGCGGTATTAAGACGAGTGGGAGAGGAGCGATGTTTCTGGCGATTGCTTATGCAGAGAAGAGATAGGTTGGTAGGACACATATTAAGACACCCAGGAATAGCAAGCATGGGTCGAGCCCAAGAACTGTAGGGGTAGACCAAGGTTAAACAGATTGCCTCGGATGTAGGGCGAGGTAGCTATGTAGAGATGATACGATTAGCTCAGGAGAGTCAGGAGAGTGAGGCATGGAGGTCTGTATCAAACCAGTCAAAAGACTGAAGACTCAAACAACAACAATCAGGAATTTTAATTACCCAGAGAGGCATGTGGAGAATTTCAATCCCAGGGATGTAACACTGGAAGAGATATTTTACTATGGGTCTATTAATAGCGACATGTTGACGTTCAAACCATCAATAATTGTGGCAAAATTACACCGTGAATAGCTTAAGGAAAAATACTTCTAATTCCCCATATTCCCATAGATTTGCCATTCCAGTGTGCAAGAGTGCAGTTCCCTATTCAAACAATATTTGCCATTTCTATTAACAAAGCGGAATGACACACACTTAACAGCAGCAGGTGTACATTTAGACAAAACCATTTTTTCCCATGAACAACTGTATGTGGCCTGCTCACGAGTATCCGGACAACAAAATCGTTATGTCTCAGCAGAAGATGGCAAAACCAAAAACGTAATTTTCAAATGTGTTCACATAAGGTAACATCATACCCTGTGGACTTTCTCAACTCTATGAAAGTCCCACTTTGCTGCTCATATCAATACACTGTATGTATTAGAATTTTCAGAATTAGAATGGACCCACCTGTAGCCGCGATTTTCAGCAATAATGCATCGTCCCCATTGTCTTCATCGCGAGCGAAGACGCGGGTACCTGCTAGTACTTAACAATGTAGAAATACCTGCAAATGCTGTGTAGTTGCACTGTTATTGCGGCGTACACAGAGTTGTGTACCATCAACAAATAAATAAATATATAAATAAATAAATAAATAAAATGAGCTATGATAACATTCTAAATTAGTCTACTCCGTTACTTCTAACAGGGTACTCAAAATATCAATACAAAGATTCAGTTTTTTGATTGTTACTACTTGTTTGGGGCAGCAAAGACAGCATGGTCCTCAGCCATGCACAGGTCTACTATTATGTGCAATAATAATTACGGGGGATTAAGGACTTGAAGTGGGAATGGAGCCTTGAGAAAAGTGTAGTGACACCACCCCACGCACACACACGGAATAATCTCCCCTAACCACTCAAAACACGACAGACGAGGGATTAGTGAAATACAATACTAAATTATGTCGATATGAAGGACTTATACAAAGCCACCAATCAACAAGGTGCAATGCCCATAAATGAAGACCTTTGTACAAGGGGGTGACTAAGATGAGATAAGAAGAAAGGTGATCTCATTGGTGATTGGTTTGCGAGCTGTAGAACAAAGAAGTTACCACCCTCACTATTGTTATGTCATTGAATAAGGAAGAGTTAAACCCGATCGAAGTATGAAGATATCTTGAAAATAAAGGGAAGAACTATCAAAAGCTTCGTGGTGATAAAAAAACAAAAGAAATTATGAATAAGATATTTTTCACCTTTTTATTCATATTTGATTGTTCTCAACACTCCAATGTGTAATTATAGCATTCTTCTTTTCTTGATCTTGGCCATCTAAAGACCACGTAAGATAACGCACTTCAGTCATTTCCTTCTGTATCCTGCTTCCTTTCTTCTTTGCCAATATTTCTTCATTACATCACTTTGCTTTTTCTTCCTCCAGATGTAGTTTCGTTCTTTCCTTACTTTCTCCTGGAAACCCTTGCAATTTTGCGTTAAAATTCTGAAAGTCATTCTGTCCCGTATTATGCCAGTTGTTATTACCATCTCTGCCATATCCTTCCTTATACTCTGTATCCACTGGTTACCATTCTTACTCTTCTAAACATGATTGAACTTTGCTTAATTAGTCGGGTATTACCCATCCCTATTAAGTTACCAAAAAACCGAACATTATTAGATGACATTATTTTCTTTTTGTAAGCTTATTTCCAAAGTGTCTTAAATACATGAAAAGGCAAACGACAGAAGTGATTGTTAAATTTATATTCAGATATTTTTTTTTTAAATAAGAGTTTGCTATTATACGTTGTTATGATTCACTACGCAGACGAGTTCATCAGGACACCAGTATCTGCAAGTGCGTTAAATCCTAGGGCAACAGCTAAATGTATGTTAGTACTTCAATTGGAACAAGGGAAATCCTATTGTAATGCCATGTTCTAAAAACCTGAAAAGTTTTTCATTCAAATATCTCGCTAAATGTTTTTTCTAGATAAAATAATTTTAATCTCATGTAATTTGTTTCAGTATTAGGGAATTACCCATCTCATTTGGGTACAATAGGGTTGACCGACTGAAAAGCATCAAACGTTTGCTTTTTAGTCAAAATAACCACTAAAATACCCTGAAAAAATCATAGATGTGAGATATTATATGTTGAACAATACCATGAAGATTAATACATTAGCTGGTGAGGTCTCAGATATACTGTAAATTAAATAATCATGGCATGTATTTCTTTGAAATGAAAACCAAATTTTCTCTGCTTGTTACTCAATTATATTCACTTCTACGCGACAGATTATTATAAATCTGCACTACATGCATTATTTGTGTACTAAAGTGAGTTGTGAAAGTTTCACACTTACAGCTCTCTTTCCTTTCAAGCAATATGTAGGCCTCTAACTGAAGAAAATCACTTTTATGGCAACTTCAATTCAAAAGATAAACAATTTATATTTATTCTGTTACCTTCACAAATACAACAAAATATAGAGGTGATCTCCCAAGCGCTCACTTGAATAAAATAGTTCATATAAAAAACATGGATTAATTCAGAAATACATGCATAATGAGACTAAACAATTTTTAAACAAGATATTCAGTAAAGACCATATAGCCTACTTTCTCCTAAATGCATGGGTAAAGTTTTAACTCTTTGTCCTTTTCAAGGAGTATAATTGGATACAGGTTGTAGTAGCTTATTGAAATACAACGTGCTATACGGATATTAAACATGAATATGAGGTGCCTTTTTCTAGTGCTGCCTCTGTCAAACATTTCATTCAATTCGGTTTCACCGTGTTTGAATTGATTTGGCGAATTGATTTGCACACATACATGGCCGCTATCAGCAAACTATTGGGCTGATTACCTTGTACTTCAGTCAAAAGATGATTCCCACAAAAAGGTATGTTGTTGCAAACTTTGGTAGAGATCAAATGATTAGTTTGGTCGTAATTTGATTTAAGCTTTTAACATTTGGGTGGCCACCATTCCGTTTCCACCAAGATGGCGGCGATATAAAACATGACACTGAGGTGCCCTTTGCTAGTGCTACCTCTGTGCAAAATGTCGTTCAATTCGGTTTTACCGTGTTTGAAATGATATGGGGAATCGATTTGCACACATACATGGCCGCCATAACAAACTATAGGACTGATGACCTTATAGCTTGCTCAAAGAACACTTCTCACATAAAGTTATGTTGTTGCATAATTTGGTAGAGATCTGATGATTAGGTTAGTCGTAATTTTATTTAAGCTTTTAACATTGGGGTGGCCGCCATTAAGTTTCCGTCAAGATGGCGACGATATAAAACATGACACTGAGTTGCCTATTGCGAGTGCTACCCCTGTACCAAATTTCGATCAATTTGGTTTCACCGTGTCTGAATAGATAGGGGGAATCGATTTGCACACATATATGGCCGCCATCCACAAATGATTGGGCTGATGACCTTCTAGTTCGGTCAAAAGATCCTTCATACATCAAGGTATAATGTTGCAAAATTATGTAGATATCAGAATATTAGGTTGGTCGTAATTTGATTTAAGCTTTTAACATTTGGGTGGCCGCCATTACGTTTCCGTCAAGATGGCGGCGATATAAAATATGACACTGAGGTGCCCTTTGCTAGTGCTACCTCTGAACCAAATTTCGTTCTATTCGGTTTCACCGTGTTCAAACTGATAGAGGGGAACCGACATTCAGAGTACACACACTCTCACACAAACAGACAGACACACAATTTTTGGTCCTGTGTTGATCTCATAAGTCTACTTTCATTTTTTGCAAAAATAGAAAGTATGCTAAAAACACCGATTTTATCCCTCGAGGCTACAAGACCCTTTTAACATGCCTTGACATAGTTAATATATATTTTGTCTTCCTTAATATATGGGTTTCTCCAAACATCATTAAGTCTTTCTAGAAGCATGGTCTTGCTTGTAATGACACCTTTCTCTTAGTAATATTATTGAGGAGCTAGGACATCTTGGTCATTTTCCAAGAAGGGTCTCTGCATTGATTACAGCTATCTGTGGCTTCACAAGATACTAAATTTGTGATCTGTACGAAGATAATCTTCACCATGAAACTGCTATTTCGGTAGAATATGGTATATTGATTAGTCTGCTTTGTCGTAGTCATAATTTAAGATGAATTCGCCTACTTCTTTCTAAATATTAACGTAGACACTATTAAAGGAGGTTCGTCAGCCTTAATTAAAAGAGAAAACATTCGAATTTCATGTTGCAGCATGCAGTGCTGTAAAGGTTTCCAACAATGTTAGAGCAGGTAGAGGTTAACAAAGCATTCGTGGAAGTGGGGCTGGTCGATATTCATTTGATTATAACGAGCGGTGGATGTGGAATAATCTCTCCCACTCAAGCAAGAGCGTGTGAATCCCAATTTAATCTGTCATAATTGAATTGTGGTGACGTTTCAAATCACATTTAATTACACTAAGAGGCGAAGGGATGATTATTCACTTCTCTAATCCCAGCTCAATGACCTTGTGGTATAAAGGTCTCATCTACTGCAATCTTCATTGCTAATTGTGCGTCATTATCGAATGTTTGACTGGAGCCTTTGTAGTTTTAGGAACTCTGCTGCAGAAATGCCAGCTAATACGTTACTAAGGGCGTATCTTTACCATCGCCTATTCTATACTAGTGCAGTGGTTAATTTTCTAGCTGTTAAGCGGGTTGGTTGGTTTCCCTAGGGGCTGCGACAACGCGGTCATGTAGCCCCGTGTACTTTGGGTGTGTGTAAAATCTGTCCGATAACCGGTGTTAATTGTGATGACTGTATTAGTGTGTGTTGTCTGTTTTAATTCAAGTAAGAACTGCAGACATATAATTTTTTCAAGTGGTTCCTATTTTTGCCGCCAAACCCCACAGTCAACGACAACTAGTTCAGAACTTGGCTACTAGACGCTACCCCAGTCGGCTCCTGGCGACGATCGTAGTAACCTAAGAGCGTTGTTTAAACTTAATCTAAAATTTAGCTTCACACAGATGTAATTAGTGGAAGGTTCTTTAACCTATTCCCATATCAGCCATCTTGGAAGTTGTTTTCCGTGGTTTCCCACTTCAAATCCAGAAAATACAGGGATGAATCCTAATTTAAGGTCACGGCCGCCTCCTTCCCAATCCTCATATGAATTACAAATACACACACTAATACAGCCATCAGGGTAACACAGGTTATCAGAAAAATTACACACACACCCAAGTACACTGGGATACATTGGATTTGAACCCACGCTCTCCCGATGCGGGGCATGAACTAGCGCGCTGGCGCTCTCGGCTACCGTGGCCAGTGGAATGAACCTATATAAATCAAATAAATCATCTCCTCTGGGCCCTTCAACTATCCCGGGAGCCTTTTGCCCCTCCCACCTTCCCTTTATCTTCAGGTCAGCATGTAATCTACTTTTTGTGAAGCTGTCCGTTTGGAAAAGTTCCAGCCGAAAAACTTGGTAATTAATTCAAAGAGAACATGAAGGGACCATCCGCTCTTTAGTCACCATGAAGAGCAGCTGTTCAGCTATGTGTAAAAAGTTTAGTCCAGCCGAACTTTCTCCGCCATCGCATGACAAACGGACGTGCTTGCACATCATTGACCAAATTTAAATATAATTTATACCAACATACTCTCAAGGCATAGTCGTCCTTCTGAATCCATGGCTTATACCCAGGACAGTGTTCCAGCTGCTTCTCTCATTCTTGATTGTCAAAGTGGAGTCCCGGGTTTGATTCCCGGCTCTGCCAAGATATTCAATTCTAGTCTGAGGGGGGTACAATCAGTCTCGTGAGACAAAACTGAGAAGAGGTGGGTTCGATTCCTACCTCAGTCATCCTGGAAGTGGTTTTCTGTAGAATCCCACTTCTACTCCAGGCAAATGGCGGGATGATTCAAACGTAAGGAGACGGCCACTTCCAACCAAATCCTACTTCGATTACATATAAACACGCACTGTCGCACTCGTACAGACATCACAGTGACAGAGGTTATCAGACAAATTCTACACACACCCAAGTAAATGGGTGTCACCAAATCATTTGATATATTGTACTAATTATCGTCCATAATAAGAAAATGTTGCATTACGGTCAAAAATGCTTTGGACGTTTTAAGTTAAATGGTCCAAATTACATGGACTATACGGTGTGTTTCTTTCACAAGTACTGCTAAAATGTTGTTGTTTGAGTCATTAGTCTTATGACTGGTTGATGCAGAGCTCCAAGGCTCCCTGTACTGAGCTAATCGTTTCATCTCTACATAGCTACTACACCCTACCACCAAGGTAATCTGTTAAACAAATTCTAACCTTGGTCTACCCCTACAGTTATTATCCTCAATCCTTCCTTCCATAACTAAGTTTGTTATTCCTGGGTGTCTTAGTACCGGTACGTGTCCTCCCAACCTACCTCTTCTCTTCATTAGCAGTCGCCAAGAACATCTCCTCTCCCACTCTCGTCTTCATTTGTTACTCTATCTACCCGTCCGATCTTCATAATTCTCCTGTAACACCACATTTTAAACGCATCCTTTATCCTTTTTTTTTTGCTGCACCAACAGTCCAAGAGTGCCACGCTCCAGAAAGAGCTTTCAAAACGGCTTCCTAATATCTAAATCTGTATCCGATGTCAACTAATTCCTTTTCTCTAGAAATGCTTTCCTTGCCTGATCAACCTACTTTTATGTCCTCTTTGCTTCATCCATCAATCGCTTCGTAAATAGCAAAAGTCCCCTACTTCCTTTAACTTTTAACCTGCTAATTCGACGTCAATAAGGGTTTGTGATATCCTTCGGCTGAATTCCATTATTTTTGTTACACATTTATTGATTTTCATCATGAAATCTTTGCGTTAAAATTCCTCCGTATGTATTCTTCGGAGGGTAAGTAAAGACGGTGGGTCCATGTCATAGATTTATGGCATGTAAAAGAACCTACCACAGCAAATGGTAGTGTGTAGCAAAATGTGTAGGTTATATTTGGCTGGTTAGAAACGCTCTATCAAGTTCCAACGATCACCGCTAGGTGTTAGTAATAACAGTACCATCTGGTAGCCAAAGTTGGAAGTACTTGAAATTGAAAATGTTGGGAGCACACGAGCGTTCAATTAAAAAATCCCGCTATGGCCATTCCGCTGCATTTCATACATAATACTGTATAATCATGAATATTATTTCCATACCATTTAAAATCTCATTCAAATTCTCAGATGAATCAACTAAGATGACAATGTCATCAGCAAATCTCAGAGTTGAAATTATTTCTCCCTGAAACTTGACTCCCAAAATATCGTGGTACAAGTGTATGCCTACGACTTATTATTCCCGTTTTCCAACGGGGTCGGGGATGAGATGCGATGGAATTCTTTGTGGCGGATGTTTTACGGCCGGATGCCCTTCCTGACACCAACCTCATGAGAGAAGTTAATGAGAGATGAAATGAATAATGGCGAATTAAACTGGGCAAGCATGTGGAAAAAAGCGGCCGTGGCCTGTCAGAATGTACCGTCCCTTCATTTGCCTAGAGTTGAAAAAGGGAAAACCGTGGTACAAGTACACGGGGTTAAATAATCACAATATCACAAAGCCCTTAATCAATTAACAACAACTACCTATAGACGTCACAGACACTGGATGGTCTTCGCTGAATTTCACTTCATGATCTAAATAGTGTATTTCGTTTGGTGACGCGGCGGTAATGTTCTCCTCTGCTGTACTCGAGGTTGCGGGATCAAGCCTGCAATGAAATGTGTACAGTTGGAGGGCAGACGTTGTGTTTGAATGTTTCCTTAGTAGAGAATGTTGCTAAAACCATAGAAATTTGGAGCAGAGATGTACGCCGCTGTAATGTAATCTGTGTTGTCTATCCATGTCATTTTGTACATTCTGGTAATGAACTTGTTATTTTCAGAGTAGAGCAATTTATTCGCAAGCGGTCTTTCTGTAATAACGATGGAATTTTGTTTACAATAAGAGCTAAAAGGAACGGCTCACAAAACCAAATATGGAAGAGATACACAACGAGGAATACCAATTACAGGAGCCCCTTAATTAATTAAAACTATGATGTATGTGAATCAAATACCTGAAAGATGCTTTGACATACAGTACCTAGAGCACAATATTGTTTCTATAAGAATACTGTATTGAGGAATAAGAAGTACAGTTCAAGGAAGAAGTGATGTTAAAATTGGAAGGAAGCTTGTAGTTTTACGTGACCGTTAATCATGCGATTATGAGCCACGGGACCTCTTTTTTACGTGGAATCCGAACCACAGGACATGGCATTTCACTTCGAAAATCTCACACGTATTGACCGAGAATCTAACCCGGCCCAGCTTGCCCACTGCAGCACCATGTCCCCGAAGTGATGTTGTTGCTGCTTCATTTGTGGGGCTTGGCCATTTAGCTCCGTGTAGTTGGGTGTGTAAGGAATTTGTTGTGATAACTTGTGCCATTGTGATAGCTGTATTAGTGTGTGTATATGTTTCAGGCGGTGGTTCGGTAAGAGGTGGCCGAGGCCTTGTGCCAGCGACTTGAAAAGGGTACCATCCCGAAAGTTTTCCTGAGGAAATATAAAAATAAACCATAGTCTGGATAGCCGTTGTCAGTGCCAGTTCTATACACACTGATTCCAGGAAAATGCTGAGATGGCACTTCTTTTTACAAGTTCTGAGGTGTCTACCCCAAACCCAGACAATAATAACCACAATTGCACCCACTTTTAGTCACCATAGTAACAGATTATGAGACAAATTCCAAACAAACCCAACCCAATAAATGCAACAACAGCAAAATATACTTACTGGCAATCGACTACTCATGGTCTGATCGGGGTTTCGTCAAGGTGCAAATCAAGTAAATTCCTCTATGGGTTTGTCGGCCATTCTCGAAATGGTCATCGGTGTATTTTTAAATTACTATTATTATTTTCAACTCCAGGTCAAAGTCGGAACAGTAGCTTTCAATAGGCCGCGGTTGCTTTCTTTACTCCCCTTGGCACGTTTCATTCAATTTATTTCATTACAACTACAGTATTATCTTTCATCTTTAGTACGGTATATAAAAAGTGCAAAGGTTTCACTAGAACTCTTAAAGCGGTAGTTTATTTGGAAATTTCACCGCGAAAGTGGATAATCACTACATTTTCGTGTATAACTTATTTTTAAGGTTCTGCTGGAGTGATTGGAATTTTTAATGTTGTTTCCTTAGCAAAAACGTAAAATTAAGCAATTTCCTCAATTGAGCCAAACATTCAAGGGCTAAAAGATCCAGAAAGGTTTCAAATTGTGAGTCTTGTAGAGCTCGATCAAACTAAGAAAACAAAATTCAAAAATCACTTCCGACCTAAATGCAGTCCCGGAAATCGCTTGTTTCTTTACAAGTTTTCTTTTTCATTCAAATCCTAGCCAAATTAACTTATTTACATCATTCTTTCTTTCATGTGTTCCTTGGTTCAATAGCATCAGGCGACCTTTAGCCTATTTTCATTTATGAAAGAATGGGATTATGAGATCACCTATTGTGGGTGTGTGTGTATGTATGTGTGTGTGCGTGCCTATGTGTGTGTGTCCCCCTAATAAAATTTTAACAGCTAGAGCGATTTAAATGAAACTCGGTAAGGTCTTAGTACTATTATGGCCGATCCGGAAGGTGCCCTTTAACTTTTATTACGTCAAACAATCCAACATGGCGGCTGTGCGAAATATTACAACGGCATTCTATATCTCCGAAGCTATTATTAATATCACCCTGAAATGTTGTACGGTACCAAACGGTACTACTAAATGTTCACCTATTTGATTTTGAGAAACATGTTAAGTACAAAATGAACATGGCGGCCAAGCGAAGTTGAAACATTTACCTGTAAATAGACTATACTCGCAATTTAACCATAAAAACGCAGTGAAACTTGGTACAGCAAATGTTTATCCACGTTGAAATACTTCGATATCTAATTTAGTTCAATTGTTTTCATTACCACAATATGGCGGCTGTGCGAAATTTTAAAATGTTGTTTTTATATCTTGTGTCTTAATCATGCGATTAAAATTTGAATAATATATACACAATAATCTTCATGTAATAGTACATAACTCTAAGGCCTACATATATAAAAATCTAACATGGCGACTATTCGAAATATTTAGACGGTTCTCAATATCTACGAATCTATTACAGCTATCAAACTGAAATTTTGTTTGTTGATAGAGGCAATTAATATAAGTAGGATATATGAAAATAGGCTATATAATTCTTCACGGAACTACTTGTTGATTTGTCGAAAAACCTTTACACCGAAGGGCTTAAGTGAACCATTTCATTGACTCACACTAGCAATCTAATTAGTTAGTTATTGTTGTTTGAGGGGCGGAACTTCGAGGTAATCTGCCCCTCTTAACACTAATTAAAGAATACAAATTGGAATTGAATTTAAAATTTGAAAAGACCACCTCAGCGCGAACCAACCCACCTTGGACTTTCTCAGCGCGGACCTCCACAGCGCGTAAGAATTATTCCCTCCCCATCCACAGGGGTCTTCCAAATCAAAGTCAGTCATGTCAGTAGGTCTTGTCGTCCCTATTAGACGCCTCCTACGAAGGGCAGAGCATACCGTGGGTGTATTCTAACCCGCAACCCACTCGGGGGCCCTTAAGGGTGTAGCACTATCCAGGTGCACCAGAAGTGGTGGGGCTACACACACTCTGCTTCCTTAAGGGCGTTGTGCAGAAGGCAGGAGATATCATGAAAAAACAAGATGTTCAGTAAAGAACATATAGCCTACTTTCTCCTAAATGCATGGGTATTGTTATAACTCTTTGTCCTTTTCAAGGAGTATGATTGAATGTTGGTTGTAGTAGCTTGTTGAAATACAACGTGCTATAGGGATATTAAACATGAATATGAGGTGCCCTTTGCTAGTGCTACCTCTGTACCAAATTTCGTTCAATTCGGTTTCACCGTGTTTGAATTTATACGGGGAATCGATTTGCACACATACTTGGCCACCATCTGCAAACTATTGGGCTGATGTTCTTGCAGTTTGGTCTGAATATGTTTCCCACATAAAGATATGGTGTTGCAAAATTTGGTAGAGACTAGATTATTAGGTTGGTCATAATTACATTTTAGCTTTTAACATTTGGGTGGCCGCGATTACGTTTCCGTCAAGATAGCGGTGATATAAAACATGACACTGAGGTGCCCTTTGCTAGTGCTACCTCTGTACCAAATTTCGTTCCATTCGGTTTCACCGTGTTCGAATTGATAAGGGGAATCGATTTTCACACAAGAATGGCCGCCATCCGCAAAATATTAGGCTGATGACCTATTACTTTGGTCAAAGGATGCTCCCTCCATAAAGGTATGTTGTTGCTAAATTTGCTAGAGATCGGATGATTAGGCTAATCGTAATTTGATTTAAGCTTTGAACATTTGTGTGGCCGCCATTACGTTTCCGTCAAGATGGCGGCGATATAAAACATGGTACTGAGGTGCCCTTTGCTAGTGCTACCACTGTACCAAATTTCGTTCATTCGGTTCCACCGTGTTCGAATTAAGAGGGGGAATCAATTTTGACATAAAGATGGCCGCCATCCGCAAATTATTAGGCTAATGGCCTATTAGATTGGTCAAAGGATGCTCCCTCCATAAAGGTATGTTGTTGCAAAGTTTGGTAGAGATCGGATGGTTATGTTAGTCGTAATTTGATTTAAGCTTTAAACATTTGTGTGGCCGCCATTACGTTTCAGTCAATATAGCGGCGATATAAATCATGACACTGAGATGCCCTTCGCTAGTGCTATCTCTGTACCAAATTTCGTTCCATTCGGTTTCACCGTGTTTGAATTAATAGGGGGAATCGATTTTGACATAAAGATGGCCGCCATCCGCAAACTATTAGGCTAATAACCTATTAGATTAGTCAAAGGATGCTCCCTCCATAAAGGAATGTTGTTGCAAAGTTTGGTAGAGATCGGATGGTTATGTTAGTCGTAATTTAACTTAAGCTTTGAAGATTTGTGTGGCCGCCATTACGTTTCTGTCAAGATGGCGGTTATATAAAACATGTCACTGAGGTGCCCTTTGCTAGTGCTACCTCTGTACCAAATTTCGTTCATTCGGTTCCACCGTGTTTGAATTAATAGGGAGAATCAATTTTGACATAAAGATGGCCGCCATCCGCAAACTATTAGGCAAATACCTATTAGATTGGTCAAAGGATGCTCCCTTTATAAAGGAATGTTGTTGCAAAGTTTGGTAGAGATCGGATGGTTATGTTAGTCGTAATTTAACTTAAGCTTTGAACATTTGTGTGGCTGCCATTACGTTTCTGTCAATATGGCGGCGATATAAAACATGATACTGAGATTCCCTTTGCTAGTGCTACCTATGTACCAAATTTCGTTCCATTCGGTTTCGCCGTGTTTGAATTAATAGGGGGAATTGATTTTCACACAAAGATGGCCGCCATCCGCAAACTATTAGGCTAATGACCTAGTCCTTTGGTCAAAGGATGCTTCCTCTATAAAGGTATGTTGTTGCAAAATTTGGTAGAGATCGGATGATTAGGTTAGTCGTAATTTGATTTAAGCTTTGAACATTTGTGTGGCCGCCATTACGTTTCCGTCAAGATGGCGGCGATATGAAACATGACACTGAGGTGCCTTTTGTTAGTACTACCTCTGTACCAAAGTTCGTTCTATTCGGTTGCACCGTGTTCGAATTAATAGGGGGAATCGATTTTCACACAAAGATGGCCGCAATCTGCAAACTATTACGCTTATGGCCTATTGGTTTGGTCAAAGGATGCTCCCCCCATAAAGATATGTTGTTGTAAAATTTGGTAGAGATCGGATGATTAGGTTAGTCGTAATTTGATTTAAGCTTTGAACATTTGTGTGGCCGCCATTACGTTTCCGTCAAGATGGCGGCGATATAAAACATGACACTGAGGTGTCCTTTGCTAGTGCTACCTTTGTACCAAATTTCGTTTATTTCGCATTCACCGTGTTCGAATTGATAGGGGGGACAGACATTCAGAGTACACACACTCACACACACACAGACACGCACACACACACACACAGACTCACACACACACATACACACACACACACACAGACAGACTCACACACACACATACACACACACAGACAGACACCTTTTTTCGCCCTGTGTTGATCTCATAAGTCTACTTTCATTTTTTGCAAAAATCGAAAGTAGGCTAAAAAGAAGGCTGACCCCTCGAAAAATGAGGGCATCAGGAAAGATGAGACGAGGGTCAATTAAGGCGGGAAAGTCGAAGACTCCCTAGGCCTCGGATACCCTACTACCGTCGGGGTCAGAAGAGAACAAGTGTTGACTAAGAGAGGTCGATAGGAAAGAAGACAGAGAGGAGCCCGGCATAAGTAAGAGGAAGCAATGCCGGACTCAGTAGGGGTCCCGTGGTCACTAAACCACGTCCCACCAGATGTGAGCCCCTGGGGGAGACTAGCACTCTTAGTGGTAGAGAAGGCAAACTACTTATCTAATCGACCGGATATGGTTGAGTTCCCGTCTACCGCGTGTCAACAGGCCGGCACCTTGTAAGAAGCATTTAGATTGTCCTTTACGTATGGAAAAGTGTAGAAAACAATGAAAATTAATTACAAGTGCACAAACAACAAGATTCAGCGATGAACCGGGTTTTATTAATGCAGCCAATGGCCATTTATTTTATTTTCAGCGCGGGTCTCGCAATGTAATTTGGAAGTAAATCGGTAGGCATTTGCCTGGTGGTGAAAATAGGAAACCACGAAAACCATTTTCAGGATGGCCGATGTAGGACTCGAACCCAATGAGGTACCGGTATTAAAGGATTAAAGCAATCTGTTCATCATAATCTAACCTTGGATGTAGGATGTGGTATCTATGTAGAGATGAAACGATTAGCTCAGGTCAGGGAGGTATGGAGTGCTGCATCAAACCAGTCAAATGACTGAAGACTCAAACAATAAAAACAACAACAACATCGTCCAGTGTCTGCAAACTGTGTGTGAAACATGCGAGGTGACAATAAATACAACCCTGATTCAATCAAATATAACGTGACGTGCACGCGTGCCCTCTAGCGACGGGCTGTGACCTTCCACGCTCTGGTCGGAACCACACCTCGTTACACACGCCACGATTAGCCCATGTCTTCACCGGTTTGCGCATTACAGCCTCCGGCTCGTTACTTTTTGAACGCACCTTATAGTAAGACATTACACTATAAATCCCTGTGTTTGTAATGATGGGGGACAAATTATGTTACACTGTTAGTAACTTATTTACGGTGACGCGTACTAAAGCGTACGTAAAGAGCCGTGGTATGCAAAGGTGTTTTTGTGATCGAAAACAGGTTGTGCTCGTGTAGTAAGCTCCTTAACTCGGCTATAATAGTGTGGTTCTCGTCAGTGAAGTGAAGCGAGAGATGTTCTCAACCCACCCATTAGCTGCTGTGTTGTGTGTTAGAGCTAAGAGAGGCGTACAGAATGGCGGGCTCATTTTAGAAATCGTTAGGCCCAGCGAACCGAACACTCTTACAGCCTATTAACGGTTCAGATGATGGAAGTATTAGACTTGTTGACGAGTTGGATAATGGCAAGCTCATTTATGACCTACTCCGTATTATTCCCGTTGTTACTGAGACGGGGGTGAGGTGAGATAATTTTCTAAGTGGCAGATGCTTTTATGGCTGGATGCCCTTCATGACATTAACTTCAACAGAAGAGTGCTTGCCGTGGTGGGTGAGTGGTCAACGTGCCGGGCTACCAACCCCAAGCTTGCAGGTTCGCTCCTGGCAACGGTAAGTGATTTTTTTTGAAAGGCGGCAAAAATGACGACACCATGTCATACGATGTTGGCATGTCAAAGAACCCATTTGAATTCAGTAGGCCGTGTTCATAATGGCAAAATTAATCTCGGGAGTTTCCGCCAACACAAAGTTCCTCATTTCTCAACTAGAAAGCGCTATAGTGTTCATGGAGCTTAGATACCTAACCTCCTTTACTTTCATAGTGCTTCAAGGAACAACGAAATTCGACATGCGAGCTACCCTTTGGGTGTCAAATAACAAAGCTTGCACCCAGCACCCGAGGCCATACGATATTATTATTAGTCTATTATCAGAAGAGTTATTGAGAGATAAGCAATAAACCTCGTTGAAGGGACTCTAGGAACAGGTTGTGTTTTTCAGGTTTTCCTGTAAGTTTTCCGAGTAAAATACCACTTCAAAACTATATTTATGAAGTAAACTCTCTAACTGCAGTATATAAGAATCACGGTTCTTGCCCTACACCATTCATGGGCAAAATGCGGCTCGCAGGCCAAGTGCGGCCCTTGAGCTAGTCTAATCCGGCCCGCGACATGGTTTCGAACAATACTACCTACAATTACACATAGGTCATTTATATTCTCCTCTGTGTACTGTACCCGATACCTAGTTGAGGCTATCGGCTACGCCAGCAGACATTAAGCTGTAGTTGAGATTATGGGAATAGTTATGAAATGATAGCGCTCAAATCGAGTCAAGAGGAA
The DNA here is from genome assembly GCA_946902985.2 of Meconema thalassinum. Classification (NCBI taxonomy): domain Eukaryota; kingdom Metazoa; phylum Arthropoda; class Insecta; order Orthoptera; family Tettigoniidae; genus Meconema; species Meconema thalassinum. The sequence continues at coordinate 589,848,317 of OX336388.2, forward strand.
TGTCAAGATGACGTAGAACGTCTAGGATTAAGAAGGCACTGCCAGCAGTCAAGCAGATGGAATTATGGATGGAAATATGAAGCTTTATTAAGATCTATATGGAACATGGTATTTAAACATCTCAGAAGAGAAGATATAACAAGCATTATATATGGTAATAATTTGAAGGAAGCCAGATAACCCTTAAGTTATTGTATAACTTAATAGCCGAGACGATCGGGGTTCGAGATTATATTTGTGACGCAAGACCACAGAGGTGGGGAGAACGTCACGTGACTGCGCCAGGGAGGTGCAGGTCAATGCAGTCTAGAGACAGTCAGTCGAGCTCGGTGAGCAAGAGAGTCAAGTACAGTTAGCACGGCAGTCGAATTCAGACAGCGAGCTGAGTGGGACATGCGCCGAGCGTATGGTAAAAGTCGTGCAGCGAGCAGCATTTGTCACGGAAAGTGAAAGCGACAGGTTTACTTCACCAAGCAGAGAACGGAAAGTAGGTCAGTGAGCCAGGCAGACACCCGCAGTAGGCAGCGTGAAGACCGGTTACGGAACCAGCTGTACGGGCCAAGCAAGCATAGAAGGCCGGGGTTTAGAACAGAACTGTAATAGTAGTTGGAGAACTTTATTTCGAGCTGCATTTTGGTAACGCAGAACAGCATAGCAGAGCGGCATGGCGAGGCCAGCTTTAGGCGGAGATTATTCTAGAACATTGCAGTAGAGATGAGCGGGTTATTTCCAATTTTATACGCAAGTAATATGATAGAAGCTGAACTCCATTACAACATTGAGTTGGGACTTGTTTTCAGTAATTGAATTGTACAGGCAGATAGTTACGAGATACTGCAACTGTGAACTTTAAATGAACATAGTTTTTTCAATGACATTACGACTATGCATTCCATAACGGAACATGCAGAGCGACCATGGGGTCCGAATAACATTAACGATTTTAGGCAAACGGAATGTTAGAAGCATATGCACTTATGAACATTGGCACGTGCATTAACGCAATTCTTTCTTATGAAGTGTTATAAATTACCGAGTACGAACACAGATACAGGATGTTTCATAAACTTAGACACTCTCATAAATACAATTTATTTTCTGCAAGTGAGACTTAACCGCTGTGGAGATTGAACTTTCAACACTCAAACCGAACATTGTATGAGACAGTGGCGTAACGTAGAAGAGGAATATGGGGTCCGCTGTTTCTATGAACTTTTTCGTGAGGATTTGGACAGTATCCGCTATGGATAACCAGCAGTTCATCATGTCGGAGTAAACGAAGACAGAGACGCGATGGCACCACAGAGCGATGGATTCGATTCCTGAAGAGGAGGAGGTCCACCAGCTGATTAACTTGGGATTTGAAGGCAATCGTCATTGCGTGGGTGGAATGATATTCACGCCGATCTTTCGAGAAATTCATTACATAAGGATAATCGACGATCTTTGAAATTTAATAACAGCTGATTATGAGAAGGTACTGTAAGAGTTATAACTTTCTGATACGATTATTTTCATGAATACTGGGCACACATGTATATCTTTCTAATAGGAGTGATACGATTATTTAGACATGGCTTTGACTTTATTATGCTTCGAATTTTGCTAGAATATGGCATGACCATATGATATGGCAGGCATCATTATACGAAATTCTCACCATTGGTTGGCTTTATTAAGCAGATGTTTGGTCTTTTAGACAATTTTTCCAGCAAGGATAGTTTTCATGAATAGTTTTTTGTGTGACGAGTATTTCGAACTCGTGATCTGCACTTGATTATCTAAAATTACTTCGTCAGTTCATTGCATACTAGCGAGTGTGTATTATTCATCAGTAGGGATTTTTTCCATTGGATTGTTTGGAGATATTAAGATGTTATTCACTTTAGTGAATGAATATCGCTTTTATATGACAACTAGAGACTTGTTGATTCCGATCTGGTACATTCACTCATTTAGTCTTCGAGATGGGGTCTTTCGTATTTATACGATTGTATGGTGGTTACTCATCTTACCCATCGTTCAGGGCACTATCATGTTAGACGACGGGGCGAGGTCTTTCGTATTTATACGATTGTACGGTGGTTACTCATCTTACTTGCCATTGAGGGACTCATTTTTATCATCCGAGTGTACTTGAGATTGTAAGAGAATCAAACAAGGAACTACTAATCGTATATCAGTCGAATTTTTGTTAAATAAATTAAAGATAAATGTCAGCAGGGTTACATTAGTAATTCTTGTTTGCCAATCCAATATTTTGTTGCTATACTCTTTTGAGAGTACTTTCAGTTTAACAGCTGGCACAGCTGATGCTTTTGATGATTTTTATAATTGTGTTTGATACCTTTGAGAAGGATTTAAAGTAATTGAATCTTATAAGATGAATCATTAATGGTCAGATTTATTTTAAGGCAGATCAGTATTGCATATTATGATATGAGAGATTACAGCACATTGGTGTTTTTCTGTGATGTGAATTATGAGAATTGTAAGAGAATTTATGCTATTTGAAAGCAGATCTTAAATTACTAAGGTAATATATTTTTTCTAATTGTTTAAGAAGTTGTCTAGATGTGATCAGAGTAATTACAGTTATTGGAGATTGTGTGCGTTGATAATTTGAAGCCAGTTATATATTTTTTTGTAGATCATGCAACATGGTTAAGTGAAGTTTGTGATAGGCATTTTGTGGAAGTTGCCAAGTGATAGTTGCAATGTTGCTAATGTATTTCGAGGCAGACATGAGGTTGTCGAACCCAGTCTAGCGTAATTGTTGAGATTCAGGCTGTATATGCTGAATATTTATGGAGTTTTGTGGAATAATTGTGGTATTCAAATGTGATATTTGAAGAAGTGAGAATATATAATGTAGTTGTGGATAGTCAGATCCAATGTGATGTCGTGAAGGCAATAATATTTTTTGGCATGATAATTAAATACGAGATATAACTTGGAAGTGATAAAACTGTAAGACAACGTTCTATAACCCATATTAAACAATTTGTTAGGAAATTAAACAAATAAATAAAGTTGATAATACAAGATTTTCTGATAATAATAATTAATGAAATAATAATCTGAAATTTAAGCATATTAATGATCTGACCTAATGAAATAAAAATCGGAATGACTAGATGAAATAATAAAAATCTAAATAACCAGAAGAATAAAATTTAAATAAATTAATAAATTAAATTTTGGAATAAATCAATGAATTAAATAAATGGATGAATTAAAGATTGTATAAATAAACTGACTTAAATAAATTAATAGATGATTGGATAGATGATGAATAACTGAATTAGAAGGTGATAATTAATTAAAGAAGCTGATGATTAATGAATTAATATGGATTAAATAAATTTAATTAAGATGATTTAAAGAAATTGCAACTTGAGTTGAGGAATTAAACAATTTATATTGATGATTTAAGAAGATTTAATCTGAAGGAGATGATAAAATAAGAGTGTGTGAATAATTAGAAAGTATAATGAAGTGATGATGATAATTTTCATTTAAATGATTTAATGGTGATGAGTTAATGATTCTGACAGGAATATATTGAATTTTGAGATGAGAATTAATGTGAGAAATATTTAACTTCGATGATGATGATGATGATTGTGACCAATGAGCAGTGGATTTTCTGTAATTCACGAACAAGCAATTATTAATGACAATGTAAATAGTGTAAATTAATTATTCGATGTTTAGGAGCATTTTACTAACGTATTCAACATTTGAATTATGCCATGCAAGCCATAAATTACGTGATATTGAAAATATGTGATTATAATATGTGTGTTTAGACAGATTAATAATTTTTTTCTAATCCACATTCATGATGTTAATTTAAAGAGAAATTAGGTCTCAGGTATCACGAATGTCAGTGACGAAAGACATACTGCTACGGTGATCCTGAGAACCCAAGAGAACTTTAGAGATTTTTCCTGTTTTATGTGGATTAAATACTTTTGATTAGAAAAGAGATGGTTCGATTTTTGGACAATGACAATTTAACGTTGGCATTCGACCATGCTCTCAGGTAGGATGAATATTTAAAATGTCTGTCTGACTATCAAAGTGAAATAAATTTGTTTTTATCTTAGTTGTGATCTGATGATGGTGTGATTTTCCTTTTTCTTTCCTTGTCTTGATTAAGGCTTAAACCGGAAAGGATGCGGTTTGCTAGGAGTTCAGTTGATGGCGCCCATTTATATTTGCATTTTTTAAATTAAATTTAAGCCCGTAACGACCCTAGAGATACTTTGTCTCGTGTTACCCTCTGCTTTTTCGATATCTCAGCTGAATTTCCGACACATTCCTTATTTGACTAGAGGTTCATTTAACTCCGCTCTGTCCTGGAAATCCAGGAATGCGATGTAATAGCAGATGGGTCATCGCATCCCCAGGACGAACGGGTACAGTACCTAGAACTGTAAAACTGTTTCAATTTCATTGGGTTTATGCGTTTTGTGTTATAGAGTTGCAGCTAGAACTGATTGAGTAACAATGAAACAATGAATTGAAGTAACTATTCCTCAACGTTTCGAAACTTGAGTTCTACAAGTACCTACCAAAATCAAGCTTCCTAAACTTGAAATCTCATGCACAGGAGATAACTGCCATGTTCGCATCTTTCTATATCTGGGAACAGATCTTTTCTACAATGAAGCTTCACAAACATAGCGTCAGAAATAAATTGACAGACCACCATTTAGCTGCGCTACTAGGAGTCAGCTCATCCCAGACTATGAAAAACTTTTAGAACACAGTCACAATTTCACTTGGTCACTTACTCCTTCCTCTTCTAACAAATAATGAAGGTGTGTTCTTTTTTGCTAAGTTTTCTACCTTTGTAGCCTATACGTTTTGTTTGATTTAAAATGCAGAATTAAAAAGGTTCTAATCTATCTATAAGCATGTGTTGTTCTTTTTTTCGGCACGCCTAGATTACTTTGTATTGTATCTGGCTCTGCCCCTAAAGGGTTTGCCCATGTCTGCCCTACAAGCAACAGCGAAGCCCTCCCTCCATTGCGTTAGCATTATTTTCCCACGTGCAAGTCCAAGCAGGGAATGAACAATGTTAGAGGAGACGTAAGAAAAGCTTGCCGAAGAATACAGAGCAGATCTTCGGCCATGTTTGGGTGGTCGGGTACGCTTGGTAGTGTCATACAACGCCCCTCCCACTTCGCGGCACTAGCTCGCTAGCAGCAGTTCTAAACGGATCGTCTGCCCAGGCTTGGTTTAGAGCAGTCGACCGCGTCCGAAGAATGCTGCGCAGATATTCGGTCGGCCATGTTCGGGTTGAAACGGTTTCGCTTTGCTCCACGTTGAGCGTACAAATGAAACGGGTTTGTTGATTCTTACTGTTTGGTGATAAATGTAACTGTATACCTTTGCCTAAGCTATGTTGTTTTAATGGGCGCCAAGACCTCAACGCAATGTTGAAATCTAAATTTGTATTTAACAACGTCTAGCTCTGGCAGAACACCTTCAAGACTCTATTCACTCAGATCGTGGTGTGATTTGATCATTAACCCAACAACAATTGTATCAGGAGAAGGAATTGGTCTATATCTAATGCTACCTACTGAAAGCAAAGATTGCATGGTTAAAAGAAATGAATTTATTATATATAACAAGTATTGCAAAATTAAAAATAATAATAAGTTTAATATATATATATATATATATATATATTGGAGCGTTGCGATTTTAATATTACCGATAGAGAATTACGTGAGAACGGAGCTATGAAGTTACTGAAATACACAATTTAAAACAAAGAGAAACGAGAGATTGCGTACGTCTGTGTCATTCGCGCTTACCACTGGTAATCGCCGAAGCATTTCCCTCGTACTGGATGATGAAGAGAGCTTCCCACTGTTTCCTGGACGCCGTCATCTTCTTCGTTAGTAGATGATATACTTGTAGATTTGGTGACTTTATGGTCCGAACATCGGAGCCATACACTCGTACAACCACACTGGTTAAGTTTTACAAAGATAGTCCTCCACTCCACGGAACATCGGAGCGACTCACACGTGCAACCGTACTGGTCAAGTCTTACACCTATTGTCCTCTATTCCACGGCGCGCCAAACGATATATGCACTCGTCGGCTTCCCACTCCAGTACCGACTTCCAGCTTACGTGGCCTCCACTGATTGGCTGCTCCCCACGCGCTACTTTCCCACCTCTGGCTCATTACACTCGGCGGGAGGGTGAAGTCGATTGCCGTTCCATACTATCCGCCTTTTCTTGACGCTGCGACCCAGGCTTGAGTAATGCTACTTGACAAGAATCAGCCTGTATCTGAATTCCCAGTGAGTCTCTCATAATACCCTAACAGACGAAACTCCGTAAAATTCCGTAATCACATAATTTTCTATGATAATGTCGTTCGTAATAATTTGCTTGATAGTGTTTTCTAAGACATAGAAACCCTATCTGTATGCTTATAATTTTATAAAAATGCTCCAAAAATACCATAATAATAATAATAAGTTAATAATAATAATAAATTAACATGAAAAATTCTCTTGGCTTAACAATTTGCCGCGTAAATAAATATAGAATGGCTTCCTACTGACTTATGCCAGTGGCATAAAAACCCCTCGAAAAACACGTTACATATTCGTCTCGGATCATCGGATGATTTACCGTGACGACGGTCCATTATCCGATTATCCCAGACACGTTAATAAACCCCATCCAAAATACATATTACATAAATGAAATAACCCTAAATTACATATATACACTCATAATTTTTCTTTACGCACTTTGCGTCAAAGTTTGTTGTCAGTATAGATTGCACTTTGCAACCAGTCCAATGTTTTTCATATCAAACAATGTTCCACGGATATTTCCGCCTCTCAAATTTCTCTATGTTGGAAAAATTGACATAAATAATGTGTGGGCACTATGTATATAAGATGTCACATCACACGCATCAAGGTTGTTCTGATATATGTATATCACCAAAGAACTTCCTAATTTCACTGGAGGTTCCTTCCTTATGGGGAAATTTAATCTCTCTTATCACTGAGCACACGATCACACTATTGTGGCAGCGCATCGCGACCATAATACTTAATCTCTCTTTATAACAGACGAAATTAATATTGATTTCTGAAAAAAAAAACAGTAAATGCGCATTACATATAACACCAAATATTTCTGTGCCGTAATCGCCCTGTCTTGTTAAGTTCCCGTAGACCATATTCTACTTAATACTAGTTCTCAACTCAGACCAGTTCTCCTCACACAAATAATACCATTGTACAAATTACCTAAATTACACACTTACAAATCTTACATGGCGAGGCCGTAAACAGAAATCACGTGTGCTGTTATGTATGAGTTTCATGAAGGACTGTCTCGCCTTCTGATGGCCCATCTTTTGCCTCGTGGACGCCTTAAGCAAAAATACCCTGTCCAAGCGCTCACCCATCTCTTGGAGGCAAATGGGAATTCACCAGCGCTACCAAATTCTGGCCTTGGTGTATCGAGACATTTTAGTGCTCAAGAGCATCCGACAATCCCGTCATATTCCCCTGTACCTTAAAAACTCTCATTTACTTACATACTACCCCCCTGTGTGACTTCTGATACGCCTGCCTGGAAGACCACATCTTCCACGCACGAAATACCACACTTACTCATTTGATAGGCTGGCTCGCCAGCTAAACACCCTCACTTTATGACACATACTTTCGGAGACTATGTATATTATACGTCCCGGATAATCTGCTTCCCTCACTATTCTCCAGCACATATGCTGTTTTGCCGATACGTTTGGAAACTATAAATGGGCCCTTGTAGAGATAAAAGAACTTGGACATGACTTTCTCTAGCTTATTTGACTGTTTCGGCACTCTAATTAAGACTCTGTCTCCCGGCTCGAATAGGTCAAATTTAGTTTCTTTTTGTTGGCGAATTCTCTTTTGTGCTGACTCAGATAAATTCTGTTTCGCCAACTGGACAATGTAATCCATCCCCGGTTGCTTACCCTCATTTAATCCCAACACCCTCGCTAGTTCATTTTGTGGTCTTTTTCCGAAGTGAACTTCGTATGGCGTCAATTTCGTGCTCTCATGCTGGACAGAATTCAGCCAAGTCTCGACCTTGGGAAGATGTCCAACCCAGGCCGTATGCTTGTCATGCACTAGAGTCCGAAAAAGACGAGCCACTTCCCTTAATGGACGCTCTGCAGAATTACCCTGAGGGTACCTTACAGAGGAATGAACGTGTGTTATACCAGCTTCCTGCATACTGGTTCTCCATTTCTTTGCAGTAAACTGTGGTCCACTGTCAGATAGTATCCTGAGAGGAAGGCCAAACTCAGGTACATACTTATTAATGATCAAACGGCTACACGCTAGTCCCGTGGCTTTCCTTAGCGGATATAGCTTGACATACTTACTAAAAGCGTCAATAGCTATAAAAATGTACTCGTAACCGTACTGTCCTTTAACGATCGGGCTAAATAAATCCACACACAGTAGTTCGCCGGGACTACTGGTGAGAACTGCAGATCTCTCCCCCACTAAATATTTAACTGGATATTTACTCCTTTGACAGGTGTCACACTTGGCTAAAATCCTCCTAACATCCCTTCCCATTTTACTCCATATGAAGTCACGACCCATTTCATAGAAGACCTTGGAAGCACCAAAGTGTCCTAATTCCCTATGAATGAACCAAATTAGCTCCTCCCGCAAAGTGGCAGGAACACATATTGCCCACCGATTATTCCTACATTTCCTTGCAAGAAGCCCATCCTGCATCTTGTACGTGAACCGTCCTACTTTCACATACTCTTCTTCACCTATTTCCAACCTAGCCAGTGGCTCCCTTAACTTAACGTCCTCACGTTGCTCAACTAGCATATTTCTCAGTATCTGTAACGATGCCCTGTTGCCTAACTGTCCACACATGCTAACCCTACTTTCCTATGGTGTCACACCTCTACTTGACACTCTATGACCTACAAATTTCACTTCTGACTGACAGAATGACGACTTAGACAGCTTCAAAGTGAACCCTGCCTGATCTAACTTCTGAAAAACTATATCTAAATGACGTAGATGCTCCTAAAAACTGCGTGCACTAATTACCATATCATCTATTTAAATGGTTACAAACTCTCCTGTGTCATCCCCTAATGCGATGTTTAAAGCCCTAATTAAAGCTGCTGAACTACTCTTTAACCCATAAGGTACCCTGAAAAACTGATAAAGGTTATATTTATGACTAAAAGCTGTAAATGGTCTATCTTCGTACATAAGTGGCACTTGCCAAAAACTGGAACTCAAATCTACACAAGTGAAATACTTCTTCCCCTCTAATGTTTGCATTAATTCCTCTATTGACATAGATTTCAGCTGATCTGAAGTCATTCTACTGTTAACCAAACGAGCGTCTAAACAAATACGAACTGTGCCGTCAGCCTTGGGTACCGTGATCAAAGAATTAACATACGGACTGTTAGAGTGCTCAATAATCCCATCTTCAAGCATCTGGTTAATTTGTGCCTCAACTGCACTCTGATAAGCGAAAGGTACAGGATATCTATGTCCTGTGAATACTGACCTATCAATAACGTTCAATGAATATGTATAGCAATTGGCCATACCAATGCGATCCTCAAAAACTCTCCTATTACACAATAACACATCATAGAGCCGAACACACTGTTCATCCTCTATATTTCCCTGAAATGCAGCATCACGTAACGAGTCCTCTAGACTACCGTTCGTAATCACACCGCCCACAAAACATGGAGAACCCCGCTCTACGGCTGGCGATATCTCATTTAAAGTACAAATTACACCTACAGTACTACTTCTCTGAATATGGTCATTGAACGCTACTTCTACTTCAGAATCACCCCATTTAAATTTCAAACTCCCTACATCATAACATAAGTTACCAGACACTCTACTTAGCCACTCTGAATCCAAGATAACACTGAATACTAAATTTGGAATTACAAGGCAAATCTGCTTCTCTACATGATTATTAATTTTAATGTCTACTAAAACTTGCTTAGAAATTACTTTAGACCTCTTCCCAACAGCTGTGATAACAAAAGTACTTTTAATTGGCATCTCCTCAAAATTTACTCCAGTTCCTTTCATTTTATCATAAAATGCACTACTTATGCAACTCTTCATACAACCACTATCAATTAAAACCTCTGTGTACGCCTCGGACACGTTAATTTTAACTATGGGGCTCTTACTAACCACTTCCTGAATAATACCTTCATCATTTAGTTCATGTAATAATTCATTTCTTACATTCAGGTCATAGGGTTCCTGTATAATTGTATGGACAGGGCATGCTACAGACTGAGATTCTGACCTTACTTCGCAGCCTGGTTCGCGTTTAAAGAACCGCTACAGCTGGCTGTAGTACTACTAACTACTGCACTGGTCTGGTTGTTCTGGGCTGTGTTGCCATTGTGTGGCTGTATATTACTACCACTAGGCTGTCCTCTTCCTTGACCCCTATTCTGGTTGTAATTATTGTCATTATAATTTCTCCCTTGATTTCCCCTGAAATCATTGTTTCTCCCTTGATTTTCCCTGTAAGCATTGTTCCTCCCTTGATTTCTCCTGAAATCATTGTTCCTCCCTTGATTTCCCCTGAAATCATTGTTCCTCCATTGATACTGATTACCATAGCCATTTCCTCTGTTCTGATTTAGCTGATTATTATTATTATTTCTATTTTGAGCGTTGGCCCCTTCGCCACCGTTCCCTTGAACTTCCTGATGCCTGGCTTCATTAGGCCTATTATTATTATTACCCTGGTTCCTATTGAAATTGTCCTCATAACCCCCTCTCCCTAGTGCATCAAATGTGCTTAACAAATTTTCTACTTGTGATATTGTCTTTACATTCTGGATACAAGCAGCCTCCTTGATCCTATAGGGAAAGTGCCTAAGTAGCAACCTCACCACATCACTTTCCTCCTTCAACCCATCCAGATATTTACACACTAATACCTGCCCTAAAAAGTATTCGGTCATGGTGGAGCTTCCTTTAGGGTTAAATTTACCTCACACTACTCCCTCATGATGCTGCGACTGAATAACCTCATTCCAGAACTTTTCACAGAATTTCATTTTAAAATCATTAATATCAGTAAACTTGTCTCTGTAGACAGCAAACCAATTCCTCGTTTCCCCCACAAACACTTGCTCTAAAATTTCAACTACCTGGCACCACTCAATACTACCATTTTCCAACCTCTCCCCCAATTTATTTTCCATAGTATTCATGAACTCCATTGGGCACCCCTGTCGATTGCTGAACTTACCCAGTTCTACCTCCCTGTGTGTGCTATTCACAAAAACTGGCCTATTCTGACTATTTTCTTGCCTGATCCTAGCTTTTAATTTTAATTCTAATTCTGCAATTTTCTCCTCAGCCTTCCTCTCAATACTGTTTACTGTTAATTTAATGTTTCCTTCTGATTCTTCTACTTTATCATATAGCTTTGCTTGTTTCTCCTCAATCTTGCTAATGCTCTCTCTATTATTCTCTCTTAAATCATTTACTTCTGCAACTATTTGCGAGTGGACTTTCTCAATTCTACCCCCCAGCTGTTCCTTAACCTCTTTAGTAGCTACCTGAATTTTGTCAATTTCACCCCCAATTGCTTTTTGACCTGCTGTGTTTCCAGTTGCACTAGTTCTTTTAAATTTTCAGCCTGTGTGCTGATTCTAATTTCTAACTCCTCCTGTACTTTTCCTAATTTTCTGTCTACATCTGCAATAATCTCTTTAGTCTTCTCTTCCATCACCCCCCTGATCTCACCTCTAATCAGTTCGAATTTATCACTGATCTCCCTACTGTTTCGTTCTAATTTAGCATTTAAAGTTTCAGTACTCTCTCTATTTTCCCTACTATTTTGTTCTAATTTAGCATTTAAAGTTTCATTACTCTCTCTATTTTCCCTACTGTTATGTTTTAATTTGGCGTTTAAGGCATCTGTACTTTTTTATTTTCCCTACTGTTTTGTTCTAGTTTCGCATTATTTTGCTCGAGTTTAGCGTTGTTTTGTTCTATTTTTTTATTTAAGGCAACACTACTAACTTTGTTCTGAAACATGAACTCGAGAAGTAAAGTTTTTAATTCTGGTTGGCCGCCTACACTCCCTGTTTCAGTATCGGGATTTACCTCCGCTACCCCGGTACTACCATCACTCGACATACTGCTCGTATCATCACTCTCCAATTGATGACCACTACGTAACCTCATCTGTTTTTCTTTCTCATCCCCCATAATGATATACACTAATAAAGACAAATAACCCCCAAAATACAGGCACAGAAATATATACCCTTCTCCTTCCACAAATGTTATTAGGTTTTCATCCCCAAGTTGTCGGCGACAAATGAAACGGTTTCGCTTTGCTCCACGTTGAGCGTACAAATGAAACAGTTTTGTTGATCCTTACTGTTTGGTGATAAATGTAACTGTAGACCTTTGCCTAAGCTATGTTGTTTTAATGGGCGCCAAGACCTCAACGCAATGTTGAAATCTAAATTTGTATTTAACAACGTCTAGCTCTGGCAGAACACCTTCAAGACTCTATTCACTCAGATCGTGGTATGATTTGATCATTAACCCAACAACAATTGTATCAGGAGAAGGAATTGGTCTATATCTAATGCTACCTACTGAAAGCAAAGATTGCATGGTTAAAAGAAATGAATTTATTATATATAACAAGTATTGCAAAATTAAAAATAATAATAAGTTTAATATATATATATATATATATATATATATATATATATATATATATATATATATTTATTGGAGCGTTGCGATTTTAATATTACCGATAGAGAATTGCGTGAGAACGGAGTCGGATTAATTACTGATTTTACTCTTATTCCCAAGCTATGAGTTACTGAAATACTGAATTTAAAACAAAGAGAAACGAGAGATTGCGTATGTCTGTGTCATTCGCGCTTACCACTGGAAATCGCCGAAGCATTTCCCTCGTACTGGATGATGAGAGTTTCCCACTGTTTCCTGGACGCCGTCATCTTCTTCGTTAGTAGATGATATACTTGTAGATTTGGTGACGTTATGGTCCGAACATCGGAGCCATACACTCGTACAACCACACTGGTTAAGTTTTACAAAGATAGTCCTCCACTCCACGGAACATCGGAGCGACTCACACGTGCAACCGTACTGGTCAAGTCTTACACCTATTGTCCTCTATTCCACGGCGCGCCAAACGATATATGCACTCGTCGGCTTCCCACTCCAGTGCCGACTTCCAGCTTACGTGGTCTCCACTGATTGGCTGCTCCCCACGCGCTACTTCCCCACCTCTGGCTCATTACACTCGGCGGGAGGGTGAAGTCGATTGCCGTTCCATACTATCCGCCTTTTCTTGACGCTGCGACCCAGGCTTGCGTAATGCTTCTTGACAAGAATCAGCCTGTATCTGAATTCCCAGTGAGTCATGTCTCTCATAATACCCTAACTGACGAAACTCCGTAAAATTCCGTAATCACATAATTTTCTATGATAATGTCGTTCGTAATAATTTGCTTGATAGTGTTTTCTAAGACATAGAAAACCTATCTGTATGCTTATAATTTTATAAAAATGCTCCAAAAAATACCATAATAATAATAATAAGTTAATAATAATAATAAATTAACATGAAAAATTCTCTTGGCTTAACAATTTGCCGCGTAAATAAATATAGAATGGCTTCCTACTGACTTATGCCAGTGGCATAAAAACCCCTCGAAAAACACGTTACAGGGTGTTCGGGTATGCTCGGTGTGGCATACAACGCCCCTCCCACTTCGCGGCAGTAGCTCACTAGCAGCAGTTCTGAACGGATCGTCTGCTCAGGCTTGGTTTACAGCTGTAGACCGCATCTCGGAACGAGCGAGCAGTGAGCCCGGTAATCAGCATTCGGGGGACACACAGGAGCCCCGCAATGAGCATTAAAATACGCCGATTGATATTGGTCTCTGCGCATCGTTGAGTTTCGGCAAGCTTTTCTTGCGTCTGCTCTACTACTGTGCATTGAGACATGGGGAGGCAGGTTATGTCACATGTTTCAGAGGAGGCGTGGAAAATTTAAAATGCGTTACTGCGTCGCGACAGAGACTGCTATGTCGGGATCTACCATACCTCCTCACTCAACCCTGCGTTCGGCGCGTGGATGACAGGTGTCATCCAGACAACTTTCGACAACGGTTATTTAAAACTCTAAGCAATAACGCATGCGCGGCTTTGTATACCTCTCTGGCGAACTCTTATGTAATCACCCAGATGGGTCTCAACGATGCAATAGAGGCCGCTGTCATCAATGGGGGTGAAGTCGGAATAAGACAACAAGAAGGTGGTGCACAAAGTGCAAAAATTGGAGCTGCTCTAACCGTCTGATGAACGTGTGTCGCAATTGTTTTCTAGAGTAGGAATAGTTGAAGATCTGAATTTACGAAATTTTTCACATTATTTGAAAATGATAGTACATATTTAGCAATACAAATTCAGTGATGGTCAGGAAATAAATATTTCCTTGTATTTTGTATTATTATCTTTACATTATATTTTTATTAGCCTATTTTCAATTTTGAAAAAATAGGCTTATGAGATCACCTTTTGTCCGTGTGTGTGTGCGTGTGTGTGTGTGTGTGATTCGTGTGTGTGTCCCCCCCCCCTAATAAAATCTAAACGGCAGGAGCGATTTCAATGAAACTCGGAAAATTCATAGCACTATTCCCGGCGACCTCGACCGTGCCCTTCAAATTTTGTTACGAATCACCAATCTAACATGGCGGCTGTGCGAAATATTTCACCAGCATTCAATATCTCCGAAACTATTACCGATATTACCCTGACATTTTCTATGGTGATAGAGGGAACTACTATAAGTTCACTTATGTGACCTTTGAAAACCTGGTAACTACAAAACCAACATGGAGGCCAAGCGAATTTGCGACTTTTAAATAGACGTTTCTCGTGATTTGACCAACCAAACACAATGAAACTTGGTACAGTATATGTTTATATACATTGTAATGCACCGACATCTAACTTCGTTCAATTGTTTACATAATCACAAGATGGCGGATGTGCGAAATATTTCACCGGCATTCTATATCTCTGAAACTATTAGCGGCTTCTCCCTAAAATATTGTACGGAGATAAAGGGCACTACTGGAAGTCCATCTATAGGACTTTCAAAAACCGGTTAACTACAAAACGAACATGGCGGCCAAGCGAATTTTAAAATATTAAATAGACCTTTCTCGCGATTTAATGTTCCAAGCGCACTGAAACCTGGTACAGGAAATATTTATACACATTGTAATCCACTGGTATGTAATTTAGTTCAATTGTTTACATAACCTCAAGATGGCGGCAGTGCGAATTTTAAAATTAAGTTTTCATTTCTTGTGATGTAGTCATGCGATCGAAGTGAAAGTTTGAATAATGGACCTACGCAATAATTTTCCTTTAATGGTACATGACTCTATGGCCTATACATTTAACAATCCAACATGGCAACCATCCGAAATATTTAGACGATACTGAATATCTACGAATCTATTTTAGCAATCAAACTGCATTTTTTAATGATCATAGGGGCTATGAACTTAAGTTCACCTATAGGACTTTAAATAACCTGATGATCACAAATCCAACATGGCGGTGACGCGAATTATAAATATTCACATGGACGTTTCTCGCAATTTAACCATCAGAGTGCAGTGAAACTTGGTACAGTAAATCCTTATACGAATGTTAATCCACTGGCATCTAATTTATTTCAATTGTTTCCATAACCTCAAGATGGCAGCTGTGAAAAAATTTAAAATCTCCTTGTTTTTTCTTGTGTCCTAATTATGCGATTGAAGTTTGAATACTACACGTTCACAATAATCTGCATGTAACTGTACATAACTCTAGGACCTACATATATAAAATCCAACATGGCGACCATCCGAAATATATAGTCGGTTCTTAATATCTACGAATCTATTACAGCAATCAAACAGAAATTGCGTATGTTGATAGTGGCAATTAACATAAGTAGGATATATGAAAATAGGCTGTATAGTTCTTCACGGAACTACTTGTTTAAACGATCAAATATGTTGTGTTAAAATAAACGCTTTTTTGTATTAGGTACAATTACTGTAGTTAATAAATAAGTATTAAACCTTCTTCGGTTAGTAAGTTATTAATACAACATGAGTTTCAAAATGGATGAGAGGTGCCAAAACCCGTTGCGGAATTCCACGCGCCTAACTTAGGGTTCAGTGAGAGTCATAATGCAATTGATTTATATATGGGAGGTTAGAGGACTCCTTTTCGATGCCCGTGGGACATCGTTTCTTTATACTAAGCATCTGAAAGATCTTCGTTTGTGTGGCCCAGCTTTACACGGAGATGCTGCGGGAATTCTGGAGTTGTGTACTCCCGTTTCGAATAACCACCTATGTGCATTTCCTAAGCTATGTTATATATCTACGTTCTCTGTCGCTGTAATATTATCGTTGTTTTACAATCCTGACCTACATGGTCACCTTAGGTGTAAGACAGATGTCAATTTCAGAAAAATAAAATGAATATGGAAAAGGAGGTTCCGTGGATATAAAGCGTAGTCTACTTAAGGCACATTTGCATTTTTGAAAATTGTATTTCTTTAGATTGCATAGATTAGAATTTGTACATACAATCCATCAACTTTATAGACGATTTTATTTTACTTATACTTTCTAGGCTGTACATGGACGTAGAGCAAAACATTTTGATGATTCTTGACGATTCATATAAAGGGCTTTGTGACAACGTGGTTGCGTATCCCCGTGTACTTGGGTGTAAAACCTACAGCATTGCCATGGTACGAAGTAGTAGTAGTGTGTCTGTGTAATCAGTTCACTAACTTAATCCGGCCATGCTTTGCTGTGGATTAGTCTGATATGAAATAGGTAAGTAAATGGAGGTATTTTGTCGAACATACAATAGATTCATCAAGAAAACACGTCATCCAATGCAATATCCTGCCTTGCGTTGCTGTGTCTACGCTGTGAAATAAAAGGAAAGGAAGAAAACTATGTTTTTCACATGAAATCATTTATTATTGCAAAGCTATTGGATTGACTACATTCTTTGTTTGTCAGTTTTCTACATAAACATAGAGATCAGATGGTTTACCGACTCTGGATCATGCGACGTCTACTTGCCCATGAGAGAAAAAATCGTCTTCTAAATTCAAACCGCACACTTACAAAGACTGTACTTCCGCTTTATTGATAGTCATAGCGAATGCAAGGTGTATTGGAAATTGAAGTCGTTTGTACTGGAATGCCATGTTGATCGGGAAGAGTGGTATCCGAGGAAATAGTACGTCTACACCTTTGTGAGGTACTATGAGAATAGTCGCTTCAATGAGATTGTTCATCAATCTGTAGCCTATTTTCATTGATGAAAAAAATGGCTTATGAGATCACCATTTGTCCGTGTGTGTGTATGTGTGCGTCCGTGTGTGTGTGTGTGTACCCCCCTAACAACTTCTAAACGGCTGTAGTGATTTCAATGAAACTCGGTAAGGTCATAGTACTACAGTATTTCGGCCGACCCCGACCATGCCCTTCAAATTGTATTACGTCTCACCAATTCAACATGGTGGCTGTGTGAAATATTTCACCGGCATTCTATATCTTACTCATAACACCCTGAAATTGTGTACGTTGATAAAGGGCAATACTAGCCGTTCACTTAAGTGACATTTAAAAACCTGTTAACTACAAAATGAATATGGCGGCCTAGCGAAGTTGAAGCACTTAAATAGACTATTCTCGCGATTTAACAATCCGAACGCAGTGAAACTTGGTACAGCAAATTACTTTACTAATTCCAATGCATGGACATCTGATTTAGCTCAATTGTTTACATAACGTCAATGTGGCGGCTGTGCGAAATTATAAAATTAAGTTTTTATTTCTTGTGTTCTAATCATGCGATCGAAGCGAATGTTAGAATAATGAATGTACACAATAATCCTCAATAATAATAATCCAACATGGCGAATATCCGAAATATTTAGACGGTCCTCTATATCTATTAATCTATGACAACAATCAAACTGAAATTTTGTGTGTGTATAGAGGCTGTAATCATAAGTTCACCTATCAGACGTTTTATAACCTGGTGACCACATATCCAACATGACGGTGATGCGAAATTCAAATATTAAAATGGGCGTTTATCGCGATTTAACCATCCGAGTTCATTAAAACTTGGTATGGTATATGCTTATGTAAATTTTAATCCATTGGCATCTAATTCATTTAAATTATTTTCATACCCACAAGATGGCAGCTGAGCGAAATTTTAAAATATCGATTTTATTTCTTGTGTCCTTATCATGCGATTTAATTTGGAATAAAACACCTACACAATAATCTTCATGTAATAGTGCATAACTCTAAGGCCTATATATAAAAATCCAACATGGTGAACATCCAAAATATTTAGACGGTTCTCAATATCTACGAATCTACTACAGCATTCAAACTGAAAATTTGTATGTTGATGTTGTTTGAGTCTTCAGTCTTTTGACTGGTTTGATGCAGCTCTCCATTCCTCCCTGTCCTGTGCTAATCGTTTCATCTCTACATAGCTACCACACCCTAAATCCGAGGCAATCTGTTTAACATATTCTAAACTTGGTCTACCTCTACAGTTCTTATCCTCAACCCTTCCTTCCATCACTAAGCTTGCTATTCCTGGGTATCTTAGTATGTGTCGTACTAACCTATCTCTTCTCATCATTAGCAGTCACCAGAAACATCTCTCCTCTCCCACTCGTCTTAATACCTCTTCGTTTGTAACCCTATCTACCCATCTGATCTTCTTCATTCTCCTGTAACACCACATTTCAAATGCTTCAAGTCTCCTCTTTTCTGCTGCACCAATAGTCCAAGTTTCACTTCCATAGAGCGCCACGCTCCTGACAAAGGCTTTCAAAAATGATTTCCTAATACCTAAATCTATATTCGATGTCAACAGATTCCCTTTTTGTAGAAATGCTTTCCTTGCCTGAGCCAACCTACTTTTTATATCCTCTTTGCTTCGTCAATCACTGGTTATTTTGCTTCCTAAGTAACAGAAGTCTCCTACTTCCTTCAGCTTTTCACCTGCCAATTTGATGTCCATAGAGGTTTCTGATTTAATTCGGCTGCATTCCAGTATTTTTAGCCTACTTTTCACATTTTGCAAAAATGAGGAAAAAGTAGTCTTATGAGATCGATCCGGGAAAATGTGTGTCTGTCTGTCTGTCTGTCTGTCTGTCCTTCCGTCTGTCTGTCTGGCTGTGTGTGTGTCCCCCCTATCAACTCCTAAACGGCTGCAGCAATCAAAACCAAATTTAGTATGAGTAAAGATTTGCACCGGAATAGCTCACGTCCATATTTGAAAATGATGTCAGTGCTACCAACTGCTGAAAAAACGCACTAGAAATTTGAGCTCCATGTTGGATATCTTGCAAGGTATGCATGGGAGCTATTACAAAATTGGCACACATGTAGATAATACTATTTCAGTTTAATTTCCAGGAGGCCAACCATGACAGTGTTGCCAAAATAATTTTAAGCCTTCTGATATAGGTCCAATGTTTAAATGCATATAACTTCTACACTATCAACTGGATTTGAACCAAATTTTGTATGCAATATCTGTACATAAACAGATACGACTGAGCGTATTCTTAAGAGCCACCAGGGCTGCCAACTGTTAATAATTGCTCTCTCTATTTTTTAAAATCCAAATACCAATATATCAGAAAGTATGCAAGCCAACAGCTTTAAACTATGCACACGTATATTCTGACATTTTAGATTAATTTGGAGTAACTTATATACGTCAGTTCTACCAACATGATTATAAGCCTGCTGATAATTCCAATTTTTAAATACATGTAACTTCTATACTATCAGTTGGATTTCTACCAAATTTCGTATGTGCAATGTGTACCATAACAGATATGACTATAAGTATTGCTAAGAGCAATCAGGGCTGCCAACTGTTAATAAATGCTGTCTATATTCTTTTTACCCTAATATCAATATATCAGAAAGTATGCAAGCCAACAGCTCTATACTTTGCACACGTATAGCACCTGACATTCTAGATTAATTTGGAGTAATTAATACAAGGCGGTGCTGCCAACATGATTCTATGCCTGCTGATATGTCCAATTTTAAAATACATGTAACTTCTATACTAACAAATGGATTTCATCCAAAATTGGCACAACAAGATATCATAATAATTCAGATTATTTCTGACCAGCACACGCATGGTATTGTTGGCAACATGCTTTTACGCGTGCTGATAGATCCAGTGTCTAACTGCATGTAACGTCCATTGGACTTCAACCAAATTTTGAATTCTGTACCTTAAGAGGTGGAACTAAGAATATATTCAGTCACCAGGGCTGCCAACTGTAGTGCTCTATTAGGCTACATTATACCAGGTATATTTTGAACTAATTTGATATTTCGATATCACCAACTTAATTTCGTCATTATTCTAGATAGGTTCATATACTGTAGAATAATCATTGGCATGAAAAGTAGGCCGTATAGTTCTTCACGGAACTTCTTGTTGTTTTACATTTATTAATTTTCATCATGTATTCTTTCCTTAAGACGGAGTCCATACCATTCAAAAACTCATTGAAATCCTCAGGCGTGTCGGCCAAAATGACGATGTCATCAGCATATCTCAGAGTTGAAATTATTTCTCCTTGAATCTTCACTCCAACTTTAAATTTTCTACAATTTCCTTCATTGCTTGTTCAATGTAAAGATTGAAAAGTATGGGTGATAAGTTGCAGCCTTGCCTTACACCTTTCTGAATACCAGCTTCTCTCTCATGTCCTTCAACTCGAATGACTGCTGTCTGGTTTCAGTATAGATTGTATATCACCTTCCTATCCCTGTTCCAATTCCAATAGATTTCAAAATGTCAAACAATTTAGTCCAATCAACGTTATCGAAAGCCTTTTCTAAGTCTACAAATGCCATGAACGTTCTTTTATCTTTCCTTATTCTACCTTCCTAAATCAGCCTAAGACTTAGTACAGCTTCCCTTGTTCCTACATTTCTCCTGAAATCAAACCGGTCTTCAACCAACTCCGTTTCTATCTGGCTTTCCATCCTCTTGTAAATTATTCTAGACAGGATCTTTGAAGCATGAGTAATCAAGCTGATTGTACGGTAATCTTCACATCAGTCAGCTCCCACTATTTTGGTATAGGGATAATAACATTCTTCTTGAAATCAGGGGGTACCTCACCTTACTCACAAATCCTACACACCAAGTGAAATAACCTGATCATACCTTCATCTCCTATGCAGCGTAGCAACTCAATCGGTATATCATCTATGCCTGGTGCTTTGTTCCTACTAAAGTCCTCCAATGCTCAGTTAAATTCTGATCTCAATATTAAATCTCCTTTTGCATCCTCATCAATTTCCTCATCCCTTTCCATTACATGATTCTCAATCTCCTTTCCCTTATACAAACACTCTATGTAAGCTTTCCATCTCTCTACCTTTTCTTCCCTATCTGTTAGGGGCTTTCCATTTGTGTCCTTAATATTACAGCACTTAGTCTACTTTCCCCCAAAAGTATTCTTAATCCTTCGATAAGCTGTGTCTACTTTTCCTAATTTCAGACAGTTTTCTAAACCTGCACATTTCTCTTTCAACCATTCTTCTTTCGCTTCCTTGCACTTCTTGTAAACCTCAACCTCATTTCTCAGACGTCTGTATTCTGCTTTCCCCTCTTCATCTCTTACATTCTTGTGTTTCCGCCTTTCATCCATCAATTATAGTATATCCAGAGTGATCCACGGTTTTCTGCCTATTTTTTCTTTCCTACCAATGTTTTCTTCTAAGGATTTTGTTATTTAACTTTTCAAAAGTGCCCATTCGTCTGCAATTGAAGATTGTTTAGGGTTTTTCATTAGTCCTTCCTTTATACTTTTCTTGAATCTTTCGTTTACATCCTTCACTTTCAATCTGTCTATCGCCCACCTTTTTGGCTTTTGACTTTTCTTCAGTTTCTTCAACTTTAATCTGCATTTTATCACAACCAGATTGTGGTCAGAGTTTATGTCAGCACCAGGATATGTTTTACAATCCAAAATCTGGTTTCAAAACCTCTGCTTGACCATAATGAAGTCGATTTGGTAACGCCCTGTATCTCCTGGTCTCATCCATGTGGATATTCTTCTATTGTGGTTATTGAATAAGGTGTTAGCTATGGCCAACTCATGCTCGGTGCAGAATTCTACCAGCCTGCTTCCTCGATCATTCCTTTCACCTAATCCGAAACCTCCTACTATCTTCCCTTCTCTCCCTTTTCCTACCACAGCATTCCAATCTCCCATTACTATAACATTCTCATCACCCTTGATATACCTCAGAATTTCATCTATTTCTTCGTAGACCTTTTCAACATCTTCATCATCAGCTTGACTGGTAGGCATATAGACTTGTACCACTGTGGTGCACGTAGGTTTAGTATTGATTTTTGCTACAATAATCCGTTCACTATATTGCTCATAATATTTTACCCGCTGTCCAAGTTTCCTACTCAATATGAGGCCAACCCCTGCTTGGCCAATGTTTGATTTAGTGCTAATGACTCTATAGGCTCCTGACCAAAAGTCCTGTTCTTCCTGCCAGCGCATTTCACTAATCCCAACCAAATCCAACCTCAACCTATCCATTTCCCTTTCTAAGTTTTCTAACCTTCCACTTCCTAGCAGACTTCTTACATTCCACGGTCCGATCCGTAGAATGTCAGATTTCCTCTTTGTCACTTCTGTGATGTTAACCCCCTCTCGAATAGTCCCCACCCGGAGATCTGAACGGGGGACTAGTTTACCTCCGGATTGAAATTTTGCAAAGGAGGAGGCCATAATCACATATAATTATGCATAGAGAGGTGCATATTCTCGGAAATAGCTATACGGCTGTAGTTTCCCGTTGCTTTCAGCCGTGCAGCAGAATGCAGTGTAGCCATTAGTTGGCATATATTATCAATATCTTAACCGTCTAAAAGACAAGTAAAGAATTGATTTATTTTGAAAGGCCGCTACTCCCTTCAGAATAAGTAAAGAGTAATTCTACTAACAAAAATTCTAACCTTCTACTAACAATGAAATACCAAGATTCTACTAACGAAAAAATACTTAAGTTCCACCAACAAGAAATACTACCTCTAAAACAGTCTGTCACCAGGCACACATGCACCCTCACAAATCACAGTCTAATGAAACAATGAACTATATCTAATAAACAATGCAACTGCCACCAGACACACTCACACACCACAGTCTAATAGAACAATGACATATATCTAATAATCAAACTAACTACATACTTACTGTATTAGCAGAGGAAATGGAAAACAAAAATAAGAGTATGGGAAACAAAAGACAGGGGGAAAGGAAATTCCCTCAACCCTCAAGGAATGAGAATTAAGATAATGATGATGATGATGATGATGATGACTCCCTAAGCCTCGGATACCCTAATACCGTCTGGGACGGAAGAGAACAAGAGTGCACTTGCGGACTAATTTTATATTAATTTTTTATTAAGCTCTATAAGAAAACAATTACAATATCAATACCGTACTCGCAATTACTAACCGCTTGTCTCACTTGTCAAATACTATGTATGCTGAAGAAGACCACAATGGGGTTAAAACTAGTACATCATTAAAGAACTTCTAGTAATTAATTTATTGACTTTTGGTGGAACGCTCCTAATACTATTGTGTATTTATCACTATTATAACATCATATCAAAAGAGAAATGGTCATCTGATGATCAGCTGATGGTGCCAACTTATGACTGCCAGTTTCAATGTCTGCAAACATGGTGATTTTGAAACAGGAGTGGCAACAGTGAATACCATACAAGCAACCCTGATGCAACACAAAACAATCACCAAGTTCGTAGTGATAAATGGGGTAAAGGGTAGATGTTATTCTGAGCTGTAATCATTCATCGTGTGACTTATGAATACATTAAAAACCAATAAATTTGTAAATAATTCATGTTTTTTGGGCTAATGCTGTGCGTTATTAAATTAGAACCATACGTTTCGGAGAAACCTTGCCTCCTTTTTCAATGGAATCATACAATGTGGCCAAAGAAAGTATATCAAAGAGATTACAAAAAATTACACAAAATATAGATAAATTCCTCTGTTCGTCACCAAAGAGCAGCTGCCTGAAATTACTGTATGGACCATGGTAGAAAGGCGGACAGAGTAGTAAGTAAGGAGAAGGTAAAGGGGGCGGGGTGAAAATATAGAGACTCCTCAGAATTAGGAGGTCCAAAAAGAAAAGGGGAGGTGGGAGGGTTAGATGGATATAAGGAACCATAAACAAGAGGGAAGTGTATCTGAACGATACCTAACGTCATACAGGCAACGGCGAAAAAACTAGGGATTGACGGTGCGCCGATTTTTCGGTTACGGTACGGTACAAAGGAAATTACTGACCTCGGTTCGAGACGATAAAAAGCTCGGTAAAAAGTTCGGTTCTGTACATGAAACATAAATACCGTAGTGATCTGGGGGATCCCGGAAATACTGACCACCAGTGATCAATTTAAAGGCGATAAAGCCGATGAGACAAGATTTATTGTCAAAAGACAACACTATGGATGTCGGTGTGCCTTACTCCATACTAAAAGGGCAAGTTTGAAAGTTAATGGAACATTGTATGAAATTATTAGCTGTACATTTTTTCTGTATTTTAAATAAAAATTGTGCTATTTGGCAAGTATTTGGTTTACTTTATAATCTTTAGAAGTCATGTGTTACTTTTGTGTTAATGGTTTACAAATTACTCTCGTTTAGCGTGGGAAAATCAGCCGATTTGTTTAAATGTCTTTGGACTTGAAATGTTTTGGTGAATAGAGAAAGTAAGTTGAAACGAGCCTCTGTATTATTTCCAAATGTAAATCTAAGGGATGTTCTCAAACAGATCTTCTGGGTAGCATTGCTAAAATATGGGTCCAGTCTGTCCAAGTTTTTAAGTCTCGTGGGACGTTGCAATCATCATCATCAACATCAATTCGAGATTGTCTGGACAGAAAAAATTGTGCCTCATGTAATTGTAGGTGACGAAGCGTCTCCATTATCAAGACACCTAATGAGACCCTACCCAAGATCACAAAGCATTGAAAATGAGATGAAACGCGAATTTAACTATCGATTGTGTAGAGCACGAAGAACAGTGGAAAATGCTTTCGGAATTATGAGTCAGACTTTCCGAGATCTCTTCAGTCCAATTGCAATAAGTTCAGAAACTGCTGTTCTCTTAATCATTGCGTGTGGTTGTTTGCATAATATGCTTGGATGTTCTTCAACTAACGACATGAGAAAAGAGGATGCATCCCTGCCGAGAACAAACTTATTGCCATCTTCTCAAGCTGGAGGCAAACGTTCTGTTTAATCGTTTAGTGTTCGCGAGAAATTCAAGACTTACTTTTCTAGCAGAGCGAGACAATGATGATGATGATAATTGGTGTTTTAAGGGGCCTAACATCTAGGGTATCGGCCACTAATGGTGTGGGTGATCGTGAAGACGATAATGAAATGTAAACTATAACTAAAACTAACTACTAACTTATATACTAGAAGAAGATATGGAAAACAAAAGGAGAAAAAGGCAAATAAAGGACAGGAGGAAAAGAAATGCCCTCAACCCTCGAAGAATGCTGATTGAGGGACTTGGTAGGAAGGAGAGCCATGAAAGGCAGATAGGAAAGTGAAAGAGGAGAGGGTCCGCCCCACAGTAAAGGATAAAAGGGGGAATACCGGACCCAGCTCGGGAATCCCTCGGGGTCACCAACTCCCGAACTCACCAGCCGTGAGCCCCTGAGGATGTAGCAATATCTAGGGTGCACCAGAAGTGGTGGGGCTACTACATACACCCGGCCTCCTTGAGGGCCTTGAGCAGAAGGCAGAAGGAGGGTATCAGAAAAGATGAGACAAGGGCCAAAAGGCGGAAAAGGAAGAGACTCCCTAGGCCTCGGATACCCTTATACCGTCGTGGTCGGAAGAGAACAAGAGTTAACCAAGTGAGGTCGACGGGAAATAAGACGGAGAGGAGCCCGGCACAAGTGGAAGCAATGCCGGCAATAGAGGCAATTAAGTAGGATATATGAAAATAGGCTGTATAGTTCTTCACGGAACTACTTGTTTAACTATACTACTCATCGTGTGCCATTACATAACTTTGGCTGATTGATGTCTCACACTCCAATTGTCAAATTCAGAATGTGTGACGGTAACCCGGGAATTTCGAAAGAATTAAGAAATTTCGTTGGAAAATTCACTATTTCACTTTAGTTCATCATAGAGTCAATGGATTTTTATGTCACTGTTTCACCTGCAATTCTGTTTAGAATTATGATGTTCATACCGTTAACGTCCACATTTTAGCCGCTAGAATGGCTCTTCCGCTTAACCAAGCGTGTTTTTGATAATTTGTGTCGATGGTTTGGAAAATCTTGTATACTAATTCATCTTTTGAATTCACAATGTTGCAGAAATTAGATGGGAAGGCGACATTCCCTGTTTCTGGATTTTTAGGTGCAGTGCCGTTAGAGAGCTCGAGTAATTGTGTTGAAAACTGTTGGCTCGTTTTGAAGTTGAACTCTCAATTTTTTTTTGTTAAATGCATTGTTTTGACAGTGATCCAAAAATTTGAATATTTTAAGCAGGCATGCAATTCATCAGCTTGTGTTGAGCGAGGTATAACTGGAAACGTTTGCCTGAAATCAACTGATAGTAACACCAATGCTCCACCAAATGGAACCTGATTATTTCGCAAGTCCTTCAAGGTATGGTCACTTCCTGTGAGCCATTGTTCACTCATCCCATACAATAATTTGGCACGCCTGAAGAACCTTTCCCATACCTGATGTTTTGGAAATGTTATCGGTTGGGTTTTCTGAGAATCTTCTCTACTTAGTATAAAACAAAGTCACCGATTCTTGGATGTAACGGGTAAACTCGAGAACCACTGGATGGATTTTGATGCAATTTTCACATTTCTGTAAAGGATATCTCGAGGATGATCTCTGTAGAAAATGATTAATTTCTGATCAAAGGAAGCCGAGCAATAACGCCGGGAGAGCATATCTCTATCTTCAATACATCGCCTACTATAAGTGTCTTTACGTTTTCATTTCTTCCAACAATCTCCATTCAGTTACTGAGGCGACAGTTTACGAGCTAGCTAGGGGCGAGTCTATCACCCCAGTTACAGCTTAGCTAGCGGACGAGCTTATTGCCCCAGATACAGCCAGCAGCAAACTGTCGAGTCGTGTTGAGTTAAAAACTTTAGAGAAGAGTGGTTGTACCGAAACGTCAGGACGACAAAATGTCCTTAGAACACGGCCTATAAGCCCGCGAAACAGAGATTCCTATTTCTACGCCGGTCGTGAAAGTCTGAATTTTTACTTAAGAGTGGTTGTGTTTGGAGTTACCCTGGAAGTGTATCTCGGCTTTTCTTCATTTCGCCTGTGAAATTTTTGTTCCGCAAAATTCACAGTCAAGTTAAGATTGGACGGAAGGGGGATTTGTGTTTCATGCACCTCGCCATTCTTAAATTACGTCTGACAAGAATTTGTTGCACATGCATCTCCATGATAATATAATTAATAGTCCAGTCAGTGATTTTAACCCATCATGCCGAGACGTAAAACGGATATTGGTCGTTGTTCATTGACATTAAAAAAACGCTTATCACGTAATGCATTCATAACTGTTCCCCGCCGAAGCCGGGTTGGGTTGCTTGTTGCAAATATAGTGACAGTTTGAGAGATGAACGCGCTATTCTCCCTCCTTCCATCAACGTGGCAGCAATGCCTGAAGAAGCAAGAGATAACGCAATATGGCCGTTTGAACGGATTGTAGCCAGGATGAAAGACATGTTTTCCAGTTCCACCTGGAGCGTCGTAAAAGTGCAATCCACCGGATTGATTGGCCACAACTTGTATGATGGTATCAAATGCTATCTTTTGTTCTGGAAGGAGTTTCGGTGTAGCCTATTTTCTTGGATGAACAGCTGTAAGTCATTTATGTTGTATGATTGTTCACTGTCCAATGTTGCATTGACGTCCAATTTGGCGCTGTCATTCCCAATTGTGCCAAAAATTTGCCGCCCATTGCAAGACAAAGAGCCTCAATGAGGATTAAAGCTTCATTGCATATTTCTTCTGTGAAACCAAGACATGATTTTGTGTTTCTTGACGCCTTCTGTGCAGAATATCTTCGGCCATGTAGTCTTTGTATTTCTCCCACAATTGTGCTGGTTGTGAAGGGGAACACGTAGATAAAATAATTGCTATCAGTGTACGTATTTGAACTGGATTAGAAGGGGTCACTGATTCTACGATAAAGATGTGCACTCTACTATATATTCACCGCGTTGCCAACCATCTTTAAGATGGGCAATGTCTTTTACCAATTTTTACCGGACTATCATTATAGAGAGTAAGTCGTTGTCGCCTAGCGATAATATTTAAGACGGACAATCTGTCCATCAAGTTAGATTCAAGATTGGTGCGGCTTTCACTATCATGATACAGTGTTAGTCGTTGTTGCTTAGCGAATCTGTCCGTGAAGTTATTAGATTCAACATGATTTGTTCAAACACACTTTCCGTTGACTTTTCAAGAAATGCAAGATTTTCCTGTGCTATTGAGACGATTTGGAGGATTTTTGTGCAAACCACACCTCTTAACTCTCTCTCTGATTCATGAGCATGAGTTTTTTTGTCGGATGAAGTTAGTGTATTATATCTATAGATGATTTAAAAGAAGGAGGCCGTGGCCTTAAGAAACAAACCACCCCGGCATTTGGCTAGTTTAGAAGAGGGGAAACCTCGGAAAACCACTTCTAGGACAGCTATGTTAGGAATCGTGTCTTCTCAGTTCTGCCTCACGAAACTAATCGTATTCCGTTCAAACCCTCAGACCAGAATTACATTTCTTGGCAGAGTCGGGAGTCTCAATACGTATCTCCGGGACCAGAGAAGGTGTCCTTTATTAATGTCTTGAGTTATAATTACTTTAAAACAAGGTACCATCCCGGCGTTTGCCTCGATTGAGTATGAGAAAGCATACTGAGTAAAATGCCAATATCAGCGGCGGTATTTTAACGTACGATATCTGAATTTCAGCTGTCCACTGAAGCCTGATGTAATGCACTAAGCAACAATGCTTGGTTATAAA